>JAWHQI010000109.1:6877500-7477500 GCA_033032865.1 Dactylorhiza incarnata | reverse complement strand
ATTGCCAGCCATCATTTACCTTTTCTTTTATGTTGTGTTCAAGCTGAAGGGTTCCACTTCAGCTTCCACTTCAGCTTGAGAGGGAGTGTTGAAGTATTTTATATTTAAGTATTTGTGTTTAGTCCCACACCGCTTATCGGTGTGTGTTGTCTTATTGTACTCCTATATATTTCCCCTTTGAGGATGAATAAAATTGCACCTTCTATTTCCCTTCTTCTAATTTCTCTACATTCCTGTTGCTCTCTTTCCAGACACCTCTCATTTTAACTACTTGATATTTATGTTTATTATGGTGTAAGTTTGAATTATTCTTGATTGAAAATAGTGTTTCCAAATCGTCTTTGAAAATAGTGTTGTAAGTTTGAATTTTTACATTCCTGAAACTGTTTTGTTATGTTTACTAATAGACTTGGTCAGAAATTGGCTGTATCAACATCAAAGAATTCACATGACTAGTTAAACCGTGGTTCTTGCATACACGGGCGAACCCAAGGCCAGGCACGCACGTGCCCGAGTGTAAAATCGCGGAAATCGCGATAAGCCCCCTGCGTGCGCTTGCCCTAATATTTTCATTTGCCGTTCTCGTCGTTCTCGTTCTGGAGGGCGGAGGTTGGAGCGAATCAGCGAATCCCAGGTGACGAGGAGCGGAGGAGGCCAGGCAGTGAGGATTCGAGGAATCAGTGAATCACAGATTCATTTGTCGTAGCTTCTCTTCTCTCCGTTCTCGCCGTTCCCTGCTGCAGACGGGAAGCCGATACGACGAGTAGGCGATACCGATTCGTCGATTCCATCTTCAGATTTGTGTTAGGGTTAGTTCTTATTTGCTTCTTCTTCTTATTTGAGTAGTGAGTTCTCATTTGCTTCTTATTTACACGGAAGTTAGTTCAATAGTTCTCATTCTTAGTTTCTTACCGTCTTAATTACTGCTCAAATCAATTCTCATTTGCTCATTTGCAGTGAACTAATCATCAGTGATCAGTTCTCATTTGCTTCTCAAAGCATAAGAACTAACCATCAGTTCTGATTTGAGTAGTGACTAGTGAGGTATCCATCAGTTCTTATTTGCTTTGGCTTCAGCTGGATCAAGAACTTCCGTGAGGTATCCTCACTCCTCAGACCTCAGTCCTCACCTCAAGTTAGTAGATTGTTTAAAAAAGATAGTAGATGTGAATATGTGATCTTTCAAATTAGTTCAATTTGGTTCTATGCAGTGGATGCAATCTGTTCAATTTTTTGTTTCAAATTAGTTCAATTTGATAGTGTTTTGTGGTGTCACTGTTGAGAAAGAGCACAACATTTTTTCCCAATGTTGGTCAAAGCCGAAATTTTGGTATCATTGGTTGTTAGACGCTTAGAATGCTGGTAGCATTTTTCAATATTGAATTTTATTGTTAGTTTTATTATTGTATGCAGTGTGTTTAATTTGGGGAATCGAGAAGTTTTTTTCAAAAAAGGGGTTATGTCAAAGTTCTATGGATTTGCAAGAGTTGAGTTCAACGGGTAAAAGACAACGAATAGAAGAGTTTAAAAGAGAAGATTTACCTTTAGATCCTGGTCTTAGACATCCAATAAGCTTCTATGATGTCAATCTTCAAGACTCAATAAGAAGATATTATTTACAGAAGGGTCCTTGCCAGCCTCATTTAGAAACTTTTCCTCAAACAGAAATCAGACAGAAAGCTCGTCGTTTCAATAAGAATTGGTATAATGACTTTAAAGGCTGGTTAGAGTATAGTGTAGAAAAAGACGCAGTATTTTGCCTCTATTGTTATATTTTTCCACAAAAAGGGTGTGAGTCTACTTTTGTTAGTAGAGGTTTTAGATATTGGAAAGATAAATTATACTTGACAAACATGTTGGCAATCACACGACTCCACATAATATTTCTAGAAAGATGTGTGAGGCATTGATGAACCAAAAACAAGGCATTCAAATTACATTTGCTAAACAAGAAGAACAACAAAGTTTAGACTATCGTGCTCGTTTATGTGCATCAATTGATTGTGTTCGATTTCTTTTACGTCAAGGATTATCCTTTCGTGGTCATGATGAGACTAAAGAGTCTATCAATCGAGGAAACTTCCTTGAGCTGCTGGAATTTCTTGCATCACACAATGATGACATCAAGTCAGTTGTTTTACAAAATGCTCCCAACAATTGTCAACTTATATCGCCAAAGATTCAGAAAGAAATAGTATCAGTAATTGCAATGGAGACAACAAAACGAATCGTTCATGAAATTGGAGAAGATTGTTTTACAATTTTAGTGGACGAATCTCGTGATGTATCAACAAAAGAACAGATGTCTGTTGTATTACGATATGTTGATTCCAACGACACGGTTACAGAGCGTCTTCTTGGTTTTGTTCATGTATCTGATACTTCTGCATTATCACTAAAAACTGCTATTGATAGTTTGTTTATGAAATATGGTCTTACTATTTCAAAGTTGTGTGGACAAGGATACGATGGAGCCAGCAATATGAAGGGTGAATTCAGAGGTTTAAAAGCTCTAATTTTGAAAGAAAATAGTTGCGCATTCTATATTCACTGTTTTGCCCATCAACTACAATTGGTACTGGTAGCTGTTGCGGAAGGGAATTCTGATATTGCTGAGCTTTATACTCTTATTAGCACGGTATTGAATGTGGTTGGTGGCTCGTGTAAACGACGTGATTCTCTCAGAGGCTTGGAAGTTGACCGAGTTGCTAGAGAGCTTGGTTGTGATGAGATAGAAAGTGGTCGAGGGTTGAATCAAACTTTAGAGCTTAAAAGAGCTGGAGACACGAGATGGAGTTCACATTATGGTTCAGTATTAAATTTTATTCGTTTGTTTTCTTTTGATGTTCTTGAGATTACCACTGTTGATGTGGCAGGTGGAAACCAAAGAGGAATGGCAAGCGCACTTTTACAAGTTATCTTGACTTTTAACTTTGCCTTTGTTATTCATTTAATGAAAAATATTTTGGCCAAAACACACGAATTATCTCAAGCCTTACAAAAGAAAGATCAGGATATTGTGACGCAATGCATTTTGTAAAATTGTTAAAGTTGTTATTACTAAGGATGAGAAATGATGAAGTTAAGTGGCAATCCTTCATGGTTGAAGTCTCCACTTTCTGTAATAAACATATCATAGAAGTTCCGAATATGGAAGATAAGTTTGTTCGGCCAGGTAGATCAAGACGCAATGCACGCGAGATTACCAATATACATTATTTCAAGATTGAAATTTTTAATACATTGCTTGATTGGATGCTAAATGAGTTAAATGATCGTTTTGACGAAGTAAATACGAAATTACTTCTATGTATAGCTTGCCTCGACCCAATGGATCAATTTTGTTCTTATGATAAGCAAAAATTACTTCAGCCTGCTGAATTATATCCGTATGATTTTACTTCGATAGAATTGCAGTTACTTGAAGGTCAGCTTGATACATATATTTTTGACATGCGCTCTACACCGATGGATACATTTTCCGAAGTTAAAGGAATTAATGGACTGGTTAGAAAGTTAGTGGAATTAAAAAAGCAATATCATTATCAGTTAATCTTTAGACCATTGAAGTTGGCATGTCTCTTACCAGTTGTTACGGCTAGTGTTGAAAGAATATTTTCTGCAATGAAGATAATAAAGAACCGTTTGTGAAACAGAATGAGGGATGAATGAATGAATGATTGTTTGATAGCTTACATTGAAAAAGATATTGCAGATACAATTACAACTGAAACAATTATTTCACGTTTCCAGAGCATGTATCAGCGCAAAGTATCTTGATGATATGTAAGTTTTTTGTGATATTTTGTTTTTATAACTTGTATGTTTTGATTTTGCAATCATTTAATTGATCTTTTATGTTTTCATTTTGCACTCTGGAAAGAGTAAAAAAAATTAAGTAATATTTTCAACAATGATTGTATGTTAAAATTTATGGTGCCCGTGCTGCGCCAAAATCCTAGTTCCGCCACTGCTTGCATAGTCAGAAATTCTTTTTTGCAATTTGAGTAATAAAACTAGGACTAATGTCATCGGTTGCCCATCAGTATTGGTTTTCTATGGAGCACTTGTGGGGGTCAGTATTGATTTTACTGTGGAGCACCTGTGAAGGTACGAGCACTCAGTGTGGCAATAACTCATCCTTTAAATGGTACGAGCACTCAATGTGGCAATAAAGCATTCTTAATTACTACTGCAGTAGGAGTCTCATGTGAATGATAAAGAAAGAGAAGAGTAGAAGAGAAGAAGAAAGAGAGAAGTAAAAGATAGGATGAAAAAAGAGGATCAAAGAAGAAGATGAAATAGAGGACAAGAAAAACAAAACAAAACCAAAGAATAGTGAAGGGAGGTGCATGACCCGAGAGGCGTGAAATCACGTCATAATAGAAAGAGAGTAGAAGACTAAAGAAAAGGAAGGACGAGAGAATAAAAGAAACACATGACCCATGGGGCGAGAAAGCATGTCATTGTTAGATGTATTATGTTTATATTGTATATTCTGGTGGTAGACCCTCTTAGGCTCACCTATAGGTGTTGGGAACCCCTCTTGTGTGTATATATATATATGTACCCCTTTAGTGTGAATAATACAACATTTATCATTTCTATCATGGTATCAGTGGAAGGTTAGGGTTTCTTATGCTCGCCTGCTTCCTCTCAATTCCTCTCGATTTCGCTCGTCTGCGCTCGCTGCTTCCAACTTCTTCTTCTGATCGATTGATCTCGCTGCTTTCGATCGTCGATTACTGCCGCCGATCGATCGAGGTTCCGATCGTCGATTACTGCCGCCAAACGATCGATCTCGCCGATCGATACCGCCGATCGATCACTCTCGCCGATCGATCTCCTGCATCCGCTCGATCTCCGACCGATACCTGCTTCCGCTCGATCCTCTGCACAAGCTTTCGCTCGATCCTCTGCTTCCGATCAACACCGACAGTTCTGATCCTCTGCACAAGTTCTGCTTCTGATCGATAACTGCACGGGTTCCGGTCGACGTTTTGTCGCCAGATCCCGCAGAACTTTGACGCCTGCTGATTGCTCGTATCTCTCCTTCCCCGGCTTCCCCGCAACCCCGATGGCCTCCTCTCACTCCTCCGGCTTCCTTCAAAAGGCTGATGTCACCCTCGATGGGCGGAATTACAAGGCTTGGTCCGCCACCGTCGGCATCATTCTCCGTGGCCTAGATTTGTTTGCTTCCGACTTCTTCCGATCGATTGATCTCGCTGCTTTCGATCGTCGATTACTGCCGCCGATCGATCGAGGTTCCGATCGTCGATTACTGCCGCCGAACGATCGATCTCGCCGATCGATACCGCCGATCGATCGCTCTCGCCGATCGATCACTCTCGCCGATCGATCTCCTGCATCCGCTCGATCTCCGACCGATACCTGCTTCCGCTCGATCCTCAGCACAAGCTTCCGCTCGATCCTTTGCTTCCGATCAACACCGACAGTTCTGATCCTCTGCACAAGTTCTGCTTCCGATCGATAACTGCACGGGTTCCGGTCGATGTTGTCTCCAAATCCCGCAGACACCTGCTGATTGCTCGTATCTCTCCTTCCCCGGCTTCCCCGCAGCCCCGATGGCCTCCTCTCACTCCTCCGGCTTCCTTCAAAAGGCTGATGTCACCCTCGATGGGCGGAATTACAAGGCTTGGTCCGCCACCGTCGGCGTCATTCTCCGTGGCCTAGATTTGTGGGGCCACATTGACGGCTCCGAGCCTGCTCCTGCACCGCCGGCTGTTGTTGCTGCTCCTGCTATCGATTCTTCCACTCTCAGCACGGCCGCCTCCACCAAGGGCTCCGACTTAGCGCGGCGGCGCTCCGATGACTCTCGCGCGATTGCCGTGATCTGTCAGTTTTGCGAGCTTCCCATTCAGATGGCCGTCTACGAGCTCCCTACGGCCAAGGCGATGTGGGATCACTTGCGCCGTCTCTTTCAGCCGTCCAGTCAGGCCCTGCGCTACTCTCTGTTCCAGTCCCTTGGCGCCTGCTACCAGCGTGATCAGTCTGTTCAGACCTTCTTTGCTGAGCTCCTTGATCTCTGGCGTCAGTGCGACGAGATGGCTCCTTCTCCCTGTGCAACATGCCCTCAGTGTGTTGCTATCTCTCGGGATCGCGACTGTCAGCGCTTGTTTGAGTTTCTTATGCGCCTACGCCCCGAATTCGAGCCCATTCGCGCTCAACTTCTGCACCGACATCCCCCTCCGCCACTCAGCGATACTTTGGCCCTGGTGATCGCTAAGGAGACTCGTCTCCACTCCTTGGACTACGCTACTTCTCCTGGTGGGATGCATCATGTTGTTCTGACTGCTCCTCAGCTTCCACCGCAGTCCTCCCTTGTCAGTGCTCCTCTGCTGCCCTCGTCAGGTCATAGTGCTCTGGTGCGCCTTGTTCCTCGTCCTCCGGCACCCTCTTCGGCTCAGTCCGGTGCTCCCCGTCGCCCATCTGTCCGCTGTCACTACTGTCAGTGCCTTGGTCATGTCAAATCTGAGTCCCTCAAGCTTCAGAGAGCTCAGCAGTCTGGTCAGCAGCGTGCTCCCGGTGCTCCTTTCTCTGCTGTGGCACGGTCTCTCTCTATTTCTGAGCTTGCACAGTAGATTGCTTAGCATCTCTCTCCGGGATCCCTGCCTCGCTCTACTGTCTCAGCTCTTTCACCGGATGCTTCTACCTCTCAGCCGGCAGCTTCCGCCCCTTCAGGTATTTCTTCCTCCGACTGGTTGCTCGACTTTGGAGCCTCTTTTCATATGACTCATGATGTCACACACCTTTCATCCTGCCAGCCCGTTTCCCCTGCCCTTAGTATCATGGTAGCCAATGGTACTATTCTTCCCATTACTAGTCGTGACCTTCTTCATACTAGCCATTTTCATATCCTAACGTTGCCTACATACCCAAGCTATCCATGAATCTTATATCCGTCAGCCAACTCACATCCCATGGTTGCCTTGTTGTTTTTGATGAGTTTGTTTATCGTGTGCAGGATCGTCTGATAGGGACACTTCTTGGAGTTGGTTGTCGTCGTAGTGGGGTGTACGTCCTTGATCACCTCCATCTTCCTTCCACTTCGTCATCTCCGGCTACTGCCACCTTTTGTCTTCCTTCAGTGGCCTTTTCTCAGTGGCATCACCGTCTTGGTCATCCCAGTGGCCCGCGCCTTGCGTTGCTTATTAGTCATGGTTTTCTGGGTCGTGTTTCTGTTGATCGGTCTCATTCTTGTACATGTTGTAAGCTTGGTAAACAACTCCAACTCCCTTATCCGTCTAGTGAGTCAAGATCTTCGCGTCCTTTTGATTTAGTTCATTCTGATGTCTGGGGTCCCGCACCTTTTGTATCAAAGGGTGGTCATCGATATTATGTTATATTTGTTGATGATTATTCTCGTTACTGTTGGGTTTACTTTATGCATGCTCGTTCTGATTTCTTCCAGATATATGTTACATTTTCTGCTATGGTGCGCACCCAGTTTTCCGCTTCCATTCGTATTTTTCCGGGGGGGGGGGGGAGTACCTCTCTCATGCTTTTCGCGATCTGCTGGCTACTCATGGCACTCTCCCCCAGCTTTCCTGTCCCGGTGCCCACGCTCAGAATGACATCACTGAAAGGAAGCATCGTCATATTATCGAGACAACACGCATTCTTCTTATCTCATCTCATGCCCCTCCTCACTTTTGGGTTGAGGCTGTTTCCACTGCTGTCTATCTTATTAACCTGCAGCCATCCACCTTCCTTTAGGGCCAGTGTCCTGGTGAGTGTTTGTACTCTCGACCTCCACGTTACACTCATCTTCATGTTTTTGGTTGTCGGTGTTACGTTCTTCTCCCTCCACGAGAGCGCACTAAGCTCTCTGCTCAGTCCGTACCATGTGTCTTTCTTGGGTATAGTACTGAGCACAAGGGCTACCGATGTTATGACCCTGTTGCGCGTCGTCTTCGTATCTCACGTGACGTCACTTTTGATGAGTCTCACCCTTTCTTTGTGTCATCCGTCTATCCGACCTCACACTCATCTGTGACTCCATCTGATGTGTAGTTTATCACTCTTCTCATCTCTCCCCCGGTATGTCCTCCTCTCCTCCTACCACCGGCCACTCCATCTCCCACCTCTCCGATCTCTACTTCCACCTCTTCCTCTGATACGCTCGTCGCTCCCCTTCCATATCACTACACTCGTCGTTCCCCTCTTGGTCCTTCGTCTCCTGTGCCCCCCGACTCAGTTCCCGTCTCCTCCAGCGTGGTCCCTGTGAATGATCCTCCTCGTCACAACCCACCTCGTGAGTGACGTCCTCCCGACCGTCTCAACCTTGCTACACTACCTCTGGACCTGCCTGCTCTCCCTGCTACCGCCTGTGGTACTCCAGAGCCGACTTCCTATCGTGAGGCTGCCCAGATACCTGAGTGGCAGACTGCTATGTCTGCTGAGTTGGAGGCGCTTGAGCACACTCGTACCCAGTGGCGGAACTAGGATTTTGGCGCAGCATGGGCACCATAAATTTTAGCATACAATCATTGTTGAAAATATTACTTAATTTTTTTTACTCTTTCCAGAGTGCAAAATGAAAACATAAAAGATCAATTAAATTGTTGCAAAATCAAAACATACAAGCTATAAAAACAAAATGTCACAAAAAACTTACATATCAACAAGATACTTTGCGCTGACACATGCTCTGGAAACGTGAAATAATTGTTTCAGTTGTAATTGTATCTGCAGCATCTTTTTCAATGTAAGCTATCAAACAATCATTCATCCATTCATCCCCCATTCTGTTTCGCAAACGGTTCTTTGTTATCTTCATTGCAGAAAACATTCTTTCAACACTAGCCGTAGCAACTGGTAGGAGACATGTCAACTTCAACAGTCTAAAGACTAACTGATAATGATCTTGCTTTTTTAATTCCACTAACTTTCTAAGCAGTCCATTAATTCCTTTAACTTCGGAAAATGTATCCATCGGTGCAGAGTGCATGGCAAAAATATATGTATCAAGCTGACCTTCAAGTAAGTGCAATTTTATCGAAGTAAAATCATACGGATATAATTCAGCAAGCCGAAGTAAATTTTTCTTATCATAAGAACAAAATTGATCCATTGGGTCGAGGCAAACTACACATAGAAGTAATTTCGTATTTACTTCGTCAAAACGATCATTTAACTCATTTAGCATCCAATCAATCAATGTATTAAAAATTTCAATCTTAAAATAATGTATATTTGTAATCTCGCGTGCATTGCGTCTTGATCTACCTGGCCGAACAAACTTATCTTCCATATTCAGAATTTCTATGATATGTTTATTACAGAAAGTGGAGACTTCAACCATGAAGGACTGCCACTCAACTTCATCATTTCTCATCCTTTGTAATAACAACTTTGACAATTTTACAAAATGCATTGCGTTCACAATATCCTGATCTTTCTTTTGTAAGGCTTGAGATAATTCGTGTGTTTTGGCCAAAATATTTTTCATTAAATGAATAACAAAGACAAATTTAAAAGTCAAGATAACTTGTAAAAGTGCGTTTGTCATTTTTCTTTGGTTTTCACATGCCCCATCAACAGTGATAATCTCAAGAACATCAATAATAGACGAAAACATACGAATAAAATTTAATACTGAACCATAATGTGAACTTCATCTCGTGTCTCCAGCTCTTTTAAGCTCTAAAGGTTGATTCGACCCTCGACCACTTTCTATCTCACCACAACCAAGCTCTCTAGCAACTCGGTCAACTTCCAAGCCTCTGAGAGAATCACGTCGTTTACACGAGCCACCAACCACATTCAATACCGTGCTAATAAGAGTGAAAAGCTCAGCAATATCAGAATTCCCTTCCGCAACAGGTACCAGTACCAAATGTAGTTGATGGCCAAAACAGTGAACATAGAATGTACAACTATTTTCTTTCAAAATTAAAGCTTTTAAACCTTTGAATTCACCCTTCATATTGCTGTCTCCATCGTATCCTTGTCCACGCAACTTTGAAATAGTAAGACCATATTTCATAAACAAACTATCAATAGCAGTTTTTAGTGATAATGCAGAAGTATCAGATACATGAACAAAACCAAGAAGACGCTCTGTAACCGTGCCGTTGGAATCAACATATCGTAATACAACAGACATCTGTTCTTTTGTTGATACATCACGAGATTCGTCCACTAAAATTGTAAAACAATCTTCTCCCATTTCATGAACGATTCGTTTTGTTGTCTCCATTGCAATTACTGATACTATTTCTTTCTGAATCTTTGGCGATACAAGTTGACAATTGTTAGGAGCATTTTGTAAAACAACTGACTTGATGTCATCATTGTGTGATGCAAGAAATTCCAGCAGCTCAAGGAAGTTTCTTCGATTGATAGACTCTTTAGTCTCATCATAACCACGAAAGGATAATCCTTGACGTAAAAGAAATCGAACACAATCAATCGATGCACATAAACGAGCACGATAGTCTATACTTTGTTGTTCTTCTTGTTTAGCAAATGTAATTTGAATGCCTTGTTTTTGGTTCATCAATGCCTCACACATCTTTCTAGAAATATTATGTGGAGTCGTGTCATTGCCAACATGTTTGTCAAGTACCATTTTATCTTTCTAATATCTAAAACCTCTACTAACAAAAGTAGGCTCACACCCTCTTTGTGAAAAAATATAACAATAGAGGCAAAATACTGCGTCTTTTTCTACATTATACTCTAACCAGCCTTTAAAGTCATTATACCAATTCTTATTGAAACGACGAGCTTTCTGTCCGATTTCTGTTTGAGGAAAAGTTTCTAAATGAGGCTGGTAAGGACCCTTCTGTAAATAATATTTTCTTACCGAGTCTTAAAGATTGACATCATAGAAGCTTATTGGATGTCTAAGACCAGGATCTAAAGGTAAATCTTCTCTTTTAAACTCTTCTATTCGTTGTCTTTTACCCGTTGAACTCAACTCTTGCAAATCCATAGAACTTTGACATAACCCTTTTTTTTGAAAAAAACTTCTCCATTCCCCAAATTAAACACACTGCATACAATAATAAAACTAACAATAAAATTCAATATTGAAAAATGCTACCAACATTCTAAGCGTCTAACAACCAATGATACCAAAATTTCGGCTTTGACCAACATTGGGAAAAAATGTTGTGCTCTTTCTCAACAGTGACACCACAAAACACTATCAAATTGAACTAATTTGAAACAAAAAATTGAACAGATTGCATCCACTGCATAGAACCAAATTGAACTAATTTGAAAGATCACATATTCACATCTACTATCTTTTTTAAACAATCTACTAACTTGAGGTGAGGACTGAGGTCTGAGGAGTGAGGATACCTCACGGAAGTTCTTGATCCAGCTGAAGCCAAAGCAAATAAGAACTGATGGATACCTCACTAGTCACTACTCAAATCAGAACTGATGGTTAGTTCTTATGCTTTGAGAAGCAAATGAGAACTGATCACTGATGGTTAGTTCACTGCAAATGAGCAAATGAGAATTGATTTGAGCAGTTATTAAGACTGTAAGAAACTAAGAATGAGAACTATTGAACTAACTTCCGTGTAAATAAGAAGCAAATGAGAACTCACTACTCAAATCAGAAGAAGAAGCAAATAAGAACTAACCCTAACACAAATCTGAAGATGGAATCGACGAATCAGTATCGCCTACTCGCCGTATCGGCTTCCCATCTGCAGCAGGGAACGGCGAGAACGGAGAGAAGAGAAGCTACGACAAATGAATCTGTGATTCACTGATTCCTCGAATCCTCACTGCCTGGCCTCCTCCGCTCCTCGTCACCTGGGATTCGCTGATTCGCTCCATCCTCCGCCCTCCAGAACGAGAACGACGAGAACGGCAAATGAAAATATTAGGGCAAGCGCACGCAGGGAGCTTATCGCGATTTTCGCGATTTTACGCTCGGGCACGTGCCCGTGCGTGCCTGGCCTTGGGTCCGCCTGTGCTTGTACCTGGGAGTTTGTTCCTCTCCCCCTGGTGCTGTTCTCATTACTTGCAAGTGGGTCTTCAAGGTGAAGACTCGCTCAGATGGTTCTGTAGAGAGGTACAAGGCCCGCCTCGTGGCTCGTGATTTTCAGCAGGAGCAGGGACGTGACTATGATGAGACTTTTTCTCTAGTTGCTCACATGACCACAATCCGCACTCTTGTTGTTGTTGCAGTTGTTCGCCGCTGGTCTCTGTTCCAGCTCGATGTGAAGAACACCTTTCTTCATGGTGACCTTCAGCAGGAGGTGTACATGCTCCCTCCTCTCGGTCTTTCCTCTCCTCCAGGACTTGTTTGCCGCTTGAGACGAGCTCTTTATGGGCTCAAGCAGGCGCCCCGCGCGTGGTTTGCTCGTTTCAGTTCGGCCATTACTGCCGCCGGTTTTCAGCCGAGCCCGCATGATCTAGCCTTGTTTGTGCACTCCTCTTCTCGTGGCCGGACTCTTCTATTACTTTATGTGGATGACATGATCCTTACAGGTGATGACCCTACTAATGCGACATTCGTCAAACATCACCTCCAACAGCAGTTTCAGATGACTGATCTTGGACAACTGAGCTATTTCTTGGGCCTTGAGGTCACCTCTTCAGACCGTGGTTTTCAGCTCTCTCAGCGGCGTTACACATCAGATCTTTTAGCTCGGGCTGCTCTCTCTGACTCTCGCACGGTGGACACCCCTATGGAGCTTCACCTTCAGTTACGACCAGATGATGGGGTTCCACTCTCTGATCCTACTCGTTATCGTCACATTGTCGGGAGCCTCGTCTACCTTACTATTACTCGTCCCGACATTGCACATGTTCATGTTTTGAGCCAGTTTGTTGGTGCGCCTACCTCTGTGCATTATGGTCATCTACTGCGGCTGTTGCGTTATCTCCGGGCGACGACTTCACGTGGTCTCTTCCACTCCAGTAGCAGTTCTCTGCAGCTTCGTGCTTACTCGGATTCTACTTGGGCCAGTGATCCCGTTGACCGCCGATCTGTCACTGGTTTCTGTCTATTCTTGGGTACTTCACTTATTGCCTGAAAGTCCAAGAAACAGACCGGGGTTTCTCGTTCCAGTACTGAGGCTGAGCTGCGTGACATGGCTACTACTACTGAGGACATAATTTGGCTCCGCTGGCTCCTTGAGGATCTTGGTGTCTCTTCTCCGGATCCCACTCCACTCCACTGTGATAACACCGGTGCCCTTCAGATCACCTTGAATCCGATGAAGCATTCTCTTTCCAAGCACATCGGGGTGGATGCTTTCTTCCTTCGTGAGCAGTATGGTCGGGGAACTCTTGCTCCTTCCTTTGTTCCTTCTGAGCAGCAGCTTGCAGACTTGATGACTAAGCCGCAGACTCGGTCCCAACATGCTTATCTATTATCCAAACTCTCAGTGTATGAACCCCCATGAGTTTGAGGTGGGTGTTAGATGTATTATGTTTTTATTGTATATTCTGGTGGTAGACCCTCTTAGGCTCACCTCTAGGTGTTGGGACCCCCTCTTGTGTGTGTATATATGTACCCCTTTAGTGTGAATAATACAACATCTATCATTTCTATCAGTCATGAGCTATTCATTTCAATAATCATAGTTTCTCTATCACACTACCATTAGACCTCTATTTGAAATAGAGGATTCTAAACCAGAAGTTTATGGAATACTCCCCCCCCCCCCCCCTCAAACTGACAAATGACTTAATTGCTCGGGACAGTTATGTTTAAGACTTGAAATGAAATAATAAAAGAAATACCCATATGACCATAAAATATTTAGCAATTGATCGTCCTACATCAATCTTAAAAGTTGGAAAGAACTCCACTTCATAGAATCACCACATTGTCAGTGGAAGAAATGCCTTTTAACTCCAATGAACATGTTTACAAAAAAGATGTGTATATAAAACATATTACTACCTAGAATTTTGGCTCTAAATTTTAATCATATTATTACATGTTTTATGCTCGTTCATTATAATCATATTATTACATGTTTATTGTGTTGTTTATAAACATACATTATGTGCACAATTGTACGTATTTACAAAAAGATGTATATATAAATTTATTTAAATATTAAAATTCGACATTGTAAAATATCCTCGATATATCTCCCACAATTCGACACCCGACATTTCAAACTCAAACCGACATGAATCTGACATTCGACGTCTACAACCTTGCAAAATATGTAACATATGCAAATGAACAATGTTGAATCTGACCCATTGACAAAATGCAGACTCCATGTAGCGACGAAGGTTCCTAAGTATGGGTGGTCTATCGGGAGGTTCTTCGGTTGGGGTATAGAAATATTTGTACCAATTGAATTTAGTATCAAATACCTAAATAATTCATGGCGTACGAATACCCAAATAACTACCTAAGTTTTTGGCATTGAATTGCAGTATCATGACGTACCAATTATCTCCTAAGTAACGTGAATCATCGGGAGGCTCACCGGGTGGATGATAGGAAAATTCAGTTGAATATACCTTTATTTTATATTCGAGCATGTGTGTATCCACGTGATGTGTCACGTGTTATTGGTATTTATATATATGTATGTCTAGCCCGGATTAGGGCAAACTGAGAATACAAGAATTTCATTCCACTTGGTATCAGAGCGAAGGCGTCTCCCGATCCTGCACGCGGCGCTTGATCATCTCGTTTGCCCGTCTTGCGCACCTCTTCCGATCGATCGTCTCTTCCGATCGTCTCGCCCGCCTCGCTCGCTCACTCGACCGCCCGCGCTCGCTCGCTCTCCCGTTCGTCGCTCGCTCGCTCTCCCGTTCGTCGCTCGCTCGCCTTGTTCGTCGGTCTCGCCCGCCTCATCCTCTCGCTAGCCGCCTAGCACCGGGCGCTTCTTCTCTCTTCAACACCGGGTTGGGCTCCTCTTCTCTCTTCAGCGTCGGGAGCCTCTTCGGCGGTCTTCTCCGCCCGACCATCCGGGCGGCCCCCCGTGTCTCCGACTGTTTTGTCCTCCATGAGGACTGTCGGAGACCTCGAACTCATATCCTCCGGTGTCTTCTCCGGCGGCATGATCTAAGTGACACCCGTAGGATGTGGTTTCGTCTGATTTAAGAGATCGTTGTCTCTCCGATGGGGGATCCATCCAATACCTCCGCTAGTTCCCCAGTCGGGGTTCTTTCTGATATCTCTGCCGATCCTCCTCAGAGTCATGGCCAGTCTGGCTCCGGTGTTCTCTCCGGTACCTCTGCCGATACTCCTCGGAGTCATGGTCAGTCTGGTTCGTTGAAGATTACCATTGCTGCCTTAGATGACACGAATTACCTGGAATGGTCCAGGGCAGCCCAACATGCTATTCACAGTCACCAGTTATACAGACATATTGATGGTACCACTATTGAGCCACCACGTACCGATCCCTCATGGAGAAAATGGGATGCGGACAATTCCTTGATTGTCTCGTGGTTACTTCACTCGATGTCCCCTCAGGTGTATCGCAGTTATATGTTGTTGGACTCCGCATATGATATTTGGACCCGGGCTTGTGATACCTACTCTCAGGCTGGCAGTTCGATGCAAGTGTATGAGCTCACTCGCCGTGTTCTGGAGCTGAAGCAGGGTACTATGACCGTTTCTGCCTACTATTCTGAGTTTGAGTGTCTTTCTCAGGAGCTGGATTTCTTCAACGCCTTTACTACTACTTGTACTGTTGATACACATGCCCTTCAGAAAGAGAAAGATCGATTCCGGGTTCACGTCTTCCTTTGGGCCTCACCATGGAGTTTGACGTTGTTCGCTTGCATGTCCTTCATCGTGAGCCTCTTCCCTCTCTTAGGGAGGCCTTCAGCATGCTTCTCAGTGATGAGAATCGTCGTCGCACTCTTGGCTCTGCTACTGATCACTCTGCGCTCGCTGGGATTTCTCGCGGTTCCCCCTGTTTACAACCATTGTGGGAAGAAAGGTCATACCAAAGACTCTTGCTTTCGTCTCCAACCGCACCTTGCCCCTGCTGGTCGGGGTTCTAGTGCTCGTGGTAGAGGTGGGTACTGTGGTGGTGGCCATCAATCTGGTGATCTTACTCAGTATTCTGCGCACTCTACTGAGGTTGTGGAGGACATCTCTGGCGGCCTGTCTGCTGTCGAGTTAGAGGCTTTCCGCTGTATGTTGCGCTCCCAGACTGACTCTACTACTGCTGGCTCTCACACTGTTGTTGCTACTTCAGGTCTGTCCAGTGCTCATGCTGTGTCTTCATCATCTTCCGAGTGGATTATCGACTCGGGTGCGACAAACCACATGACTGGTTCTGCCTCAGGTTTTACCTCCTATACTCTTTTTTCTGGTCGTGATAAGGTTATTGCTTCTAAGGCTCTCTTTGTCATTGCTGGTAAAGGGATTGTTGCTTGTTCTCCTGATCTATCTCTGTCCTCGGTTTTGCATGTCCCGTCATTTCCTCGCAATCTGCTTTCCATTAGTCACTTGACTACCTCGTTAAATTGCTCTGTATCTTTTTTCCGGTTGCTTGTGTGTTTCAGGATCTGGATACGAGGCGGACGCTTGGCAGTGGTAGGAACGTTGGCGGACTGTACTTGCTGGACCAAACCTCTCCCAGTGCTCTTTCATCCACCAGATCTCCGACTCTCCATGACATCCACCGCTGGCATCAGCGCCTTGGCCATCTGTCTGCTTTATATCTTACAAAGTTGTTTCCTGTTTTTCGTCATTTAATTCAGTCGTTCTCTTGTGACGCATGTGAACAATCTAAACATGTTCGTCAGAGTAGTAGTTATCGGTTTGTTCCTAGTTTATTGCCATTTGATGTTATTCATTCTGATGTATGGGGTCCTTCCCCGATGTTATCTTTATCTGGTTATAAATGGTTTGTTACGTTTATCGATTGTCACTCTCGTACTACGTGTCTTTATCTACTAAAAAAAGTGATGTGCTTTATTCTTTTCAGTCCTTTCATAAAATGGTAGCACAGCAGTTTGACGGTACAATTCGTGTGTTTCTTAGTGATAATGGTGGAGAATATGATGACTGGGGCGCGTTTGGCGCATATCTTGCCGATCATAGCATTATACATCAAACTACATGTGTCCACACTTCCACTCAAAATGGGGTCGTCGAACGGAAAAACAGGCACTTGCTGGAGGTGGTTCGGTGTTTACTCCTTGTTATGCACCTTCCCAAATCCTACTGGGGTGATGTCGTTCTCACGGCTGCTCATCTCATCAACCGTCTTCCGTCTCACACCCTCTCCTATGATACGCCTCTCTCCCGTCTTGCCAAGAACCACATCGTCCACACCGCTCATCTTTCATACCCCGCATCGGGATAAACTGGATGCGTGTTCCCTCCGATGTGTTTTCGTTGGGTACTCTCCTACTACCAAAGGGTATCAGTGTTATCACCCCCGACTCGTCGCTACTATTGCACTGTTGATGTTACATTTCATGAGGGGGAGTCATACTTTGGTCTTCGTCAGGGGGAGACGAGTAGTGACGAGACCATCGCATCTCCTCTTCCGATTATTGCTACTCATATTTCTCCTTCCCATAGTCTGTCTACTGCTCCTGTTGCTCCCTCCGCTCCTCCTACATTATACACATACTCTCGTCGTCCCGGGACTGTTGAGCAAGTGTAGGCTGTGGATGTTTCGCCACTGCCGATGACTTTTCGCTCCAGATTCAGATGATGACCTCCATGTTACTCTTGCTCGTCTTATTGGTAAAAGGGGTGGCACCAAACACCCCATTGCCAACTACATCTGTTATACTCACCTCTCTCAGGCCCATAAAGCTTTTATCTCATCTCTTTCATCTATTATGATTCCTAAGACTTGACAGGAGGCTGTTCAGATACCTGAGTGGAAACAGGCAATGGAGGAGGAACTGTGTGCTTTGGAAAAAATGAAACATGACGGCTGGCTAGTCTTCCTCCTGGAAAGCGAACTGTTGGGTCCCGGTGGATCTTCACGGTTAAACAGAATCAAGATGGGGTGGCGGAGCGTTACAAAGCTCGCTTGGTGGCTCAAGGGTATACCCAGGCTCAAGGCATTGACTACCAAGAGACATTTGCCCATGTTGCTAAGATGAACTCAATTTGTGTGCTTCTTTCTTGTGCTGCTAGCCGTGGATGGGAGCTACAACAACTCGATGTCAAGAATGCGTTCTTACATGGTGATCTGGAAGAAGAGGTCTACATGAATATCCCCTGGGCTTCGTTACCGAAGGATCCAATGGGAAGGTCTGTCATCTGTAGAAATCCTTGTATGGCCTGAAACAGTCTCCGAGAGCGTGGTTTGGACGTTTTAACAAGACCATGCTTCAACTTGACTACACTCAAGGACAAGCTGATCATACTCTCTTTATCAAGAGAAGAGGAGTGCAGATTTCTATTCTCATTGTATATGTGGATGACATCTTCATTACTGGTGATGACCTGGAGGAGATTATTCACTTGAAGAAACAACTGGGCAAGGAATTTGAAGTCAAGGATCTGGGGAGGCTGAAATACTTCTTGGGAATTGAAGTAGTGAGGTCTCAACGAGGGATCTACATCTCTCAGAGGAAGTATACCCTTGACTTTCTGGATGAGACTGGGATGCTAGGGTGTGCTCCCGTGGATACTCCAATTGAAGCTAATCACAAGATTGATGCGGATATGAGTGGGGAGAAAGTTGATGCTTCTAAATACCAACGTTTGGTTGGCAGACTCATATATTTATCTCATACTCGCCCTGACATTACATACGCTGTAGGGGTCCTAAGCAGATTTTTGCACTCTCCCTCAGTTCGCCATCAGCAGGCTGCAGTCAGAGTATTGCGATACCTCAAGAAGACACCAGGACGAGGAATTCTGTTCAAAGCTAACCAAGCATTGGAAATTGAGGTGTTTACTGATGCTGATTGGGCCGGTAGTCAAGATGATAGTAAGTCTACTACTGGATATTGCTCGTTTGTGGGAGGGAACCTGGTCTGATGGAAGAGCAAGAAGCAGAATGTTGTCGCTCGCTCAAGTGCTGAAGCAGAATATAGGGTTATGGCATAAGGAGTGTGTGAGGGATTGTGGTTGAAGACTATTATTCAAGATATGGGCCTCCAGGTGAACAAACCAGTTACTGTCTACTGCGACAACAAGACAACCATCAGTATCACGCACAATCCTGTACAGCATGACAGAACAAAACATGTTGAAGTTGACAAACATTTCATTAAAGATCATCTTGACAAGGGGAACATCTGCACTCCTTTTGTGAGCTCTTATGATCAACTAGCCGATGTTTTCACCAAGGGGTTAAGCAGTGACAACTTCCAGAACAATACTGACAAGTTGGGAATGATCAATATATATTCCCAACTTGAGGGGGAGAGTTGAATATACCTTTATTTTATATTCGAGCATGTGTGTATCCACGTAATGTGTCACGTGTTATTGGTCTTTATATATATGTATGTCTAGCCCGGATTAGGGCAAACTGAGAATACAAGAATTTCATTCCACTAATTCATCTTAGACGATGCGATCTCTCAAAGGGATGTCGAGGCACTCAAAGATGAGTCAGATATCTCTCAAAGGGTAAAACTCGTTAGGTGGCTCTCCCGGATGTGTATAAAAATGCTTAATATGAATGTGATGATCGCTCAAACGAATACCTAAGAGATCCACTATAGGGAAACTGCTACATAGAGAGGATTCATCAGGTGGCTCATCCGGGTGCTCAACGGAGGGACTTATCAAAGAATTCAGTAATAGCTGGATGATCCTTGAGATGAGTGTCATTGAAAATAGTAGTGTCCTTGAGAGCAGAAGAGACAACCACTACCAAGTCAATATTATGCCCTCGACCCTCACTCGGGATATGACTTGTCACGACAATATGGGGAAATTCAGTTGAACATGCACGCAAGGGCGAGTCTATGATCAGAGCAATAATTAAGTCAGCGTCGGGGGTAGGGGAAGGACACGTCACTATAGGATCACCAGGTTGTTCATACTCATTCTCTTTCAAGGTCATAGGGCCTGAGTCAGAATCAAATGACGGACCACTCATCGGATAAGGTATCCCACTTGGGTGAGATAACTCCACTTCAGATGTTATGGCTTCCTTATCTAAAGAGACATGAGTAGGTGTGCTAGTGGCCTTAAAGTGGGAAGGACTCATACTGGGGAAATCAGTGTGTGAATCCACTCGACTAACTCCAATGGATCCCAAGGACTACTCATAATGAAGGGCGAATTGGTATATCTGCTCAAGAGACTCTAATTAGCGACATGTCAACTCAGTATGTATCTCAGATCGAAATCCAGTCCAAAATCGAGAAGTGGTCATAGCTAGCTCCTCTCAGATATCGCTTCTTACTACTAACTCATCAAAACAATCTAGCTCACGAGTTCTGTCAATGCTAGACCAATATTCTCTCGTCTGATCTAGAAGTTTAAGTTTCGCAAATTTAATGCGACGCTCACCGAATAGTTCAAAATAGTTGAGATAATATTTCATGTCCACAAGCCAATAACTAAAAGACTTTGGACTAGATGAACTCTCAAACGATAGGGCAACATCACAAAATGTACACTCGAGATCTCTCTTGAAAAGATGATCTCCGTAGTAATCATCCCTTAAGATAATCAAGTTGTGTTGATGGCTCAACACGATCCGCTCATGCACGAGGATAGGGACGACATAATCATCATAGTGATTGTCTCTAGCATAGTGGAATTGCGTCGAGGGGTCTACACAATCTCTGGGGGTGGTGTGATGCGATCGAGAATAATTATCATAATAACATGAGGATCTCTTTGAAGGCGCTCTATGAGATCAGGTATATATAGACTCGGGATCCCCAAATAGAGGAGAGGAATGATGACGATAACTAGTCATAAAAGAACCTATAGACTCTGCTACCACGTATCAAAATAAAGCCTGAACCTAGGGCCCTGATACCAACTGACGTAGCACAAATCTAAGGTGACGGATGCGTGATGCCCTAACCCTAGATGAAATGCAAGAGAGCACGCGATGAGTGCAATGGACCGACGATGAATAAGGAGAGCTAGCCGCCCGATCGTCACCCAGGACCAATCTACAGTTGACGGACACGTGATGCCCTAACTCTAGATGAAATGCAAGCGAACACACGATGAATGCAATAGACCGAAGACGAATGCAATCTAACTATGATAAAATCTAAGATGAAGATGTGAATAATGCGCGCACACAATCTGATGAGCTTCTCACTACTAACCCTAGGTTCTAATGCAATGCTCGCGAATGATTCAATCATAAAAGTATTCTCCGTCGCGCAATTTATTACAAAAATTATTTGATTTTAAAACCTAGCGCAAACGTCACAATTGATCGCAAATATTTAATTTAGGTAAACAAATAATAAGTGCAAATTAACTGAAAGTGCTATGATTAAATGCAATGGAGAATATTAACACATAAATAGATGAAATGAGCCAAATTAACCGAGCAAAGTATTACTGGCAATAAATAGGAGCATCCTTACAATGTAAAGTAAAACGAAACTAGACTGCAAACTCACCATGTAATCGATGCCACAGGCGGTGAGGAAGATCTGATGGTGGTGGTAGATGTCCGGAAGTGTAGACGTTGCTGTTTGGGGGTTGTCAGAGGGGAGAATGGACTTTTGTGGGCTGGTATTAACAGGGATAGACCATGGAGGTGATCACTTTTGAGGTGGGGATGATAGACATGGCTTGGGACTGCTGCTGGAGGAGGTGGAAGGGGCTAGACTGCTGTTGGCGGGCTGAATGTGGGCTTGAAGAGGGTTGGAGGAGGGAGAGAGACGTCATCTGGGTGGGGTGGGGTCGCCGGAGGCACTGGTGGCTAGGAATAGTGACTACGGTGGCGCTGGGAGCAAGGAAAGACGACGGCGGTTGCACAGGAGGGAAGGTGGTGGCGGCTTCGGCTCTGGAGGCAAAGTAAGGCGGTGGCGACAGAGAAGGACTTTGTCGAAGGAGAAGGCGGTTGTCGGTGTTGGGGAAGACGGGGAGAGCGACAGATGACTCAGACCTGGCGCTGGAAGGTAGGAGAGACTGCAAACGGGGGAATTAGCACCCCCGGAGGTGGGATCCGACTGTTTTGTACCGCGCAGGAGGCTCGGCGTCGTACCGAGTCCACAATCGAGCAGTTCTCCTTCAGAAAACCATAAATCCTTGATAACTCTTTCTGTCGACTACTGGGAGAATATCAAGGGGGATGGGAAATTTGGTTAACTAAATCCAATGGCCGCGATCGTCCGATGGGTAATTTAGCCTAACTCTCATAATACAACTAAAGAAATTAAAAGAAAATACATAAAATATAAAAAATCGAGTCGGTCGCGATCACGGTCTCCGACGATCCGTCTGGCGATAATAAATGTCGATAATGATAAATCGCCTAATGTGGCGCGATCGATCTCCATCAGTGGGGCGGATGATGGAAGCTCTTCAGTGTCAAAATACTTCGGAAATTGTTCTTATTCCCCATGGACGTCTTACTGAAATGTTAATGGATATATACTATCAAATATCTTCAAGATGACACTCTTGATAGATATAAAGCAAGGCTTGTTGTCAAAGGTTTTACCCAAATCGATGAGATTGATTTCTAGGATACATTTGCCCCTATTGCTAAACTTAACTCTATTATAATTCTTTTATCAATTGTTGCTCACAAATCCTGACAACTGCACTAACTTGATGTGAAGAGTACATTTCTTCATGGAGAATTAAAGGAAGAGATTCATATGACTCCCCCTTTTGGCATACAAGTTCATAAAGGACAAATGTCGTCTTAAAAAGGCTCTACATAAACAATCACCTCGTGTCTGGTTTGAGAATCTAAATATCAAACTCTTGAGCATGAATTTTCTCGGTGTACCTATGATCATTTTGTCTTCATCTATAGGAATGAGAGATATACCACTATTTTTATTATTTATGTGGATGATATTATTATCACAAATACTGACGATCAACATGTTGATTGACCTGATTCCAGCGGATCTGTGTCGCGTGGGGCTGCCCCATGTGAGGATTATCCTTGGTGGCCCGTGTTGTTGATTAGTCCCACATTGCCTACTGCGTGTCACCCGCTTGTGCCTAAAAGCCATGTCCCACTTTTATCACTTCGGAGATTTGGGATGGAAATGCAGGTTTCTTAGATGATATCAGAGCGCTTGTTTGACCTATTGCGGGGGCGTGTTGGTTGACCTGATTCCAACGGGTCTGTGTCATATGGGCCCACCCCATGTCCCTTTTTTGATCTCTTTCCCATTGCTTCCCTCAAAGCCTCTAAGATCCCTATCGAGTGTGCTGATTATCCCCAATGACCTGTGTTGTTGATTAGTTCCGCATTGCCTACCACACATCACTCAGCTGGGCTTATAAGCCTCGTCCCACTCCTATCACTTTAGAGTTTGGGGATGGAAGTGTATGATTCTTAGAATGTACAACCCTAAAGTTCATCATTATCAAGTTGTTCTTCGATTCCTTAAGTATTTTAAAAAGGATCCTGGAAAAGGTATTATATATCAAAATCATTGTCACCTTAAAATAAGGAAAGTCTTGTTGCCAAAGGTTTTACCCAAATCAATGAAATTGATTTCCAGAAGACATTTACCCTTATTACTAAACTTAACTCTATTATAATTCTTTTATCAATTGATGCTCACAAATCCCGACAACCGCACTAACTTGATGTGAAGAGTACATTTATTCATGGAGAATTAAAGGAAGAGAATCATATGACTCCCCCTTTTGGCATACAAGTTCCTAAATGACATAGATGTCGTCTTAAAAAGGCTCTATATAAACAATCACCTTATGTCTGGTTTGAGAAACTAAGTATCAAACTCTTGAGCATGAATTTCTCTCAGTGGACCTATGATCATTTTGTCTTCATCTATAGGAAGGAGAGATATACCACTATTTTTATTGTTTATGTGGGTGATTTTATTATCACAAGTACTGACGATCAACACATTGCTCTTGTCAAAAGAGAATTGACCTCCACCTTTGAAATTAAAGATTTGGGTCTTATTCAGTATTTCTTTTGCTAGATCTACTGAAAAGATTATGATTTTCCAATACAAATACGTCTTGGATCCCTTAGTGACATTGGATATCTTGGAATAAAACATGTGGATAGCTCCGTTGACCCTCATTATGATACTCATGGGAATGATTCTCCAGATCTCGAAAGAAAGTTGGACTTTCAACGCATTGTGGAAAAATTAATTTACTTGACTATTTCCAGGCCAGATATCTCGTTTGATGTTGGGTTGGTTAATCAATTTATGCATGTTGATTGACCTGATTTCAGCGGATATGCGTCTTGTGGGGTCGCCCAATGTGCGGATTATTCTTGGTGGCCCGTGTTGTTGATTAGTCCCACATTGCCTACTACGCGACACCCGTTTGTCCTTATAATCCCCGTCCCACTTTTATCACTTCGGAGTTTTGGGATGGAAGTGCGGGTTTCTTAGATGATATCAGAGCACTAGTTTGACCCGTTGCGGGGGCGTGTTGGTTGACCTGATTCCAGCGGGTCCGTGTCACGTGGGATCACCCCATGTCCCTATTTTGTTTTCTCTCCCATTGCTTCCCTCAAAGCCTCTAAGATCCCTATCGGGTGTGCGGATTATCCCCAATGGCCCGTGTTGTTGATTAGTTTTTTTTTTCATTTCCTACCACACATCACTCAACTGTACTTATATGCCTTGTCTCACTCCTGTCACTTTAGAGTTTGGGGATGGAAGTGTGTGAGTCTTAGAATGCACAACCCTAAAATTCATCATTATGAAGTTGTTCTTCCATTCCTTAAGTATTTAAAAAATGGTCCTTGAAAAGGTACTATATCAAAATCATTGTCACGTTAAAATTCATGACTACTGTGATGTAGATTGGACTGGCTCCTCCTTTGATAGAAAATTTTCGAGTGGATATATTTATGTCTGTGGGTGGAAATGTTATTTCTTGGAAGAGTAAGAAGCAGAACATGAATATCGAGCCATTGTCATTACTATATGTGAGCTAATATGGGTTAAATCGATCTTGAACGACATGGAGTTTCTTGTCCAGGAAGCCATCAAATTACACTGATAATTTGGCAGCTATTCACATCTCAAATCACTATATCTTCCACGAGAGGACTAAACTTATAGAGATTAATTTTCACTTTGCACGGGAGAAAATTAAGAACCAAATCATCTCTACCGTGTTTGACCCTACTGGGGCTCAATTGGGTGACATATTTATCAATGTTATTTTTGGTAAAAAAAAATCACATGTACTCTCTCAAGCTAGGAATGGTGGATGCTTATGATATTAGCTTGAGGGGGTGTTAAAAGGCAACCTATCTTTGATTCACCGGAAGGTGGCCACATCATAAGAAGTGGCTAAGATTTCTAATATAAGGAAAGAGGTGAAGCTGGAGAGAAAATTAAGACACAAGACCTAAAGGTGCAATTTTCTCAACAATAACTACCACTAAATGGCGGATTCCTGGTCCATGTCCAGCACACCTTCCCTGTTTCTACTCCCAATCCAGAAATCTGATTCCACTTTGGAATTAACTTCCAGGAGACTGTGGTTCCAATCCAGCTCTCCCTTATCCTCCCTACAGCCTTCCCCTTCCTCCGAGGACCTCATTGTGCGCCACCGAGCCTATGTACCACCTCTTAGCCAAAACCCTCCCAACTACATTTCACCCACCTCCACTACTCCACAACTCCAATCCAGCCCCTTGTCTACTTCTCCACGGGCTTGTAACACACCCCGAAGTCTTATCTCACATTGGCGACACCATTCATTTCAGGATTTCACCACCAGGCATTCTACATTATCTTCTCCAAGTTCCACGTTCCCCCGAAAGCATTCTATCCACTGGTGAGTTTATTTATGGTTGTAAGATTTTCATTGTGAATATTGTATTAATTCTTCATTTGTGTGGATACCACCTTGTAATATTTGTGGTTAGTGCTCTTGTAATTTGCAGTGTTTATTTTGCTTAACATTAGTTATTTCGTACTCTAGCATAAGCATATGTAACCTGTTTCTGTGAAATTATACTTGTGGTTGTCGTTTATTTGTGGATTTCTTTTTGCAAGCCTCGCGTCAGATAAAATTTAATAATTCGCATAAGCATTCATTGTCCTACACACCCATTCTTTGTGACACTAATGTAGTTCTAATGGATCTGATATAAATTTTTCTTTTTGCATTGCATTTTGAAATGTGATGCAATATGTAAATTTTTTGTATTGAATTACTGTGATGTCATTGAAATGCGTTATTCAAGCTTTTAATTTAGCTTCAAAGACAAATTAATTTAGTTAAAACGGAGAATTAGGTCATTGTCATTCCATATTAAACTTGGTTGATCCAATTTTATAATGTTCTGGAAGCTTGCATATTCACTCGATATGAACTCTTAAGGCAGAAATATGATTTCAGTGTCTCACTTTACTTATATTTTAAATTAATCTCTTAACTTTTTTTTGTATGATTTTGGTCCCTCAACTTTGCAAATTAATTATTTTTGTCTGGCTAGAGGGATTTATTTCACTTTATTTGTAAAGTTGAGGGTCCAAAATCATGCAAAAATAATTTATTGATTTATTTCAAAAGAACGACCAAGTTGAGGGAATGAAATCGCATTTTTACCGAACTTTTAACTCCCACAGTTACTTTCTAAATTGTCGCATGTTCATCTAAGCAATTGTGGTCGTGCACTGTCATTTCCTTCATTTTGTGGAACTTGTAGTTTAGCTAACATGTAGAGCAAGCCGGTAAGTAAGATACGGGGAACTCTTCTGACTAATAAGGTAGTTTTGTTGTAGCTTTCTTACTGATTTATATAAAATTGAAATCCAATTCAGAACAATCTTTTCTCTCTACCTTACTTGAGAGTCCTTTTCCCTCTACAATGTTTAATTTCCTATATGAAACATTAACTAAGCTTATCTTCCTCGACTTCGCTTCTAGTTTAATCATGATGGCTGCTTAAATTTCTAGGAGTTACTAGCAGCACAGTCATGGGGCATTTTATTTTCAGTAGCTTGAAGATTCATAAAGATCATGTGATTTTTTCTGCTTGTAATTGACTGATAAGATTGCTCTTCTTTGGTATATGTAACCTATTTTCAATATGATCATGTTGATCATCTCCACCTTATAGGTCAGCCATCACCCAATGCTGATCGCCTGCCACTGTGAAGGAAAAGGGTGGAAATTCTGGGGTGACAGCAACCTCAAAAGCAAATTTTGGGGGCAATCCATTCAGCTGGATCCTGTGGGAGTTCTAACCCTAGAATTTGATGATGGCGAAGTATTTCAGTGGAATAAGGCGAGTCATTATGACTTTTAATGAACGTGATTCACTTCATTTTAGTTTTTACCTTGCACCTAACATATCTATGAACCCAGGTGACAACGACTATTTACAATCTCATTCTTGGTAAAGTGCACTGCGACCACCACGGAATAATGAGCATTCGCGGGAACCGTCAATACTCGTGCAAACTTAAATTCAAAGATCACTCGCTCCTTGATCGAAATCCTCGCCAGGTTAGAATATATGCTGCCCGAGAGCACAGATAATATTTTTCCGAAAAATTAATGGCGCTCGCAATCTTACCATGGGGGGGGAGCACAGGTGCAAGGCTTTGTTGAGGATGGAATGGGAGTTAAAGCTGCTACATTGCTTGGTAAATGGGACGATCACATGTATTTTATTAAAGGCGAAGATGCTTCCAAGATAAAGGGTGGGATTGCCTCCCCTGATGCGACTTTGTTGTGGAAAAAGAGCGATCCCCCCGCAAATCCCACGCGGTATAATTTAACATCATTTGCAATCACACTAAATGAATTGACGCCCAGATTGCATGTAAGAGTTGATATCATATCATTTTGTTGTCTTTTTTTTACCCTTTTTTTCTCTTTACCTGTGTTTCACGAGTGTTTTTGTGTTCTAACCTGAGTGTTTAATCATGGAATTAGGAGAAACTCCCCGCTACAGATTCAAGACTAAGACCAGACCAGCGCTATCTTGAAAATGGCGAATATGAGAAGGCAAATGAAGAAAAACTGCGTCTAGAGAAGAGGCAACGAATGGTAATTCTTCGCTTAACTTTTACGATAGCGCGCAGCTTTCATTATTACTATATCTCTCAACTTTCTTCATGGACACACAACCTCATCATAGAAAGAAAAAGTACTTTTAACCACATTGACTTGTTCATTAGATTAAGGGTATGTTTGGTACTGCGGTGGCGGTCGTGAATGCAGTGGTTGTGAACCGTCTTTCGTGAACACTAGAACACACATAAGGAACTCCATCCATTTTTATGTTCAAAATTATTTTTTTTTTCACGGCGGCGATAATAACCTTTGTTATGTTTGTTATGTTAAATACATATTCACGACAGTGGTGTTTTAGTCCAAACTCACCAGAGCAAAATGCCTTGCCAAATGGACGACAGTTCTTAACTTCACGACCACCATCGCCGTGTCAAACGGACCCTAATTCCCAATCTTTTTATTGGCTTTGTTGTTCCATCCGTGATTTTTGTTTCATCTTTCTTTTCCTTTTTTTTGTTTCAAGAAGGGTCCCGATCAATCCCAGTTTTTTCTTTTTGTGGATTTTTTTGGGTGATGTTATTTGTACACCATAAAAAGCTATTATAACACATGGATATTTGTACACCCTAAAATTATATTTGTACCCCGACATGCTATTTTATACCCCAATATATGAAATTTTAAAACAAGCATAGAATAATCATTTAAAAGAACAATAATTACATCATTCTCAAAATATATTGTGACAACTAATTCGCAAAAAAAAAATCTTCAAAATTTAGTCATCATTCGTAAATTTCCGCTCAAAATATATTGTCCCTCCAGAAATAGTGGCTTCAAATTAAAATTTTAATAGAAAAATTAAACAACTATAATAGAAATTTGTTACATTTTTCGTACTTAATAAGTTGTGGTATACTTGAAGAACCCAAATGATGGAATAACGTCAATATATCGAATGTGAACAATATGCCGAGGTCGCAGCAGGTCCCCCTGTTGAAGACGTCATTGTCGACGTTCCTCTGCGTCGAGGAACTTGGTGCCCTAACTATTCCGTCCTTCTGTGCGTCTAGATGCACGGGTTGGACTAAGAGAGAGAGAGAGAGGGGTAGATGGACAGAGAGAGGGGTAGATGGAGAGAGAGAGAGGTAGATGGATAGAGAGAGAGAGAAGCAGAGCATAAAACCAAAGGCTCAGGTGACTTCCAAACTAGTTGAAGAAAAGGAGAAAGGAAGAGTGAAGAAACTCTCATATTCCAGCCTCCTACCAATAATAATGATCGCTGCACGGATTGCCTGAAGAAACTCTCATATTCCAGCCTCCTACCAATAATAATGATCGCTGCACGGATTGCCTGAGAAGCCTCTCCCCAGGCCATCCTCAATGCTCTAAACATGGTAGAAAAAAACTCTATTTTCATTTCATTTCAGGTTGTCATTCTTCATCGCGATATATCGAATGCTCAAAATACTGTTGCTGGAAAGGAGTAATCTGACTAAATAGGAGGCGGCCAAGGTGAGGTCGGGCTCCAGAATACACGCAGAAGGGTAGATCCGACGATCTATTACGCCGGAGAGATTTCGGCAGGCGGCGGGCGATGGAAACGCCGGGCGGGCGAGACTGCGGGAAAGGGGTCTTTATCGAGGGAGAAAGGGGGAGTCTAGAAAGGGGGAGTGAGACTGCTCGAAGGGTGGGGGGGGGGGACGAATATTAGGTTTTAGGTTTAAAAAATAGATGTTTTAAAATTAGTTATGGTGTGTAAATAGCGTAATATGGTGTACAAATAACATCACCTTTTTTTTGTCTGATTGAGACGTATGGATCCGTGGATATGCGTCTATATAGACTTCTTCTAGATGTCGAAATTACGTTCGGTTCCATCACATGTGTTGGTTACGATCCCTTGCAGTCGACGAAACTTCAGGAGGATGGATGGAAGCCGCGGTGGTTCAGGAGGGACAGCGAGCAGGGAACTTACCGCTACGTTGGGGGCTATTGGGAATGTAGGGAGCAGAATCAGTGGGAGGGTTGCCCGAATATTTTCGGCGATTTGTCAGATTTCAACTGAGAAGAAACCATCCCCCAATTTCACATTGATTCCAGGCACTCAATTTCTAAATGCAGACCGAGTCGGGTGGGAGGAATTATATGGCTGCTGCTGCTATCACATGTATGTAATTTATCTAATTATTATTATTATTATTTAAAAAAATGACTAGAGTCATCAAGCCTAAGGGTGTCAATAGGGCATGCTGTAAGCACACGGTATAAAAGGTAGCTGCTTCAATTTTCTGTAATTGATTATTATTTTTTTGTGCATCCCTCCCTGCTATTCAAGTTCCCATTAAAAATTCCATATTTTCTTGGTCATATGACTCATATATATATATATATATATATATCATCCTCATGGTCACAATTATTTTGGGGTTGATTTTATGAATCATTGTTGTTTGGGGAGAGTTCTTAGATCGATTATTCTCGAGTGCATGGTGGGATCGGTCTTTTTCGACCACTGATAAATTGGGGCCCAACGGATCTATTTTCCAATTTTAAAGTAAGAAAACAAAACCAAATATTGAAGTACTACAACTTCAACGAGATGATTCTTAGGCATCTCATCTCTCCAAGAGAGCACGAAGACGAGAAGATCTCATTGTCTCGACTAGGTTCGCACTGATTTGGAAGTTCGTAGCTCCACCTGCGCCATCTCTTCTATTCATGAATTGATCAAGTAACACTTCCAGCACCATAATTAAGCTGCATTTTCTGTAACACTTTGATGGAATATCTCGCTTTGATTATGGTTACTCCTAAATGATGAGAGAGATGCCCTATAATTATTCTATACAGAGTTGTTTGCTTCGCAACTCCAACAAAACATTCGAAATTGGAGACATAAATTTGCATCATTAAAAAGGAATTTAATCTCAGCCTAATCAAAACGTGGTAGCGGTCTTCACACCACGAGTCATTACTTTTTATTATTATTATTATTATGTAATTGCTTTCCGCTCAAGATAGTCCACAATACCTCATCAACATGTGGAATGGGTATTTATAGTATCTCCAGCGTAGAGCCTAACCCTAGTGACACGTAACCCGTTGGGTCGTTCCGAGTCGGTCCTGACACGCGCGGACATATTATTAAATTAACCTAACAATCTCCTCATATGTTCGCGGTATACCGACGTTGGAAAAAAGGGTTGGTGTGTGTAGTGTTCAACCAGTTCGACTCATTACACAATCGTGTCCGTAAGTACCTGTTATAATATATTGGACTGAAAGAAGACAGTAGTATGTATGCACGCATAAGTATAAAGCATAAACCAAGCAGCATCACATAAAAGTCAAGAGTACAATCAGAGAAATAGGTGCCAGAAGACCTAGTGTCTCGTGACTAACAAGAGAGCATAAAAATAGTCCAAACAAAACAGGTAAAGGAAAAGAGCTAAACAGTGCTCTAGGCCAAAGAAAGTAAACCAAACATATACTCTAGTAGTCATCATCCAGCAGGTCATCCTTCTCAGGATCCCAGTCTGCATGTGCTCCTCCTGCAGCAGCAACTCCTGTAATTTTCAACAAAGAACTTCATTCAGAATGAATTCAGATATGGAAAATGTACATGTATCTAGTTCTGTTTATAAGAACGTAGTACTTAATTATGCTTAAGAGGATATTTTGTGGAGTATTTCAGTTTTAACCGCAGAATCCATTAACTGTTTCCAAACGAAACGATATCAGACTTCTGGACAAACGCAGCTATATCTGTGTTCCTATGTGTGATATCCTGGTTACTGTTCTTCTAGGGTTAATTGGAACTCATCAAATGTGGAATGGAACCAATCAACAGGAGAAGGTCCAAAAACAAGTTAGATCGTGTTATCAAATGTGGAATAATACTCTCATCCAAGTTAAGGAAGACGAATCTGGATGAGGTTGTTATCATCAAATGTGGAATGAAACAACCAACCAGAAATTCGTACTCAGCAACCAAAACACCAACGGAGCACAATATGCTAGATTTGACAAAGGAAGGAATCAAAACATTCGGACTTAGGCTGGTTTCAAACCGCTTTGAGTCTCATTTCCCCCACTATTTTGATTGAATGGTCTCGGGGCATTCCTTTTGTCAGTGGATCGGCTGGATTATCCTTCGATCGCACATCGACCAAAGTAATAACGCCTTGTTCTTTAAGATAATTCAATAGGGCGTGTCTCAGTCGTACATGTCGTCTCTTAGTGTTAAAGAGGACATTCTTAACAACTTGGATTGCAGCCTGATTATCACAGTATAGGCTTAAAGAATTGATTTGAACTCTAGACAAGGGAATGTCTAAGATCAAATTTCTGATCCAGTCTGCCTCTTCACCAGCTGAAGCTAAGGCAAATAACTCGGCTTCCATAGACGACAAAGCTATGCAAGTCTGTCTCTTGGACTTCCAAGTAACTGCAGCGCCACCCAATGTGAATATAAATCCACTTGTGGACTTGCTGTTTGAAACTTCTGAACACCAGGAGGCATCAGAGTACCCTTCCAAAGTAGGAGGGTGATCAGTGTAGCACAGAGCGTGGTCTTTAGTACCTTTTAGGTACTTCATCAGCCTATCTAGGACATCCCAATGCTCTTTGCCTGGACTACTGGTAAAACGACTTAGCATGCTTACGGAGAAAGCAATGTCAGGTCTAGTGCAGCTTGTGGCGTACATGAGACTTCCAATGATCTTTGAGTACTTGACTTGATCAACGCTTATCCCGTCATTCGGACTTAGCTTGACGTTCAGATCAGTGGGTGTTTCAACATGCCTACAATCTTTATAACCCCAGGTATTAAGAATCTGCTCTATGTAGTGAGCTTGACTCAGAGTGACACATCCCTTGTCTACTCTTACTTTCATACCTAGTAGGGTATCGACGGGACCAAGGTCCTTCATATCAAACGTTTTGGCGAGAGCGGACTTAATATCCCTCACGACAGCTATGTCTGACCCCAGGATCAACATGTCATCCACATATAGGCATATGATGACTGTCTGGTTTGACATCGAGCGGTAATAGAGACACTTGTCTGAGAGACTGGACTGAAATCCAAAGCTCTTTACCACTTGATCAAACTTCATGTGCCACATCTTAGGTGCTTGTTTAAGCCCATAGATGGATTTATCGAGTTTGCACACTTTATCCTTTAAATCTTTATGGACATAACCTTCAGGTTGTGCCATGTAGATCTCTTCATTTAGCTCTCCATTCAAAAAGGCTGTTTTCACGTCCATCTGATGGACGATGAAATTCTCGATAGAGGCTAAGGCTAGAAGAATTCTAATGGTAGATATGTGACACACAGGTGAATAGACATCAAAATAGTCGATTCCCCCTTGTTGTTTATAACCCTTAGCTACTAGACGTGCTTTGTATCTGGTTATAGACCCATCGCTATGTAGTTTCTTCTTCAGTACCCACTTGCATCCCAGGACTTTAGCTCCTTTCGGTAGGTCCACTAGATGCCAGGTATTATTTTGTAGCAGCGAGTTCATCTCATCGTCGATGGCTTCTGCCCACATTAACGCATCTCTCGATCTCATCGCTTCCTGATAGGAAAATGGATCATCCTCTAAGTGGTAGGTGACGAAGTTCTCACCAAAATCCTTAGGGATTATATCTCTTGTAGATACTCTAAGAGGAATAGGTTCGACCTCTAGAGGTTGGGGAGCAGTGCCAGAGGGGCCAGCTTCGGGTTCTACCGTAGACTCTGAGATCATGTCAGTAGATCCAGGAACGGTCAGGCCATGATCTTTGATAAATTTATGCTCAAAGAAGATAGCATCTCTAGACTCTATCACTAAATTAGTGGATAGATCCAGAAATCGGTCAGCTGCACTGTCTTCTGCACTGCCTAGATAGACACAGGTTGTCGTTCTAGGTCCCACCTTAGGTCTTTTAAGGTCTTGTATACGCACATAGGCGATACTGCCCCAAGTCTTAAGAGTGTCATATCTACAAGGATGACCGTGCCACAGCTCATAAAGAGTAGAACTGAGCTTTGAGTGAGACACTCTATTCAGAATGTGATTTGCAGTAAGGACTGCTTCCCCCCAGAAGGAATTGGGCATGCCAGCGGTCAGGAGCATAGAATTTAACATCTCTGTTAAAGTTCTATTCTTACGCTCAGCAACGTCATTTGATTGGGGTGAGTAAGGAGCTGTAGTTTCAAGGATTATGCCCTCAGTGGCACAGAACTCCCTAAACCCAGTTGCAGTGTATTCTCCTCCTCGATCACTTCTAAGTCTCTTAATCTTCAAATTTAACTGGTTTTCTACCCGAGATTTGAAGATTTTGAAGGTCTCGAATGTCTCGTCTTTCGATTTCAATAGGTAGACATGACAAAATCTGGAGAAATCGTCAATGAAGGTAATTAGATATTTCTTTCCCCCTCTAGTGGCATGACTCCGAAAGTCACAGAGGTCGGAATGAATCAATTCCAAAAGTTGTGTGCTCCTAGAAACGGTCTTGTAAGGGTTTCTAGTTATTTTAGTTTGGGCACAAACCTCGCACCTATCAAACCGAATAGAGAAATCTAACGGAATGTTGTGACTCTTAGCTAGATCGCGCATCTTCTTGTAGTGAACGTGTCCAAGTCTATTGTGAAGTAGCTTTGGATCTAACAGAGACGAACTCACTTGATTTATGCACTCGTTTTTTAGGCTAAGTCTATACATTCCGTTGATTAAGTAAGCGTAACCAAAATAATGGGAATTAACAGACAGTGTTATTCTACCGCTAATGGTTGTGAAGGACATTCCGGACTTATCTAACAAACTCATAGAAATTAAATTTTTGATTAAATTAGGAACTAATTTAACATTTTGCAAAATTAAAATTTTACCTGAAGAGAGGACGAGCTTTGCCGTCCCAGCATGAGTGACGACTGTCGCTCCTCCATTGCAATTCTCAACTCTATCTCGGACTGCTCTGACGTCAGTGAGAAGACCTTTGTCATTTGTAACATGACATGTGGCACCGCTGTCCAGCCACCACTCAGAAGACGCACTGCGGTGATTGCTCCCGATCATAGCCACAAAGGACTTGGGATCAGAAGTATCGACCACCACGTGTGCCGACTGAGGTGGAGCTTCATCCTTTTGCTTCTTCGGACCCCTACAGTCAGCAGCCCAGTGACCCCATTTGCCGCAGTTGTTGCATTTACCCTTCTTCCTTTTGAAAGAAGGCTTCTTTACAGCCAACTGGCCAGGAGGGTCAACTTTAGGTACCGGGGGCTTCCGAGGAGGCTTATTAGGTCGAGAAACGAAGTTGACAGCCTGTGGGGGCTGAGCAACCTGCTCCGCGCTCTTTCCAGTGATGTTCTGGTCCTCGATGTGAATGAACCTTTTGAGTTCATCCAGAGTAATCTTCTCCTTCCGCCTGTGCATCTCTGTCTTGAATGTCAGCCACTCCGCAGGTAGCTTGCTCAGGATCAAGTACACGAACAGGTTGTCTTCCATCTTCGACTGATCGTCCTCCAGCTTGTTGCGCAGGTTCTCCAGCTCTATGATCTGGGAGGTGATCGGCAGATTCGCTTTGAGGCGGAAGTTGAAAAACTTCTCCCCAATGAGCGATTTGGACAACACCTCCTCCTTCTGGAAATGCGCGTTGAGACGATCCCAGATCTCCTTTGCAGTCTTGTAAGCGTGGTAGGTCAGTGCGAGCCGAGGATTGAGGGAATTCAACAGGTAGTCCCTGCAGAAATCCTCATCCTTTGTCCACTGATATTCGTCTACGCCCTCGCTAGAAGACGCAAAGTCACTCTGCACAGTGTAGAAGATTCCGCGTTCCTTCATTCCTAGCTGGACTTGTATTTTCCAACTGAGGAAATCGGACGCGTCGAACGACTGCAATTTGGTGACGTCGAGTGCGCTTTTCTTCGACATTTCACTAGAATTAAACACAGAAATAAAATTCTAGAACGGGTTCACCTGAGCCGTGTGGAGATAAGACAGGCACTTCAGATCCAATCCAGTAATAATGTGCTCCTCCTTTTGCTGAACACTGTCACCGAAGTCTAGATCCAATCAGCAAAAGAACTCCACAAACCACCTCTTCTTCCTCAAGAAACAAAGATCCAAGATCTCCAGGAATTGGAGCAAACCACGGATCGGAATTGATCTGAATCGCACAGGAATAGATCTGAATAGATCCAGAAATTTGGGATCTGAATAGAGCTGATCTGCAGGAGAACGGACGATGACAGCGGGATCGGTGCAGTTTGCTTCCACGATTCAACCCTAGATCGCCATAGATCAATATATCGATGGAGATCGGCGACAGAGAATCGCAGTCCTGCTCTTAGATCTGGAGAAGATTGGCTACTGGAAGACACGGCAATGGTATACGCAGATGCCTGGAGGATATCCTGTCGTTTCAGATCTAGGTCGAGGAAGAGGCGACTGGATCTGGGAGGGGCAGCGAACTCGAGGCAAGCGGCGGCGATCTCCCACAGCAAATCTCCCTCACGAAATCTGCGCAGGAACAGGGACTCATATTCCTCCTTGCAGTCGGCGACCGGGAAAACTCACAAGAACGGCAACGAACAGAATCGCGAACCGGGAGGATGAACAGGAGATCTGCGACGACTTCTTCTTCGGATCTGCGACGGGAAGAAGAAGATCTCCTCCTTTCCAGTCTAGGGCAGCGCTTCTCAGCGGCAAAACAGAGATCGTCAAGGAGGGAATCGCGATCCTTGTGGATCTGCAGAGATCTTCGATGGAGCACGCCGATCGGATCACAAAATGAGAGCGGCGGCCAAAGCGAAAACCGCAAAAACGGGAGAGCAAATTCCTGAGCGGAAAACCTAAAAATATCTTGAGAATGTAATTGCTTTCCGCTCAAGATAGTCCACAATACCTCATCAACATGTGGAATGGGTATTTATAGTATCTCCAGCGTAGAGCCTAACCCTAGTGACACGTAACCCGTTGGGTCGTAGCGAGTCGGTCCTGATACTCGCCACCCCTAGTCGTGCTCGCGGAGTCGTGTTCGACAAGCCAGGCTACCCGACTACTATAAATAGGGGGGTGGGTGAGTCTTAAATATGCTTTCGGCGATCTCTAGCTCCTTGAGCGACTACCTTCCAGACCTCTTTTCTTAGCTCCTCTTCCATACTCGCTCCCTTTCCTTCCCAAAAATGTCTGACGAGGCGACCATCAGGCGGGCTAACCATGCTAAGAACTTCGAGGAGAACTCTTTCAAGAAGCCGATTACCCAGCAGAAGGACTTGGATGACTTCAACGCCAAGTTCGCGACTCCGGGGTATGTCGCCAGGCTTCCTCGCCATTCTGAGCGACTAAACACTTCCTCGCCCTTGGCGATGATACTTCCTATCCGCCACTTCGAGGTTGGTCTGCGACTTCCTCTGTGGCCCGAGTTCCGACAGATACTCGTCTTCTACGGGATAGTTCCTGCGCAGATCAATCCCAACGGAGTGGCGATGATCATGGGATTCTTGTGCTTCCTGCGGGACCAGAATATCGTCTTTGACCTTGCGGTCTTTAGGCGAGTATTCACCATCATGGCGACCGGCGAGGGCGTCATCTTCCTGTGCAGCCATGTCTGCACTCTGGCGGGCACTTCAAACAAGAATCACCGCTGGGTGGAGCGACTAGTCGCCATCGAGGGCGACTTCGCGGGCATCTCCAGCTCACCCATCCAGCCGTCGGAGAATGTCTTCACGGTCCCCTTCCTGAGGGAGAGTCAGGAGAAGCTGCTCGACTCCTTCAGGCATCGTCGCTTTGACGTGGTGTTCTGGAGGAGGCGAGTAGACGATCTCACGGAAGTTCGCCTAGGAGAAGGTACTTTTTTGCGCGAGCATCATCCATACTCGCCCTTGAGCCTTGATCAGGCGACTAATCTTTGGTCTTCTTGTTTGCAGGCGTGCAAACTCTTCCGCGCGACGCTCTTCCTCCCGCGTTGAAGGCGACGGCTGCCACCCAAGGGGGTGTCGGAACCTCGGCGCGCGAGGTTGGGGGCTCCTCCCCAATCGCCTTGTCGCCAGGGGGCGACGATCCCAAGGTCGCCGGCGATGAGGCCGGGACTTCCAAGAAGCGAAAGGGTAAGGCTAAGGTCGCTGAGCCCAAGAGGCAGAAGAAGGAGGTCGCCCACAGGGATCTGGGCAAGAAGGCGGATCCTTCGGAGGTTGGCGAGCCGAGCGACCATCCGCTCTTCAATGAGGGCACCCGCAGCGAGGATGCCTATGGTCGCTCATTGGTGACCTGGGCTGAGCGCGCGCACGAGGTGACCCTCAGCTCAAACCTCCCCGCCTGGTCGGATGAGTGGGAGGACAAGGGGGAGGCCTTCGACGTGACCTACGCCCTATATGGTCGCGCGGACGCCGAAGTCCTGCAGGACACAACTACCGAGGATCTGGCGCACCAGACCTCGCGCTCCCTCTTGCGGTCCGCCGAGCTGGCTCACGCAACAGCAAGGCGACTACTTGAGTATGAGCAGGCGATCAAAGTGCAGGGTCCGAAGCTTATCGCCCTCGCGCTACGGATCAAGGAGTTCGAGGTACTCGCCTTTGCGTCTTTGCTTGTTACTAAGCTACTCGCCACCTTGCACGCTGTCAAACTTACCTTTCGCTTTTTACCTTCTGCAGGCTGCCGAGCTGGAAACAGCGAAGAGATTGTCCCAGGCTGACAAGGAGCTGGAGGATACTCGCTCGGCCCTGGAGGTCGCCCAGATCCGTATTGCCGAGTTGGAAACTCGGCCTGCCGAGCAACAATCGGCAGAGGCGGCCATTCCTAGGGGCAAGCGCATAAGGATGCACGGCGACGACATGCCTTATATTCGCCGGGAGATCGCACGAGCAACGGGGGAGGTCATCCTGAACCAGCTGAAGGCAGACGATCTTCTGAAGCCGAAAGCTATGGGATTGACAGTGGGGGACATCATTCCGGCGCTGCTCGCCGAAGAGTCCACCTCCCCCTTGCGAGTATCCTCGCCGCAGCCCAGCGAGGCCGAGGATGAAGACGATGAGGACGACGATGACGATGACGACAACGATGATGATGACGATGACGACGACGGTGGTGATGCTGACGATGCTGACGTAGATATAGAAGGAGAGGATGTCGCCTAGTCTCCTGGGCTCCCTTTTTGCTCGCCCGGCGGCCTTTTTGTGCAGTTCTTTAATATACCTGTAACTTGTTGTACACAAGATTCTTTGCATAAATGAAAGGAACTGGATTTTTTTGCTTGCCTGTTCTTTGCCTTTGTACTTACTTCCTTGCTTGTATGTCGCTTAGGCTCCTAGGCTCGAGGCGAGGTTGAGTGCTCGCTAGGCTCTTAGGATCTCGGCAAGGTTGAGTGCTTGCTACTGCATACTCGCACCAACATACTCGCACTTGCATTCTTGCTCCCAAGGCCTCGACTTGCACCCAGTGGAGAGTTTGTTAGGATTTATGCAATAATCAAAAAGAGCTCTTCAAGGGAAGGAAGAAGTAGGATTTAGCAGTCGGGGAGGCCCGGGGGGACATATCATCCCGAGGCCTCTCTCCTACTTGAAAGCCTGGTGTCTTCAAAGGATGACGTCAAGTACGGCATGGCAGCCGGACAGGTCCAAGGGGACACACCGTCCTTAGGCCACCATCCTACTTGGATGCTTGAAGTCTTCGTTCTTCGGTTGGTCGAATCGATCACCTCTTTCTTTCAGGTTGGGCTATCGGCGTCCTGACTTCTTCCTGGTAATCCCTCCAGTCGAATGAGAAGCGCAGTCGATACGAACCGTGGCCAACATGCAAGGGGGGAGCTGATCTCGACCGTCAATGCAGAGGCTTGGTCTTAGAGGGTTGCTGAACCGAGACACTGTCCCATCATCCGTTTCGGGGTTTTACGAGGTTCAAGTCGCAGGCTCGTTTCCCAACTGGTGGTGACGGAGATCGACGAGCAGATCGTCCGGTAGGGAATGACAGTCGGGGCGTTCCAAGGGAACACACCGTCCCGAGGTCCCCTCCTACTTGGATGATGAATGCCGACCAAACCTGTTTCCTGCTGCTCAACAATTTTAAGGTGAGTTTAAGCACACTTAAGCACAATAACTCGCACAATCGGAGGAAAAGCTGAAAACAAGATGCTTTGAAGCGAGCTGGTTTAACTTGATCACTTCTTTGCCCGATCGGAAGGTCGGCGTCCAGACTTCTTCCCTGTAATCTCTCCAGTCGAATGAGAAGTGCAATCGATACGAACCATGGCCAACATGCAAGGGGGGAGCTGATCTCGACCGTCAATGCAGAGGCTTGGTCTTAGAGGGCTGCTGAACCGAGGCACTGTCCCATCATCCGTTCTAGGGTTTTACGAGGATTAAGTCGGAGGCTCGTTTCCCAACCTAACGCGGAGATCGGCTTTGCCTGCTTTTCTTCTTTTTCTTGAAAACACATCTTTGACGAAGCAGATAAGGGCGAGCACCACCTTTGCCGAAGTCGATTATTCCTTCGTCGGATTGGGAGGTCGGCGTCCAGACTTCTTCCTGATAATCTCACCAGCCGGATGAGGAATGCAGTCGGTGGGAACCGCGGCCAACGTGCAAGGGGGGAGCTGATCTCGGCCGTCATTGCAGAGGCTTGGACTTAGGGGGACGTATTCCCGAGGCATTGTCCCATCACCCGTTCTGGGCTTTTACGAGAATCAAGTCGGAGGCCAGTTTCCCAATCTAACGCGGAGATCGGTTTTGCCTGCTTTTCTTCTTTTACTTGAAAACACATAGCTGGAAGTGACAAAAGACTCACCATTTCCCATGTTTCAGGGAGGTGATGGTTTTATTTATGGACAATAAATTTACAGGGGTGGGATGTGTACATACTCCCGCTTAGCAACCAAACCTTTTCAGGTTGTCGCCCTTCCAGGTGTTTTCCAACAGCTCCCCTTCACGATGAAGGGTTCTTCCCGTCTTGGATTGAGCTTCCCGACGGCGGCTGCTCTTCCTGTCGCGTCCGCCTTCTTTCGCTTATCTGAGAAATCAAAAAAGGGGATCATCCAGGATCGTCATCCTTCTCGCCTTGATCTCCAGGTTGTCAAACGTGTTCGTGAGAACGACGTAAAGATGACACGAACAGAACCCCCGCTGCACACCAGGATCCGGTTGACGGTGGAGTCTTTGACGATCGCATGAATCACCTGGGCATCACGGAAGGGATTCTCATTCCTGCACATGCCCTCCTCTGAGAAAGTGATGCCCTCTAGCGGGGATGGCGCTTGAGAGGTTGGAGCGACATCTTGGCGGTAGGCTTGGTGAAAATTAGTTTTGCGGAAAGATCCGAGCTCCGCTTCTCCAAAACTCACTCCTACCTCCCCGGCCCTGATCCTTCCTTGACATTCTTGGCTGACCCGATCCTTATTCCTCCTTCGGCTATTCCTCCGGTTACGCCTCTTCCCCCGACGGATAGGGTCGTCTCTCCCCGAGCAATAATTCATCGCGGGATCTCTGAATCCTTCTGGCACTGGCGCGGTGACGGTCTCCTCCCATAATGGCTTCTCACCAAACTGGCGACGACCCCCTTCTTGGCGAGTATTGCCCTCATACTCGCTAACATGGTGAGTACCGAAGTACCTCGCCTGCTCCTCCTCTTCGCGGAATCGGATTCTACCAGCTCCCTGCGAGACTTGCGAGTAGAATTGCGACCTCCTTGATCGCTCCAACTCCTCTCCATGCTCCTTCCCTGCTCGTCGAGGGTGAGCATCTTCTTCGGTCAGAATTGGGCGATGAGGTGAGGTCGCCGTGACCTCCGCACCCTGCTGGAACACTGCTCGCATAGCCCCTTCCATGCGTTGGGCGAATGCTTCGAAAACCTCCATCGTCACGAACCTGCCAGTTCCTGCCGAGTTGCCGACCACTTCCTCGTGGTCGCCTTCTACGACCATCTTGTCTTCCTACTAGGTTTTCTCCCTCTGGCTGCGATCCACGCTCACCGCACCAAAGTGTTGACGCCAGGAAAATCTTGACCTCAAAATTCGGACCTTTGCAGCCGGAAGCTACTTGCCCAGCTGTCCGACGAGATGATCAAGTTGGCGACTATGAGAAAGCTAGGAGAGCAACAACAGGACCCCAAATGCTGCGGCAGGGAGGTCCCACCACGTACCCGGAAGCTCAAAGGAGTCTTCCCCTCCACAACCAAGAATGGTCGAGCAGGGTACGAGGAAGGCACCGACTTGGCTAGCAAGCAGGGGTGACGGGCTCGAGAATTCGGAAATCGGGATCCAGAAGCTCAAGCACAGGTGCCAATCCAAGTACCCCTGGGGTCCTATTTATAGGCAACTAAGGGGTAGGGGGTTTTTATAGCCCAGCCCTAACCTGGCGACTATGGGTTACTCGGCGAGTACCATGCCATAGTCGCCCATCTGGCGAGTATTGGGTGCTGCTCGCACATGCCGGGTCAATACTCGCGCAGGGCTTCTGCTGCTTCCTGTTCTTGCCTTGAACTGCTGGTCTCTGTGTTGACCCTTTGACCTTGACTTCTGCCTACGTGGCCTTGAGTGGGTCCCATCCTCGGAGAATAAGGATTGTTCATAATCCCCGCTCTTTGCGAGTAACATAGTTGCTCGGAAAGAAACATCCAACCTTTATTCGACGAGCTTCTGTCTGGGCGAGTATTAGGAGATACTTGGAATCTTGCCGGCCGATGTCCGGGATCTATATATAGGGAGGGGGGCCTCCGACGAATCCGTCCTTCTGCACTCGCACATAATGTCGCCAGCTTTTGCCGAGGCTGCCAAAAAGGCCAAGGCTGATCTCGCGAATTTGATCGGCATTCCCATGCCTCCTCCTCGCATGGACGCCGAGGTAGACGCCTTCCTTGCTAATAAGAAGAGGAAGAGGGCGGCTAAGAAGAAGAAGAAAGAGAAAAAAAAGGAGGCGACTGTGGAGAACGTCGTCGATCCTCTGAGCGGGCAGCGTCAGCAGCTGCTGGAAGATTTGGGCCTTTCCCACGAGGGGCTCTCGCCCGCTCCTGCTCCTCATTCTCCTTCGGCAGAGGTCGCCCCGGAGGCGAGTAGGGCTGGGGCCCAAACTCAAACCCAACCGGACCTCCCTCCCGCGCGAGGTGAGCTCTTTAGTCGCTGTTCTGAGGACTATGCTGCTACAAGAACCACTCCTGGCGGGATTTCTGACGCTTTTTGCTTCTGTTTTCAGATCCGCCGAATACCGAGATTCGGGAGGAACCTTCGGATGCTCTGCCGCTGCGATCATCCTCGCTGATCTCGGCTGAGGGTGGATCTCGAGGTGGTCGCGCGGTAAGGATCCTCCACAGTTCATCCGTGGAGAAGAGGCTGATGAGCGAGCATGGGGCTCCTCTGTCGAGCATCAATCTTCCTCCGCCACCACCTGACTCGCGACCAGAGCTGGCGAGCAGCACGCATCTGCCTGGGGTTGTGCTGCCGCCGCCTCCTCCTGGACATCCGCCCTCAGTGGCTCCTCCGGGCGATCAGCGCGCTTCTATGTCAACTGGTCCCTCTATCTACCAAGGGGAGTCCTCGCGCAGAGGCGGGACTGGAGGGTCTTCGGCCTTCTTTGCTCCAAGGGGTGGAGGGCGCACAGGAGATGGTCGCGGTCTGGGGAGCACGTCCCATAACCGGGATCATCCTGGCGGCCACTCTACTCGCCGAGATAGCGTTCATCACAGCCTCTCCCCGCATCGAGGAAGGGTCTCTCCTCGCCGGCGATCTCGCAGCCCTGGTCGCCGACGTTCCCGCAGTCCTCGGCCAGGTACTTGGTCGCTGCCTTTGGATAGTTGCCACCGCTCTTTTGATTCTGCTGGAGTTCTGACTCTTCATATGCTCTTCTGTAGGTCGCATTCATACTCCCGTGGGAGCATTGATCGACGCCGTCGGGCTTCCCCCTCGCGAGTACCAGGAGAAGGCTACTCGCGCTATCTTGGATTTGGAGTCCAGGATAGAGCGGCTATCGATCTGCGAGCATCATCGTCGCTTGACTGAGGTGGAGTCGCGGGTTGAGCGTCTAGCGGCCAGTGACCCTCATCGTCGCCTGACTGATTTGGAGGCGCGAGTATCCCGGCTGGAGGAGTTTGATACTCGCCTGTCGGGTACTGAAGCTCGCCTCCAGTCTATCAGCGACTTGGAGCGCAGGGTGGCCCGGATCGAGCACCGGCAGCAGCTGCATCATGACGAGCTGGTCGGGATGCGCGCGAGCATGAGCTCGGTGGGGAGGCTGGCGAGGATCGAGGACCAGCTGCGACAAGGCGAGGACGCTATGTCCGTGGCCTTCGAGCATTTCAAGCGTGCTCGCAGCATGGGCTGGGTCGGGCGACATCCTCAGCCCCAGGATACCCAGGAGAACATCCAAGCACAACCTTAGCTGCTGCCCCTTCTTCATTTTTCTTCTTCTTTGTAGCTTGTAGCTCCTGGCGAGCATCTTGTATCTTTAAACACTTTATTATTTGAAGTAGTATTAATTTGCCGAGTAATTGGATACTCACCTTTCATTCTTGTCTTGCTTTACTTTATCTGCTGTTGTTTGGATTTTTTCTCTATCTTCTTTTTGCTGTTTGCCGAGCATATGTTGAATGTCGCCTGCATCCTGGCGAGTTTCTTTGTGTTTCTGTGATGCAGGTACTCGCTATCTGAAGGTCGGCATTTTGACGTGCTCTGAGCCTTTGGCGATTTACTTTGATACTCGCCACCCCTAGTCGTGCTCGCGGAGTCGTGTTCGACAAGCCAGGCTACCCGACTACTATAAATAGGGGGGTGGGTGAGTCTTAAATACACTTTCCCCGATCTCTAGCTCCTTGAGCGACTACCTTCCAGACCTCTTTTCTTAGCTCCTCTTCCATACTCGCTCCCTTTCCTTCCCAAAAATGTCTGACGAGGCGACCATCAGGCGGGCTAACCATGCTAAGAACTTCGAGGAGAACTCTTTCAAGAAGCCGATTACCCAGCATAAGGACTTGGATGACTTCAACGCCAAGTTCGCGACTCCGGGGTATGTCGCCAGGCTTCCTCGCCAGTCTGAGCGACTAAACACTTCCTCGCCCTTGGCGATGATACTTCCTATCCGCCACTTCGAGGTTGGTCTGCGACTTCCTCTGTGGCCCGAGTTGACAGATACTCGTCTTCTACGGGATAGTTCATGCGCAGATCAATCCCAACGGAGTGGCGATGATCATGGGATTCTTGTGCTTCCTGCGGGACCAGAATATCATCTTTGACCTTGCGGTCTTTAGGCGATTATTCACCATCATGGCGACCGGCGAGGGCGTCATCTTCCTGTGCAGCCATGTCTGCACTCTGGCGGGCACTTCAAACAAGAATCACCGCTGGGTGGAGCGACTAGTCGCCATCGAGGGCGACTTCGCGGGCATCTCCAGCTCGCCCATCCAGCCGTCGGAGAATGTCTTCACGGTCCCCTTCCTGAGGGAGAGTCAGGAGAAGCTGCTCGACTCCTTCAGGCATCGTCGCTTTGACGTGGTGTTCTGGAGGAGGCGAGTAGACGAGCTCACGGAAGTTCGCCTAGGAGAAGGTACTTTTTTGCGCGAGCATCATCCATACTCGCCCTTGAGCCTTGATCAGGCGACTAATCTTTGGTCTTCTTGTTTGCAGGCGTGCAAACTCTTCCGCGCGACGCTCTTCCTCCCGCGTTGAAGGCGACGGCTGCCACCCAAGGGGGTGTCGGAACCTCGGCGCGCGAGGTTGGGGGCTCCTCCCCAATCGCCTTGTCGCCAGGGGGCGACGATCCCAAGGTCGCCGGCGATGAGGTCGGGACTTCCAAGAAGCGAAAGGGTAAGGCTAAGGTCGCTGAGCCCAAGAGGCAAAAGAAGGAGGTCGCCCACAGGGATCTGGGCAAGAAGGCGGATCCTTCGGAGGTTGGCGAGCCGAGCGACCATCCGCTCTTCAATGAGGGCACCCGCAGCGAGGATGCCTATGGTCGCTCATTGGTGACCTGGGCTGAGCGCGCGCACGAGGTGACCCTCAGCTCAAACCTCCCCGCCTAGTCGGATGAGTGGGAGGACAAGGGGGAGGCCTTCGACGTGACCTACGCCCTATATGGTCGCGCGGACGCCGAAGTCCTGCAGGACACAACTACCGAGGATCTGGCGCACCAGACCTCGCGCTCCCTCTTGCGGTCCGCCGAGCTGGCTCACGCAACAGCAAGGCGACTACTTGAGTATGAGCAGGCGATCAAAGTGCAGGGTCCGAAGCTGATCGCCCTCGCGCTACGGATCAAGGAGTTCGAGGTACTCGCCTTTGCGTCTTTGCTTGTTACTAAGCTACTCGCCACCTTGCACGCTGTCAAACTTACCTTTCGCTTTTTACCTTCTGCAGGCTGCCGAGCTGGAAACAGCGAAGAGATTGTCCCAGGCTGAGAAGGAGCTGGAGGATACTCGCTCGGCCCTGGAGGTCGCCCAGATCCGTATCGCCGAGTTGGAAACTCGGCCTGCCGAGCAACAATCGGCAGAGGCGGCCATTCCTAGGGGCAAGCGCATAAGGATGCACAGCGACGACATGCCTTATATTCGCCGGGAGATCGCACGAGCAACGGGGGAGGTCATCCTGAACCAGCTGAAGGCAGACGATCTTCTGAAGCCGGAAGCTATGGGATTGACAGTGGGGGACATCATTCCGGCGCTGCTCGCCGAAGAGTCCACCTCCCCCTTGCGAGTATCCTCGCCGCAGCCCAGCGAGGTCGAGGATGAAGACGATGAGGACGACGATGACGATGACGACGACGATGATGATGACGATGACGACGACGGTGGTGATGCTGACGATGCTGACGTAGATATAGAAGGAGAGGATGTCGCCTAGTCGCCTGGGCTCCCTTTTTGCTCGCCCGGCGGCCTTTTTGTGCAGTTCTTTAATATACCTGTAACTTGTTGTACACAAGATTCTTTGCATAAATGAAAGGAACTGGATTTTTTTGCTTGCCTGTTCTTTGCCTTTGTACTTACTTCCTTGCTTGTATGTCGCTTAGGCTCCTAGGCTCGAGGCGAGGTTGAGTGCTCGCTAGGCTCTTAGGATCTCGGCAAGGTTGAGTGCTTGCTACTGCATACTCGCACCAACATACTCGCACCTGCATTCTTGCTCCCAAGGCCTCGACTTGCACCCAGTGGAGAGTTTGTTAGGATTTATGCAATAATCAAAAAGAGCTCTTCAAGGGAAGGAAGAAGTAGGATTTAGCAGTCGGGGAGGCCCGGGGGGACATATCATCCCGAGGCCTCTCTCCTACTTGAAAGCCTGGTGTCTTCAAAGGATGACGTCAAGTACGGCATGGCAGCCGGACAGGTCCAAGGGGACACACCGTCCTTAGGCCACCATCCTACTTGGATGCTTGAAGTCTTCGTTCTTCGGTTGGTCGAATCGATCACCTCTTTCTTTCAGGTTGGGCTATCGGCGTCCTGACTTCCTCCTGGTAATCCCTCCAGTCGAATGAGAAGCGCAGTCGATACGAACCGTGGCCAACATGCAAGGGGGGAGCTGATCTCGACCGTCAATGCAGAGGCTTGGTCTTAGAGGGTTGCTGAACCGAGGCACTGTCCCATCATCCGTTTCGGGGTTTTACGAGGTTCAAGTCGGAGGCTCGTTTCCCAACTGGTGGTGACGGAGATCGACGAGCAGATCGTCCGGTAGGGAATGACAGTCGGGGCGTTCCAAGGGAACACACTGTCCCGAGATCCCCTCCTACTTGGATGATGAATGCCGACCAAACCTGTTTCCTGCTGCTCAACAATTTTAAGGGGAGTTTATGCACACTTAAGCACAATAACTCGCACAATCGGAGGAAAAGCTGGAAACAAGATGCTTTGAAGCGAGCTGGTTTAACTTGATCACTTCTTTGCCCGATCGGAAGGTCGACGTCCAGACTTCTTCCCTGTAATCTCTCCAGTCGAATGAGAAGTGCAATCGATACGAACCATGGCCAACATGCAAGGGGGGAGCTGATCTCGACCGTCAATGCAGAGGCTTGGTCTTAGAGGGCTGCTGAACCGAGGCACTGTCCCATCATCCGTTCTGGGGTTTTACGAGGATTAAGTCGGAGGCTCGTTTCCCAACCTAACGCGGAGATCGGCTTTGCCTGCTTTTCTTCTTTTTCTTGAAAACACATCTTTGACGAAGCAGATAAGGGCGAGCACCACCTTTGCCAAAGTCGATTATTCCTTTGTCGGATTGGGAGGTCGGCGTCCAGACTTCTTCCTGATAATCTCACCAGCCGGATGAGGAATGCAGTCGGTGGGAACCGCGACCAACGTGCAAGGGGGGAGCTGATCTCGGCCGTCATTACAGAGGCTTGGACTGAGGGGGACGTATACCTGAGGCATTGTCCCATCACCCGTTCTGGGCTTTTACCAGAATCAAGTCGGAGGCCAGTTTCCCAATCTAACGCGGAGATCGGCTTTGCCTGCTTTTCTTCTTTTACTTGAAAACACATAGCTAGAAGTGACAAAAGACTCACCATTTCCCATGTTTCAGGGAGGTGATGGTTTTATTTATGGACAATAAATTTACAGGGGTGGGATGTGTACATACTCCCGCTTAGCAACCAAACCTTTTCAGGTTGTCGCCCTTCCAGGTGTTTTCCAACAGCTCCCCTTCACGATGAAGGGTTCTTCCCGTCTTGGATTGAGCTTCCCGACGGCGGCTGCTCTTCCTGTCGCGTCCGCCTTCTTTCGCTTATCTGAGAAATCAAAAAAGGGGATCATCCAGGATCGTCATCCTTCTCGCCTTGATCTCCAGGTTGTCAAACGTGTTCGTGAGAACGACGTAAAGATGACACGAACAGAACCCCCGCTGCACACCAGGATCCGGTTGACGGTGGAGTCTTTGACGATCGCATGAATCACCTGGGCATCACGGAAGGGATTCTCATTCCTGCACATGCCCTCCTCTGAGAAAGTGATGCCCTCTAGCGGGGATGGCGCTTGAGAGGTTGGAGCGACATCTTGGCGGTAGGCTTGGTGAAAATTAGTTTTGCGGAAAGATCCGAGCTCCGCTTCTCCAAAACTCACTCCTACCTCCCCGGCCCTGATCCTTCCTTGACATTCTTGGCTGACCCGATCCTTATTCCTCCTTCGGCTATTCCTCCGGTTACGCCTCTTCCCCCGACGGATAGGGTCGTCTCTCCCCGAGCAATAATTTATCGCGGGATCTCTGAATCCTTCTGGCACTGGCGCGGTGACGGTCTCCTCCCAGAATGGCTTCTCACCAAACTGGCGACGACCCCCTTCTTGGCGAGTATTGCCCTCATACTCGCTAACATGGTGAGTACCGAAGTACCTCGCCTGCTCCTCCTCTTCGCGGAATCGGATTCTACCAGCTCCCTGCGAGACTTGCGAGTAGAATTGTGACCTCCTTGATCGCTCCAACTCCTCTCCATGCTCCTTCCCTGCTCGTCGAGGGTGAGCATCTTCTTCGGTCAGAATTGGGCGATGAGGTGAGGTCGCCGTGACCTCCGCACCCTGCTGGAACACTGCTCGCATAGCCCCTTCCATGCGCTGGGCGAATGCTTCGAAAACCTCCATCGTCACGAACCTGCCAGTTCCTGCCGAGTTGCCGACCACTTCCTCGTGGTCGCCTTCTACGACCATCTTGTCTTCCTACTAGGTTTTCTCCCTCTGGCTGCGATCCACGCTCACCGCACCAAAGTGTTGACGCCAGGAAAATCCTGACCTCAAAATTTGGACCTTTGCAGCCGGAAGCTACTTGCCCAGCTGTCCGACGAGATGATCAAGTTGGCGACTATGAGAAAGCTAGGAGAGCAACAACATGACCCCAAATGCTGCGGCAGGGAGGTCCCACCACGTACCCGGAAGCTCAAAGGAGTCTTCCCCTCCACAACCAAGAATGGCCGAGCAGGGTACGAGGAAGGCACCGACTTGGCTAGCAAGCAGGGGTGACGGGCTCGAGAATTCGGAAATCGGGATCCAGAAGCTCAAGCACTGGTGCCAATCCAAGTACCCCTGGGGTCCTATTTATAGGCAACCAAGGGGTAGGGGGGTTTTTATAGCCCAGCCCTAACCTGGCGACTATGGGTTACTCGGCGAGTACCATGTCATAGTCGCCCATCTGGCGAGTATTGGGTGCTGCTCGCACATGCCGGGTCAATACTCGCGCAGGGCTTCTGCTGCTTCCTGTTCTTGCCTTGAACTGCTGGTCTCTGTGTTGACCCTTTGACCTTGACTTCTGCCTACGTGGCCTTGAGTGGGTCCCATCCTCGGAGAATAAGGATTGTACAATTAGTTTGATGATAAATGAAGGCTTCTCTTAAATATAACAGAAATAACTGATACACTAATATGTTTATATGTATATATCGTATATGTGTGTGTATTATTATTAACAATTTTTTTGTTTTTCAATTACAAATGGACGAATTAATACTCTTACCCTTCTGGATATCTTTAATATATAATAAAAAATATTATTTTTCTCTTCTCAGTTCTCTGATCAATAGTAATATTATCTTCTTTCGGCCTGGCATGAACTTGCAGTCAAAACGTAGACTTATCCACATGAGCTGAATAGCAAACTGTGCGGTGGCCAAAACGATTAAAAGTAAATTTGACTTGATAGAATCCAAAAGCACGTCCAATTATATATTTCCCAAACAGACTTAACACAGTGAAAAAAGCTAAATACAAACTTCCAAAACCCTCACTTGTCCTCTTCTTGTGCCAGCTAAATAGGCCTTCGCCACCAGTCGCATCACATGCATCTCCATTCATAAATTCTCCATTCATAAATTACAGCATCTCTATCACTGTATCGATATATATATATATATATATATATATCTCGAGAGCTAGAGAGAGAGAGCCGGAGAGAGAGTTTAAGATTTAGGATTTAGGGAGTTTTAGTATTTTAGGATTAGAATTTAGGGTTTAACGTGTGTGTGTATATATGTTTTATGGTTTAAGGTAATTTTAAGAGTTTAGGGTTTATGGGATTTTGGGATTTAGAGTTTAGTGTTTATACATGTGTGGTATGATACACTAGAATGTGTGGTATGATACACTAGAATTTTGAATACGGATGATCAAAATATTCTTAGCAGCATAATTTCCATTATAATCCACTACTCATGCATGATGAGTAAATTGAGCATTTGTTAATGTAGAGCAGCTTGGCGTCTCTTTGATATTATTATGAAATTAAAGAAAGAGTACGTATAAATGGAGGGGCATGATCGATAACGCTATTATTTTCTTACTATACGCACCCCTCTTATTGTGTACTTTAATTCTCATCAGATCTTCTTGCTGCGGTCCATCAAATTCTGTGTGCAGAATCCATATTTCATTTTATATTTTCATGGAGTAAACACTAATTAAACTCAAATCCCATTAATTCGATTACATCACTTTCTACTTTTTTTTTATAATGTAATGTGACTTCCTAGCTACTAGCTCCATGTTTTCTTTCAAAATTTACGTAAGCTCCGTTTGAGGGGACTTATTTTTACCGGTCAAGCGGTTACGACCGCATGAACCGGACCTTAATTAGTTTTTTCTCTCTTGATACATTCAACCGTAATTCTTGTGCCTTGGCTCTTTTTTCGTTAGTTTATTCATGGGTAATTGCTACGGCGATGACGACGATCGCGACTTCGTCGGCGATGGCGGCGATGGCGGCGATGGCGGCGACGTCGGCGATGGCGGCGATGGCGGCGATGGCGGCGATGGCGGCGATGGCGGCGATCTCTCTCTCTCTCATCGCACGCATGATATTTTACTTACTTATTTTATGAATGCTATTTTGCTTGGTGATTTATTTAAGAAAATATTAATTTAATTTTTGAATATAGTATGTAAATATAATTTTTTGACCTGCATGAATAATTTTTTGACATGCATATATCCGCGGCCTGCATATAGCCAAAATCGGCCTGCATTTAACATTGCTCTTTATTTATCCTAAATATTTATCATCATTTAAACCCTAAATACAGCCGGCTATATATATAAGCACATCACCTCTCTCTCTCTCTCGCTCTCTCTCTCCCAATTCCCATGACTTCCTCGACCAGTTCGGCCTCCGGCGCCGCCGTCTTCCTCACCCTCAACCTCCTCTTCTTCTCCATGGCCGCCTCGTGCGGCACTTGCCCGCCGACCGTCCCGGCCCCTAGACTTCCGGAGCTGGAAAAGTGCCCGCGCGACGCGCTCAAGCTGGGCGTGTGCGCAGACGTGCTCGGCCTGGTCAACCTGAACCTCGGCAAACCGCCGGCGGAGCCCTGCTGCGTTCTTCTAGACGGTCTGGTCAACTTGGAGGCCGCCGTCTGCCTCTGCACCGCTCTTAAGGCTAATGTGCTCGGAATTCATCTTGAAATCCCCATTAATCTCAGCTTGCTTCTCAACTATTGCGGCAAGGACGTCCCCTCCGGCTTCCAGTGTTTTTAGAATCCGTTTGGCACCGCGGTCATGGTCGTATTTGTTCGCAGTGCTTATCAACTCTCGTTCGTTTTTAAACGCCTGCTCTCACCTCTGTAACCGTGCATGCATTACGGACGTTCAAAATAAGATTTTTTTTTGTCCGCGCGCGAGCACGCAGTTAAGCAAAAGAAACCATTTGGTTTCAGTGTCTGATTAAATAATTATTTTCCATTTCAAAAACTCGGTTAATTAGAATTGAGAGGCGGGGCCTATTATAAGCATGAGTGAGTTGTTTAGATAGGCGGTGTGACTTTTCCTTCGCGATCCACGGATGAATCATACAGCTAACACAAATATAAAGATCCACGGGAAAAGTACTGGTATGCCAACAAAGACGATCGACCAAGTTCGAGTCAAAATGACTTGCTCCAAACTAGTTCTCTGAACTCACTTCAGTCTTTCAAAGATCTTTCAATGCTGTGTCAAGTTGTCTTGCCTACGTCGACATACGACGTCACTGATGCAATTCGTCAATAAGTTGTCCAGTCCAAGGTTCAGATCGATGTCTAGCCACCAATAATGTGCACATGCATGAGCCTGAGATTCCTCCATGCGCTCATTGAACCCCAATAACCGCAGATGAACTCATATTCTCCCGAGTCAAATACGGAAAGTTGCCGGCCACAGCCGTCCTTAAAATAGTGACCGATCGACAACTCACATTCGGATGAGTATTTCATGTGATTTCGCACATAAAATATCTTATGGAGGAACTCTTTTTAAATGAACGATCTTCTAATTAAAGCGGTCTGTCTTCGTGTGCACTTATTTAGAGTATATACTGGTGTTTATGCTTTGAATATTCCTCCTCTCAAATGACTGTAGCCATCTCTTTTTATAGATTTTGAATTGGAGGAGCAAAATGAATCTTATCATTTATTTGTACGTTAATGAATTGAATCACTCGGGATTTAGGCTCCGTTTGGCGCAGTGTTTTTGCTCGGATGAGTTTGGACAAAAAACGCCACCGTCATAGAATGTATGTTTGGCATGACAATGGTTATGACCGCCACCAAGAAAATAATCTAGTTTTGAACAGTAAAGTGGATGAAGTTCCTTAGGTGACCGAGGCCGGGCGTTCACGAATGACAGTTCATATAACCACTGAGTTCGCGACCGCGACCACCATGCCAAACGGAGTCTTTGTCCATTGGATCGCCATTCTTGATGGTAGGACAATCTTGCCCCTCGGTTAGGTCCAGACAATAATTCAAGAACTGAACCAAGAGGGCGGTTCCGAATTTCTTGGAACCGAACCCAAATAGCTAGACACCCAAAAGTGAATCGAATTGCAAGGCTCCGACTCATTTCTCGATTATTCGATTATTTTTGCACATCCTCAAAAATGTCTGTTCTCGATCGGTTCTTAGATCAATTTTAATTACATACCCCCATTAATTAGCATTTTCTAAAAATTACTTAGAATAGTAATTAATAGTTTAAATGAACTCTCACCTTTCTCAAAATTAACCAATGAAATTAATGACGTAGGAATCATAACCAAGAATTAATAAATACATATATATATTGCCAAGTGCCAACTGCCAAGCAACAAATTTTTTATTTTCATAAATAAATATGGGTGTTATTATTACCGGCAAATCATAAAATTCAAAAATGACTATTTAAAAATCAATTTGCTCCCCACAAATCATAAAAAAATCTCTTCACTTTCTCTTCCTCTTTCGCAACCATATGCTCGTGATGCCCTGAGTCAGGATCTCTTCTTCCCAATGTACGTTCTTCTCCGAAACAATAAGTATAGCATTTCCACCGCACAATAAGAACAACAAATAATGCAAAGGATTTGCTAATAACAGCTAGCACCCATAAATATTCAATACCCATAAATATTCAATGAAGAATATTTTTCCCTGAAAATTATACTCGACGAAAATATAAACTTACAATAATAGGGAATATTATTATAATACCTAACGCCAGCATTTGGAAGAGCATTAATTAATTAATCCACTTGCTCTCAAATCTGCAATAAACTAAACAACCGCATAAACCCTAGCTTATAAACTCTAACCCTAATTAAACCAGTTGCAACCTAGCTAGCTCTAGCTAAACACACACAACCGCCGCACGCCACCCACTCGACTGCATCCTAACCCCTAAGAGGGCAGAAGTATCCCGGCGGCGGGTCCTTCCCACAAGTAATGAGCACTTCCAGAGCCAACGGAATATAAATATTCAAATTCAGCAGTTTCAGGTTAATGGCGGCGCAGAGACACGCCGCCGCCTCCAACTCCAACAATCCTTGGATCACCGGACAGCAGTAGCTCTGCACCGGCGCAAACCCCAGGCGGACTAACCCGCCCAGCACGTCCAGGCACAACTCCAGCTTTAGAATGTCCAACGAACACTTCGCCGGCGGCGGCGGGGTGAATGCCGGAAGTCCTCCTCCGTCCTGCGGCGGGGGAATGAGCGCCGGTGACTTGGGGCTCGGATGGTGGTGGATGGGGTGGGGGTGGGCTGGCTGGGAGCAGAAGGTGCAGGCGGCGGCGGGCGGCGGCAACGTCGACGCCGCCGACAGGAGGAGGAAGATGAAGATGGTGACGATAGACTGATGCATCGTTTTTGGTGGAAAGGGAAAGGGTGGTCGAAGAGAAGAGTTTATAGAACCGCAGGCTAAAGAGATAGGACGACCCGTGAACATTTTGTTAATTAATTATCACTATATTTATATTATATATATATATTATTTACTTATATTTAAAAGTAATAGTAAGATTAGTTTTAGCTATATGCATGCAGGTCACAGTTTAAAAAAAATCATAACTTTTTCTTTTCAACATGCAGGCCATGGAGCTAGACCTAGACGCGCAACCATCGCCCACGACCCCTGCAGCCACCCGACGAGATCGAGCTTCCTCTCTGATTTTCTCTCCCTCCTCCGGCGACTCGGGACGATGATTCTCTCCAGCGAGCATCGACGTCCTGTTCCGCCGACATCGTGGGAAGCATGGCCAGCGTGCTGGATCACAAAAAGCTTCTGAAAATACCCAGCGCAGAGGCGGTGGAAGGTAGAAAAGTTTGTTGGAGATGAAGTCAACAATGGTGGAGATGGTCAAAATCAATGGCCATCCTAAATAATAAAATTAATAATAAAGCAAAAAATTAAAAGCTGAATTGAAAGAAGGTGGATGAAGGGACAAGTGACATCCATTTAGTGGCTTCCTACTTCTGTAAATGGACCTCCATGTATACATGGATTTAGGAGCAGCTAAGGAGCAAAAGGTTTTATGAGCAAGACCTCGCAGGAAAGATTGGCGAGAAGGTTTGAAAAAGCAAAAAAAAGTATTTATTTGACTTTTATGAATTACTTGGTAATTTATTTAAGAAAATATGTATTTAGTTTTTAAATATGGTCTGTAGATATGAAATTGGACTGCATGAACTATTTTTTGTCCACATACATTCGCAGCCTGCATAAAATCAAAAGAGAACTGCATATAATATTGCTTAGTTATTTACTAATATATATAATTTAGTTATAAATATATATATACATAAATGCATGTGCTGCTGCTGGCTGTTGTCTGATGAATGAAGCTGGCACGTGATGGGTATCAGATGATTTCACATCTATGGCTGTCAGTATCAAAATGGCAATTTTATTGTCTTTGTGATAGGAGCATATATATGCACAATTGTTGATCAGTCCTTTATTCTCTATTGCTTTGCACATTTTTATTAGTGATATATATTAGCAATCGGGTTAATTAATATTCATGAGTGTATGCAAGCTGAATCGGCTCCTCAACCGACGGCGGCACGCGTCAACGATCGGCGCGACCCAACCTTGCTTGACCTCCTAACTTAATTAATGTTTAGAATTTTATATCATTTATACAAAATAAATCAAGAGATTAGACACATGCAAGTACATAAGATGCTGCTGATGCATTTTTCCCCATTAATTAAGGGTGGTGTTATTTGTACACTATTTTTAGCTATTCACACACTATTACTCCTTCTAAAATAACATTTTTACAACCCTAAAACCTTATTTTCGTACCCCTTCCTCCTTCGACCTCTTGCTCACCTGACGCTCCTCCGGCCGCCGCTCGCCCGTCGATTCCTCCGGCCGCCGCTCGCCGGACGCAGGGCATCTCCTCCTCTTCTTCTTTTCTGGAGCCCGACGCCTCCCTTGGCCGCCCAGAACTTCGACGCCTCCAACGTACGGCCGCCCGTCCGAATACCTTCCCCGACGAAGAAGAACTCCTGAGCAATTGAGAGCACAGAGAGATGCCACTGCGGAACTCAAGAGCGATGCCACTGTGGAAGTAAGCGGAGCGATGCCACTGTGGAACAGGATGAACTCCTGAGCAATTGAGAGCACAAAGAGAGAATTAGTTAATTGTTAGTCTGTCAAATGTTTCAATTATTTGATTATGTGATGGTTATTTTATGAAATTGTGCTTAATGCCTCATACCCCTTTTGCTTACATTCATTTACAAAACTTTAAACAACTTAAAAGCAGGTTCCATGGTATGCCTCTCTTGCCCCTTTTGCAAGACAATTTTGCTTTTGAAGTTGGGTATTTATTCAGTAAAGCAACTATTGAAAGAAAAACATTGTGTATGAAGAAACAATCTTCTGTGAAGGATTCTTTAAAGACTTATTTGTTTTCTGCTTCTTGCTTCAAGTATTTCGTTTATAACTCAGGTCTTTATATCTTTCTTCCTCATGAAGATTTTTATTAATCCTAGTGGAACCATGCAAAGTAAACAAATGTCTGGGATTTGTCTAGAAATTTGTACAGAGCAAGTACAAAGAGGCAACATAACGATAATAAGGAACACGTACTGTAATTATTGTCAGTGTGGAACCTTATGTACATGACTATTCTATCAATACCATCCACCAAACTTTCATTGAACTGCGGATGAAGTAGAATGCCCCCAACAGTCGATATTTTCAGTGCGGACAAGATATCATGAACAAGTGACAGGGCAACGGGAAGTTCCATATGTAACACGACTATTTTGATCATAAGGTATGTAAATAGTATAGTTATGTCACAATATATTTTGCAGAGATCATTCTATGTTTGTTGTAAAATTTTAAACATTGAGATATAAATAGCATGTCGGGGTACAAATATAATTTTGAGAGGTACAAATATCCATGGGCTATAAATAGTCATTTATGATGTACAAATAACATTACCCTCAATTAATATCCTTAAAATCCCATCATATATATATATATAATTAAATTTTGATGAGAATTGTATATATATATATAGAGAGAGAAAGATGATAAAAGGTAAAGTTTGTGGACCAAATAATTGAGTCAGCAGGGAGTATCTTTTATAAAGCATATAAGAACAAATGATACACTATTTCATATATATATATCATTCTCATCATAATGATTTTAATTTGAAAGTGGAATCTTTTGTAATTGTTTATAATAATAGTAAGTATTATTGCCATACGCATGTATAACTAAAGCTATCTTTGCATGTATTAATAGAATCATCAGCACATCCATACGCCTATACATTACCTTATAGTATAGTATCAGCACAAAGGGGAGAGAAAATGTCTCCGATATGATGATAATAAAGCGCGTTTTTTAAGTTCGATTTCAATAATCACATTATTTTGTGAGATTCTTCTGACTTCTCTATGGGTCTCGTATTCTGCTTATGAAAACACAATTACTCCTGATGAAGTTATGTGATTGTTTTTGTAAGTCAGAATACCAACTAGCTAGTCTGATCTAATGTTGGTTATGGCCTTATGAGTACTTGCACATATATTATCTTCTAAAAAAAATTGGATGATCGTCGTGTAATGCTAAATAGACGAAATTATATTGGTAAGATGATGATGAAATATATAAGCATAGAACATAAAATGGACGTCTCGTAGTTATAGAAAAATCTATAGAATCCATATAAATAAGAGCAAAAAGATGGGGACCAGTCGCATTGTAACCTAGTGTTTGGCTCAATTTTCACTGGTCACTTGTGACCTCCATCGCCTTTTTCTTTTGTGGCCATTCATGTTCCCTCCGCTGGATTTGTCTCTGAAGAACTTCAATGTAAAAGCAATACTCCATTACTCTCAAAAAATGTTACAATATAGTGTATTCAATCGAACATATTGGTAAAGTTTTGGTGGGGCGGCCAAACATCACTTTCGTCAGCGGTTGCCGAAGCTCTGAACTTTTGATCGAGAAACTGTCACCCATGGAGGACTCGTGAAGATGAATGAGACGAAGCTTCCCTGGAGTCATCATCAAATTTGGAGTACTTTCGCCGCTGACCGCCACTCTCTGGTGAACCTGACTAGGTTGCCCGATGGAGGGGGGGGGGGCAAAGTTGTCTGACCATTAAAGTTCTTGATCCGAGGGACATAAACAGAGCATTTCTATTCATCATTTGAAGGGGCGGGTAATTTGAGGAAAAGTACGGATCCACTGCTGCGGCTTCATGTTGCTCGCAGTATGAATGCACCAAGAGACGAACGACTGTGAAATAATTTGTAGTCGGAAGAACACGTCAACCAAGCGGAGAATAAGGACACCAAAAGAAGAACACAAGCTTTCACAATACTAATTTTGGTAGCTAGTTACAACTAAACACGGCTGAATACAAGTTGCATCCAACTTGAATCACAACAGCCAATAGAAGGTAAGACTTGATCACGGACAAGGTCCGCTTCTCCTCCGGAGCACACCGCGCAGGTGATACTCGCTCCAATACTCGTTCCTCGCTACAGAAGCTCGCTCCTCGCTACCGCCGGCGGTATCGCTAGCGCCAGGCGTTAGCTCTCCAACTCGCAAGCTCGCTGCTCGCACTCCAAGCTACTCGCGTTCTCGCCACGCACTGCTTCCTCCAATACTCGCTAGCGCGAGCGCTATCACTAGCGCCGGGCGCTATCTCCCGAGTAGGTACTCGCACTCCCAGCTACTCGCAAGCTCGCTGCTCGCCGCTTCGCCTCTTGTCGCTACCGCGCGCGCTAGCACTAGCGCAGACGGTATCTCCACTACTCGCTACTCGCTCAAGGGAGCTGGCCGAACTTACTCCAAGTCCGATGCTCGCCTGGTGGCGCTCTGGTATCTCTAACTCGCTCAAAGTTGATGATACTCGCCAGATCCAGAATCGATTCTCTTGAGAGGGGGGTACCCCTCTATTTATAGGCAAAACAAGGGGGGTGGCGAGTAGGAGCTAGCGCTAGCGCTGACGCTAGCTCACTTCAAATCTAACAACGACTGGAGCACTGAAAACCGCTTCGATTGTGCCCGCACGTGTATTTCCAAAAAGCGCCCACACAGTTTATTAGAGCGCGACATTTGCGTAGAAGACTCATTCAATTATTGTAAAAGCACAACCACAATCATATTAAGGGTAATCAAACTGTAGCGGATGTGAGTGAACAAATTTAAGAAAGTTAATTCCCTTCAAAATATAGGATCCGTTTGGCACGGCGGTGGCGGTCATGAATGCATGCGGTGGTTATTAACCGTCATTCGTGAATGCCTGGCCTCACCTAAGGAATTCCAACCACTTGTTCAAAATTAGTTTTTTTTTGTGCAAAATCGCCCCGCCAAACAAACCGTGGGTAACCCGTTCTACGTTTGCTTCCACAGTTTCATACCATCACTTTTCAAACGTTAGCTATCAAAAACAAAACCAATATGCCTTCTGTAGGTCTAAGGACTGGTAAACTCTAACTGTCTTTTCAAGGAGAGCAGGTGCGTAGCAATTTACTTCTCCTCTGTCTTCTGTCTAGCCTTCCTTCAATGTTGTAATAACCTTCACTTCGTTAGTAAGGCAAGGGGGTACGTGATTGAACATCGACCTTAGTAAGTAGCCGACTTCTCCCTGACGTTGATAGCACATGAAAGAGACGAGCAAATTCTTCAAAGTAATAGAGTGTCTTAATAACACCCGATAATGACACAGAGGCATATAAGAACTAAAACCACATGGAATTCATGGTTACATGCAAGTCACAAGGACTACTTTGGTTCCACAAGGTTTGATATCCCTGTGATGAGATAGGTAACTCCTAGACTTTCTGCTGATGAAGCAGAGTATCAAGTTTCTTTTGTTTCCCTTTCTACCGACCGTGTTGGATTTGACCTTTGAGAAGGTTGGTTGGCCAAACTCAATCATGTGAATTCTTATGATCTATCGTCTGCGACAGATAGGTGGTCAGTGATACTCATTCAAGAATTCTTTTCCTTTTTGGAAAAAGAAATTGCTGAGGATGTAGACTACTCTAGCACATAAGACCTTTGTGCGCTACACACTTTTGCTAATAGCATGAGAAACAGATTCGAACATGTTTCTTTATAGTTGGCCAACCCTTAAGTTTTTACTCTTCTGTGTTCGCACCCTAAAATTTCATCCCAGTGCTTGCAAAATTGTGTGTTTATCATAAATTACAGCATGAGAAGTTGACAGCATGCTATAAACATATGCATAAATTACAGCATATATAATTCTTCACCTGCATGCAAAGGTGCAGATGCGGCATAATTAACATCTTTCAAAGTTCAATTTTACAGATTTTCAACGAATTTCATGGTAGTATATATCTATATATATGTATTTAATCAGGTAATAATACCATGAAATAATAATATAATACCGTAATTAACTTAAATTTTATGCATAATAATGTAATACCTTAGATAGTTCACATATTAGCGTGATAGTATATAAGTTGGGATTTCAGCATAATAACATATCTTCACTTAAATAATCATTACAAGACTGAGTATTCTAAACATCATTACTTAATCTTAAACATGATGAAAATGCATCAAGATCTATTGAGAATTTAATGAAATAATCATATGCAAATACTTATAATTTGTAAAAATGTAGAAAAACTTACTGAAGTATTTCAAAATTTTCAGATGCTTTCTCTCTCTAGATATATCCTCTCTCACCTAATTTTCTTTCTCCGAAGTTAATTTTTTTAGATTGAAATCAAGTCAAACATAGGTAATTATAATTTTTCGCATGCACTTTTTATTTCTCAATTTGTCCTCCAAAATTTCACAAAATCTCAATTTTCATGATTTTTTGTATATAGTCTATAATATTAAGGCAATAAAATGGTATTTACAATATGAAATTGTTTGGGCACTAACAATTAGTAGTCATGGTAATTTGAGTGACAATCAATCCAATGGGTGGATAGAAAGATATGATCGAATGAATGGCTAAGATCGAATGGTGATCAATGACTCAATCAAACCAAATTGTCGATCAAGGATTATGATCAATTTAGGAACATCTAATGTAGTTAGAGATTTTTTTTCTAGATATAACCTTTTTGGATACTAAACATGATTTTATATTTATATGATGTGATTAAAAGCAAAATGCATAATTAAAGTTTTATTATAAATAAAATGGATATGATCTCTAAGTAATGAGATGTGCAAAGAGTTCTCATTTTATTCTTTAGACATACAATCGACTAAAATAGTATAAGAAGATGAGAATACTTGTGCTCTGCTTGTTCGAACTTTTTCACCATTGCATCAAAAATTGTGAACTCTATTTTTTATTTTTTTAATAAAGAAAATTTAGTAATTTAAGAGCGGTGTTTTGGGCACACAAATTTTCGCTATGAACACACCCTAAATCAAAATGAAAACAACTTAAATTCCTAATTTCTAGTTTCTCTCCTAAGGCCCCATGCGCAATCCAACCCATGCCAACAGATCCCTGCTCACGCTATTCTAGGTTTTCAGAACACGCACGCCCACCTCCCCCTCTCTACCCGATAGCCGATTGTTTTCGAACCCCATCGGCGCCGGAAAACACTACCCCTTCTCGTCGATACCAACATCCACGCGCAGGTATTCCTCCCCCTTTCATGCCGACATATCCAGCCTCCACGAGCGGCTAGCGAGCCCTATTTTGCTTGGGGTCCGTTCGGTTTAATGGTTTTAGACTTTGGTTTTGGTTTTGACCATAAGTAAATCAATTCTTGTGTTCGGTTTACTGGTTTTGACCCAGTTTTGATTTTGGGCTGAAAACCCACGGTTTTCACTTATGCCTAAACCGAAAAACCATCTCTTCCCCAGGGTTTTCATTGTTTTCGGATAGGGCACGTGAGGAACCCGCGAGTTCCGCCTTCCGTCCTCTCCATCGACGCCGGATACCGCCTCGCCGCCGGGGTTTTCTTGATCGTTCTTCTTCGAAGCTTGTAAATCTACTCGCTGCCGGTAATTGCTTGCTTCTTCGTTTTAGATTTTATTTCTTCCGCCCTCGTTCGGTTGATCTTTGGATCGATGGTTTAGGTCGACGTTGTAGATCGATGGTTTTGGAAGACCGGAGCTTCTTCCTCCTTCTCTGCTCACGTAAATGCGCTCACATCGGGTTTAGGATTACCTGTAGCTTCTTCCTCCTTCCTCCTTTGTGGTTGAAGATCGGTGGTTTAGGACAACAAGACAGCATTCACCTGTTGGATAGACGATCCAACCTATAGCTTGTGTAGATTTTTTGCATTCGATGTGCTATATTACATAGATCATAACTAAATGAGTGCTATTAAACTGAGCTTGTGTAGATTTTTTTATTCTGTTCACATAAATCAATGGTTGGTGAATTATAAATATGCTTGAAAATCTTGTGTATTTCAAAAATCTTGTGTTACGTTGCTGTGGAAGACTTTAAAAAATTTGGCCAAAACCAAAACCTGCGATCTGAACATCTGAATTGTCCTAAACCAATTCCTGCAACTCAGAACTTTCCTGCAGCCGAACAACATAATTGGAATTCAGGCAAAACCAAAATCCCAATTCTTTAAAACCAAAATCTGCGATCCGAACGGACCTGATTTTTGGCCGATTTCAGTTCGATTTTTGCTCGTCTTAGGGTCTATTTTGGTTTCCCTTCATAGATGAGCTTTTGCATACCGATATTTAGGTTTTGGTTGAGATTTTTTTGACTTAAACGTATGCTCCCAATTTTGCTTGATTTTAGTCAGATTTTTGTCCTTTTTCAGTTCGATTTTTGCTCGTTTTGGGGCTATATTTCCTTCTCCCTTTGTATGTGAGCGTGTTCCAATTTTATGGTGATTTCAGGCCATTATTGGCTTGACAACGGCTTAGTAGAGCTGCATTACTCTTACAAAAGTTTCCGGGTGGGGTGAAAGAATCGTTGCTGCATGTATTACTTAATCCTTTGACCGATTATTTTCAATGCTTTAACTTTGCCTATTTTTGCTTTATATTACAGTGTAATTTCAGTCTAATAAAGGTCGTGTCTTTATCATCTCATCTTTTTCTTATTAGGATTGGTTCGTTTGGAAAATACCTAGGCTTCGTTTGACGTGGCTTATTTGCTCCGGTGAGTTGGGTCAAAAACGACATTATCATATATTGTATGTTTGGCAAGACAAAAGTTATGACCGCTATAAAGAAAATAAACTAGTTTAGTGCATAAAATGCATGAATTTTTTAGGTGAGGTTGGGTGTTCACGAACGATGGTTCATGACCACGACATTCACGACCGCCACCACCGCGCCAAACGAAGTCCTAGTCTTAACGAGGAGGAAGAAGTTGATAGCATTCCGTTGAAGGTATAATATCATTGTTCAAAACGGTTTAGATGTCGAAATGCATTTTATGACCGACACCATATTCCCTAGTCAAGAAGATTTGATTGAATGAGCTTGCAGTGTCGCCAAAGGATTGGGGCTTGTGGTTATAGTTCAAAGAGCTGATAAGCTTGTTTGGCAGACCTAAGCCGAGAGTTTTTCTAGGTTGTGATAGATCTAGTTGTCCCCGTGTCCATTCAAATAGAGTGAATCATAATTTAAGAAAAACTATCTCAAAACGGCGTGGATGCCCATTTTCTCTATTCAATCAAAAAGACGCATGCATTGATGAATGTAAATTAGAAGTTAGGTGTAGAATGCATAACCATATTTTTATTTATCTTGAGGAACATAGTTATGCAGGCAGGTTAAATGAAAATGAACAAAAAATCGTTGAAGAGATTTACGCATCAGATGCGAAGCCTGAAAAAAATACTTTCTACTTTGAAGAAAAAAAAATCCTTACAACACTTCCATCATGAGAACCATTTATAATGAAAAAAAATGAGATTGTACAAAAAGGAATTGGATGGTAGCACTCCAATTCAATTTCTGTATAAATACATTAAAGATATAATCATTTCAATCTGGCTAGTAATGTTTTGGACAACTTATGTTTTGCTCATCAAACTTCCATTCAACTAAGTAACATGTTTCTAGATATTTTTATCATTGATTGCACATACAAGACTAACTCGTATGTAGTGACTGCCTGGCTAAAAAATTATAAGGAATATTTTATTTTGGCCTGGATAGATAAGTTAATACATTTTTGGAATACAACCACTAACTGAGTGGAGAGCGGGCACATTCGTCTTAAAAGTTCTTAGAAGTATTTGTGTAACTTGACATTAATATGGAAATTTTTTGATCAAATACTTCTTTGCAACATACAGAAATTAGGCGTTCTTTTGGGCAAAGTTCAATACAAATCAACACCGGTTCCAAGGGATTGTTGTATACATAGTTGCTTAGTTCATTTTCAATTGCAGCTCTAGATGCAATCAAAAAAGAAAGAAGAATTGACTAAGCGTGATTGTCTAGAGGTTTCTAATTGTTTGCATAAAATGCGGAACACAATGTGATTGTCATGTGCCCATGAATTAGTGACTAGCATGAATCAATCATTGACATTCCCTATATGGATGATTCATAAACATTGATGTCAGCTCACTTTAGAAACATACAAGGTCACAAAAATAAAAAAGGGGGATGAACTTGTTAACATGATACAAATAGAGTTAAACGGTTTACTACAAAAATACAATATTATTACCGAATCTCAAATGCATGAAATAAAATGAAAGTTTGCGTGAAGTAATGGAACTCATGGTCACTCAAACAAATGAACCACTAATGCCCTTAAAATTAAAAGGAAGACAACATGAAATTAAGCTACAAAAAATTCAAAGATGATTACAAATCCACAAAAAGAGAACTATCATTTCTTGAGCATATTATGTTAGCGGAATAACAACCACGGCATAAAATTAAGAAACTCCTTCCAAGAAAAAAAAGCGCGAACCAACAGATTTGTTGAGTGCATTCATAAGGATATGCCTCTATATATAGTCATATAATTGATGCAGTAAATGTAAGTAATGATGAACATTCTAATTATCGAGTAGTAAGTAAAACACTTGAAATGAGTGAAAATTGAATATAAGTCTGGAGAGATCTTGCAAATGAAATGAAAAGTTTTGAATTTTGTACAATTACCTATTTGGTATGGGTAGAACTACTTTTATCATTGGATTGTACCGCAGAACCGACTTCGCTAGACAAGTGGATGACAATGTCAGACATGGGTTTAGTGATTACATCTTGTTATAATACGACAGTTGTTCATTACTCGACGTTTTAGTAGTTCACATTTTTACTTTTGCATTCTTCCTCTCTGGCGAGTCGAAAAACTATATTTATTAGATTTGTGAACAATAATCACTTCAACTGTTGATGCTAGAGGATTGTCCCCTACCTGCATTAATCCCTACGTGGATGCGATATTATGCTACAATTGCGGAAGAGTGAGACTTGACATACATTTTAAGAGTTAGAGAAGTCGATAATTAATATGAAACAAGTGAAAGAAATAATTAATTTGGCTGATCCTTAAAAATGAGGTGTTGAAACCAGAGAACTGGTTTCGACGTTCGCAACGGGTATGCAACTGACCCATACTTGATCGGAGCTAGAACACGTGACTAGTCGTGGAGAGTCGAAGGAACTTGTACTGAAGAAAACTTGAACCTTGAAACAGACCCCTTGAGCTGCAGCGAGGAGGTCCTCCCGCCATACCCCCGGAAGATCAAAGAGAGTTTCCCCTCCCAAACCAATGCTGAGCCTGGTCACCCTGGAGAGCACTAAAGAACACATGCCTGTTGACTAGTCGAGCAGGGGGTAGGAGTGCTAACTCACAAGAAACACGCGATGGAGAGGATGATCCAACCCCTTCCAAGGCGCCCATGGGGGTCTATTTATATGATTCCTTGAAAATGGGTTGCGGATAGTCGAAATGGTCTGTCAATAGCCGACTCCCGCCACCTGGAAATATCATCCGCGGCCAGGAACTCACCTGACCGAACAAAAGAGGGGAGAAATGAGCGCAACCCAAGGGGTCCTTTCCCCAGACGAGTGGGCCAATCGCCCACGGGCGAGTGGGCCCTCGCCCACCCGGGCGAGTGCCACTCGCCCAGTGGCCACGAGTGCCACTCGCCCACGGACGAGTGGCCACTGGGTGAGTGGCACTCGCCCGGGTGGGCGAGTGGCACTCGCCCGGGTGGGCGAGTGGTCCACTCGTCCGGGGAGCGGACCCCTTGGGTTGCGCTCGTTTCTCCCCTCTTTTGTTCGGCCAGGCGAGTTCCGGGCCACAGATGATATTTTCGGCGGCGGGAGGCGGCTATTGGCAGACCATTTCGACTATCCGCATCCCATTTTCAAGGAATCATAAAAATAGACCCCCATGTGCGCCTTGGAAGGGGTTGGTTCATCCTCTCCCTCGCGTGCTTTTTGTGAGTTGGCACTCCTACCCCATGTTCGACTAGTCGACAGGCAGGTGTTCTTTAATGCTCTCCAGAGTGCCCAAGCTCAGCATTGGTTTGGGAGGGGAAGCTCTCTTTGATCTTCCGGGTGTGTGACGAGACCTCCTCGCTGCAACTCAAGGTGTCTGTTTTAAGGTTCAAGTTTCTTCAGTACAAGTTCTTTCGACTCTCCACGACTAGTCACATGTTCTAGCTCAGGTCAAGTAAGAGTCAACTGTATACCCGTTGCGAACGCGGAAGAGTGAGACTTGACATACATTTTAAGAGTTAGAGAAGCCGATAATTAATATGAAACAAGTGAAAGAAATAATTAATTTGGCTCATCCTTAAAAATGACGAATGCTTATTTTTTCATTATTAGACATAAACAATACATTCACATAATGTGATCACTAATTTTTTGTTAATGTATTTTGTGCAGATTAGTGAACACTAAGGGTCCGTTCGGCGCGCAGGTAATGGCTTTCTAGAATTGGCTTTGGCCAGAAAACCAATATCTGTAGGAATTGGTTTTGTACATAAAACTAATTCAACTGTTCGGTTGCAGGATGGAATTCAGTGAACAGAATTGGAATTGATATCTGTAAGTTTTTCGGTTGCACGATGGAATTGGCTTTCTGGAATCGAAATTTTTTAAATTCAAATTTTTAAAAGCGCACGCCCGGGCGAAAAGCACGCGCCCGGGCGAAAAGCACGCGCTCGGGCAAAGAATGCGTGCCCGGGCGAAAAATTCGCGGCCGGCGAAAAAATTGCTCCCGGGCGAAAAAATCGCGCCCGGGCGAAAAAATCGCACTACGGACGAAAAAATCGCGCCCGAGCGAAAAAATCGCGCCCGGCTGAAAAAAAGCGCCCGGCCGAAATAAACGTGCCCGGGAGAAATAAAACGCGCCCGTGCAAAAAAAACCGCGCCCGGGCGAAAATATGCGCTCGGACGAAAAAATCGCGCCCAGACAAAAAGATCGCGCTCGGGAGAAAAAATTGCGCTCGGGCGAAAAAAACGCGCCTGGGCGAAACAAACACGCCCGGGCGAAAAAATCGCGCCCCAGCGAAAAAATCGCACCCGGGAGAAAAAAACGCGCCAGGGAGAAAAATTCGCGCCCGGGCGAAAAAATTGCGCCCGGGCGAAAAATCGCGCTCGGGCGAAAAATTGCTCCCGGGTGAAAAAATCGCGTCCGGGCAAAAAAATCGCGCCCGACCGAAATAAACATGCCCGGGAGAAATAAAACGCGCCCGGGCGAAAAAATCGCTCCCGGGAGAAAAATTCGCACCCGGGCGAAAAAATCGCGCCCGGGTGAAAAAATCGCGCCCGGGCAAAAAAATCCCGCCCGGCCAAAATAAACGTGCCCGAGAGAAATAAAACGCGCCCGGGCGAAAAAATCGCTCTCGGGCGAAAAAATCGCGCCCGGGCGAAAAAATCGCTCCCGGGCGAAAATATGCGCCCGGGTGAAATTAACGCGCCCGTGCGAAAAAATTGCGCCCCGGGTGAAAAAATCTTGCACAGGCGAAAGAATCACGCCCGACCGATATAAACGCGCCCGGGAGAAATAAAACGCGCTCGGGCGAAATAAACGCGTCCGGGCGAAAAAAATCGCTCCCGGGCAAAAAAATCGAGCCCGGGCGAAAATATGCGCCCGGGTGTAAATATGCGCCCGGGCGAAATAAACGCGCCCGGGGGAAAAAATCGCGCCCGGGGAAAAAATCGCGCTAGCCTGGGAGAAAAATGAACGTTCGATCGAAAAGCACGCGCCCGACCGAAAAACTCATGCCTGACTGAAAAACACACCCTGCAGAAAAATAGACGCTCGGGCGAAAAACCTGCGCGTAGGTCGAAAAACCCGCGCGTAAACATTTGATTATGAGGAAAATCTATGGGCGGAGGTAAGAATTGCTATTTGATTTTTTTAGTTCATAGTAAAAGCCATGAGTTTTCATATGAAAGCCAATATCCGCTTAAATTTCGTTGCGCCGAACACTGGAATTTGATTTCTAATCTCTAATGCTAATTCCAGAAAGCCAATTCCGTCCAAACGAACGGACCCTAAGGGTTTTGAATGATCAACAATATAACAATATTACACTACATCTCGACAAAACTTGTAGTTTTACTATTTATACTCGTATTATATATAATCCAATAATTACATAATTTCATTTTTTACGCCGGATAGGAGGATGCACAAAAAATTTAGTTTTGAGGACATTCATGAAGTTAATTCCATGTCTCGAAGATGTTAAAAAATAGATTTTGACTTCAAATGTAGTCTTTTGACTCAAATATTTTGAGTACCGATCTGTTTAACATATTATTTTTCACTAATGTTCTTTTTGGTATTCGTGTTTGAATGCTGAAATAACCTCTTCATCTATAATTGGTTTGTAAATAGTAATTTGATATGTACAATTGCACATAAAGATATTAGATTGTACATATCGATATTGAGATGTACTTAGCCGTTGGCTGCCCATAACCATTATTGATGTACTCGTAACACCACTCTAATTTAATCCACTTGATAAAGTGATCATAATAACTTCAACTTTGGCAAAAACCTAAATAAGATAATTTAATTGATAACATATAAATTAAATAATTTCGATCAAAAACACAAAGATCAAGTTATGAATGATAAACCTCAAATCTAAGGGCTCAAATTTGATCTACAAAATTAGTACATAAATAGTGAAATGATATGAATGAGCCAATTGTTGTAGGCTTGTAGCTTAGGATACTAGGGAGAAATGCATAATGTTGTTTTATTTTATTTAATTTTTTTTACAAGAAATTTATTATTCATGTAATCATGCATTAATATTTAATAGTATTTTTAAATTTTGCAGAGTCGCACTTCGCCTTGGATTCGCACACGAGAAACCACTCAGTGGTGGAGATTTGGCTACAGATCGGCGCTCAACCCTCGCCTCTTCCTCCACCTAAAAGGAGGTAAGCCCTTTCAGTAATCGCTGACGTTTGATTTCTCGATTCAACAACAAATCTTTTCGAGTCCATTTCTGTAGAAAACTTGCCGTCGGCTACAGATTGGGTGCGCTGATTTCTCTTGATTAAGTGGCATGACGATGAATGTTTTTAGGGTTTATTGATCGCCTGAATGCTTTTAGTATATCACGTCTCATGGATATTTTTGGCACCTCTCTTCTATGTTGCAAATATGATTCCTCAATCAATGTTGACCTGTAACTCTGATTTTTAGGAATTCTACGATATGCATATTTGGGTGTGTTTCTTCATTATAAATAATTTCACGTATTGATTCAGATTATAATGGCTTCTCCCACTCTGATATCTGACACTGTTGAATGGAAGGACTTGAAGGCATGTTTTCCCCCTTTTATAGGCTCTACTGTGACTCTATCTGCAGCATAATTCCTCATTCATTGCTTTGCTATGCAGCGACATGCGGAGGAGATTAAAACTACTCACTTGCGTGATCTAATGGGTGATGTTGAGCGGTGCAAGTCAATGATTGTGTATGCTGCTTATTATTTTCCTAGAATTTGTTATTAATATAGGAGAGTTTTTTTTTTCATTTAATATGAAGCAGAAGGATTTTGTTACTTCTAATCTATACTTACTATAGTAAAAAAGAAAATCTTGGGCCTGAAACCGGACCATCATATGATTCCTAGCACTTCAATTTCAAACCCTCACAGTAAAGTGACACTTGATTTTTAAATTCATAAGGCTAGCATTAAAAAAATACTGTTTATAAATATTAGCGACGAACCATATTATCTCCTCATACGCAGTGTGCACGGCCATAGTACTCGTCCGTCTCTCGACTCACGGTCGGATACCGTCTTCGTCACACATTGTGCACGGGGAGACCCTGTGCACGACCATTAGTAAACTCTTATTTGAATTGTTTACGACTACTCTATTAGGGAGCATGATGGAGTACTTTTGGACTATTCTCGGCAACGCGCAAGCCATATAACTTTGGAAAAGCTTTTGAAATTGGCTGAGGTGCTATTTCCTTTTCCCCTCAAATATTGATCTTGTGAATTGATTTTTTAAATTTCTAATCAACTCCTTGTATGTTATTACAGGTAGCTCAGCTTAAAGACAAGATTAATATGATGTACAGTGGACAGCATGTAAGCAAGATCTCTGGATAACTATGTCTATGCAAATGACTTTAAAAGTTAAATTGAATTTTCAAAAGAATTTTCAAAAGAATTTTTGTATCTAAAGTTATATGCTATTTTGCATTAGTAGGCTATCTGGCACACCCATTTTCTCCATTCTCATTGTTTATGACACTAAATGTTTTACAAGCATGTCATGTATGCTATTATTATTTTCTTACAATTTAAGATATTGATCTGTAACTGTTTGTGGTTCTTCGAATTATATCCATGTGAAGGGAATCACCAGTCAAAACAAGGCCATAGAAAGTGGTTTGTTTGCTCTTTGTTTCTCCCTTTTGATTGAGCTCAATGTTGGCCCTTTGAAGGAGATAGTTTCTCTCTCACTCACACTAATGTGATTTTACTTATATACTTTCCTAATCAATTCCCTTGGAATCCTTTTGTTTGTAATATGTAAGTATCTAGTTCCCGCTTACTAATTGATGATGGGATTTGGAAGGAACTAAGAAAGAGAACTATTTAAAACTCACTTCAATTGGAAGATTGTTCGGGTCAAGAGCAATTCACTTGCTTTCTTGTAACCACTTCTTGTCAACACCATGAACTAAAGAATCATACAGTCTTGGCTCTGACACCACTTAATCCATAACTACTTGAAGTCATTGGAATTAGATTCACACGAAGAACCACCAAGCGATATAGTGTCATGGAAAATAGATTTCTTGCGTACTTTATTTATCGCTCCTGCATGTGCTTGGTTTTATCCCTTTGAAGGAGATGGCTTCTCTCTCTCACTCAACCCATTGGGTGTTTTCTTATATCCTTGCTGAATTAATCCCATTGAAACCCTTTTCTACATATTATATGCGTCACTTGTCTCCTATAAATTCACATTTTGGAAGTAACTAAGAGAGAGAATAATGATAATAAAAGATAGGGAAGTTGTAATGTATATATTTAGTTCATTCCAAGTCATCTTTATTGTATTAATCCCGGATTAGGGTAGTTTGGTCTTTTTTCCCTTTTTAGGTTTTCCCTTACTCAAGTATATGTATGTGTAAGACCTCTCTTGAGTGGATTAACAAAGCATTATTCTCTCGACCTGGTATCAGAGGGTTTAGGTTGGAATCCTAATCACGCGCGCCGGTCTCTCGCGACTCTCGTTCGTCTCGTGGATCCTTCCTCTTCGCTTCGATTGTCTCTCCTACTCCGATGCCACCGTCGGTTGCTGAGGAGAACAACGTCGCCGTTCTCCAGTGACGCCGCCGCTCCCCTGATTTTTGCTCATGCTGCCGCTGCCGGTCTCCTGTGAAGCCGATGATCTCCTCTGATGCTCCCTGCTGTTGTGTCGACGACTCCCCGCCGCTGCTCTCCGCCTGCTCCCTGCCGCTGCTCTTCGCCGACTTCTGATGCTTCGACGTTGCTTCCTCTAATGGATCATGCTGCTTGACCTCTTGCCCCCTTCTTCGCCAATATGGGTGATCCCGATTCTTCAGCATCTTCTCCGGGTGTGATCCAGCCTCAGATGAGTGACCCTCAGCGGCCTCGTGACCACTCCAGCTCCTTGAAGATTACCACGGTTCCCTTGGATGACACGTGTTATCTTGAATGGTCTCACGCTGCCCAACATGTCATTCACAACCAACAGATGTTTGAGTATATCGACGGGACGATTAAAGAACCCCACATGACCGATCCCTCCTGGAAGCGTTGGGATTCTTACAACTCTCTAGTCGTCTCCTGGCTCCTGCATTCGATGCCTCCTAAGGTCTACCAGAGCTATATGTTGATGGACTCGGCATCTGAGATCTGCACCCGTGCTCGCGAAACGTACTCTCAGATTGGCAGTTCCACCCAGGTTTATGAGCTCACTCGCCGCATTTTGGAGTTGCGACAAGGATCGATGACCGTTTCATCGTTCTTCTCGGAGTTCGAGCGCCTTTATCAAGAGATGGACTTCTTTGCGCATTTTACTCCTGCGTGTATTGCTGATGCCGTTCAGTTAAAGCAAAAGGAGGATCGCTTCCGTCTCCATGTCTTCTTGATGGGCTTGAATATGGAATTTGATATGGTACGGACACATGTTCTCCACTGCTCTCCTCTTCCCTCTCTTTGGGAGGCATTCAGTATTGTTCTGGGTGATGAAGACCGTCGCAAGTCCCTCAGTGTTATGGCTCTTGATTGCTCCGCCCTGACTAGTGTTGGTCGAGGTCTTATTCCCACTCCTGGATCTTCTGTGCCCACCTGCGATTACTGTGGTCGAAGGGGACACTCTCGGGAGGTATGTTTCAAACTTCATCTGCATCTGGCACCAACTAGACGTGGTCGTGGTCGTGGACCTGGCCGTGGGGGCCATAGACACAGTGGCTACCGTTCTCATGATGCTGCTTACACTACAGATGTCTATGATGAGTCCCAGTATTCCGCTTCAGCCTCTCTTACAGCTCAGGAATTGGATGCTTTCGTCGCCTGCTTCACTCTCAGTCCGCTCCTGTCACCGGAGGTTCTACTTCCCTTGCCACCATTGCTATGCCCAATGCTCATGCAGTCACCGCCTCACCTTCTGAATGGGTGCTCGACTCCGGTGCTACACACCACATGACTGGGTCCTCCTCAGGTTTTCTCTCTTATACTCCTTTGTTTGGTAAGGACAAAGTTATTTCTGCTAACGGTTCTTTGTCCTCTATTTTGGGCAACGACAACATCTCATGTTCTCCGTCAATTTCTCTTCCCTCTGTTCTTCACGTTCCCTCTTTCCCACGCAATATACTCTCCATCAGCAATATTACTAAATCTCTTAACTGCTCGGTAACTTTTTTTCCTGATTCTTGTGTCTTTCAGGAACTGGGTACGAAACAGAACATTGGCAGTGGTAGGAACCGTGACGGCTTGTACTACTTGGACACCCAGCTTCCCTCTCAGGCTCTTTCCAGTTCCACTGTTACTGTTGATGATGTTTACCGCCGACATCTGTGTCTAGGACATCCGTCCTCCGTTTATCTGCAAAAATTATTTCCTGTTTTTTTTTTACTTTTTCTTCAGTTTGTGATGTATGTGATATGTCTAAACATGTGCGACATACTTCTTCGCATCTTTCTTCCCATACTAGCATCCCTTTTGCTGCCATACTTTCTGATGTTTGGGGGTCGTTCCCATTTTATCTTTATCTGGTTTTCGATGGTTTGTCACTTTTATTGATTGCTTCTCTCGCACTACATGGGTTTATCTGTTGAAAAAGAAAATTGAAGTTTTTCCTTGCTTTCAAGTGTTTCATAAAATGATGCAAATCCAATTTGATGTCTCTATTCGTGTTCTTCGAAGTGATAATGAGGGGGGGGGGGGGGAGTATGACGATCGTGGTGCCTTTGGTTCTTATCTCACCACTCACAGTATCATCCACCAGAAAACGTGCGTTCACACCTCTACTCAAAACATAGTTGCCGAACGTAAAAATCGGCACCTCCTTGAGGTTGCTCGTTGTCTTCTAGCCACTACGCATCTTCCTAAATCCTATTGGGGTGATGCGGTACTTACAACTGCTCACCTTATTAACTGTCTTCCTTCTTGTGTCCTTTCCTTTACTACTCTAGCTCGTCTCTCTACCTCCGACGTGGTTAATATTCCCATTTGGCACCCCGTGTCTTTGGGTGTGTCTGTTTCGTGCATGTTCACCAACCTCATCGTGACAAACTTGACCATCGGGCTCAACGTTGTGTCTTCCTTGGCTATTCTTCTATGACCAAAGGATATCGCTGTTATCACCCCCCTTCCCGGCGTATGTTATATACCATGGATGTCACCTTCCTGGAGGGGAAATCCTATTTTCTGCCTTCGACTCACTCTTTTCGTCAGGGGGAAAGTAGTGGTAATACGGATGTTCCTCCTGCTCCTCTTCCTCTTCTCCCTTCCATTCCTTCCATACCCCTACAACCTCCCATTCCGGTACCCATAGCCCCTACCCGGTACCGGACTCCTCTACTATGATTTCTCCTTTTCCCCATGTATACCACCGTCGTTCTGGTACACAAGCTACCACAGTTCCACCTCTACCAGTGCCAACTTCAAACTCAGCTTCTGATGATGCTGATCTGCATATCTCTCTTGCATTGCTGAAGAAAGGTAAAGCTACTTGTACGCAACATCCTATTTCTAATCACGTGGCTTACCATCACCTTACCCCGTTTCATCAGGTTTTTGTTTCGTCTCTTTCCCTAGTCGTTATTCCTAAGACATGGCAGGAAGCTTTGGGGATACCTGCTTGGACACAGGCTATGCAAGATGAGATGTCTGCCTTGGACAAAAATCACACATGGGATGTTTCCTCTCTCCCTCCAGGAAAGAAAGTTATAGGTTCCCGGTGGATCTTCTCTGTTAAGGAGAACCAAGATGGCAAGGTGGAACGGTACAAAACACGTCTGGTCGCTCAAGGATACGCTCAGACTCAGGGAGTTGATTACCATGAGACCTTTTCTCCCGTAGCAAAGATGGACTCGGGTGTTATCATGTGCTGCTTGCCTGGACTGAGACCTTCATCAACTTGATGCGAAGAATGCGATCCTCCATGGTGAGCTTGATGAAGAGGTGTACATGAAGTTCCCTCTTGATTTTGTGAAGAAAGGCTGAAGGGCTTGTCTGCTGCCTATGGAAATCCTTATATGGCCTGAAGCAATCACCCAGGGCCTGATTCGGGAGATTTCTCACCGCTATGCTCAAGTTTGGATACAAGCAAGCTCAATCTGACCATACCATGTTTATCCAGAGAAATGAACAGAGGATTGCGGTTCTCATTGTCTACGTGGATGACATTGTGATTTCCGGAAATGACACAGGAGATTGCTAATCTTAAAACCCACATATCTGTTGAATTTGAAGTGAAAGACTTGGGAAGATTACGATACTTCCTGGGTATCGAGGTGATTAGATCTGAGCAGGGTATCTTCATATCCCAACGAAAGTATATATTGGATCTCCTAAAGGAAATTGTATGCTAGGTTGTGTTCCTACGAACACCCCTATGGAGGAAAATCATAGGATTGAGGAAGATGGTGATGGTGATCACACTGATGTATCATGTTATCAAAGATTAATTGGGAAACTTATATATCTATCCCACACATGCTCTGATATTATGTTCGTGGTCGGTATCCTTAGCAGATATATGCATTCACCCCGGATCAGACGTCAAGAAGCTGCGTATCGCGTGCTACGATATCTAAGAAAGCCCTTGGTCGTGGTCTCCTATTTTCCAAAAACAACAACTTGAAGATTGAAGTTTTTACTGATGTTGATTGGGCTGGATGTCGTGATGACAGAAAGTCCACAACAAGATACTGTTCCTTTGTTGGTGGAAACCTTGTGACATGACGTAGCAAGAAGCAGAATGTATTGACAGCCCATAAATGGTATCTAGGTAATCTCCTCACTAAACCTTCTGGGCGATTTGTCCGTGAAGACACCACTCACCAGGCTTCTCGCATGCTAGATTCCACTGGGCGAGTGGTCCGTGGGGGCACCATTCGCCTGATACCTGGCCCACTCAGCGAGTGGGGTTCCGGCCTCACTCGCCTGGCCTTCAGCGCATTCGCACTTCAAAGCGGGCGAGTGCCTTGCGGATGAGGCTCGCACTCGCCCTGAGGCTTCCCTGCCTCTCCTGACCTGGGCGAGTGCCCTTCTTGACCTAACTTGCGTGCCTTTTGGACCTTTGGGACCTGAGGACCCACTCGACGAATACGGGGTTGTACATTTACATTTCTTGTTCACTCTATATTTAATAATTTAAGGATACATATTGCCATTTTTATTTACTCATTTTGTTAAAATGTTACATCCCTCGCAGTGACACTGGTGCAAGCGCCTCTTGCTGCCCTGCCATCACTTTTCTTTTTTATATTAAGATTTTTTATCACGTATCAGATAAACAGTACTGAGGATAGGCCTGTGCTGCATATAGCTCTACGTGCTGCAAAAGATTCAGTCATTTGTACTGATGGGAGAAATGTGGTTCCAGATGTTTGGAATGTGCTTGAAAAGATCAGTGACTTTACAAAAAGGGTTCGAAATGGCTCATGGGTAAGCAAAAAGAATAGTTCGTCAGTTCCATCTATATGATTTGCCATTGATCATTTAACATACAACAACATCAGGTTGGAGAAACAGGAAAGCCACTAAAAGATGTAGTATCTGTGGGTATTGGAGGAAGCTTTCTGGGACCTTTATTTGTGCATACAGCTCTTCAGACTGGTACTATGAATATTCTCTGCTATTCACATAATTAAATTCAAAGCAAGTATCAATTAAGCACAACAACTGAATTTATGCTTTTATTTCTGTTAATTATTAGCTGATGAAAAGAGTTTGATTCTTTCCTTTAATCTCTCAGATCCCGAGGCTGCAGAATCTGCAAAAGACCGACAACTACGCTTGTAAGTGCCTACCTTTTTTATGGCCTGACATACTGTGCAATAAGTCAAGTTTGTATTCAATGTACCAACCCCAAGGCCTTTTAATATTATCCGTCTTATGTATTCATGTTTTTATTCACGATTCTATCAAAAAGTATGCTACAACTGATAGTGCTCAACTATCTTTATATTTTCTTCCGTGGATCTATTCACTTTACTGTTTGCTTCAAATATGTATTGCAATGGTAACACTTCGTCACCAGCATTGTCTGATACCTGAATAGAAGAAAGCTAAGATATAATTTGTCGTTTAAATAAATTGACTTTTTAATTAGTTGGTGCATTTGAAGTTTAAATAGCTATTGAGTTTACAAGCCCTTTTGGAGCTGGTACTTATAACAATATGCTAATAGTCATCGAAACCCCGGCAGATCAACTTAGAGAACTCAAAGAGATGATGAGCAAGGCCTTGGCCTATTATGCGACTAGCGAGATGTGACACAACGCAGTCATAATGACTCCCTATGCCCAATCACTAAGTCTTACAGTCTCCACTATGCTACCCTATGGCACATCCAACGGTTTAGATCAATCCACCTCGGGCGCGAGAATTCTCTTCGAACCCGGAGGCTCCCAGCGGTATGAAAACCTTGTTCTAGCCACAATGCAATTCCCTCGAGCTTTATGCTTCATTCAACACGCTCTTGGGCGTCCACTAGCGTTCCAACAACTTGCAAGGTCCCTCACATCGCCCTGCCCCTGGTCTGATGGGACTGACGTCTGCTACCCATCCAAATTGGACCAGTAATTGTCCGGAATAAATTTTTGTTGTTGTTGACGAAATGCATCCAACTTTCCGTATTGACCTCGTTTCTGCTTGAATGGAAAGGGGAAGTGGACCACATTGCGCGAAATTAGATTTTTCACTTTTTGATGGGAAGAATTTCCCATTGGTGTAAATCACCTACTGTGAATAATTCTTTATCAATTAGTAGACACCTTGGTCTAAATGGATTGACCTTGAAGCCTTTCACCTGGTAGGCTCAACTCCATTCTGGTAGGCTCAACTCCAATGGGAACACCCTAACATGATATGGGACGAATTAAAACACTTAACAATTTGTGCTTCACCCCTCATTTCACAGTAATTCCATGACAGACTGATTCTCTAAGGAAAACATGTTTTATAGATGAATACCTAGAGAAATTTCGGTCCATGTTAGCTCGCGCCACCTCCACCCTCTTGGACCTTTAGGTTTTGATATTTGCATCCAGATTACATGAGCGACTTTGCCGTGTTGTGAAATTCCAAAACACCCCAAATCCGATTACCGCAATGAGTTTCACTCGAATTTGGGATCACCACATTCAGATGGGCCGTATATCTAAGGGACGACGACAGTGGTCGAATGCTCGAAATCTCCTAGGCCGGCATGGAATACCCTTGTGCACCATCTCTATGCTTCAACTCTTATGAGGCGTATAATTGAGGCAATCAATGCAAGAAGTTATTTCAGTTGAAACTCGACGAGTTCGCAGAACAAGTAGACGAAGAAGAGCAAATGGACCCTGAGATATCCATCTAAACCATTTTGGCAGTAAGGAACTCCCAGACCATATTGATCAATGCATCCATCGATGATCATCAATCACTCTCTTAGGTGGATTTAAGGAGCACCCACAATTTCATTAGTGAAGGTTCCACACTTCTGTTAGATTTACTCATTCGGTCTCGACGGGGTATGAGAGTGATTGCAACCAATGGGGAAAAAGTTCACTAGTCCAGAGTTCAGACCTTTGCGAAGGAGTTCAAATACAAGTTTTACATGATTACCTTTCAATTGATCTCTGTATCATTCCCTTAGATTGATTTGAAGTGTATTGGGCATCAAGTGCCTGAACACATTGGGGACAATTGTGTAGATTTCATTAAGGGTCCGTTGTTTGGATGGAATTGGGAGATGCGCTTATTAAAAAAACGGAATTGGAATTCATTCCATTTCCATGGAAATTCCTAATAGCATAATTTCCCTCTCCTTCATTTCCAACCCAAGTAGGTCGGACTTATCATTTTCGTTGCCCAGTGAGTTTTGCACCTCGTCTTGAATATCCGTAACAATGCCGCCCTATGGAAAATTCGTCTTGTCCTCAAGGCAGAAGTCGGGAAACTGACGGCGGAAATCATTACGCAGCAGCCAAGTGGACTCGGACGGGAGACGATGCCGCCACGCCACAAGGATCTCCTCCGGGGTCGCATCTCAAGGAAGGTGGTGACGTTCTAGAATGCTGTCCGGATAGGAGGGAGCGGAGTCGGAGTAGTCGAGATCAGCCGGAATGTGGTCCAGAGTCGGATGGTCGCCCACGACGCGACGAAGTTGAGAGACGTGGAAGACCAGGTGGATGCGGCTCCCCTCGGGAAGTTGGATCCTGTAAGCGATGACCCCAATCCGAGCCATGATGGTTAACGACCCAAAGAAATGAGGCACAAGTTTGGGGCACGGGTGCCTGGTGACCGTGAGTTGGCGGTAAGGATGGAGCTTGATGAAGACCTTCTCGCCGACTTGGAAGGACAGATCCCGACGCTTGCGGTTGGAGAAGGATGTCATTTTTGCCTGGGTCCGGCGAAGGCGATGCTTGAGACTGTCCAGATTGATGTCCCGATCCTGGAGGTGATTTGCCAAACTATGTACTAAGCACTCTCCGGGTAGGTGTCACACTACATCCGGTGGTGGTCGGTCGTAGACAGACTCAAATGGAGTTGATCCCGCTGCATGGTGGTAGGCGGTGTTGTACGAGTACTCGGCCCAACCCAACCACTTGGCCCACGTGCCAGGTCTCTCGCCAATGAAATAATGTAGGTAAGTCTCCAAACAACGGTTGAGAACCTCTGATTGGCTATCCATTTGCGGATGGTACGCGGAGCTCATGCGGAGGTGTGTGCCCTGAAGGCGGAACAGGGACGTCCAGAAATTGCTCAGAAAGAGGGGATCGCGATCGCTAACAATCGAGCGCGGAAATCCATGGAGTCGCACGACTATGGAAATGAAACTGTCGGCTACCCCCGCTGCCATGTACGAATGCCGGAGAGGAATAAAGTGCGCGTACTTGGCGAGTCGGTCCACCACGACGAACCTGTTGGACCGAGGAAGGCGTGTGATGAAATCCATAGCAATGTTCTCCCAAATATGATCCGGAATGGGCAGGGGCTGAAGTAACCCGCCCGGAAACATTGTCTCGTACTTCGCATTTTGGCATGGAAGGCAAGCGACCACGTGAGCTTTGACTTGCTTGAACATGTTCGGCCAGTAAAGAGAAGCTACGAAACGCCGGTAGGTGCGGAAAGCCCCAGCCTGGCCCCCGGTTGGTGTAGCATGGAACTCGGCGAGGAGGCGCAGAATGAGAACGGAGGCCGCGGACAGCACTAGGAGGCCCCGGTAAAAGAGCCAACCACCCACCAGAGAGTAAGGAGGGTGGCCTTCTGGGTCGGCGATGAGGGTCGTGCGAATGTCGGCCAGGTGCGGGTTCAGCTCCACATTATGTTGAATCGATGTTGCGTCCTCCCAGACCGACTGAGAGATGGCTCGGAGTTCTGGGTATGTATTTGCCGGGATAGAGTGCCGCCGCTCGGTTGGTGCGCTCCGAGCGAAATTCGATGGAGAAGTCGTACCCAAGGAGCTTTGCCACCCAAAGCTGTTGTGTTGGCGTGGCGATCTTCTGCTGGAGGAGATATCGCAAGCTATGATGATCGGTGCGGACGATGAAGGGCCGGCCCAAGAGATACGGTCGCCAGTGTTGCACTGCCAGGACAAGTGCCATGAGCTCGTTTTCATAAGCCGAATGACTACGGATGGTGGTGGAGAATGCCCGGCTGTAGTAGGCGATTGGGCAGCCGCCTTGCATAAGGACCGCACCGACCCCGGTGCCCGAGGAATCGCACTCCACGATGAAGGGTTGATCGAAGTCGGGCATGGCCAAAACTGGGCCATTCACCAGAGCCGCCTTGAGGGCGGTGAATGCGGACATGGCAGCTGGAGTCCACGAAAAGTGTCCCTCCTCGGTAGATTTGAGCAATTGTGTGAGGGGGCGAGCCAAGGCGTCGTACTCCCGAATGAAGCGCCGATAGTAATCGGTGAGGCCCAAAAACCCGCGGACGTCCCGAAGAGAGATGGGAGTCGGCCAATGAAGAACCGCCTTGATTTTGTCGTCGTCCATGGCCACTCCCTGGGCCGAGATCTTGTAGATCAAGTAATTGACGGTGGTCGCGCTGAACGAGCACTTCTTGCGGTGGAGGACAAGATGATGTCGACGAATCGTCTCGAGCGTGCGACGGACATGACATAAATGCTCCTGCCAGGATGAGCTATATACCAAAATATCATAAAAAACAAGGACGTGTTGTCGGAGTACCGCTCGAAAAATATCGTTCATGGTGGCTTGGAAGGTGTGGTCGGAGCATTGGTCACCCCGAAAGGCATAACCAGGAACTCGCAGTGCCCGTCATACGTTCGAAACGCTGTTTTTGGTACATCTTCCGGCCGCACCCGAATTTGGTGGTACCCCGCCAGGAGGTCAAGCTTCGTGAAAAAGGTGGCGTCGTGGAGCTCGTCCAAAAGCTCCTGTATGACCGGAATAGGATATTTGTCCGGGACTGTGGCCTTGTTTAATTCTCGGTAGTCGACATAGAAGCGTCAACTCTCGTCCTTCTTGCGCATGAGGAGGACCGGGTTGGAGAAAGGGCTCGCGCTGGGGCAGATGAGGCCGCCCATGAGCTTCTCCCGCTCCAAGTGTTCGATCTCGTCCTTCTGGACATGCCCATAGCGGTAAGGCCTGACAGGTACGACTAAAGCTGTCACTTAAAACCGAAAATCGTAAACCGAACCGGAACCGAATCGGAACCGCAAAGAACTGGATCGAACCGTTCACGAATTATTTGGGTTCTGGTTTGAATTTTGGAACCGTGAACAACATTGGTCCGGGTGTGGTTCTTTCATTTTATTATCCGGACCGGAACCAGAACCAGAACCCTAATATACAAGTCTCAAGTGGTTTCAAGATTTTTAGAACCGATCCGAACCGGACCGAAGCAGAACCGAACCGCAATCCGTTTAATATTATTAATATTATTATATTATTATTATTTTTTTATAATATATCTATAATAGCTATACTTACTATTATGGGTGAAATTTGTGCGATTTGAACCCAAACCACAGTCGCAACAAAGGGGGTCGGTTTTGGACTGAACAAAATCGCACCGCACCAAAACTGTGTTGTGTGGTTTGACATTGGCACGATTTAGGGTCGGTTTTTGCGTTGTACTTTCAGTTTTTATACAGTCTTATAATGTATTTTCAAATTTACTCACATATTTTTCTAAAATATTTTGGTTTAAAAATATAGATGCTGTACAACTACTATTTAATAATAATCATGAAAGACAAAACTAATTGTAGCTGATAAATTAGTCAAATTGAATTAACTAATATATTCTTCAAACAAAATTTTAATTGTAAAATAAGATTTCAAAAGCAACAATTCAAAGTTCTTTACCCTATGATGAGTCGTGATCTTCAGCAACATGAACATCGTGATCTTTGATTTTTTAAAATCGATGCGGTCTGGTGCAATTTTGTGGTTTGCGGTTTCTGTTTTTAACTTTCAGCCCGACTTACTATATATTATACAAAAAGTACCCCCCTTGATGTAACGCGAAATTCATACGCCCGGGCCTCAGACTTTGAAGCCCCTCTTGCAAAAAAAACTGAACAGGTAGACTTTTCCCCTTCGGTTTTTTATTTTTAACCTCCCTCATTCATTCCGCCAAGTTTAATTTTGGTTCTAGTTGGAACCGATTGGAACCGGACCGAACCACATAGAATCGGACCGAACCGTTAGTGGCCGGTTTGGTTTTGGTTCTTGTTGAACCGGAACCGGAACCGTTAACACGACGATTCCAAAATTTATGCTGGAACCGGAACCAGAACAGGAACCGGTCAAACCAAATACGTTTTTGGTTCTAATTTTTAGAACCGTTACCTTAGCGGTTCGGTTCACGGTTTTAGTAGAACCGGAACCGAACCAGAACCGTGACTGCTCTAGGTACGACCTAAGTGTGGGGCTGCAACGGAATGGCATGGTCATGGTCCGCACCGGGGGTAAGCCCGCTGGAGGCGTGAACACGTTGGAGAACTCGTCGACGATGCCGTGGAGGTCGGGTGGGAGTACCGAGGTATCTCTCTTCTCGGTCTGTAGCTGCCAAAGCCACGCAGAGAAAGACACGTCAGTCGTGCGTTGGATGGAACAGAATGAAACCAGAGTTCGGAGCAGAGCTGAGTCGCCGACGAGGTGGCAGGGTGACCCCTCCCATAAAAACTGTATAGACATCTCGGCCCAGTTGACCCGAACGTCGCCAGCCAAGCCATGCCCAGGATGATGTCGACGCCGCCCAGCTCGAATACATAAAAATCTGCCGTCACAGAGCAAGGTCCCATGGCGACCCGCACGACAGGGTAAGAGCCTGCGGTCGGCCTACGACGACCGTCTCCCAAACAGACGGTGAAGTCTGGCGATGGTGTACACATCGTTTTTGCTATATCAGTGGCACCACTGCTGCTCCTGCCATGACCTCTACTACTTGGCCTCAATGGGAGTCAGAAAACTCTCTTGTCATGTCATGGCTCACTAATTCCATGTAGGAATCTATTGCTCGAAATTATCTGTTCCTCGACACTGCTGCGGAGATCTGGAAGCGTGCTGAGTCCACCTATTCCCGCAAAGGCAATGCGGCCCATATCTACCAACTTCGCCGCAAGATTTTTCTTCTCCGACAGGGCGATCGTCCTCCTTCTGCAAACTACCTTGAGTTTACCCAACTATATCAGGAGTACGGCCACTTTGACTCCCTCGTTATGGTTTGCAATGAGGATGCGCTCTTACTAAGGGGCCATGAGGATCGTAATCGGATATTTGAGTTCCTGCATGGGCTGCACAGAGACTTTGATCAAATTATTGTCCAGATCTTGGGACGTGTTCCTATTCCCCCCCGCTTCCTGAAGTTTACCACTTTGTCCAACAAGAGTTTGACCGACGGCAGTCCTGACATACCACCACCCTTCCGGAAGGATCCACTTTAGTGGCTCATCAACCCAATTTTGGGGGCCGGGTTCCCCGTGATTTCAAACCTATATCTACATATAAGGATTACCTCACTTGTGATTATTGTGGCAAGCCTCGCCATACTCGGGATACATGCTTCACTCTACATGGATTCCCTCCTCCCATGGGCGGTTCGACATCACGTGGCGGTCGCGGACGTGGTAGAACTCCAGGGCGACCTTATCACTATGCTCATCTGAGATCTGACTGAGATTCCAGAGAGCTGCCCCCCTCTCAGTCGTCCTCCTTTGCTGAAGAGATGCAAGCTCTTCGTCGCTTGATACATGGTCTTACTACTGAGCCTACTTCTGCCTCTACATCCTCCTCTGCCCTTGCCCACACAGGTACTCTGGGTGCCCACTCTGCTACTACTACTTCTACACATTGGATTATCGATTCCGGCGCCACTGATCACATGACTTGCTCAGGTACAAGTTTTATTTCCTATTCTCCTCTGTCAGACAGAGACGAAGTGAGCATTTCTAATGGCTCCCTCTCCTCCATTGCTGGAAAGGGCTCCATCCCTTGTTCTTCTCTCACTTTATCCTCTGCGCTTCATGTTTCGAATTTTACCCGAAATCTTCTTTCAATTAGTCATTTGACCAATTCTCTTCAATGCTCAGTTACCTTCATTCCTTCCCATTGTGTTTTTAGGATCTGAAGACGGGGACGGTGATTGGCTCTGGTAGCATGCAAAATGACTTGTACGTGTTTGACTACTCTTGTGGGACTACCTCTCCGCACGCTCTCCACTCTTCGCAAACCTCCACCTTGCTTACCTGGCACCGTCGACTTGGCCATCCCTCTGTTGCGACCATACAACGTTTATTTTCTGTTTTTTATTCTACATGTTTTAAAAACTTTGTTTGTGATGTGTGTTGTTGTCAAACATCTTTGTATTCCTGTTCATCATATTTATTTACCTAGTGCAACTCCTTTTCATATTGTCAATACTGATGTTTGGGGGTCCTGCCCCGTTGCTTATATTTTTGGATGTTACTGGTTTATTACCTTTATTGATTGTTTTTCATGAACCACCTGGGTTTATTTGATAAAAAGTAAAAATGAAGTGTTCTCTATTTTTCAGCAATTTCATAAAATGGTTTTGACTCAATTCTCTGTTACTATCAAAATTCTTCGTTGTGATAATGGCCGGGAGTATGTCAATGTTCACTTTGCTCATTACTTTGTTGATCATGACATCCTCCATCAAACCTCCTGTGTTCACTCCCCATCTCAGAATGGGGTTGCTGAACGAAAAAACCGCCACCTCTTGGAGGTTGCTCGCTGCCTACTTTTCACTATGCGCCTCCCTAAATTGTATTGGGGTCATGCAGTTCTGACGGCTTCCTACCTCATCAACCGTCTGCCATCTCCTGTCTTGGGTCATCGGATCCCTCTAACTACCTTAGGGGTTCCGCCGACCTCTATCCACCCAAAGACTTTTGGTTGTGTTTTCTTCTCTCATATACATTCTCCGGGCCGGTCTAAACTTGACCCTCGTGCTCTTAAGTGTGTGTTCATTGGCTATTCTCCGACTCAGAAGGGATGTAAATGTTATCATCCCCCGACTAGGCGGATTTTTGTCACGACGGATATCACGTTTCGTGAATTTGAACCTTACTATGTGACCTCACTTCAGGGGGAGTCCACACATACCGAAGAAGTGAGCTCCCCTACTCTATCCTTACTGATTCCTTCACCATACTCCATTCTTCCTCATACTCCGCCTCATGATGAGACTCCCATTCAGGGGGGAGCTTCCTTGTAAAACACTGGATTTACAGGTGTACACCAAACAGAGTAAAGCTCCTAACACACAAGCTCATCCCACGCTACCGGCGCCAGTGCCAACCCCATCAACAGATAGCTCTTTAGGCAGCCCTATCAGCCACCTACTACATGGTGGAAAACTGGCATCTCACTGTAAGCGGTGGATCATGGAGTTCTTTATAGAGTTGCATTCCATGCTTACTGATTTCATTAGCCGCATGTCTCTCTAATTTTGTTGCCCGGATGCCAATTACTGTGGTATCCTTGGATTCTGATGAAATCATGGTGAGGATGGTGTAAGGTGAAACGAACATGTGCTGCAACAGACAATGGTGCTTTCTACTGGGTGTGGAGGTGTGGCTTCTCACTCATGTGAGTCATGTTAGCTTTGTTTTTAAGAGACTTGCTTAGAATCTGCATAGTTGGACTTCATTCACCAGCATGATGTTCATTTGTATGACAAGTGCCTGGTGTGATGCTGTGAAGATTCCCCATCTCTTTGCCACTTGTACATTATATCGTCCCATGTTCTGTGAACTCACCATCATTTATACAGCTTGTTTGTCCTTAGTTACTTGCAGAGTCATATAATTGTTGCAACAATCAGATAGAAAAGTCAATGGTTGCTTCTGCCTTGTGTTTTGTGGTGTGAGGCATATAGGCTTAGAGAGCCTGTAGTGAAGCTCTGTTTAAAATGTCGAAGCTGATGCCAAGAGACGTAGCTATTTCAGCGTTGCATTATTACTGGGAAATGATATTATTAAGTGATTCAAGGATTTCAACAATGCTGTTTTAAGGAATCTGAGTTACATTCTTTGATAGTGTCTTCACTACATCTCTAAGAATCCCATCCTTTTGGCCTATACGACCCATCTATTTGTTGCTTTTTTGAACTGATTTTGTGTTTCAGTTTCCTTTGAACTTTTTTTCCCTCCAGCCCTCCGTGTTCTACGGTAGCTAGTAATTATTTTACGTGGTTCTCAGTATATACGCGTTGTAGGCGTCGATCGGAGCTTCATTTTGACAATTCGGGCCACACCCACTGTACAACCCCGATATTCGCCGAGCATACTCCCGAAGGCTCATCGGAGCATCACGGTAGCATTGACCCATACAGGAAGGGAGGTGGAGGCCAAGGGGGGCGAGCCCGGGCTGCTGCCCGGGGGTTCGCCCCCGCTCCCATCCAAGGGGGGCGAGCCCGGGCTGCTGCCCTGGGGCTCGCCCCCGCTCCCATCCAAGGGGGGCGAGCCCGAGCTGCTACCCGGGGGCTCGCCCCCGCTCCCCTCCAAGGGGGGCGAGCCCGGGCTGCTGCCCGGGGGCTCGCCCCCGCTCCCCACCAAGGGGGGCGAGCCCGGGCTGCTGCCCGGGGGCTCGCCCCCGCTCCCAACCAAGGGGGGCGAGCCCGGGCTGCTGCCCGGGGGCTCGCCCCCGCTTCCCATCCAAGGGGGGCGAGCCCGGGCTGCGGCCCGGGGGCTCGCCCCCGCTCCCATCCAAGGGGGGCGAGCCCGGGCTGCTACCCGGGGGCTCGCCCCCGCTCCCCTCCAAGGGGGGCGAGCCCGGGCTGCTGCCCCGGGGCTCGCCCCCGCTCCCCACCAAGGGGGGCGAGCCCGGGCTGCTGCCCGGGGGCTCGCCCCCGCTCCCAACCAAGGGGGGCGAGCCCGGGCTGCTGCCCGGGGGCTCGCCCCCGCTTCCCATCCAAGGGGGGCGAGCCCGGGCTGCGGCCCGGGGGCTCGCCCCCGCTCCCATCCAAGGGGGGCGAGCCCGGGCTGCTGCCCGGGGGCTCGCCCCCGCTCCCATCCAAGGGGGGCGAGCCCGGGCTGCTGCCCGGGGGATCGCCCCCGCTCCCATCCAAGGGGGTCGAGCCCGGGCTGCTGCCCGGGGGCTCGCCCCCGCTCCCATCCAAGGGGGGCGAGCCCGGGCTGCTGCCCCGGGGCTCGCCCCCGCTCCCCATCCAAGGGGGGCGAGCCCGGGCTGCTTCCCGGGGGCTCGCCCCCGCTCCCAACCAAGGGGGGCGAGCCCGGGCTGCTGCCCGGGGGCTCGCCCCCGCTCCCAACCAAGGGGGGCGAGCCCGGGGGCTCGCCCCCGCTCCCAACCAAGGGGGGCGAGCCCGGGGGCTCGCCCCCGCTCCCAACATTGAGGGGCGAGAGGAGGAGGGGCGACCCCCCCCCCCCCCCCCCCCCCCCCCCCCCCCCCCCCCCCCACGTCCAAGGAAGGGGCGAGCTTCTCTCGCCCCCACGCCCAGTAGGGGGGCGAGCCCAGGAGGGCATTCGGTCTGCGTTTAGCGCCGTGGAACGGCGGGATTTGGCTATTCGCAGTCCAGTTTTGGCTATTCGCAGTCCAAGAGCAGCGGGGTTTGGCTATCTGCAGCCCAGTTCAAGGGTATTTTGGTAATCTGGCAGACCAGTTTTCGGCTATTTGCAGTCCAACTTCAGAAATCCTATAAATAGGACCAAGAGGGCACCATTTGGGAGGATCTGATTCTAGGCTAGCTCTCTCCCTCTCTCTCTCCCCCCACTTTCTCTCTCTAGTGGGTGAGGGGAGCCTCAAGTGGTGCCCAAGCTTAGTAGTGGCTTGGGAGGGGAAGTTCCTAAGGGGCTTCCGGGTATGTGGCGGGACCTCCCCACTAAGCCCTTGGTCCAGTCCCTAGTTCCAACACCTTCAACCTAGAGCTCTCCCTTGGGAGGAGTAAGGATTGGTCGCCCCTCGGCTAGCTGAGGGCCCCGAACTCCACAGAGATTAAGTCTTGTTCGCAAGTCTCGGTTTCAACACATGGTGCGGTAAGCGTGGAGTGTGACCGATTCAAGAAACTCTCAAGATGAGTTCCATGGACGGAGGTGGAGGAAGATCCGACCCAGGTCACTCGCAACCCCCGGTGGCTGGAGTGACGTTGGAGATGTTTGAGAATCTCAGGCAGGAGGTCATGCACACCCTGCAGGTAGCTTTCGCCTCGATAATCAAAGACATGAGAGAAAGTGGTCCGGAGGCCTCACCTCAAAAGGTGGGCGAGAGCATCCTCGGCCAGACATCCGGGAAAGAGGTGCCGGAAGGGGGCGAGTGGGGAGGTCCTCGACCCCCACTCGCCGAGACCCAAGTAGGCGAGTGGGGAGGTCCTCGACCCTCACTCGCCGAGACCCAAGTGGGCGAGTGGGGAGGTCCTCGACCCCCACTCGCCGAGACCCAAGTGGGCGAGTGGGGAGGTCCTCGACCCCCACTCGCCGAGACCCAAGTGGGCGAGTGGGGAGGTCCTCGACCCCCACTCGCCGAGACCCAAAGGGGCGAGAGGGGAGGCGCCATGCCCCCACTCGCCCAGCCCCAAAGGGGGGCGAGCGTAGGAGGTCCTTTTTGTGAGCTGATCCTCTCAGCCCCGATTCCGGAGGGGTTCAAGGGGGCGGAGATGTCTCACTACTTCGGCAAGGATGACCCCGTCTTGCACCTGCAGTGGTTTGAGGACATGGTCTCCATCATGCCCATGTCGGACGCCTTCAAGTGTCGGCTCTTTGCCGTCACCCTCAAGGAGAAGGCCAGGGACTGGTTCCATCAGCTCCCTGCAGGATCCATCTACGCCTTCGAAGACTTGCGCCGAGCTTTTCTGCTACGCTTCTCGACGTCAAAAAAGAGGAAGAAAGATGCCGAGACACTTTTCAAGATCAAACAAGAGCCAGGGGAGTCGCTGGCTCACTATCTGGAACGGTTCAGGGAGGAGGTTCTCCTCGTCCAAGAAGTGCCCGGGTACACCCTCAAGCTCGCCTTTACGTTGGGGCTGCGGGAGGGCTTCTTCAAGATGGACCTTAAGAGAAGAGCTCCTTTGTCCTTTGAAGAGTTGATGGAAAGGGTGGCAGAAGAAGTTGAGAGTGAGGAGGCCAACCCGGAGTTCGCGAGAAGGCTGGCCAAGCTGAGTGAGCCAGAGGCAAGGCAGCAGGGGGGAAGAGTAGGGGCTCCCAAGAGAAAGTTCGACCAAGAGGAAGACAACTTCCAGGAAGAGGGGGTTAACCTCCCTAGGTGGGGGCAGAGGCCAAGGGCATCCCCTCCACCGCCTCAGCAGACCATGGCGATTGGCTGGGAAAAAAGGAGGAGAGTCAGAAAAGCAGGAAGAAGAGGAAGAGGGGGTAGGGTGGAGTTACCCTATTGTGACCTCCACGATGAGGAAGGTCACGCGACGATCAACTGCCCTGAGTTCTTGGAATTGAAGGAAGCGAGGGGTTTGGTGCGGCAACAACAACAACCAAATGGGAACGAGGGAGACCACCTTCGGCAGTAGGAGACCAAGTTTGTCTAAGTGCTTAGTTTTTCTCTCCACCCTTAAGTTCATGTAGCGTGGTTGTTTACTTAGTTTTTTCTTGCATGTAATGTGATGATTAATGTAGTGAAAGTCCCAAGTACTTAGTCCCGATGCTGGCCCGCTGACCAGGCTCCCATCAAGCTGGCAGGTCCGAGGATCGCTCGGAGGCAGGAAAGTCTCAAAGTACTTAGTCCCGATGCTGGCCCGCTGACCAGGCTCCCATCAAGCTGGCAGGTCCGAGGATCGCTCGGTGGCAGGAAAGTCTCAAAATACTTAGTCCCGATGCTGGCCCGCTGACCAGGCTCCCATCAAGCTGGCAGGTCCGATGATCGCTCGGTGGCAGGAAAGTCCCAAGTACTTAGTCACGATGCTGACCCGCTGACCAGGCTCCCATCAATCTGGCAGGTCCGAGGATCGCTCGGTGGCAGGAAAGTCCCAAGTACTTAGTCCCGATGCTGGCCCGCTGACCAGGCTCCCATCAAGCTGGCAGGTCCGAGGATCGCTCGGTGGCAGGAAAGTCCCAAGTACTTAGTCCCGATGCTGGCCCGCTGACCAGGCTCCCATCAAGCTGGCAGGTCCGAGGATCGCTCGGTGGCAGGAAAGTCTCAAAATACTTAGTCCGATGCTGGCCCGCTGACCAGGCTCCCATCAAGCTGGCAGGTCCGAGGATCGCTCGGTGGCAGGAAAGTCCCAAATACTTAGTCCCGATGCTGGCCCGCTGACCAGGCTCCCATCAAGCTGGCAGGTCCGAGGATCGCTCGGTGGCAGGAAAGTCTCAAAATACTTAGTCCCGATGCTGGCCCGCTGACCAGGCTCCCATCAAGCTGGCAGGTCCGAGGATCGCTCGGAGGCAGGAAAGTCTCAAGGTACCTAGCCCCGATGCTGGCCCGCTGACCAGGCTCCCATCAAGCTGGCAGGTCCGAGGATCGCTCGGTGGCAGGAAAGTCCCAAGTACTTAGTCCCCATGCTGACCTGCTGACCAGGCTCCCACCTAGCTGGCAGGGTCAGGAACCGCTCAGTGGCCGAAAATTCTCTTAAGTGTTTTTCCCCCGAGGTGGCTCTGCTAGCCGGGCTCTCGCTAGCCGGCAAGGTTGGGGGACCTCTCGCGGAGGTGCTGTGGCTTTTCCAAGATAGCACCAATAACCGGATTCCCAGCGACACTCGTCGAATATGCAGGGTTGGACATTTCTTTCCGAGCGTGAGCCACGCTCGAAAAGAGCGGGGATTGTGTACAACCCCGATATTCGCCGAGCATACTCCCGAAGGCTCATCGGAGCATCACGGTAGCATTGACCCATACAGGAAGGGAGGTGGAGGCCAAGGGGGGCGAGCCCGGGCTGCTGCCCGGGGGTTCGCCCCCGCTCCCATCCAAGGGGGGCGAGCCCGGGCTGCTGCCCGGGGGCTCGCCCCCGCTCCCATCCAAGGGGGGCGAGCCCGGGCTGCTACCCGGGGGCTCGCCCCCGCTCCCCTCCAAGGGGGGCGAGCCCGGGCTGCTGCCCGGGGGCTCGCCCCCGCTCCCCACCAAGGGGGGCGAGCCCGGGCTGCTGTCCGGGGGCTCGCCCCCGCTCCCAACCAAGGGGGGCGAGCCCGGGCTGCTGCCCGGGGGCTCGCCCCCGCTTCCCATCCAAGGGGGGCGAGCCCGGGCTGCGGCCCGGGGGCTCGCCCCCGCTCCCATCCAAGGGGGGCGAGCCCGGGCTGCTACCCGGGGGCTCGCCCCCGCTCCCCTCCAAGGGGGGCGAGCCCGGGCTGCTGCCCGGGGGCTCGCCCCCGCTCCCCACCAAGAGGGGCGAGCCCGGGCTGCTGCCCGGGGGCTCGCCCCCGCTCCCAACCAAGGGGGGCGAGCCCGGGCTGCTGCCCGGGGGCTCGCCCCCGCTTCCCATCCAAGGGGGGCGAGCCTGGGCTGCGGCCCGGGGGCTCGCCCCCGCTCCCATCCAAGGGGGGCGAGCCCGGGCTGCTTCCCGGGGGCTCGCCCCCGCTCCCATCCAAGGGGGGCGAGCCCGGGCTGCTGCCCGGGGGCTCTCCCCCGCTCCCATCCAAGGGGGGCGAGCCCGGGCTGCTGCCCCGGGGCTCGCCCCCGCTCCCCATCCAAGGGGGGCGAGCCCGGGCTGCTGCCCGGGGGCTCACCCCCGCTCCCAACCAAGGGGGGCGAGCCCGGGCTGCTGCCCGGGGGCTCGCCCCCGCTCCCAACCAAGGGGGGCGAGCCCGGGCTGCTGCCCGGGGGCTCGCCCCCCCTCCCAACATTGAGGGGCGAGAGGAGGAGGGGCGAGCCCCCCCCCCCCCCCCCCCCCCGTCCAAGGAAGGGGCGAGCTTCTCTCGCCCCCACGCCCAGTAGGGGGCGAGCCCAGGAGGGCATTCGGTCTGCGTTTAGCGCCGTGGAACGGCGGGATTTGGCTATTCGCAGTTCAGTTTTGGCTATTCGCAGTGCAAGAGCAGCGGGGTTTGGCTATCTGCAGCCCAGTTCAAGGGTATTTTGGTAATCTGGCAGACCAGTTTTCGGCTATTTGCAGCCCAACTTCAGAAATCCTATAAATAGGACCAAGGGGGCACCATTTGGGAGGATCTGATTCTAGGCTAGCTCTCTCCCTCTCTCTCTCCCCCCACTTTCTCTCTCTAGTGGGTGAGGGGTGCCTCAAGTGGTGCCCAAACTTAGTAGTGGCTTGGGAGGGGAAGTTCCTAAGGGGCTTCCGGGTATGTGGCGGGACCTCCCCACTAAGCCCTTGGTCCAGTCCCTAGTTCCAACACCTTCAACCTAGAGCTCTCCCTTGGGAGGAGTAAGGATTGGTCGCCCCTCAGCTAGCTGAGGGCCCCGAACTCCACAGAGACTAAGTCTTGTTCGCAAGTCTCGGTTTCAACACCCACATCTGGCCCACATTTTTTATTTTATTTTTATTAAAGTCTATTTCGAGGGTTTAGACACCCATTATCAACGTGCTATCTTAGCCGTTCATAATGGAAGCCCTAAACCCCCTCCATCCTTATATATATGAGTGTTAAGGTTGTTTTTGGATTCATTCAGGTTTTGGAGTAAAACAGAGTCCTCGAACCGTGGATCATGCGGTGCGACGCCGCTCCCCTTGGTGTCGACGCCTTGGGTAAGTCCTCCCCCTTTTGTTTCGTTCGATCTTCCCCTTTAATCTTACGCCGACACTGCTTCCTGTGATCTCCCAGCTCCCCGTCGCTGCCTCCCGTGACCACCCAGCTCCCCTTCACTTCAAACCGTGACCTCCAGCATCTTCCTCGCCGCGGAACACCACCTACCAGCTCCCTTTCTACCACTGTAAATTCCAGTTCGCCCCTCCAGCCCTTCCCTACCACAAACCGTGGCCTCCCAGCTCCACCCAGCTCCTCCCCACCGCAAACCACGACCTAACAGCCCTTTCCTGCTGCAAAACAGCACCTCCCAGCCCCACCTCGACCGCACCCAGTACTTCCACAAAGCAGCCCAGCCCTAATACTCGTAACTCTCGTAGTTTTGGTTTTGTCGTTCCTTTATTGTATGCAATGAATGTTTGAATTATTTAGCGGAACTCAATTTGTAATTATTTGTCTTCCAAATTAATCAATATAGATTGTTTGGTTTATTTGCTTGGTGTTCTTGCTTGTGCACTCCAATCGGAGAAGTACAAAACTCGTTTGTTTTCAACTGCAATTGTTGCGAATTTTGCTAAATACTTATTGTTTCATTATTTAGTTGCTATTCCACCGATGGAACATTCAAGTTGCATTCAGTTACTTTCATACTACACATAACCACGAGGCCCAAGTCTAGGTGCAAGGCGCAAAGGGGTCCTGGAGCCTAGGCGCAGGCGCGCGCCCGAGGCACGTGAGGCGCAAAAAAGAAATAAATGACCAAATATTATTTTTTAAATACCAAATACATATAAAAACATCTACTACCATATTAACACAAAGGAAATATAACACGAATCTATAATAGATGTTCAATAAAACAGTAGCGGCGAGAGGAGCAGCAGTAGCGGCGAGAGGAGCAGCAACGGAAGTGATGATTGTCGTCGAGCAGCAGTAGCGGCGAGAGGAGCAGCAGTAGCGGCGAGAGGAGCAGCAACAGTAGCGGCGAGAGGAGCAACAACAGTAGCGGCGAGAGGAGCAGCAACAGTAACGGCGAGAGGAGCAGCAGCAGAAGTGATGATTGTCGTCGAGCAGCAGTAGCGGCGAGAGGAGCAGCAGTAGCGGCGAGAGGAGCAGCAGTATCGGCGAGAGGAGCAGCAGTATCGGCGAGAGGAGCAACAACGAAAGTGCAAATCGTCGTCGAGCAGCAACGGAAATTCCGAGAGGAGGAGTAGCGGAAATGAGAACGCGGGTCAGGGTCTGAAAACCTAATGAGGAATAAGTAGGGCAGGCCAGGCGCTCGCCTAATTGGCGCCTTAAGACACGCCAGGCGCTCGCCTAGGCGCGCCTGGGTCGCGCTTAGCGCACGTCGCCCGACTTACTCTCCCAGAGGCGCAGCCACTTATGCCCTGTGCGCCTGGCGCCTCAGGCGCGCCTAGGCGCGCGCCTTGATAACGTAGACGAGGCCATCTTGCACGTCACTCTCCACTAGGCATTGTGTCGTTAGTGCCCAAGCAGACTCACCGAACCTACCCTACATCACAGGTAGGTATGACTCTTATATTAACTGAACTTTAAAAATCCAATCCCGATCAATGCAGTTAGAGACCATGTAAGTGAAGGAGTAGAGGGCCGGGATGATATTGGAGTTGCAAGTGTGAGGAAAACGGACTTGTGGTTACGTGGGTTGTGGTGCGTGCATGACAAATGGGCTTGTTGTGGGTCACATTTATAACTTGTGCGGTATATAATGACAGGGATCATGTCACACAGTGATATACATGACGATCAAAGCCATTCATTTTGTGCTAATCGACGATCCATGAATTTCAATTATTTTATATATTTTTCAAGGTTGCAAATGTCGGATGTCGGGAACACGTCGTTTTAGGTTTTCATGTCGGTTTTTATATATTGGGGGATATATCTGGGATGTTTCATATATCGGGTTTTAATATTTAATTAATTATATATGTAATTAAATGTTATTTTTTATACATGTCACAGTAATACCTATTTTATAACCTATTGAACTTCTAAATATTAAAATTTATATATAACATTTAACATACAATACTTTAATAATAGAAAATTTGTAAAATTAGTCATTTTAAGAAACTTGCAACTGTATATTATTTCTATGAGATCAAAATTTTAAAAATTAAATTTTAAACATACCTCATTCTTCAAATCATTTGTTGACTAACAAAATCATAAATGGGTCAAATAAAAATAACAGTCACCAAACAAGAAGTAATACAAACACCAATTCACGGCCAACTGGCTACAACCACCAGCTACAGCAAGGCAGTAGGGCAGCAAGTAGCAAGCAACTACCATGCTACAGAACCCACAACCACCAAGGTAGCTGGCCAATAAGGCAACAAGGAGGCTGGCAGCAGGGCAGGCTGGCAGCAGGGCAGGCTGGCAGTAGGACAACCTATTCTAACAACCACCATGCTACAAAAACCACAACCAGCAAGGCAGATGGCCAATAAGGCAGCAGGGAGCAAGGCAACAAAGCAACATGACAGCAGGGCAGTAGGGCAACAACAACCAGCACGACAACCACAACCAGCAAGACAACCATCAAAGCACGAGAAAACTAAAAATGCAGAGCGAGAGAATGAGAGGGGGAGGTAGGGAGAAGAATGCACCAACCGAGAGAGTGAGAGCACCAGCAGATAGAGTCGAGAGCCCGTGAGATTGAGAGCACCAGAGAGAAAGAAAACAACCAGAGTGAGAGCACTAGCGAGCTAGAGTACCGAGAACGCGAGAGAACAACCAGAGTGAGAGCACCAACGAGCGGGGAGAAGAAATAACCAGAGAGCTAGAGTGCCGAGAGCGCGAGAGAGATAACAACCAGCGAGGGAGAGAGAGAGATAACAACCAGCGAGCGCGAGAGAGTCGAGGGAGAGCACCGGCGAGAGAGTTGAGGGAGAGCACCAGTGGAGAGCGCGAGGGAGAGCTAGGGCAGGAGCGGCGTAATGAAATGAACCGTGCGGGGTGGGGGGGGGGGAGTTAAAAGATCACGAGAAATAATAAAACAAACCCTAAACCGATATATAGCATTTTCTTGGACCGATATATCAGTCGTTTTTTTTCAAAACGTTATAAACAAAAAAATAAAACGGTTACGCGTCGTTTTAGCTCCCAAAACTTTATGTCGGCCGACATGTCGGCCGATATCTACAACATTGATATGATTTTGATTTTAAGTGTGTTTGTAAATCCGTTATGATCGGAAGATCACAACTGTTGGTTGACGTGATTCCAGCGTGTCGTATGAGACTAATTATATTCAAATTTTCCTCGACATAGTGTGATCTAAGGTTTAGTTCCACATTGCCTATCACACATCACCCGCCTAAGTTTATAGGTTCCAGGCCCCTCTGCCTTTCACCTCGAGATTTTTGGGATGGAAGTCGTTGGTTTCCAATATGATATCAGAGCTGGGCTTGACCCATTGCGGGTGTGTGTTGGTTGACGTGATTCTAACTTTTCGTGTGGGATCGATTTATATTCATAATATCTCCGACTTGGCATAGTCTAAGGTTTAGTCCCACATTGCCCACCACGCATCACCCGCATGCCAGGCCCCTCTTCCTTTCACCTCGGGGTTTTGGGATGGAAGTCGCGGGTTTCCAACAACAACCATCCATGATGACTTCGAACTCTATAAATAAGACTAGATGACTTCATTACGAGGGATAGAAAGTTGAAGAAGAGAGTTTCTTCTTTTCTTCACCGATGCCAAAGCCAGAGTCTAGGTGGAAGCCTAGGAAACACCTCCCCTTTGCTTTGGCTGGCCCCTTACCCTCTTTCATTTCTATTTTCTTACCACCACCACCGGCACCACCACATTACCTCCTAATAGTTCTTATAAATACCAATAACTACCATAACCACCTATTAACTACCCACATTACCCAAGTAATTGCCAAAATACCCACTCCCCTATCTCTTCTTGCAATTAACCGCCCAACCTACCTTCTCAATTCCAACCACAAACAAGCCTGACGCAGGACGAATGTGAAGTGAATGTGCAATTGTGCCATAATGGGAACACTAATTGATTTGATGTTAGTGTAGTGTTGCAGAGAATCTAAATGATGTGATGCAAATGCAATAGTCCAACGAATAATTACAATAATTTTTGAAATTATTAATAGTCCACAAGCATTCACACTAAAGAGTAGATGTTAGAAACACAAACAAGATCTAATTAAATTAAAGAGAAAATACTTCAATTAAATGGTAGGTAAATGGTAGGCAAATAAACCCGACAAGTAATACAATAAATGGGCAAACTAGCAATATCACAAATGATATGTTGTTCAACAAATATTCAACAATTAGTAATAAAGACTTCATACAAGAACTTACATAAGCAATCAGAGTCTGGAGAAGAGAGTGGTTATTAAGTGGGTATTGGTGGTGGTTGTGTTTGGTGTTGGTTAATAATGGTTATACGTAGTTATGTTGGAGGTTGGTGGTGGAGGGAGGTGGTGGATGGCGGGCCGGCACTTTGAATGATGTTTTCCGGCGGCCGAAGATTGTGGAGGTAGTTAATGGAAGTTATGAGCTGTGGGTGGTCTCTATATGGTAGTTATGGAAGAGGGGAGTAGTTACCTTGGCTTCCCCTCCAAGGATCCACATAATCAATACCATGGGATGACTACAAGAGCATGAAATATCTGTCCAAATTTTGCAATGTCTGAAAATCAGCATCTAGAGCCTTATTTATAGACTTAGAAACCACCACGATTACCAAGATCGCCCGGAACATAAAACCACTAAATTTATATGAAATAAAAATACAAAAAATTAATAAATAAAACATTAAATACGCCGTCATCGCTTTGAATGTGACTACCGGCCCGGAGCTCCTATCCGACAATTATATCCCCGCCTCTAGCATATGTAGACCCGTGCAGACTCCGGTGAGTCTCGACCCGATCTTGATCCGCGATCCCCATCAAAGCCCATCTCCCCTCAACCGACCCCTGTATCAGGAATTCCCTACTCCACTCATGATCAGCTGAAGCTATAACTACCTAAATCCACTACTAACTCTCGCGTCCCAACTCCATCTCTCCAAATTAGCCTTCGTCCTCACTCCTAAACAAATCTAGTAACTGCCAGCCTCCTATTCTCTAACCCCTGCTATCTAGAAATCCTCCCGACTCCCACCCAGTCCCCATCCAGGATTTGTCCAGAACCTCTATACCACCCGTCCATCACTCAGCAACCCTCCCTCACCTGCTCTAGTCCCAGACAACCAAGAAATCGCATTTCAGATCCTGGAAACATAAATCCAGCAACCAAGAAACCAATTGCAAGCTCTGGACCCTCTGTCCAACAACCAATAAGCCCATTCCTAACCCCAAAATCCTTCCCTGCCAGCAGTCTGTTATGTGTTATGGTCCTCCGTCAGTTATCTTATTTGCCTCGTCGTGTGTATTGAGTCATAGTTATTAGACTCGTAGTAATGTTTTAGTATTTTAATATTGTTTGCATTTTATGTATCTATGGGTATGCCACCCGGGGTTCTATAAATAGACATTTCTCTTGTATTTGGAGATTATAAAATGAAAATACGAATTTCCTTTATCTTTCTAAATTCCTCTCTCTTTCTCTATCTAAGCTCTTCTCTCCTTCCTCCACCCTTTAGGGTTTCTTCCTCTCTCATCCCCTCCTCCACCGTTCTAGGGCTTGCCCTTTGTATTTCCGCCTCCAACAATCCGGCAACGAACCAAGCCCATAACAACTTGGTATCAGAGCTAAACGCCGACGACTCCATTCCCGGCACTCCTTCCGCCGTCTTCCGCCGCTTTAACTACTCCCGCAAGCCAACACCTCTCCGCTGCAGTTGCGCCCCTTTCACTGACGACAGTCCATTCCTGCCAACTACATCGTCCACCAAAGCGTACAACATCAACAAGCCAACCAACCTCCAGCGATCTTCTACCCGCAACGCCGAACCCGCTCAGTTTCAGAGCCGACCCGACGCGCCCTTTCCTCTTCTTGCGCCTCTCCAGACGCATCTTCCCCGCTGCAATCCTTGCACCCAAGTCGATCTTCGCTGCTCTCCCTGCGCCCAAGTCCATCGTCGACCCCGCTCATCCTCTCCCTCGTCGACCCTGCTCCAGTCCGCTACTTCCTCCGATCGGTTCTCACGTCGCGATCGTCTTCCTCCATCGACGTCCTCCTGCCGTGCGCCCCCCGTCAAATCCATCCCGATCTTTCTCGAGCCGCACTCCTCGAGCCCAGGCCGCACGATCACCCACCCACGACGCCTCCTGCGATTTTTCTTGAGCCCAGCCTGCACGACATTGCTGTCCTCGAGCCCTGTGCAGCACGCCTACCATACACGCCTCTTGCGATTTCCATCAAACCGCCTGCCTTTAATTTCTCTTTTTTTTTAAACTTTCCGTGGACCCCACCACCACTCTCCCCCCATAAGTCTTATTTTCTTCCCCTTCCCAAACACCCAGGCCCTCTCCAAGTAATTGATTTTTTATTAATTCTTCTTGAATTAATACATTAATCAATGATGAACATGCACATACGCGACATAAAATGAAGCGCCGCGGACGAAGCCGCCCTTTGTTCGAAGTTGTGGGAAATGCTGCAGCCTCTTCAGGCTTCCACATCTCGCCTCGCCACCACCATAGACAAATGGGTCACGTCGGGCCACTTCGGACCGCCGATTACGCCAGTTGTCCCTCCTCCGCTCGCCGAGGTTCTTCTTGCTCCACCGTCACCTACGGTACATTTTGCTTTGCGGCTATCCTCAGCCGTCTCCTCGGCCCATTCTGACCGCCTTCCGAGGCCGATTCCACCGCCGCATACGCCACCGGCCCCCGCCTTGCCGGTCCCGCTCTCCAAGCCCGCACAACTTGTGCGGCCTCTGCCGCCGCCGCCGCCGCCGTCGTCGTCGCCGCCGCCGTCGCCGCCGCCGTCGCCGCCGCCGCCGCCGCCGCCGTCGCCGCCCCCGACCACGCCGCTGCCTCTGCTGCCGGCCACTATTAAGTCGGCCCTTTCAACCGCATGGCCGTTGCTGCCTCGCACCACACCGCCGTTCCCGCCGGACCCCTTCATTTTGCAGGCCGTTGCTCCTTCAGTGGCCCTGCTACTCCGACATCCTGCAGCTCCGCCAGACCAACCGGCCTCATTCCTTCCGCCACTCGTCTTCCCACAGGCGCCGTCGCTACTCCTCGCAGCCACTACCACCGCGACAGGCTACCAGGCGCTATTTTGGCGCGAGATCAATGAGCCCGAGAAACCGAACATCCTACTGGAGTTTGAGCTTGAGGACAAGCTCAAAAAGGACGGGTGGAATGTTATGTGTTATGGTCCTCCGTCAGTTATCTTATTTGCCTCGTCGTTTGTATTGAGTCATAGTTATTAGACTCGTAGTAATGTTTTAGTATTTTAATATTGTTTGCATTTTATGTATTTACGGGTATGCCACCCGGGGTTCTATAAATAGACATTTCTCTTGTATTTGGAGATTATGAAATGAAAATATGAATTTCCTTTATCTCTCTAAATTTCTCTCTCTAAGCTCTTCTCTCCTTCCTCCACCCTCTAGGGTTTCTTTCTCTCTCATCCCCTCCTCCACCGTTCTAGGGCTTGCCCTTTGTATCTCCGCCTCCAACAATCCGGCAACGAACCAAGCCCATAACACAGTCTCCCTACACTTCCAACTCCATAAACAGCCCACTGAAACCACATTCCAGCACCTGGACAGCCCCATCCAGCCCTCCAACTCCTCTCGGACAGTCCAGCTACAGTACGCCTTCACCTCTCCAGCCACCGGTCGCTCATTTTGCATCCTTCAAGCCATCTAGCCCGAAGTCTGTATAATCATTGTGAGTTGACTTTTTGTTTGTCTTATTTACACTGTTGAATATTGTACTAATTCTCAGTTTTGTGTGGATATTTTCTTGTAATATTTGTGCCAAGACGGCTTGTGATTTGCAAGGCTTTGTTCGCTCTTGCATTTATTGTTTTACACTCTTACATTTACACATTGCCACATGGGTATTTGTGGTCTTTATTGTAATTCTTCTCGCTTGTGGTTGTTATGTATTATTTATAACTGTTTTTTATTGCAAGCTTAAATTGTCGGATAATTCCTTAGATCGTTTGGGCATTCATAGAGTTTAAATGTTCATAGAGTCGACCTATACTTTGCTAGATTCATATGGGAAAGATATTTGAATCAACTTGTGGGACAGTGACGACTATGATGGGAAGACAGTGATGTGGATCCTCTTTCGCAGCAAGACTGCGGTGGCGCGTATTCTATCAACTTGCATGATGCAATGATATGGCCGGTGTAGGTTATATGATGCACGGCAATGTGAGAGTAGAGTCAGCAATACAAGGTGGCTGCAGATTCAGGTTGCGGTAGGAGAAATTGTAAAATACAGAATTTGAAAGTAAATTGCAAGCTCTTATCCAAATTAATGTAGAGTTATGCAGGAGAGTAGAGAAAAGGATTAGGAGGAGAGAGATCTGAGTAAGAGAGAGGGAAGATGTGAGGGAATCTTGTCATTTAAATTCATCATCCAATTATTATGACACTAGCTTAAATCAACACCTATTTATACAAATTGGGTTACAGATGAATCAAATTTAAAATTAGATCTAGTTTAGTCCTAATATCCTATCATCCAATTCAAAATAAAGATGGTCCTAACTACTAACATTAAAAAGGGTATAAAACCCTAAAATAATCGAAGGCTAGAATAATAAAATAATAGCCCTCTTCTACTGCTACAAAATGAAATGTCTAGTTTTCTGTCCATCTATGAAGTTAAACAAAGTTTAATGTTCCGTACTATCTTGCCTCCAATTTAAGCAGACTGTAGGTGTCATGTACTCTATTATCTTATTTATCAATTGTCATTATTTGTAGCCTTGCAAATGTCGATCCGGTTGATGTTGCTCGAAGCATCACTGGTTTGAATCCTGAAACAACATTGGGTAACTTCACTGCCCATTTTTATTAACTATTATTTATAATTTCTTGTGCTATTTCATTCTCTGGCAATGCGATATTTGTCCTTATTTGTTTGTACAGTGGTGGTAGTTTCAAAAACTTTTACAACGGCTGAAACTATGTTGAATGCTCGGACATTGAGGGAATGGATTTCTGATTCTTTAGGGTATAATTCTCTGATACAATTTGTTCTGATTCTTATTAGAAATTTTAGAAATACTCACTGTGAGCTTGCTATTCAGCCCACAGGCAGTTGCAAAGCATATGGTGGCCGTCAGTACAAATCTCACGGTATGTCAAGATTCTACTCATGGTATCCCATGTTGTGTGTGAGGGCTACTGACTTGAAATGAAGTTCTTACACTTGTTTCTGCTACACTGAAAATATCCAGAAGTGCTTTTTTACAAACTGCTTTTAGTTCATGTGATTTGCTAATGCTAGTATGTTCTCTAGATCTATGGCAATCCACCACAACGTTCTCATAGATCAAATGCAATTCATTACAAAGTTCATTTTTCATAATGATTATAGACCATATGGAATGTTGCTGTGTAGAACCTGTACTTTCCTGTTTTCTGCACTTCCTTGAGAAAGACTTGAGGCATTAACTCTATTTAAATTTTCAGGGAATATCCTCTATTATTAAAATCAGTAGGAACTACTTGTAGCGCACAATAAATGTTATGTTCTCCAGGTTAATTAGTATACCTAGCACTTAGCATTAAATGAAGATGGACCAGTGTGGTGTTACATCACCACCTATGATTTATGAATTAGCAAAGTGTACTCTGTTTGTGTATAGTATGGAGAGGGGGAGACAGAGAGAAGAAGAGGGAGAGATGAAAGTAGGAATGGAGAGAAGAGGGAGCGAGATGGAAGGATGGAATAAGGGAGGGGGAAGAGGGAGGGCGAACTAGTGGAAGAAAGTGATGGAGAGCGAGGGAGGGAGTGGCCGGAAGTGAGGGAGAGGGATGGGAGGGTAGAAGGGAGGGGGAAGAGGGAGAGCGTACTAGTGGAAGAAAGTGATGGAGAGCGAGGGAGGGAGTGGCGGGGAGCGAGGGAGAGGGATTGACGTAGGGAGATCGGGGATGGAGGCATGAAGAGAGAGGGAGTGAGGGGGGAGGGAATGGGACAGGGAGCACGAAGAATGAGAGAGGGGGTGGAATTAGGATTGCACTTCCTTGACTTTTTCTGAACAAAGTAAGCCATATGGAGTGAACCTTGCCTTTCTTTTACCTTGACTATCTATAGGCACAAAATATTAAGTAAACTGGTTAGGTCTTCAGTCAGCACCCCAAGCAGTATAAATGCCACAAAAAGTAGAAATTTAGAAAAGGAAAGTGTAGACTGAAGGCAATGGCTGCTAGGCATGGTTCGCGAACAGTCCGATTCTCCAAGTGTAGCACTTTCTGCGTTCTTCCTTCTGGATTATCTGCCTAGTAGCTTCCTCTATGACCTTCCTTCCGGATATTGCAACAAACTGCAAAATTCCACTAGAAATGCTAAGCACTCAAAGGTTTAATGAAAGGAACAAGGTTTAATGAAGGAAAGCAGGATTATTAATGAAGGGAGGAAAGTTTAGGGAACAAGTTTGTTTTGCTTTGATTCCTCCTATTATGTGTTTAATCTATGTTTCAAGAAAGTAGCTTATTCATCATAACCTTCTGGCCTACACCAGGTTTAAGTGCATTAATCTGTGTTTTTGTTACGTAGCTTGTGGAGAAGTTTGGGATTGACCCAAACAATGCTTTTGCTTTTTGGGACTGGGTAGGCGGTCGCTATAGTGGTGATGACCATTATCTATCCTTACATTCGGTATTGCAAAAGTTTTGACTTTTCTTAATAATTAATTGGTGTAATCATTATTTTTGCAGTTTGCAGTGCTGTTGGTGTACTACCTTTGTCTCTCCAGTATGGTTTTTCAATCGTTAAAAAGTATGTTAGTTTATTCTAACCAATCTTCTTTGATATTATGTTTAGAACAGTGATTAAGCAAGTAATATGGCGTGCAATCAATGCAATTTCTTATGATGATTAGTGAGTAGAATAGGATTATTAGATTTCTTCAAAGCTTTGACTGATTGAGAAACTAGATCAACATTGTTCATCAAGTTAAACAGTTAATTACCTTGCAAACCCTAGAAAATCTCCATCAAGTATCAAGGCTTCAGGGAAAAAAAACTTCTTTATGAAGATCTATAGCCTTTTATTGTTTTTTGTTTGTTTTATTAAGCTCCTTTTGTGCAATTACAATTTTCCTGTGCAAGGAGAGATGTACACTAAATTGCTACATGCTTTAAAGGTTGCAAACGAATCATTTACCTGAATGGTAAATGCATTTTAGCGGATGTTCAACTTATATTCTTTAGGAGCACAGTCAAAGAAAGGAAATTATATATATATATTTCATTTGAATTATTGTTTATTGAATAGAAGGGATGAGAAAGTGAGGTAGGGTAGGCGGTGAGGGTGCACGGAACCTAGGACTCGAGGTGGAGATGTGGGGAGGCCCACTAATCCTAGTTAAATGCAATGCGATCACGAGAATTAATGGTGAATAATTTGAGCAATGAGACTATTTAACACCACACAAATATTTGAAAGTGAACGACAAATAATTAATTTAACAATTTTATAATGGCTTTCCTCCGCTCGGAGGGCCAAGGCAAAGCGCGCGGCGATGAGTTCCCCCTGCAAATTAAGAGTATATTGCAACCAACTTCTACTAGAAAGATTCACAGCATTATATGTAATAATCCACTAGATGAAAATGTCAATTCACAAACAAAACAATACCATAAGACCTCATAAAAGAGTAGCTGAACCAAGACACTGAAGATTTGGGTTTCCGGATGTATAGATCGGCGAACGGCGGTGGAACCTGAGGTGTGACGGGTTGGCGATGGCTGTCTTTGATGACGTTTAGGTAGATCGGGTTGATGGTGGGTAGATCCGGCCACAAGGGGGCGGATCCGAGGGACGAGGTGGTAATTGGTGGTAGAAACAACGGATCGGGCCTTGAAAACCCTAGATCTGGACTGATCTAAGGTCCTAGGGTGAAGGGGAGATGGATCCACGTAAGGGCGGGCTTGGGAAGAGGGAGGAGAGGCCGGCGGTTTAGGGTAATGCTGGGAGAGGGGCGGCGGGCCAGATCTGGACAGATCTGTAGGGGATGGGGCGGGCTGTTCCTGTTAGGGAGGGGAAGGGTTGGCGGCGGCTTGGCTGGCAGCAGGGTTGGGAGGCGGCAGCAGGGACACGGGGAGGAGGATGGGTGGCGGTAGCAGGAAAACAGGGAGGGGAGATGCGGGCTGTATGCAGGGGGTGCGGGGCGAATGGTGGCTGGCGGCAGCAGAAAAACAGGGCAGGGGAGGGACGGCAGCAGTGGAAAACAGTGGAGAAAGGGGGTATGGGTTAGGGTTTACCTTGGGGAAGAAGATACACGCCTAGGAGTCGTCACCTAGGGTTCCACGGAGTCGGCACTGTGGGCTGATCGCAGGATTCCGGGAATGCTTTTCTCCAAAATCTACAATGCCCTATTCAGCCACATACTACCTCTATTTATAATAAAAAAACACAAGTTAGGGCTTCCTCATTAAAGACTATGATTGGCCGGTGGGGTCGGCCACTAGATACATGAAACGACACTCAAAATAAATAAACTAATATATGATTTTGACTCGCAACGACGTCCCGGACGCAACTGCGGAGTCGGATCGGCCATCCGATCAAGTCCTCCTGTGCGAATAGATAAATGTGGGCCCCGCCTTGTGGCGAACCCCACCAGGTGCACAACATGATGGATCCTCATCAACTCCCCCCGACTGAAAAGCCTTCATCTCCGATGAATGGAGATGATCATACTGAAGTCGAAGTCTGGGGGCAAGTCGATCAAGCTCTGTCGGTAGTATCCAAGAATCGTCTGCGTCAGGACGGCCCCGCCAATGTACCAAGTAACGACATCGCGGTCCGGCCGTGGTGGGAACAAGCTGATGATCTCTGACCTCTGTAACGCTCTCATCTCTCGCCTCTCGACTGGTGGATCCCGGTGCGATCGGTGGTGCCAGTGGTGAAACCATAGAAGACTCGTCTCCAGGTGGGTAGGTATCCGCATTGGGTGGCTGTAGTGGTAAGCATATGAAGGTGGAGTAGGAGGGTGGTAGGGCAATGGCAGTGGGGCTAATGGTGGCGGAATATCTCCACTGCTTGTTCCACAATTTCATGAGGCTCGTAGTATAGAGTCAGATCCTCGACATTAAACACCGGGTGAATTCCCATACTAGCCGGGATATCGAGGCGGTAGGCATTGGTCCCAATACGACTAATAATAGCGTACAGACCCATTCGCCTGGCGCTTAACTTTTTGGCAGGCCCTGAAGGGAGCCTCTCTGGACGGATTCGCACCATTACTTTATCGCCCTCATTAAATATTTGCTCTCGCCTTCGCTGATCTGCATGGATTTTATAAGTGTCATTGCTCGTTATTATTCGTCGGCGAACGACTCATGTAATTCATGCAAATGCTATGCAAATGACTCACCGACTCACAAGGGCATGAATCCAAAGGGCTCGGGACGAGGTCAATAGGCTTCCTAAGGTCGTATCCTGACACGACATGGAATGGGCTCAAGCCGGTGGACCTATTGATCGAGCTATTGTAGGCAAACTCCGCTACTGGCAGATCTAAATCCCAACTACCTACATGCTCTCCTACTAGACATCTCAAAATGTTTCCTAGGCTTCTATTCACGACTTCGGTTTGGCCATCCGTCTGGGGGTGATGTGCGGAGGAGAACTTATAATGGTACCGGTCTTGTGCCACAGAGTTCTCCAAAAGTAACTCATAAATCTCACATCGCGGTCTGACACAATCGACTTGGGTAGGCCATGCAATCGAAAGACATCCCTCATAAAGATAGACACTACGTGAGTCGCGTCTGCCGTCTTGCGGCAAGCGATGAAGTGTGCCATCTTTGAAAACCGATCGACCACCACGAAGATGGAGTCGTGTTTTCGCAGAGTGCGGGGAAGTCCAAGAACAAAATTCATGTTAATGTCCTCCCAAGGGCGGTGTGGTACAGGTAATGGAGTGTACTGACCCGTGTTCTGTTTTACCCTTAGCCGTTTGGCAGATACGACAGTGACAGACAATACGAGCTACATCTTTCTTGAGGCTGGGCCAATATAGGCGGTCCTCGACGATGGCTACAGACTTATCCCGACCAAAGTGCCCGGCGGCCCCGCCCGCGTGCAACTCCCAAACCAGATAGTCACGATATGATGTCTGGGGAACGCATAAGCAGGAACCTCGATACAAGTATCCCTCAAAGATCTGATATCCCTCAACAGGGTCGGGTGGGTCTCTGGATAGGGTGGCATAAATCTCGCCAAAGTCAGGACACGTCGGGTAGTTCAGGATCAACCTCTCAAGTCCATCTACGCTCGCGGTCATCGTCTGCAGCAAGGAGACATGGCAACTCAACGCATCAGCCGGTTTGTTCTCGACACCAGCTCGGTGTTTGAGAACATAGTGAAAATCCTGCAGATACTCGACCCACTTTGCATGTCGGTGTCCCATCTTGCGCTGCGAGTCAAGATAGCGAAGCGCCTGGTGATCAGAATATAAGACAAACTCCCGGGGGAGGAGGTAGTGTCTCTAGTAGCGCAAAGACTGGACGATAGCATAAAATTCTCGATCATAATTCGAGTATTTTTGCTTGGCCTTGTTCAGCTTCTCACTAAAGTAAAAAACTGGATGTCCCTCTTGGCTCAATACGCCACTGATTCCAACCCCGGAGGCGTCGCAAGTAACCTCAAAGGCTCGGCTAAAATTCGGTAGTCTCAGGACAGGAGCCGTCGTCAATCTCTCCTTAATTTTCTCGAAGGCCCTAGTGGCGGCGGGGGTCCACTGAAACTCGCCCTTCTTGAGGCAGCTCGTGAAGGGGGTCATAATCGTACTAAATCCCTGGACGAACCTCCTATAGAAGGTGGCAAGCCCGTGAAAGCTGCGAGCCTCGTGGATGTTCGCCGGCACAGGCCAATCGTGAATGGATTTGACCTTATCAGGGTCCACAGATACGCCAGTCGAGGATATAATAAAGCCAAGGAAATGAACGGACTCAGAAAGGAGGGAGCACTTCTTCAGATTCACATACAGTTTCTCTCGGCGGAGGGTGCCAAAGAGAAGCCTCAAATGATCGAGGTGAGCAGCCTGAGTCTGGCTGTAGATCAGTATATCGTTAAAATACACAACCAGAAACTTGCCCATGTAGGGCCGTAACACCTGAGTCATGACTCGCATGAATGTGCTCGGGGCATTAGATTGCCCAAATGGCATGACTAGCCATTCATATAGACCGTCCTTGGTCTTGAAAGCGGTCTTCCACTCGTCTCCCTCACGAACTCGAATCTGATGGTACCCACTACGGAGATCGATCTTGGAGAAGATCTGGGCACCGGACATAGTGTCTAGTAAGTCATCGAGTCGTGGGATCGGAAAGCGGTATTTGACTGTGATTTTATTAATGGCGCGGCTATCAATGCACATACGCCAACTGCCGTCCTTCTTAGGTGTAAGAAGGGCGGGGACCGCACAAGGACTCATACTCTCACGGATGAACTGCTTCCGAAGAAGCTCATCGACCTGCCTCTTGAGCTCAGCGTGCTCATCAGGGTGCATACGATAGTGGAGCAGGTTCAGAAGAGAAGCTCCCGGGATCAAGTCGATGGCATGTTGAATGTCCCGTGGGGGAGGCAACTCATCGGGGAGCTTGTCAGGCATAATGTCCGTGAACTCGTCTAAAAGGGGACGCACTGCTAGTGGGTGGTCAATCGGGGTGTCCTCAGAAGCCTGAGTGGCGGCTACAATGTAGATGACATCTGCCTCAATACTGTCTCGCAGGAACTCGCCACGTCTCAAGATGTGCAGGGGCCTCGAGCCACCCGTACTCACAGACGGCTCAACCATGCCCTTGGATCTATCCCGGGGCTGGGTGGCCGTCAACGTAATCTTTCGCCCCTTATCATAAAAGACACACGCATTCGAGCGGCCGAAACACGTGACATCACGATCAAATAGCCAGGGGCGGCCTAACAACACATGGGCGACATCCATGGGAATGACATCGCACCATACCTTGTCCTGAAATGATGCAATGGTAATTGGGACAAGGCAACGCTGGGTAACCTGAATCGCAGTCTTATCTACCCAGACGACACGATAAGGATGAGGGTGAGGCTCTGCCTTCACTGCATACGATCAAGCCCCTTTTGGGCTACGATGTTCACACAACTACCACTGTCAATGGCTAACTTACAGGGCCCACCTGCGCTAGGAAAATATGTATAAAAGATGTTAGTGCGGCGCCAGTCCTCTTCTACACGCGGGGTGTGTAGGAGGCGCCTAATCACTCCCACCTCCAATGATCTCTCTGCGTCGCTCTCCCAGCCCTCCTCTACAGTGGCCTTAATCTCTTCCGTACCTTCCACTTCCTCTTCTAACTCGCACTCCTCACCATCAACTAGCAGGGTCCGCGTGGGGCACTGCGCTGCCGCGTGTCCTCTGCCAGAACATCTATAACATAGAATACCCCCAGAACGCTGGCCATCAGTGGCGGCGGCCTTGCCCTTAGTGTCCGTGGGAACACGTGAGGGCGTAGCCGAGGTGGTCTGGGGTGGGGCGGGTTTCCTGAAAGTCGAGGAATCAGTCCGAGAGGGGAACTGCCTCGTGGTAGATGACCGAAGGTACTGCTCGTACTCGAGGGCGAGCTGGAACATCTGATCGACGGTCTCTAAACGGTGGGGAATCAACTCTCTTCGAATCTCAGCGCGTAGGCCTGCCTTGAAATGAGATGCAGTGGCAATGGGTTCCTCCGAAACGTCACTCCTAACGACTAACTCGTCAAAGCGAGCCATATACTCTGCGACAGTGAGCGTGCCCTGTCGTAAGTTCTGCAACTGCTCAAATAACTGGTCTCGGTAAGACATGGGAGGTACTTCTTTCTCACTCAGCCTCTGCTTTATCTCATCCCAAGTGGCGATGGGGTAATATCCGTCTCGCTCCAATGCCCTCTCTACGCTAATCCAGAACACCTTAACCTGTCCGATCAGCATCATCTTTGCAAGGCGGACACAACGCTCGTCACTCATATCGTACCACTCGAAATAGTGGTCCATGTCCAGGAGCCAATCGCTGAAAGCTTTTGGGTCCAGACGACCATCGAACGTAGGAGCGTCGAGTCGAATACGACGAGTGATGTCTAACTGGTGGTCACCTCTCCGGGGGTCGGGGTAGTCCTCGGGATAATCGTCATGGGCATAATCGTATCGAGCGGGTGGGGGGCCACGCTCTCTCCGAACCGGGGGATAATACTAATCTCGGTGATGATATCGGCGATCGTGCAGGGGTACACGATCTCTGGGGTCCGGCTGGGGCTGACGTGGCATACGGTACTCATCACGTGGGTGTGGAGGTCTATCACGTGCCGGAGCTAGTCTACGATCGACCATAGGGTCAGGGCCTCGTCTCACGGGTGGTTTTGAGGCTCCACGAGGGGCCTCACGACGGTGGCGGTCTACTGGCGGTTGGCCATCTCTCGGGTTTGGATTAGGACGTGGAGGATCATCGGGGTCGTCCTCAAGCGAATCATCACGTTGTGCAGGAGTGTCCCTGGCATTCTCTAAGTGGTCTAGGCGAAGATTCACCTCGGCGAGGTCATGACGCACGTCGTCGAACTGGGACCTAAGGTATCAAAACGATCTAGGAGAAGACGATGAAACTCAGCGAAGGCGGTACCCAAATTCGAGCTCGCCGTTCGGTCGTCGGTGACTTGAGGATCTACCATGCTTCTTCTAAAGAACCTAACACTACGGAGCATGCAAAGGCCTAACCTGTGCTTTGATACCAATTGATGTAGGGTAGGCGGTGAGGGTGCACGGAACCTAGGACTCGAGGTGGAGATGTGGGGAGGCCCACTAATCCTAGTTAAATGCAATGCGATCACGATAATTAATGGTCAATAATTTGAGCAATGAGACTATTTAACACCACACAAATATTTGAAAGTGAACGACAAATAATTAATTTAACAGTTTTATCATGGCTTTCCTCCGCTCGGAGGGCCAAGACAAAGCGCGCGGCGAAGAGTTCCCCTTGCAAATTAAGAGTATATTGCAACCAACTTCTACTAGAAAGATTCACAGCATTATATGTAATAATCCACTAGATGAAAATGTCAATTCACAAACAAAACAATACCATAAGACCTCATAAAAGAGTGGCTGAACCAAGACACTGAAGATTTGGGTTTCCGGATGTATAGATCGGCGAACGGCGGTGGAACCGGAGGTGTGACGGGTTGGCGATGGCTGTCTTTGATGACGTTTAGGTAGATCGGGTTGGTGGTGGGTAGATCCGGCCACAAGGGGGCGGATCCGGGGGACGAGGTGGTATTTGGTGGTAGAAACAACGGATCGGGCCGTGAAAACCCTAGATCTGGACTGATCTAAGGTCCTAGGGTGAAGGGGAGATGGATCCACGTAAGGGCGGGCTTGGGAAGAGGGAGGAGAGGCCGGCGGTTTAGGGTAATGCTGGGAGAGGGGCGGCGGGCCAGATCTGGACAGATCTGTAGGGGATGGGGCGGGCTGTTCCTGTTAGGGAGGGGAAGGGCTGGCGGCGGCTTGGCTGGCAGCAGGGTTGGGAGGCTGCAGCAGGGACACGGGGAGGAGGATGGGTGGCGGCAGCAGGAAAACAGGGAGGGGAGATGCGGGCTGTATGCAGGGGGGGTGCGGGGCGAATGGTGGCTGGCGGCAGCAGAAAAACAGGGCAGGGGAGGGACGGCAGCAGTGGAAAACAGTGGAGAAAGGGGGTATGGGTTAGGGTTTACCTTGGGGAAGAAGATACACGCCTAGGAGTCGTCACCTAGGGTTCCACGGAGTCGGCACCGTGGGCTGATCGCAGGATTCCGGGAATGCTTTTCTCCAAAATCTACAATGCCCTATTCAGCCACATACTACCTCTATTTATAATAAAAAACACAAGTTAGAGCTTCCCCATCAACGACTATGATTGGTCAGTGGGGTCGGCCACTAGATACATGAAACGACACTCAAAATAAATAAACTAATATATGATTTTGACTCGCAACGATGTCCCGGATGCAACTGAGGAGTCGGATCGGCCATCTGATCAATTTTTCCTGCGCGAATAGATAAACGTGGGCCCCACCTTGTGGCGAACCCCACCAGGTGCACAACATGATGGATCATCATCAGAAAGTCTAAGCAATTTAGTGCCAGAGGATGATAACAAGTTCAATTTCTGTGGGTTAATAAATAAATTGCTAATTTATTCAAAAAAACGCAGAGTTGCCTTTTCCTACCAGGGCCATGAATGTTTATGTTATAAATTTATAGTGTACTTTCTCTATGCGTTGACTTAATTAATTTGAGACTCAGAGTTGTAAGTTTTCTATAACGGAAAATATCGTGTTATTACCAGTTTGAATGCTGAAGTTTTATTTGAATTTTAGGAGGTTATATGCGTTATAAGTAACGAATGAATGGAATGGTAGTCTTCATCCCCAATATATAAGGGATAAAAAGTTACATGAGTACTAAATGGGCTCTTAAACCCAAAGCACAAGGAAGATATACAAAATTGTTATTTATTACCCCCCTAAATCTCATAAACTATTATGAGTTTGGAAGGTCACAATGAAAAGAAAGAGAAGCAAAAAAAAAAAGCTAACACTCCATGAGAATCAATCACCGAGAGTTTCATGAAAGTGTCTTTGAACTCTATGTGCTTTAGTGAAGTAATATGGTATCTACAACTGGGAGGAAACATGATGTAGTGTGATAGTCTCACTATGATATCACTGGCAGGCATAATGACAATTAATTCCTATATATTTAGTTCTTTGGTGAAATACCAGATTGGATGCAAATTTGGACAACATTACTATTATCACAATGTTAAGGAGTAGGATATGTAAGAGTCAGACCCATATCAATACGGAGTCAATGGAGCCAAGTGACGTCAACGACAATGGTAGTCATTACTCTGTTTGGCCTTAAATTGAATGGAAAAATCATATCATACTTATTTGATTTCCAAGGAATCAATGAATATTCAAGAAACACGTAACAATCAGTAGTGGATAATTCACAAGTGACATATCCCACCCAATTAATATCAAAATATGCATGAAGCTCTAACTGCCAGACCGATAAGAAAATAAAAATCTAGATGTAGTGCCTCATATGTCATGCTATAATAAGTAATACGGGGCACGCAAACAAATTTACTGATAATGTGTCATTGACATACTACTCTCTAGAAAATCGACTTACTAACTAGCTCTCTATATCTTGTCATCGACATACTACAAGAGAGTCCATAAAATGCGTGAACGAGGCAGGATCACAGGAGCTTGCAGTGAAGCAAACAATATGAATGACAATTGTTAATCTAGAAAATCATGTTTGAGATGTCAGGGCATAAAGGGCCTTACGAAGATGACCAACATGTATGTTAGAGTGAACTATCCCATGAGAAGTTGTCAAGTTGGCATTCTCAAACAATTCGCCATGAATAAAGACATTCTTCATATTTATCTAAAATGAGCCTAAATGAACAATGCCAACATCAAGAATAGTTCGCACGATACTTATCTTCATAGAAAGGACAAAAGTCTCATCATAATCAGCTTCATATTGTTCTCCAGCAATTAGTCATTATGAGCCCATAGGCTTAATTTTATACACACTTTTGCAACTGGATGTGTTCTAATGGGTAATGGTACAAGATCATATTCTTGAGTATGCGTCAGGGTTCTTAACTCCTCGTCCATAGTTACATGCCTCTCAAGAATTATAACACTCTTGGTTTGTCTGGGCTCATAATGACTAGAAGTAGTGAGAAGAAAAATTGAAGTGTAGAGGTCAAGGTGGTGATCAAGGTCAAGCGGTTAGGTGTGCGAACTAGCGAGTAGTACGATGCAGAAGTGGAGCATTGGAATGAACGAGATCTACAATGACGAGGAGCAATGAAGCCATAATAAAGTGCTAATAAACACGACCACCAAAACAAGTAGCATATGATACATGGGGAACAACGGGAACATGGGAAGAAGATGGTGAAAGTGGATCATTTGAAATAGTGGAACATGTGAAGTAGTTGGAGTAGACATCTCCATGTCCTGGAAAATAAGCTCCTCAGGAGTGGACGGTAAGAGAGCATATAGTCCAATGAGTAACATAAAAACATGATATGGCAAGCTAAACGAAGTCGTCTAACTATAATTTCATAACATTTATATTCTTTAGACAGATTTATATTCAATAAAAATACAAACAACAAATTTGGAAGAAAACTAATCCCACTCAAACAAAGGTGTAATTGAAAACAAGTGCAACAAAGAATCATGAGTATAGAGTAACCATAGAAAACAATATACAATCTTTGGTAAGAGGACACCATCAAGATCTAGTGGCATCAAGAATGTGATAATGAGCCGCTCAATGACCATATTTTGATGATGTGCATAAGGATAAGAAAATTGAGCAAGGTCCCCTGATAAACAATAAAATCTCGTAACCAATGTGATGTATACTGCCTCTGAAGATGAGCGAAGTATCTATTGAACATGATAAAATAGTCTCAATCATCTGATGGCGCAAATTTTAGCACACCGCTATAGGCGGTAGTAAGACTGCGGCACGAAACGGCAGTGTACCGATCGTTCAAGTAATATAAAACGAGGAGTAATCCCCGAGTATCGAATCTCTCAAGGAACACAGTAAGGTGGAGTTAACGTTCGAGGAAGGACTTGAGATTGAAGTCCTTTACGTCGGATGGATGCGGAAACGGGGGATTTGGATTGTGAAAAATAAAAAGAAAATATTACACTAACTACTCTTATGCAATGCCGCTATGCAATGCTTCGCTTGACGGGATGGAGACTAGGCAGGCCTTGAGCGCGCTGCGTCGCAAGGGCGGATGGACGAGTAGGCAAGCGGAATCGAACTGTGCAGGCCTTGAGCGCGCTGCTTCGTTAGGCGAATGGATTACACGGGCCGCTATGCCACGCTTCGCTAGGCGGATGGAAAAGTAGGCATACAGATGGAATGGTTCGCACCGGCGGAGTCGGAATGGATTACACGGGCCGCTATGTCACGCTTCGCTAGGCGGATGGAAGAGTAGGCATACGGATGAGGGTCGCAAGCACCTCGTCGACAAGCACGCCACTAGCAATTGCTAGTGCGGCACACGAACGTGACGGCGGGATGTAGGATGGAATGGGGCGCTCCTCAAATCACATAAACCACAAACATATGGAAAATTACGCTAATAATATTTAGGGTTTATGGACATCATTCATATAAAAACATACAAACACACACATCAAATAGAATCAGCAAAAATAACAAGGAGGAGGTAAGATTACAACCAAAGCACGAAGACTCGTCAGAGATTCACGGTCGGAATCTAGGGTTGTCAATCCTCGTCCGGGCTCGGTCTTCAACTGCCGTCCGGGGTAGAAGAGGGCTGTCACTACCTCCCAATGGACCCGTCTTCTTCGTCAATAGCCTTCAGCCACGATCTTGCCGGAGAACTCCAAGGATATAGTGCAAAATCTGTTGAAATGGAGCTTGGAAGCTTCTGAATGATGGAGGAGGCCGAGAGGATGCTCCGACTCGAGATTGGCGTGAAGAATATGCCCGGAGCTCCTCCCGAAGGTGGGCGGCGATGGACGGCGAAAAGGGCGCGGAACTGGAGCTCTGGGAGCGGGAAAAAAGATCGATCTAGAATAGGGCGAGACCTGCGGCTTAAATAGAAATTCTGTCAGAAAATGGTCACGCACGGTCGAACGCACGACCGTGCGCAGACCGTGCGTTATTAAATGATAAAACGTGACTTGGGGAAGACGCTGCGCCGCCCGTGCGTTTTGCTCACGCACGATCAACACCGCTCGTGCGTTCAAGCGCACGGGTAAAATCCGACGCTCAGAAATCAAGAATACACAGGTCGACCGTGCGTTTTACTCACGCACGGGCGAATCCGCCCGTGCGTTCAAACGCACGAGTAAACTCCGACGCTCCATTTTCAGCCCAGACACAAACGCACGACCGCAACCGACCGTGCGTCAAGGAAACGCACGACCGTGCGATATGCACAGACATGAATTCTGGGGAAAACGGGACGATCAGGTCACCTGCAAACAAGATATACCAGCTGGGAATACACATCCAGCACAGAAAAACATAGAAGAAGGGAAGGGGAGCACCATGTGCTTACCCCCAACAACAAGGAGCGCAATTGCACACCGGAATGGGCTTAAAGGTGCACCTAGCATGGAATAGTACATATGAATGAAAACGTGCCTAAAATGTGGTGCATAGACTAGAAATACGGCCCAGATGAGTCCATAAAAGTGTATATAATTGAGACTCATCATCATCCTTGCAAGCTCAAAGTACTTGGAAAAACCTCAAATTTCTTGAAAATTTACTAAATATGGCAAGTAAATTAAAAAAATGACAATACCTATTTCCTCCCTTGAAATATGAGTGGAAGGTTCCCTCATATTTATGCAGAGAGTTATAGTCAGTAAAAATACAAACAACAAAGTTGGAAGACAACTTATCCCGCTCAATCGAAGGTAATTGAAAAAAAGTGCAACAAACAACCATGAGTATAGAGTAACCATGGAAAATAATTTGCAATCTTTGGTAAGAGGACACCATCAAGAGTAGGAGTCAGAAACTTGTTGATCAAAACACACTAGTGAACAGAGATAGAGACCAACAAATGAAGAGATCTAGAGGCATCAAGAATGTGACAATGAGGCGCTCAACGGCCATATTCTGATGATGAGCATAAAGATAAGAAAATTGAGCAAGGCCCCCTAAGAAACAATAATATCACTTAACCAATGTGATGTATACTGTCTTTCAATGAAGCACCGATACTTCTTTGAGGGTCACGTACCCGTACCGGATACGTATCCGATACCGGTACGTACCCGATACTCACGGATACACTTGTTATTCTAGTTTGTAGATACATTTGGACTTGGTAGATTGTTGCATATTGTAATAAGAGCATGTTTTTCTGAAGTAAACAAAAGACTTGTGCGTCTCTTTTAGAAAAGAAAAATTACTTAGAAATGCAACTAACGATGCTTATTTATCATAGTAACAAAATGTACTTCAGATTTAAGTATCTTTTTTCGTTTACACTATAAAAATTTTGATTTAAATTTTATCATTTTGTTTTTTTACTCTATATTTAAAGATTAGATATTTCAGATTGGTATTGTTTCTACTTGTTCAACATGAATATTTCTATGTTTAATATTTTGCTAACTTGTCTCTAGACAAACCAGAAGTTGAAGATGCGTTAATCCAATAATGAGGAAGAAGAGGAAGAAAATGACTGATAAACATCCTTAATTTTGAAATGATTATGATTATTTTTTGTTTGAGAACTTTATATTATATTGCATTAACTATGAATTTGTATTTCAATTGGTGATTTATGCAATTATGCTTGATGTTTTATTATTTTGAGAACTTTTAATTACATTTGTGAGATTATACATATAAATTTATTATATTTAATACAATGTATCCCACCTCACCCGTATCCTTAATTTTTAAAGTTTGGCGTACCCCCGTACCAGATACGTATCGTACCCGGTACTCGTACCCGTACCAGTGCAAGCTCAAAGTACTTGGAAAAACCTCAAATTTCTTGAAAATTAACTAAATGTGGTAAATGAGAACAGCAAAAAAAGGACAACATCTATTTCCTCCCTTTAAAATATGAGGGGAAGGTTCCGTGCAACAAAATCAAACGGAAAAGTATAAACGTACTAACAAGATAAGAGTTAGCAATATGGCAACTATGGATGCAAATTATACAATGTGTAAGTGACATGTAGAGAAGTTCCTTAGGAACATTTGAAGAAAACAACAATTGAAGCTTAATGGCTATCAAATCATTAGTCATATGATATGAAGCTTCAGATTCAAGAATCTAGGAGGAGGATATACCATCAGGGGAAGCAAAAGACGAACTCACAATGGTAGCAACCTGCTAACCAGACATCTACAACATGCATGAATGTTGAATCTGATCAAGAGTGAAAGATATTTGTTGTGAAATGCCAGATAGAGTAGGAGTTGCAGACTCCTGAACCTTACGTTGAGCAAGTGACTAGCACACCTAAGTGAAGCGAGTGTCATGATGCTTATGTCAAGCCAACCTTTTTTAACCCGTATGAAACTGCTAAGAGCCAGGTGGAATATGTAAAAGCTGGCCCAAAATAGTATGCGAGGGGAGTCCCTCAAAGTTAACATGATAGCAAGATTTAGTGGCAGTAGGTGTGTTAGTGATATAAGACCGTGTTAAAAATAATACGGAGAAGTTGTGAAAATCCGACTTCAAAGAGAGACTGATCATAGGAGCCAATGTACTCGAACCCAAGAGAGATATCATTGGGGGAGGGTCCGTCAATGGTGGGCGTGTCTTATCCCGAATCTGATGAGGGTGTTCCAATGAGGGCGGGGATTGTTTTGGCAGTAGAGAAGCTCGAAGAAAGACAGCTCTTGACAGGCTTCTTGGATGACTGACTTATATGTGAAAGGAGATGCATGAATGTACCAAATCTCACATCGGAATAGAGAAAAATGTGATAGGCTTGCGTAATAATTTGAACCCACAAATATCAAAGATGCATTTTCGGAGTAAGTGGTGGAGTTGGAAACTCCGTAGTTAAATGTGCTCTGATGGGGGTAGTCTTGGGATGTATTAACTCCTAAGAAGTACTCATTGGCCACTTGTGAGATCGACACAACACAACTTCAAGTATTGAAAAGGCCTGAGAGCAAAAAAACAACACTAGGTACTCTTATATATGTCGATGAATAATCAGAGCTTAACCAAATCAAAGATAGGCATATGGAAGAGCTGTGTGTGTGAAGTTGAAGTTAGTGTTGTTGTCACTGGAGAGTTGAATTAAAAGTCGCAATGGGGTAAACATTCGCAAGAGGATTCATGTGCGGAAACTGCTGGGGCTGTTGAATATACAAAACAAATCATTGTCGAAGGAGTTGCATACTCGCAGTTAATTGTCGGCGTTCTGTCAAAGACGGCGAAGGAAGGAGTGAATGATGCGACCAGAACATAATCAGAGCTATTGTAGAAGCCGATGTCAAGGATCTACATCAAGGAAGAGTCGTTGTCTTAAAAGGCTAGAGTTGTGAAGCAGAAACCCATGTTGAAGCTTGAGAAAGGCACAAGCTAGTGAAGTTGCTAGTAAGTAGAGTTTGATGGAGCGGGATTCATGAAGGGAGAAGGCGGCCACTATGTTGCGGCAAGGGAAAAACCTATGATGCCATATTATTGAGAAGTAAAGAATGAATGAGATCCTTCCTCGAAATGCTCATAAATGTCTTTTAATTTTATATAAGAAAGTCCCTGATATGTCTTATACACTTGGAAAAATTTGGAAAATGTTTATATCATGATGATGATATAGAAAATGATAGGCACGTGAAATAGAAGTGTTGGATGATGAGTTGCTGGAGTCAATTGATTATGTATTTTCATTCACAATGTTTATCTATGATCTGATACGATTTTATAACATATATGAGCTTTGTCTTCATTTAATGTATAATATGTGGGATGCAATGATTGAAAAAATGAAGAAGACTATCCGCGTGCATGAGTAGGGCATAGAAGGAATGTATCCTCATTTCTTAAAATAGTCATACTATTCTTGTGGAATGTTGGAAAAGGAATAATAACCAACTTCATAGCATGGCTCTTCTTTGAATCCAAGGTAAGTAGTTTAATATATCTTTTTTAGTTATGAATTTATACTTTTATGCTCTTGAATATTAAATTTTGATCACTTTATTTTTGTTCTTTCTACAATATATATTATAGTGAACAATTTGTTTGAAGTGCTGTGCCAAGGATCATTTTTTGATAGTTTTGGATTTTGTATGTGAATGTTTAACTAGGTTAAACTTAAAATTATACTTGAAATTCTAGTTTTATATGGTTTTTGTCTATGTTATAGAGTTTTATTTTATATAATTCATTAATTCGATAATATATTTTGCTATATTTGTACATTCGACACTTCAAGAATTGAACTTGGACCTCTGGCAAGCATCATACCTTTTAGACCAAATTCCCTTTTTATACTTACTAGTTCTTACACGTGTCTTCATATTTACTGGTATTTTTATTAATTACTTAAATTTTTTAAAAATATTTCTCATATTCTAGATTTTTTGTATCACATCCTCGTCCAACATATGGACTCAATTGGCCCTCAAATGCAATCTTCAACATAGTCGAAAAATGAAGTCTCACGGGATATCAACAGACTGATCTTATTTCAAGGCAACGACATTCTGTGAACTCAATGCAGCAGACAAAAAAATGATGTTGTGGAGAAGATATCATATGAGATGAGTCAGAGCAGTCAACAGGTGGATCAATAAGTGGCTCTACGGATCAGAGATGGCGACTTGATGATCGGAGAGGATGATATAACCGGAACTTGACTATAGCTCTGATAGAGAGGAAGCACAATCTAGTTGGAGAAGTAGGCTGCAACTTAATTTGTGGAAGGCATAGTGATGGGGATCGCGACACACGTCGACCTACACGATGATCAGAGCCGTCCATTTTATGCGGATCGACGATCCGAAAATTTTAGTTACTTTTTTGTGATTTTATTTACATGTATTTTAAGGGTCGTTATGATCAGAGAATCATGATTGTCCATGATGGTCCCTAGTGTCTATATATTGATGGTGGGGGCTCTCATTTAGAGGTATTGAAGATTTGAGCATAGAAGCCTAATCTTTAATCATTTTCAGTGTCGAAGCTGAGCCGGGGCGTGAAGCCTTGGATCTCTTCCTTCTTTCTGTCGACCACCAACAGCTCAATCCAGCCCCTCCACAAAGCAACCGGCTACCCAACTTCCCTCCCCCATCCTACTGCCGACTACCCTTCCCCCCTCCTTGCCGTGGAACCACTTCTCTACAACCCCCTTCTAAATTTCTGTAAACAGCCCCTTTCACTCCCTCAAATCCCCTCTAATTCGTCTCCAGTGATCACCAGAATCATTCTCCGGTGATTCCCCGCCATCCCCTTTCAATTTCCTCCATTTTTTAGTTTTCCGGCGATCGCCAGAAAACACCTCCGGCGACTACTACCACCTCCGACAAACCTCCACCATCACCCTCCATGTTTCCTTCATTTTTAGTTTTCCGGTGATCACCGGAAAACACCTTTGGCCACCACCACCGCCATCTCCGACAACCCTCGCCGTAAACCACTTCTGGCAGCCACCACCTTCCCCACAACCCCACAACCCCACAACCACTTCCTAACCACCTTCCAACTTCCTCCACTACCCCACTTTTCCACCTCCCTAAATTATAGGTTCTATTCCTAAAACATAGCCTACACCTCTTCCCCACTCCATAACAGCGAGCCCTTCTAACCCCTCCCCAAATTTCACACGCGGAACCACAAAATTTCCTCCCCTCCCAAAAACCGACCCCTTCTCACTATTCTTATAGCCCACATTTGATCCCCCTCCCAACCGACCACTTTCTGCAACAGGAACTCCTGGACAACAACCTTCAACACTTCCAAACTCAGCACAACTTATTTCCAGCCCCCCTACGCACTTTCCAGCAAGGCCCTTACATCCTGGAAGCTTACCTGAACCTCCGAGCTCCCTGTCGTGCCCTCACAGTGGCTGGTATATGATTTCTAGCCACCTCCAGCTGCAGGCAGCCCATTGCAACTCTACTCGAACCTGAAGTCCAGGCCCGAGTGGATCTCCCGGTTACTCCACGACTCTTCCAAACACACCTCCCCCCCAGTATTGTGCAAGTCTAAGGTTTGTTTGTTATTTCTTTTCCGTTGAATCTTGTGTTAGTCTCCACTTGAGGAGATATTGGATTGTAAGCTTTGAATTCAGTTGTTTGTCTTTGTATTTTCCCATCAATTTAGTTAATGTTGCAATTATACGACTCGTGCCTCAATATTTGGGAGCTTTAACTACTGTGGCGTATTTCATTTTGATTTATAAAGCAAATTATTATTGCAAGTTAAAATCTTCGGATTCATGTTGTTACATGTAGTGATCACCGACATCATTCCCGTCCTATAGGACCATCCTGCATCACGTAGTATGCAGGTAATCGTAGCCCGTAGACTGACGAAAGATGTTTCTTGCAGATCATGGCCTGTATATCTCAAAGCGACGAAGGTTCAGCTTGGCAGAAAATGTCAAGCGCTATAGATGATCATAAATGTAGATTGGCCAGAGAAATCACTAGAAATTGGCTCAGCGAAAAATGCTAGGTGAAGAAGACTCGTAGAGAAGTAAATTTGGATCTTAGAGGATTCTCTTGGGCTCAGCTCGGTTGTTATGAATATTTCGACCCAGGGAGACTCGGAAAGAGTCGTTCATGGTCTTCAATCCAATGAGGCACGAATAAATGTAAGGTGGAAGCTATAGATCGGCCAACTCTGATACCAAGTTAGGAAAATGGGATTCCCTCGAGAAAGAGGGAGAGGCATAGCTCTGAATGCAGAAGATGCTGAAGACTATAAATGTTTTCAAAGACTTCTCTGCTTGTGTTATTGGGGCTGAGTGCATTTTAAAAATGTTTTCGACCTGGAGTTGACCAGTATTTCTAACACTAAATAAAATTTCTAGTTGGATATTTCATCCTTTAGCTTTCAGGATTCGGTTCATCGATCAAGTGAGGGTCTTGAATAAGACGTTATATACAACCTGAGCTAAGTTATCAAGGCGCGCGCCTGAGGCGCCGGGCGCACCGGGCGCACCCCGTTGCGCCCCAGGAAGGCTTAGGCGGGCGATGTGCCTGAGGCGCGCCTAGGCGCGCTAAGGCGCACCCGAGGCGCACCTAGGCGCCCAAATGCTGAATTTCAGCAAATTGGGCGCCCAATTTGCAGAAATTCAGCGAATTGGGCGCCCAATTCGTAGAAATTCAGCGAATTGGGGGCCCAATTCGCAGAAATTCAGCGGTTTGGGCGCCCAATTCGCAGAAATTCAGCGATTTGGGCGCCCAATTGGCTGAAATTCAGCGAATTGGGCGCCCCACTCGCTGAATTTCAGCGATTTGAGCGCCCAATTCGCTGAATTTCAGCTAATTGGGCGCCCCATTCGCTGATTTTCCATGAATTGGGCGCCCAATTTACTGGTTTTATTTTTCCCCATTTTTGCGCTTCATGTGCCTCAGCCGCGCGCCTGCGCCTTGCGCCTAGGCTCCACGGCCCCTTTGCTCTTCGGTGCGCCTTGCGCCTTTAATAACTTAGAACCTGAGGCTTGCATTTTTCGGGCATTGCTTTATTAAATTTAAGGAATTTGTTTATGCATGCCTAAGAGCCCTATTGGGAAGGTTTGATTTGTACTTTAATTCCTATCTTATTGTTTCCAATATGATTTCTTCCATTTGGGGTGCCAAGAATATTTTTTCTGTGTCGGGTGCCAAGAAAGTTTTCGTCTATTTTAAACCATCTATGACTCTCATATGAGTCACAGTTCGGGCTTCCCTTCAACTGCCATTCTGTGTTCAGACTTCTCTATTTCCAATTTATGCAACGGCTCACAACGCTTTTCCGTTCTCCTATATTTGTTGTTTTATTGATGACCAGGTCTTCTAGTCTACTGAGATGTCTATATTACATTTTCCCCTCATGTGATTCGATGTCTCCTAGGTCAATCACTGTTATGTGATTTTTTGTTGTTTTTTTGGATTTGCAGCTAATTGTTAGGTTTTGGCAACACTTTTGTATGATTTTTTCAATTTGTTTTGTAATTATTAATAGGAGTATGATGCATGCAGGCAATTAATTTGCGTCTAAATAAAATTTCTGGTTGTCTCTGTGACTCCTTGTTAAAAGTGCTTCGAGTGAGAGAATTCCGTTTCTGTCAAGTTCTTGTAGGATTTGTATTAGAAATCCTAAACATCATAAGATGACCTTTGATCACTATGATTTGAAAATTTGCAAATGGAACATTTTTATGCAGGCATGTTAGGTTGACTATTGTGATCAATTGCAATCAACAATATTTGTTTATGCCCCAAAATACTTGGTACCCCATTTCTGCTTAAATGCTTAATCCATATTGACATTTCTACATTGCTGATAAAGGTTTTTGGATGGAGCTCGTAGCATTGACAACCACTTCTATTCAACTTCGTTCGATAAAAATATACCTGTAAGCTTCCTATTTATGCAAATATATACATTCGCTTAGTTCGCATCACATCACCATTATTACTTATCCTCGTCATCTTCCTTTTCAGGTTCTTCTAGGTTTATTGAGTGTGTGGAATGTTTCATTTCTTGGATTCCCGGCAAGAGTGAGCACCTTTCTTTTAATATTTTTTGTTCTGCAGCTTTAGTAGTTTCTGAGTTGGGCTCAGTTCATTAGTAACTATTCTTTTTACTGACCGTGCCTATCTGCCTCCAGGCTATATTACCATACTCCCAGGCTCTCGAGAAGTTTGCCCCACATATTCAACAGGTAGTTATACTGTAGAATTAGGGCTCTTATCTTATTAACACTTACAAACAAGTATATATAATTCTACAACATCTCTAAATGCACACCACTCCTATACGCACACCACACCTCTAATACATGCCAACATATACTTTTTTAATATCTGATATAAATTGCAGTATGTTCTTGACTTTTAAATTTGCAATTTTGTGATTCAAAATATTTTCTATAGGTGAGCATGGAAAGTAATGGAAAAGGTGTATCCATTGATGGTACTGCACTTCCCTTTGAAGCTGGTGAAATAGATTTTGGAGAACCTGGAACAAATGGTCAACATAGCTTTTATCAGCTAATACATCAGGTAAGACTATATTTATTTATTGAATTTATAGCAAATAGTAAAAAAAACTTTTGGAAAAATGATATTAGTTTTTTATGATTTATGAAGGAGTCCTTAAACTTTCAATGATAGGCTTACACTGTTTTATAAGAAACCTAGGTAGCCATGCCAAATTTTTATAAAAAATTGTAGGTAGGCATATCAAAGTTTTTTGAAAAGCTTCGTAGGTTTGCCAGGATTTTATAAAAATTATGGCATGCCAAGTTTTCAATCATCATCACTAAATCCCTCACCATCTTCCTCCACTTTTGTCTGCCTCACTGTTATGGGCATAGGGGGCTAGTCGCCCTATGATGACGTAAATTATGTACGTCATGTCGTATCTTTATTATTATTATCATTTCGAGTCTTGTCCTTTATTATTATTATTATTTCAAGTCATTATTAGTGGTTAGGAGTTAATAGTTAGTAGTCATCCTTTAAGAGTCTTGTATGCCTATTTAAAGGCAAGGACCGCATGGAATGAAGGTATCAAAGAATGAAGTCTATTTTCTCGTCTTGTTAGGAGATTGTTTTAGTTCTCTCTCTCCCAAGCACACCCCGCCTTGCAGCTGCGGTTCCGGCTCCATAATATCTCCAAATGTCCACCATCCCCTCCACCTCCGGACACCCTCCGGCGAAACGACCAATGTTCTACGAGTTAGCCCGAACACTCACTTTCATCGCCTCCGACCACACTTGTTCCCCTCTCTATCCTCTTCCCATTTATTCTTGGTAAAGGCTGGTGGCGGGCACTAGTACTTCATGTAAACGCCACCTCTTGGTGTTGGTTGGTCGAGATGGTGCCATGGCATCCGTTAGCTAGCTTCTGCAACGCTGCGGCACTGTAGAGGTGATGTTGAAGCTGTTGTGGAGTGTTGAGGTTGGTAAAAGTCGATAAGACCTCAAGGAGCCACGCCCAACATTTTGTGATGCCAATGCCGGTGGTGGTTGTTGTTTGGCACAGTCAACAGTCATCTCAAGGGTTATGCGAGCGACATTTGACAAAAATCCTCCCACGCAAACCGTGAAACCCTTGTTGGCATACTAGGATTTTTTAGTAGTATTATACTTACTTATTTACTGTAGTTTTTATATGCCATGATATGCTGCTTAGAGAATCCTGGCATGTCTACCGAGGTTTCAAAACCATATTATTTCTATCAGATTTTTTTTAAATTTTGGTATGCCTACCAAGTTTCTATAAAATCATAGTATGCCTACCAAGATTTCTATAAACCCTTGGTATGCCTATCATAATTTTTTAAAGCCTATTGTCCTCTTCTGATTTTTTTTGAAATCTGAAAAACTTATTTATAAACCTAAAAAATATTGACATTTTCCACACAAAAACGGATACTAATGGGTGGTTTATTAAAAAAAAATTCTAATATTAGTCAAAGAAAGTGCTGGCCTCAGCATGCACTTTTATCAATTAAAAGTTTGGACAGTTAGTTTATATCATGTGCTTTTCTCTCTCTTCACCCAAATGATATTCCTCTTTAAGCGCGAGTTATTTATCATTTGCTCTGGTCTGACTGCCAGTCATAGGTTATAGTCAGGTAATCTTCCTATCTGCTACGAATTTTGATCCTACTCAATTGGAAGATGGATTTTGTATCCCCTTACAGAATCACTAGATGCATGAAGTACAAGTGACAATGTGTAAAGCTTGTGAGCATGTTTTCATTCTTCTTTTGTTGTACTTAGGGTTTAGGGTATCACGTTTGATGTGATTGAAGATTCTATTTGTTAACTTTTAACGACCAAAAATTAAAGCTGCCTTAAGTAGCTTCTGAGAAACCTTTTACCTTCAAACTGAATGTTGAATAGTAGCTTATTTTAAAAATTGTGCAAATTCCCTATTTAAGTCCTAGGCTTTCAGTCAAATACCGAAGGCAAAATTTTTTTTGCATAGTCTAACAATTAGTTGTCTTCGAAGATTTCCATAATATATATTGTATCCATAATTTGAAGACTTTGCTTCGAAGTTATTTTTTCTTTTGTAGTTAATTGTTATGGCATACCTGATAAAACACATTATATAAGGGAGAAGGTGTAAGAGTATTTGTTTACTCACGAGAGAGCCAAGATAATTTCTGCGAATAGTTGTGATGAAAGTAGATGTACAATGAGGGAGTGCTAAAATCATAGTTGTTTGATGATTCATAATAGTAACTAGTAGTAGAAGAGGAAAATGCAAATATAAAACAACTAAGGCTCCGTTCGTTTGGTCGGAATTGAGATGCAGGAATTGGAATTCACTTCAATTCTAATTCCCGCAGGAATTGGAATTGAAGTCATTTCCAATTTTGCTGTTCGGCTGAATGCAGGAATTCTGTCACAGGAATTGGAATTGGCAATTCCGATGTTCGGCTGTATCTCAGAATTCAATTGATGGAATTGAAATTTTAAATTTCAAACATTAAATTTAACAGAATTGAAATATCAGAATGAAAACATGAGTCCACATCATAAAAAAAGTCCGCAACATACAAAACATAAGTTCATATATAATCGGGGCCTAACTTTAGAATAGCCCACAACACCTTGTTGAAATGGCGGCTGATTGTATCAATTGAACAAAGATATGTTCCACCGAAAACCCGGAATTTCTTATTGTGAGCTAAGACATATAAAAATATACTAACTGACTCTCTAACTACAACATTCTGTGTGTCTCTTAATAATCTACGGCCGATTAGAATGTTACATAAAGTTTCAAAAGAGCTTCTATTCATATGAAGTTGGTTAAAACAGTTGACATCTGTTCCACTATATAGTCGAGCAAACAACGTCCTCCTTAAAATAATCTTGGCATCGGCCTCTATAAGTAAGATCTCTTGCAATCTTGGGTTTCATCAAAACTACAGTGGCCGCAGCAAGAGCCGCTGCCACCCATACATATATAAAGCTTGGAAGAGTAGGAATATTGCACTATCCACTTTGGCTAACCCTGTTTTCTGCTATATTGATTTGTGAATGCAGGATTATGAAGTGCCACTGCTAAAGTTCAGAGATGTCAGATTTTGCCATGAAGAGGGGGAATGTTTAAGTTCACATACACACAATTGTTGGAATGTCAGATTTTTTTTGCAATGAATATCTATGTCACATATATAGTTTATTGAGTTTTCTTCTAGTGGTTGGTCTTGCCGTTGATATCAATGAATTATTCATTCCCCGGATCAGCGCACTGGAGCTGTGGGTGAAGCAGGTATTATGCCTGTAGGATTTTGGGGCCATGGAAAAGGAGAAATACAAAAACAAGGAGCTGTGGGTGAAGCAGTCATTATGCTCTCTAGAGAAGAGGTGGCGAGAGAGGAATTAGGGGCTAACATACACAAACAAATACTCATGCAAAAACAAACACACAAACAAAAGAAAGAAAAGGAACTAGTTCTGGAGCAAAACCTAGATCTACTGGGCAAAAAGAAATCTCCATGGCCTACACCGAAGCAAGATCTAGGGCAAAAGCGAAGAAAGAAAATCGAAATTTACCTGCTGCCGGACGATCGACGACGGAGAGGGAGGAGTCGCACGCCGTGTAGGGAGGGCTCGCCGGAGAAGAGGTGGCGAGAGAGGAGTCGCGAGCGTGAGATAAGTGGCGAGCGAGAGAGGAATCGCAGGGGAGGAGGGTGCAGAGCGGCGGATCGCGAGCGAGGTCGCACTGTGCGGGATTCGCGAAAGAGGATTTGCACTGCGCTGGAATCGCGAAATCTGAGGTCCTGAGGTCGGAAATGGGGGTCACCGAGTTGCGTTGTGCGGGAATTCTTATGGGAATTCAATAGAATTCCGATTCCCATGAAATTTTTGGGTCGCCGAACGTCGGAATTGGAATTGGCAATTGAATTCCAATTCCAAACTTCCAATTCCGACCAAACGAACAAAGCCTAAGAGATTACAGGAAGAAAGAGTTTGTATAGACTTTAGGTTAGGCGTAATTAGTGTAAAAGTTGGCGATCAAATGTAGTCTTAAATATTAAGGAAAGCAAGAAAGTAATACTAATGGTGTTAGAGACAAAAGTGTCCCCAACCTCCACACTCAACTGCGAACTGCTGAAAGGCGGTGGAACCGGGAGCTGCAAGTGACCAACTAATAATCGACGGGAGTTGAATATAAGAGAGGGTGGAGAGAGGAGAAGGTTGCCGCGAACGGCTACACCGGGCTTCCCGCAACCGCAAGCCTTAGCTGCGGGTGATTTTATTTCTTCACAAGTAAAAGCTAGGCCTGAAACTGATGCGGTTTGGTGCGGTTTGAGCCCAAACCGCAACCACACCGAAGAGGGTCGGTTTTGGACTTTACAAAACCGCACCGCATCCAAACCGTGCGGTGCGGTTTGGCATTGGTGCGGTTTGGAGTCGGTTTTTGCGGTGCGGTTTCAGTTTTTGCACATTTACCAAAACTTATCAAAGAGTACATAGACTATTTACATTTTATACCCAATAATGCTATCCACTCAAAATTTTCTAACACGTGGTATTCTCTTAAAATTGGGTGATAACCTTATATTCCAAGGACTCTATCATCACTTCAATAACGATATTATTTGTCCATTTACTATCAACCGTTTGATCATAAGATACATTTACATTTTTCTATAGTATATGATTATTAACTGAGCAAGTAGACATGTGATGAAAATTAGCATGACTCTAAAGTTGTCATCGTATTATGAATTATGATTCATAAAAGGTCATAAATCCTGAAGCACCACAAAGATCCTCGTATTATGAATTATGATGGAAATTAGCTCTTCTACCTTTGATTTTTTTGAAGCACCACAAAGATCCTTTTTTCTCTCCCGCATCAACATTTTTGTGTCAATTTTCTCTATCGCTTTGACAACAACAATTTTTTTTTCCTTTGGACACTTTCCCTTTGTCACTCTTTGAAGTAAGCATCCTATTACATTGGAATTTTTTTTATACAATTTGATCCTAATTAAAATTGATATATCATACTTATATAAAAATAATACCTACAAGCCTCGATCACTATTTCAACGATTCAGCCCACGGGTTCACCGTTCACTTCAGGCAAAGGCGGTAGTGACGTAGTGCGGTACTCGGTTAGATTTAGATACAGAGATACTTAGATTAAGTAATATTAATATACTATATTATATAATTATAATATATATTATAAGATATAATATAAGATATACGATGCATCCTGATTTTATGATGTTTACATTTTCCTGTATTTTGTACTTTTATTTTCGTATCGTCCTCTTTGTTTTTCTGGTTCGGCTCACCGGTTTGACCACCCGGTGGGACCCTGAATAAATGGTCCAATAAACATAGTAATAGGACGTAAACGGTAAGCCAACCAATTACATTAATTACGTATAAAATTATTTTCAAATTACATTACAAAACATGTGAGTATTAATTAAATGGATTTCCATTTAAAAACTTGCCAAAATTTCATCTCCTAAAGTTGGCCAATTTGTTTATTAAGAAACAAATTTTCTGCCTTCCTAAAATTCTTCCTAAATTTCTGTCAAAAGAAGACACGGACAGCTCCTAATAAAATACACGGACAGCTCTCAACAAGGGGAGATCGGGATTTGACAGGTTGAAATAACCTCTCGTCCCGTCCCCGTCCGACGTCCCACTGCCCTCGTTCTTCCGTGCCCTTCCCGGCGCTCGTTCCCCCGTCGCATCTCCAGCGCAAGTCTCCCTCCTCTTCCTCCGGCGCTGCCGTCGACCTCACAAGCGCGCCGAGGGCTCGTGTTCTGGCCGTCGACTTCGAGACCATCTCCGGCCGGGACCCTCATCCTTTCGACGAAGCTTCTGGCGCCGGCCGTCGACCACGCCCCCTCTTCCGGCCGGTTCTACAGTGAGCTCTTCCACCGACGAGACCGTGACATCCCCCTGCGCAACTGTCCCTGTTCGATTCCACTTCCTCGGCCGTAGTTTGCTTGGTAATCCCTGGAAAAATCCACCCTCTACTCCATTATTCAGTTTTAAAATTTTATGCGCTTAATTAAATAATTGGTTGGTTTGCCGGGTGCGTTCTATCACTTGTTTATTGTTTTTTTTATCTCATAAATTATTATCTGTGAAGGCTTGTGGTTGCCCGTGTTCCGTGACGATTCCCTCCTAGCATTGAGAGCGCTCTCAAATAATGGAAAACGAACTTTTAAAAATTCGAACGTCTCTGATTTTTACGCGCGAAAACTCGGATCCGCTCTCTCGGATCGCTTAGGTTACATCAGTTTGGTATCAGAGGGGTTTGATTCGCTTCTATCGCGAATCAAGCGATCCGATTTGCAAAAAAAAACAATATATCTATATCTATTCAATATAAGTTTTTTTTAAGAAATTTATTTCCCTTTTCATTCCAAAATTTTCCTTTCTTTTTAAAATCAAAATTAAAAAATAAATTTTTTGTTTTCTACCCGCTCGGGTAAAATCTCTTTTTTTTTTAAATGGTTTTAAAAAAATTATAAAATAATTTTCTAATATTTGTTTCTTTGTTCGAAAATTAAATTTATTTTTTATAAATTAAAATCTTAAAAAAAAAAAGGATAAGCGTGTCGATCATTTAGAAACTAGTGTTGGGGACTTAGCCCAACGAATGAATGAACTAATGAAAGCGGTAGAGACTTTCACCACGGGTATGAGTAGTGTCACACACGTTATGAATGGGTTGCGTACTTCGGTTAATAATATCGAAGGCACCATACACATAAACCGCGCACCCGTGAACGGAGCAAATCTGAACCCTAGGCCACTAGAGCTTGCACAACCTGAACCCGAACTTGAACCCGAACCCGAGCCACTTGACGAACCTCATGACCGTCCCCGATGGGATTGGGGAGTCAAGTTAGATGTAGGTGACTTTGAAGGGTATTTAGAACCTGAACGTTGCTTAGATTGGTGTGCCAGGATGGACCGCTACTTGGTTTGGAAGCAAATGCCCTGAGCTAGGCAGGTTGAGTACGCCACTATGAGACTAAAAGGTCCCGCGTTAGTTTGGTGGGAACAAATAGAGCGAACTAGGTTTAATTTAGGCATGTCGCCCGTCACCACATGGGCAGAATTTAAAGAACAAATTCGAAAGCGGTATGTGCCTCCTGATTACATGCAAACCCTATATCGTAGGTTCCACAACCTAAGACAAGATAAGTCAACGGTAGACGAGTATACGAACGAGTTCCTAGTACTCCAGTCTCGCCTCAATCTCCGAGAGGACGACGACATGGTTGTCTCTCGATATCTGAACGGATTACGATATTCCCTTAGAGATCAACTGGAGTTATTTGACTATAAGGACTTAGGAGAAGTTTCGAGCCGCGCGCGTAGAGCCGAGGCCTCGCAGAAGAGGACATCCGGGTTTAGGTCTACTGATAAACCCCCGTCTACTCACACGTCCACCTCGGTGACTCGGACTGCCGGACCCCCTCGTCCCGCTTTGCCTCCGAGCACTCCCGCCTTACCCGCCACATCCACTAGAGGCAAGGAGATTGTCGGCACTAGACCGCAAGCTGGCACCTTTAGATGTTTCAAGTGTATGGAGCCGGGACACAAATCTTCTGAGTGCCCGCGACGCCACTTCGTCGCCGTCATTGATTCTGAGAGTGGGTCAGAACCTGAGTATGGGGTCTTCCTTAGCGACTCCCATCCTGACCCGACTCCTGAGCCCGAGTTAGAGAGTGAGTACGAAGTTGAGGGGGAGCAGCCTGAATCGTTAGTGTGCGTTCTCCAACATAGTCTTCTAACGCCCAAAGCTCTCACTGACGACGAATGGTTGAGAAACAACATTTTTCGTACGACCGCACGCATTCAGGGGCAGTTCTGCTCCATCATCATTGATAGCGGTAGTATGGAGAACTTTGTTTCTCAACGTATGGTAGATAAGCTGAAGCTGAAGTCACAACCGCTAGAAAAACCTTACAGTCTATCATGGGTCACGAGTAGCACGACTATTCCCATCACACATCAGTGTCTCGTAGAGTTTTCCATCGGTAGCACCTATCAGGACGCTGTTTGGTGTCATGTCGCCACTATCGAGGTCTGTCACATCCTATTGGGACGGCCTTGGCAGTACGACAGACGAGTTATCCATGATGGAGTGAAGAACTCTCACTCTTTCGAGCGCAATGGGCGCAAGATCGTTCTACTTCCCCAGAAGAACAGTCTTGTTCCTAGAGCCCCTGAGAGATCTTCACACCCTACACCTACTGTGTCGGCCATATCCTTCCCCTCCGCCACAATGTTACTGACAGGGCCCCAATTTCAGGAGGAGATGAAGGATAGTGAGGTCGTTTATATGTTGTCTGGTCTAGATACCTCCCCGCCCATAGCTGATATCTCTAGTATTGTCCGCCCACTGACTGATGAATATGCTGAGATCATGCCGGAGGAGTTACCCGATCAGCTCCCTCCGATGAGAGATATCCAGCATTGTATGACCTTATGCCTGGAGTCAGTTTACCTCATCTTCCCCACTATCGCATGAGTCCGAAGGAGCACGAAGAACTCCATAGGCAGGTGACCGATCTGATCTCAAAGGGTCACATTAGAGAGAGTATGAGCCCGTGCGCCGTCCCCGCATTATTAATTCCTAAGAAAGATGGGACTTGGCGTATGTGCGTAGACAGTCGAGCGATTAATAAGATAACAATCAAATATCGCTTTCCCATCCCCCGTTTGGATGACATGTTGGATATGCTTAGTGGATCCCGTTTATTTTCTAAGATAGATCTGAAGAGTGGATACCACCAGATTAGGATACGTCTCGGGGATGAATGGAAAACTGCTTTTAAGACGAGAGAAGGGTTGTATGAGTGGTTGGTGATGCCATTTGGGCTCTCCAATGCCCCTAGTACTTTCATGCGCGTGATGAATCAAGTGCTTAGACCACTTATTGGAGTTTGTGTAGTGGTTTATTTCGATGATATTCTGATTTATAGCCTGGATTCTGATCAGCACTTAATTCACCTTAGGCAGGTCCTAGATATCCTACGAGAGAATAAATTGTATGTAAATTTGAAGAAATGCACATTTATGACTGCTAGCCTGACCTTCCTAGGATACATCGTTTCATCAGAAGGTATTAAGGTTGATAGAGAGAAGGTCAAGGCGATAGAATCATGGCCTAGCCCTAGGACGATCACGGAGGCTCGAGGATTTCATGGGCTAGCTTCTTTTTACAGACAATTTATTCAAAATTTTAGCACGTTGATCGCCCCTGTGACTGATTGTTTGAAAAAGGGGACTTTTATCTGGACTGAGGAAGCGGAGCGAGCATTTTTGTTAGTGAAGGATAGACTTACTAGCGCTCCTGTGTTAGCTCTCCCTGACTTTGAGAAGATCTTTGAGGTTGACTGTGACGCATCGATTATAGGGATTGGAGCCGTTTTGAGTCAGGAGGGTCGTCCTGTAGCATTCTATAGCAAGAAGCTGAACGAGGCAAAAACTCGATACTCCACGTATGACATAGAGTTTTATGCCATCGTACAGGCTCTCCGTCATTGGCGACATTACCTGATCCAGCGCGAGTTTGTGCTGAATACTGATCATGAGGCATTGAAGCACTTGAACTCCTAAAAGGAGATCAGGCGTCATGCCAAGTGGGCTGCTTACCTGCAGGAGTTCACTTTCCATCTGAAGCACAAACCTGGTGTCACAAATCGAGTAGCAGACGCACTTAGTCGTCGTTCCCACTTATTAGTCACCCTCCACCCACGCATCACATCCTTAGACTCACAACGTGACCTATACTCGACTGACCCCTATTTTGGAGACATTTGGCGGTCATGTAGTCACACTGGGACCGACACCACTACCCAGTATGTCGTGAGTGATGGCTATTTATTTAGAGGCACCCGCCTTTGCATCTGCGAAGGTCCACTTCGAGAAACGTTACTTCGAGAGCTCCACTCGTCTGGGTTAGGAGGTCATGTTGGTCAGTCTAAACTATTAGATCTCGCAAGCTCTCGTTATTATTGGCCGAAGATGAAACGGGACGTTGTTGATTTCATCCGACACTGCACGACGTGTCAATTGTATAAGGGGCATGCTCAAAATACTGGTTTATACACCCCCTTACCTATACCTGAGAGGCCATGGGACGACATTTCGATGGACTTCGTGACGGGCCTCCCTCGCACTCAGAGGAAGGTAGATTCTATATTTGTCGTCGTTGACCGATTTTCAAAAATGGCGCATTTTATTCCGTGTAGGAAAACCTCTAGTGCGGTACATGTCGCTAATTTATTTTTTAGAGAGATAGTGCGCTTACATGGCATTCCGAATTCTATCACGTCCGATCGGGATACGCGATTCATGAGTTATTTCTGGAAGACGCTCTGGAGCCGACTGGGCACCAAGCTCGAGTTTAGTAGCGCGTATCATCCACAGACTGACGGACAGACGGAGGTCGTTAACCGAAGTTTGGGAGATTTTCTTAGATGTTTAACAGGGGAGAAACCGACACAATGGGATCTTGCGCTACCACAAGCTGAATTTGCATTTAATAATTCTAAAAATCGCTCCATTAATAAATCTCCTTTCGAGATTGTGTATGGTTTTCCCATTCCTCACTTACTTGATCGTCACTCCCTTCCCTGCCATGAACGCATTTCTTTTGAAGCGCAAACACATATTGATTATTTAAAAGAGTTGCATAAGATTATAGCTGATAAACTGCGAGCAACTTCTGAAACATATAAATCCATGGCTGATCGTCATCGCCGAGAGTTATATTTTTCAGAAGGCGATTGAGTGTATGCTTATTTCAGGAAGCAACGATTTACACCTGGGACTTATCATAAGCTACAACAAAGGAAGTTTGGCCCGTTTCAGGTTCGGAAGCGTATCGGAGATAACGCCTATCTCCTCGACCTGCCCGTTGAATTCGGTACTTCACCGATTTTTAATGTGGCAGACCTTTCGCTATTTTATGGAGATCCACCTACTTCCGGCCCAGCACCACCGCTCACAGCTCCGGACATACCTCCAGATCTGGTGCCCGCACCGACGCCTATCACAGATTAGATTGATCAGGTCCTTAATGTCCGGGAATTTCATACTCGGAATGGCACGTATCAGCGCTACCTTGTTTCTTGGCGTGGGCGTGCTATCACTGACAGTTCTTGGATTACCCCTACTGAGTTACAGCGACGCCGCCCTGATCTTTCCGTTGCTGGCTTTTGCAAATTCTCTCCGGAGTCGAGTTCTTTCAACCTGGAGGGAATTGATGCATCCTGATTTTATGATGTTTACATTTTCCTGTATTTTGTACTTTTATTTTCGTATCGTCCTCTTTGTTTTTCTGGTTCGGCTCACCGGTTTGACCACCCGGTGGGACCCTGAATAAATGGTCCAATAAACATAGTAATAGGACGTAAACGGTAAGCCAACCAATTATATTAATTACGTATAAAATTATTTTCAAATTACATTACAAAACATGTGAGTATTAATTAAATGGATTTCCATTTAAAAACTTGCCAAAATTTCATCTCCTAAAGTTGGCCAATTTGTTTATTAAGAAACAAATTTTCTGCCTTCCTAAAATTCTTCCTAAATTTCTGCCAAAAGAAGACACGGACAGCTCCTAATAAAATACACGGACAGCTCTCAACAAGGGGAGATCGGGATTTGACAGGTTGAAATAACCTCTCGTCCCGTCCCCGTCCGACGTCCCACTGCCCTCGTTCTTCCGTGCCCTTCCCGGCGCTCGTTCCCCCGTCGCATCTCCAGCGCAAGTCTCCCTCCTCTTCCTCCGGCGCTGTCGTCGACCTCACAAGCGCGCCGAGGGCTCGTGTTCTGGCCGTCGACTTCGAGACCATCTCCGGCCGGGACCCTCATCCTTTCGACGAAGCTTCTGGCGCCGGCCGTCGACCACGCCCCCTCTTCCGGCCGGTTCTACAGTGAGCTCTTCCACCGACGAGACCGTGACATCCCCCTGCGCAACTGTCCCTGTTCGATTCCACTTCCTCGGCCGTAGCTTGCTTGGTAATCCCTGGAAAAATCCACCCTACTCCATTATTCAGTTTTAAAATTTTATGCGCTTAATTAAATAATTGGTTGGCTTGCCGGGTGCGTTCTATCACTTGTTTATTGTTTTTTTTTTATCTCATAAATTATTATCTGTGAAGGCTTGTGGTTGCCCGTGTTCCGTGACGATTCCCTCCTAGCATTGAGAGCGCTCTCAAATAACGGAAAACGAACTTTTAAAAATTCGAACGTCTCTGATTTTTACGCGCGAAAACTCGGATCCGCTCTCTCGGATCGCTTAGGTTACATCAATATATTAATTAATTTTTAAGATATATTATAAGATATAAAATTAAAATAAAATAATATTATAATTATTGCGGTGCGGTGCGGTTTATTCGGTTTTGCCAAGGCAAAAACCGAACCGCACCGCAAACCATGCGGTTTTCCAATAACCAACACCGCACCACAACCACACCGTTCGGTGCGGTTTGAAAACGGTGCGGTGTGGTGCGGTGTTGCGATTTTTTGCGGTTTCGGTTTTTAAATTTCAGGCCTAGTAAAAGCTATTACGAAGAGATTACAACCAAATAACAAAGAACTAAGTTGCCGGAGAGAGACGAGAGCTTGAGACCGCACCAACAGGGAGGATTCGACTCAAGTTCAGCGTGCCTTTCTGGGTACTCTGCCCCCTATTTATATTACTTGGGGCTTGCCCGAACGGGTAGATACTAAAATTACGGCTTGCTCGGTATACAAGAGAACTGGGCAGGGATGAAAGAGAAAGAGAGAGTGCGGTTACAACAAGCTGTAATCGCCTTAACTAAAAGACTGGAAAGGAGCTGGGGTGATCTCTGGAAGTATCTGCCCTTACTGCTTGAACTCCAAGAGGTTTCTTGCTCCATCTGAGGCTGAAAGGCTCTTGATGGGATCGCAGGATTCCGGGCTAACATAATCCCCGCACTTTTTTAAGCTCGTGCGGGCTTCGAAAAAGTAAACAAGGTAGCCGCGAAGATTGTGACTCGACTTGAATGCTCTGAAAGTCTATAAATAGCCCAGGATTAGGCTGTTTGGAGGATCACTTTTCTGACGATCCCTTTCATACTTGTTGGGGTTACGATCTTCGACAGAGAGATGGCTGCTCGCAACGCTGCGCTGCTGGAGGCACTGGCGAAAAGAACTGCCACCCTCTCATCTCCCCTCAAGTAGGGAGGAAAAGGTGCGACGGTCACGTCCATAGCGTCGGCTACTGTTGCGAAGATGAACGGGACGTGCGGTCTCCCCAAAGCGACCTTCGTTCCTACGACTCCTGAAGCTTCCATTGACGTCAACGTGATGGACATGCCGGCTTTTGTTAAACCGAAGCTGGCAGGTGCGTACACTTCTTCCGACCTTGGGGACGAGGAGTTGAACACATTCTTCAAGAAGGGGGAGGAAGAACCCGCAAAGGACCTTTCGCGCGAGCCCTCCCTGAAAGAGCCGGGTGAGGCGGAGAAAACGCCAGCGGCGGAGGTCCCGACGGATGCTCTTGACAAGAAGAGGTAAAGGAAGGGCCACAAGAAGGAGGTCGCTAAGAAGAAGCGCAAACAAGCTGCTATTGAGGGCAAAGAGGAGAGGCTCAGCTCTGTAGTTGTCCACCTAAACGTGGACGAGTTAGGGCGGACACCTCTGCCTGACTTGCCCAGCATTCAAGTAGAAGCTTTATCTGGTTGCTGCTGAAGACCCCGTGGATGATGCAGACAAACAAATTGATTTGCATGTTGAGACGCCAGACATGGTCGCTGAGAGGTTGCGGCCAGAGTAGGAGGATGAAAAGCAAACAGACTCCGAGGAGGTGAAGAAGGACGCAGAGAGGTTGCTGCTGCTGGAGGAGGCCCAGGGTTGGGTGGACGACAAGAGGGTGCAGAAAGTTGCTGAGAGAAAGAGGAAGGCCGCTGAGAAAAAATGGTAGAAGATGGAGGCCCGGGAGAGGGAGGCTGCGGAACTGGCGGGGAAGGACGCTGCGGTTGAGACCGCGTGGCGCGAGGCCAAGTCGAAGGGTAAAGCGATTGTTGACCTTGGTCCGATGGCCACTCTGGTCCAATTCAGTGCTGATGTTGCAGTGCTTTTAGAAGGTAGAGGAACTGACTCAGGAGGTGCTGCGAGCGCCGAAGAGAGTTCGCAACAGCTTCCTTCAAAGATCCAGACTTTACCTCCCACTCCACCGATGAGACCCGAATCTTTGGTCATCTCCCCCTTAGTGGGAGCGGCTCCAGGTGAGCACCCGCTGAGTCATGAATTGATGAGGGAGCAGCGCAAACATGGCGAACTGTCACGAAAGCAATTCCTTCAGCGAACTAACCCTGAGCGGCTCGGGCATCCTGTGATGGTTCCTGAAGTAGTACCATTGTCGATGCTTGTTGCTTCGGCAAACATGACCTAGTCCCTGAACGAGTAACGATGAAGGATACAACGGGTATATCCGCCCTCCCTGCACATGATTAGTTGTGAAAATAATCCTTTTACATGTTACCTCAGTTACCTTTTCAGTGGTCGCGCCAACTGTTCCTGCAGGACGGGATGAGGAGCTAGCTTCGCTACTGGGAGAGTTGCGGAACATGAAGGACAAAGTCCGCGACCTGGAAAGAGGCGGCATACGTAAAGATGAGAAAATATTTGTGCTTACCTCCGAGATTTCTCAGCTGAAACAGAAAATCTTGCGAGAGGGTGCGGTTTCTGGATCGAGGTCACGGTCACTCCTCGAAGAGGCGAGCGTCCTATACGTAGTGCGGGTGCGAAAAGATATCCAGGCTCTGCACAACATCAGAGCGCAATTGAACAGTGCTTTGGTCGTTGCTCACAAAGCTTACAGCGACCTCGCCGATGGCCTGGCGCATGTAGGTGTAGAGCGCACTCCTCCACGGGACTAGTGTTGTCTTGAGTAATTGGGAAGCACTTTGTTGATTTATGTTTGTAAACTTATTCTTGTTTGGTGACGATATGGTATGTGCGGTCACGCACTCATTTTTCTTTTGCTAATATGTTTTGTTTGCGTTTTATCAGCTTGGAATGCTCTATGAATGGTTTTATGGCAGTTACATGTTGGTGCGAACACTTTCCTTGCTATCCCTTATTTTGTTTTGCAGGCCAACACTCTGGAGGGGGCGGTTATCAGAGGCGTAACCGCACGAGCTTGAACTGCCGACGTTTCGTCTTTCGAGTCTAAGGACAGGGAAGCGTCTATAAATAAGAGGTGCCTCCCGTTCCTTACGCACTTCACTCACGCAAAGAGAATGAGCTGATTGGTGCGACCGCTGACAATTGTGTCTAAGCGAGTAGACTTTGTGATCAATTTCTTGTCCGCCTAGACTCAGATTCTTTCCATCTCGGAGTTGAAGTTCGCCAACTTCTCGTCACGACACCCCTTAGACCCCCGCTACACGACGCGGTTACCTGAGTGTGAGGAGAGGTTGAACACCATTTATGACGAAGAGCTCATCGTCCCTTTTGACCACTTCGACTCTGGGTGGCGATTTCCAATCTTCCCCTCAGTTGTTGAAATCCTCAATTACTTCGGCGTAGTGCCCTCCCAGCTGTCGCCGAATGCCGTGGCGGCCGTCATTTCTTTCATGGCATACTTCAGGACGGTGCGAATACAGTTCAACTTTTATGTTTTTCGCAACCTCTTTTACGTGAGGGCTAAAGCTGGGGGCAGTTATACTTTGGCTCTGACAAGATGCGGGTTCTGAACCTCCCGAACAAGGTTCGCAACTGGTTTGACCGGTTCTCCTTTTTCAAAGGCGACTTCAACGGTCTCTCCACCCTCCCGGACGTGCGGAGCGAGGACGTCTTCATGGTGCCCAAACTGAAAGGGGCGGTGAGGCGAATAATGGGCTTTCTTAACCGCGCCCCCTTTGACGTGGATTACTACATCCCTCTAGTGCAGGAAATCGTGAATGTTCCAGTAGAGGGTTGTAAGTATGGGTGGTTAGCTAAACAAGTAACCGCACTTAACGTGATGATTCTGACTTGGCTTTTTCCTTGCAGTTGTTCTGATGGTCCCTGATGAGAAACCGCACCAGCCCCTCAGGCCTGTCTTGATGGCTGGCGAGAACAAACGTCTGTTGGGGCAACGAAGGGAGGAGGCACATAAGGCAGGGGGTGCGAGCATTTCTTCAAGGAAGCAGAAGACCGCACAGGCTCCTGCGGATGAGGTTGGAGAGTTCGCCTTCTCTGGTTTTGGAGAGGACCTACAGGATGCCACAGGCCACCCCCTGATGCAGTGGGATCCCGAGGGTAGGCCAGTCGCCCTTAGCATTGCCCTTCCTTCTTGGCGGGAGGATGACAAGGTGACGCCGCATGCTTATGCGGCCACCTCTCCGACTCCTCGCTCTGGGTAACGGGCATAGTCAGATGTTGCGGAACAATAAAGTGTATGCGATCCTTACCTTGGATCTTTTGAGGGATAAGGGTGCTCTTAAAGGATGAATTCACTGACATCGACTATCCGACTCTATATGCAAATTTCAGAAATATTGAAATCTCGTAGTCGGAGGGTGCATGCTCTCAGGCTGCTGCGGTCGCCAATTCGCAGGAGGCGGGCGCAGAGGAGGAAGTCATTGATCCAGAGCGAGGAGTAGGAGAGTAAAATAGCTCCTCCTCGGAGACCGACGCGGAGTCGAGCGGATACAGCTTGACCAGCTCTAGCTCTGCATCCCATCCTAAGAAAAAGGCCAAATGCAAAGAAGTGGCGGTCTCTTTCGAGGAGGACTGACTTGTATTTTATTCTTCTTTTTGACGAGTGATCACGCAGAATCTTGTAAGCACGGCCACTGCATCCCTTGTATATGTTAACGAAATGAAAGACTTGCTGCCAATCCTATCATGTGCAGCTTCTGTGTTTGTACCTGCAAATGCATGTTTGATGTGTATATAGAAATATGAAATTACAATGTACTTTCGTTACACTGAGTGTGCGGACTCCAGACTTGTAACCGCCATATGCATAATCGTTATACAGTGTTTTGCAGGTATAGAGTGTGCGGTTGCAGAAGCATAACCACAGTAACCTTGGCTTTGAATAGCGGGAAATATATTGCATGAAACCGTGCAGACACACTCACTAGTGTTTGCGCATTACAGAGAATAACATCAAGGTGACCTTGATAACATAGAGTCCATGGACTTGATGCTTGTGCCATAAGAGTAATCACGCGTTGTGATGAAGAATACCGAGCTTTGATATTAGAGAAATAAGCACAGAGTGGATTCAAGAGAAGCGGACCCCTATTATAACAATGGTAGTCCAGAAAGCCTTATAGTTATAATGACCGAAGACCGCACGTCGCTACTGTGCGTAACCGCTTGTTAGCTGATTATTATCATTGAAATTTAAGACCTCAGACTTGGAAAGAACCCAGAGCGCGTGCGTTTTCCATACGAGTAACTGCGCATTAACGAATTGAGAGCCTTGGAGGTATGATAAGCTCATATAGTTGAAGCATGATGTGGTTATTACAGTCGTAACCGCTCATTAATATCATTACTGACCCAAGCATGTTGATCCCTTGAAAGCTGGGAAATAGTTTCTTGTGGAGTGAGGTTGCTTTCATAGTAACCGCCCAATGCACGGGGGGCAATTTACTGAGCCAAGTCGTAGGCTAGGGTGGACCAGCGGTGTTGAAGCCAGGAATATCCTAGGCTCCAAAATTTGGACCAATGCAGCCGGAGACTACTTGTCAAGCGACTCGAAGAGACGGCTTGACTGACAACTACGAAGAAGCTAGAAGAGCAACAAACAGGACCCCAGGTGCCACGACAGGGAGGTCCCGCCACGTACCCAGAAGCTCAGAAGAGACTTCCCCTCCACAACCAAAAAATGGCCGAGCAGGGTATGAGGAAGGCACCGACTTGGCTAGTACTGGGAGTAGCGGCCAAGTGTGACGGGTTCCAGAATGCAAGAGCAGGGTTTCAAAAGCTCAAGTCCAAGTGCCAATCCAAGTACCCCTGGGGTCCTATTTATAGGAAAACCAAGGGGCAGGGGGTTTATAGCCCAGCCCCTGCCCGACGACTAGCGACATTGAGGCGATCTCCCCGGGCAAATGGGCGAGTATCACCTATGGTCGCCCACCTTTTGGCGAGTATCCGGGCTACTCGCACGAGTGCACCCCTACTCGCCTAGGCCTTCTTCTACTCCTGCGCTCGACGAACTCTGGAAGGCTGCGTTCGTCGAACTCTGGAAGGCTGCGTTCGACGAACTCTAGAAGGCTGCGTTCGACGAACTCTTGAAGGTTGCGTTCGACGAACTCTGGAAGGTTGCGTTCGACGAACTCTGGAAGGCTGCGTTCGACGAACTCTGGAAGGCTGTGTTCGACGAACTCATCTACTACTCCTGCTGGCCGACTTTGTCTTGGTGTCTCGAACTGTTGACTTCTGTGTTGACCTTTTGACTTTGATTTCTGCCTACGTGGCTTTGAATGGGCCCACCCTCGGAGAATGAGGGTTGTTCACAATCCCCGCTCTTTGCGAGTAACGTAGTTGCTCGGAAAGAATCATCCAACCGTCATTCGACGATCAGGCCTTCTGGCGAGTATTGTTCGGTAGTCGGCATCTCGCTGCTCAACGCTATGGCTCTATATATAGAGGGGGAGGGGTCTCTGAGGGCACGACTTTTCTGATCTCGCTCAAGATGTCGCGCAGTATTGCCGAGGAAGCTGCCGCTGACATGGCCGAGCTTGAAAGTCTGCTGCCACCGTTGCGGAAGCCTGCTCGCGACGCCGAGCTTGAGGACTTCCTCGCTTCCAGGAAGAGGAAGAGGCTCGAAAAGAAAAAGGAGAAGAAGAACAAGAAGAAGAAGAATGCCGCCACCTCTGAGAATGTCGCCGATTCTCTGGTCGGCAGTACCCAGCAGGTACTTGACGACTTGGGTCTCGGCCACTCGGGCGAATCGCCTGTTCCTAACCTTCCTGCGTCGAACGTCGCCCCAGAGGCGAATACTGCTGGAATCTCGGTCCAAGTTCAAACTGGACTCCCTCCTTTACAAAGTGAGAGCTACCTACTCGCCGCTTTTCTGGTTTGAGTCGCCTAATTTGCTGGCGAGTTTCTGATGCTTTCTACACTATCTCGCAGATCCGCTACTTATCGCTGCTCAGGAGGAGCCTTTGATCGCCATTCCTCTGCGATCATCGCCTATGATCTCGCCCAGGACTGGGGGAGGAACTCGTCGGGGTGGATCGGTGCGGGTCCTTCACAGCTTTTCGGTGGACAAGAGGCCGATGAGCGAGCAGGGGGCTCCTTCAGCGAGTAACACTCTTCCGCCGCCACCGTCTTTGCAGCAACCAGAGGTAGCGAGTAGCGCTCAGCTACCGGCGGACGACCTTCCTCCACCTCCTCCTTTTCCACCGCCTGCCGACATGCAAGATGATCATCGTCTTCATTCCTCCTCGGTTCCCACCACCCAGCAGGGTGAGTCCTCGCGTCGAGGCGGGGTGGCGAGGTCTTCTCCTTTCTTTGCTCCCAGAGGAGGAGGGCGACCAGCGGATGGTCGCGGTCGGGGTGATGTGCATTCCAGCAGGGAGCACATCGGCGGATCGCACTTTAGCCGGCGAGATGGCGTCATCGCAGTCTATCCCCGCATCGGGGAAGGGGCTCTCCTCGCCGCCAATCTCGGAGTCCTCGCCGCGACTCGCGGAATGATGCTCATCGGCCTGGTAAATGGAGTCGTTGTTTTGCTGAATATCTTGAAAAAAGGTCTTGTCGCTACTCGCTACTAAGGCTTTGCTTTTTGTCTTCTTCTGCAGCTCGCGCTCACACCCCTAATGGGGCTCTGATTGACGGGGTTGGGCTTCCCACCCGCGAGTACCAGGAGAGGGCTACTCGCGTCATCCTGGACTTGGAGGCGAAGTTGGAGCGTCTGGCGATCAGCGAGTCTCATCGTCGCCTGACTGCGGTGGAGGCGCGAGTTGAGCGCTTGGCGGCCGCTGACTCTCAGCGTCGCCTGACCGAGCTGGAGGTGCGAGTATCCAGGCTAGAAGAGTTCGATGCTCGGCTGGTGGGAGCAGAATCTCGCCTTCAATCTGTCGGCGATCTGGAGCGCCGGGTTGGTAGGATGGAGCATCGCCAGCAGTTGCATCATGACGAGCTAGTGGGAATGCGCGCGAGCATGGGCTCCGTTGGTCGCCTGGCGAGGATGGAGGAGCAGTTTCGACAAGGCGAGGATGCAATGTCCGTGGCCTTCGAGCATTTCAAGCGAGCTCGCGGCATGGGCTGGGTTGGGCGACAACCACAACTTCCCGATGCTCAGGCGAACCCCTAGGATCATGCCTTCTTTCTCTTTGTATCAGCTAGTCGCCGCTTTGGCGAATGATTTGTAACTTTGAACAATTTGATTTCTTTAAGTAATTTGTTATTTGACGAGTATGAAAATCGCCCTTGCTTTCTTGCCTGCTTGTTGTGATGTCTGGATTTACTTTTGATTTTTGTTTCTTTCTTGCGAGTATTTGTTGAATGTTGCGTCGATTTGGCGAGCATCTCAGTAATCTGATGCGGGTACTCGCTCGCTTGGTGTTGATGATTTGACGTGCACCGTTGGTTTTGACGACTTTTCCTCGATTCTCGCCACCCCTTACTCGTGCTCGCGGCGGCGTACGCGACAAGCCAAGTATCGTCGAGTACTATAAATATGGGGTACGTATTTATTACGCTTTTGGCGATCTCTTTTCTTTCCAGCGGGTATCTGTCGATTGTTCCACTCCTCGCCTCTTTGATACTCGCTTCTCGGTTTCCTTTCTTTCTGAATGGCTGACGAGGCAGCTATTCATCGTGCGAGTCATGCGAAGAACTTCGAGACGACTTCCTTCAAGAAGCCGATTACTCGGCCGAGCGATTTGAAGGAGTTTTCTGCTAAATATTTGTCGCAGGGGTATGTCGCCAGGGTTCCTCGCGAGGATGAGCGCCTAAACTCATTCTCGGCGACCGAGCTGATATTCCTCATCCGCCACTTCGAAGTCGGCCTACGACTACCATTGTGGTCGGAGGTCTACCAGATACTCCGCTATCATGGGATAGTCCCGACCCAGATTAACCCGAACGGAGTGGCGATGATCACGAGCTTTCTCTGCTTCCTGCGAGAACAGAGGATCGCCTACGATCTTTCCGTCTTTCGGCGAGTATTTCACTTCGGCGCCACTGGCGAAGGCGTCGTCTTTTTGTGCAGCCACGTCTGCACACTGGTCGGCATGACGAACAAGAACCATCGCTGGACCGAGCGGTTCGCCGTCATCAATGGCGACTTTGGAGTCGTCCCGACCTCATCCTTCCAACCCGCGGAGAGCGCCTTCGCTGTCCCTTTTTTGGAGGAGGGTAGGGAGAAGCTACTCGACAGCTTCCGGGGTCGCCGCCTGGATGTCGTCCTCTGGAGGAGGCGAGTAGATGAGCTCGCCGAGGTGTTCCCGGGTGAAGGTAGTCTTCTGAACGAGTATTTGTCCTACTCGCCCCTTTGTCTTCAACTGATAACTAGTGTCTTGATGCAGCTACTCGCTCCCTACCGAGTGAGTTTCTTCCTTTGGCGCCGAAGGCGGGGGCTCCTACTCTGATCGACTCGTCGCCAGGTGGCGATGAGCAGGAGGTCGCCGGTGATGGCGCCGGGCCTTCAAAGAAGCGGAAGGCTAAGGCGAAGTCCGCCGAGCCTGCGAGAAAGAAGGAGGTCGCCAAGAGGGACCTGAAGGCGAAGGCAAATCCTTCGGAGGCTGGCGGGCCCATGAAGTAACTTTGAGCACCAACCTCCCCGCCTGGTCGGAGGATTGGGAGGATTCTGGCGAGGCGTTCGACGTGATGTTCGCCCTTTATGGTCGCGCAGATGCTGAATCCCTGCAGGACGTATCAGCCGAGTATCTGGCGCATCAGAGCTCGCGAGCTTACCTGCGGGCTGCCGAGCTCGGTCAGGCGACGGCGAGAAAACTGCTTTAGTACGAGCAGGTGATAAAGGTGCAGAGCAAGAAGCTCATTACCATGGGGCTGGAGGCCGCCAAGTGGAAAGATCATGAGGTACTCGCACGTCGCCTTTCTGATCTCTGGGATAGTCGCCTTTCACGCCGATCGATGTTTGTTAACCGCTGTCTTTATCTGTACAGGCCGCCGAGGTGGAAATGGCGAAGAAGGTGTCCCAGCTGGAGAAGGAGCTGGAGGATACTCGACAGACCTTGGAGGCCGCCCAAATTCGCATCGCCGAGCTGGAAACTCCGGCTGCCGAGCAACAGCCTTCGTCAGCGGGCCCCTCCAGGGTTGGCAAGCAGATTCGGATACACGGCGATGAGATGCCGCATATTCGCCGTGAGATCGCGCGAGCAACCGGGAAGGTGGTCTTAAGCAAGCTGAAGGCCGAAGGTCTCCTGAAGCCGGAGGCAATGGACCTGACTGTCATGGACATCATCCCGGCACTACTCGCCGAAGAGTCCACTTCTCTCGGGCGAGTTCTTTCGTCGTCTTCTAGCGATGATGATGATTCTGAGGAAGAGGAGGATGATGTCGATGTAGATGGCGATGATGATGGCAAGGACGATGATGAAGGCGATGATGGCGCATAGTCGCCTGGTTCTTTTTTGCAAAGTTGTATAGCATTTTTTGTATATGTATTTATGAAAGTAGTGAATACAATTTTTTGCTCGCCTTTTGTAGTCGCTTCTTGCTTTTCTTTTTTTGTGGTTATACCAAGTAGGCTCTTAGGTTCGAGGCGAGGTTGAGTGCTCGCTAGGCGACTAAGCATAGACGAGATAGGATACTGCGGACGACGATCATACCTTGCTCGCACGTTAGTTGCTCGCTTGTTGGATACTCGCCTATATATACCCGTGCATACATACTCGCCTATATATACCCGTGCATACATACTCGCATCTGCATACTCGCACCTGCATATGAAGAAATTTTTTAGAGGCATGCAATCCCGAGACTCCATCTTGTACCCCCATGTTTGATGTTGATGGAGAGATTGACACAGTAGAGAATGACTGTCGGGGAGGTTCCAGAGGAACACCTTCCAAGGGAACACACCATCCCAAGGTCTTCATCCTACTGCTCTTGTTGATGCTGTTGAAGAGATCGACACAGTAGGGAATGACTGTCGGGGAGGTTCCAAAGGAACACCTTCCAAGGGAACACACCATCCCAAAGTCTCCATCCTACTGCTCTTGTTGATGTTGTTGAAGAGATCGACACAGTAGGGAATGACTGTCGGGGAGGTTCCAAAGGAACTCCTTCCAAGGGAACACACCATCCCAAGGTCTCCATCCTACTGCTCTTGTTGATGCTGTTGAAGAGATCGACACAGTAGGGAATGACTGTCGGGGAGGTTCCAAAGGAACACCTTCCAAGGGAACACATCATCCCAAGATCTCCATCCTACTGCTCTTGTTGATGCTGTTGAAGAGATCGACATAGTAGGGAATGACTGTCGGGGAGGTTCCAAAGGAACACCTTCCAAGGGAACACACCATCCCAAGGTCTCCATCATACTGCTCTTGTTGATGTTGTTGAAGAGATCGATGTTTTCCTGCCATACTTCACAACCAGAGAGGATTTAAACATACCTACTCAAATGATCGAAAGAAGTAAATGGGAGCGAAGTGCTTTGCTGCGAGCCTTTGGCTCTCGAGGGTTTATGACACCTTTATTCATTGGTCCCCTGCGAGGTTAAGTGGATCATCTCTTCGTCGGATTGGGAGGTCAGCGTCCAGACTTCTTCCTGATAATCTTACCAGCCGGATGAGAGGTGCGGTCGGAGGGTTCCTGCAGCCAACGTGCAAGGGGGGAGCTGATCTTGACCGTCAGTGCGGAGACTTGGTCTTATGAGAACGCACTACCGAGGCACCGTCCCATCACCCGTTCTGGGTTTTATAAGAATCAAGTCGGAGGCCAGTTTCCCAACCCATCGTGGAGATCGACTTCACCTTCCTTTAGACAATTGCTTTTTAGGAGAAGAAAGGGAGCTCTCGCAGCCCGTTTTTCGGGGGGGGGGGGGGGGGGGGGGGGGGGCGAGGAATTTATATTCATCGTGGGAAATTACAAAAGAGGGGGAGAATACACCTTCCCTACTCATTTCCTCTGGCTTCCGTTTCTCTGCCCTCCTGGGCTCTTCCTTCTTCCTCTTCTCGGGGGTCTTCTCCTCTTCTTCCTCCTCATCTTCCTTTGTCACTCGGGTGAGCCTGGCTAGGAAGCTACGGTTGGAAGCCTCACCCTGGACGAACTGATTGGCCCTCTCGATTAGATTGCCGTAGGAGTATGGAGGGTTCCTACCGATCTCCAACTTAAAGAGGCCTTCACGAAGGCCGAATATCAGGGCCAGCTGCAATGTGCGACCATCCACCTCCTGGATGTCCAACACCTCCTCCTGGAAGCGGTCGATATAATCTCCCAACGTCTCCTTGGCCCCTTGCACCAGGTGGAAGAGGGTCGTTGCTTCCTTCTTCAACTTTTTGGTCGTGGCGAACCGCATCGTTAGCCCCCGGCAAAGGTCTTCAAAGCAGTAGATCGATCTTGCAGGCAACTGGTGGAACCAGTCCTTAGCCTTCCCTCGGAAGGAGATGGCAAATAGCCGGCATTTGAAGGCATCCGACATGGTCCTGATGGAGGCTACATCCTCGAACCACTGGATATGCCGGATAGGGTCATCCCTCCCCGAGTAGTAATTCATCGTGGGATCCCTGAACCCCTCCGGCACTGGTGCAGCAACGATCTCTTCACAAAAGGGGGTCCTTCCTCCCACTTGACGATGATCCTCCACTTGGCGAGTATCACCCCCATACTCGCTATAGGGGCGAGTACCGTAGTACCTCGCCTGCTCTTCCTCATCTCGAAACCGGATCCCGCCAGCCCCTTGCGAGGTTTGCGGGCAGAATTGCGACTTCCTTGGTCGCTCGGGCTCTTCCACATGATCCTTCCCTGCTCGCCGGGAGGGAGCACCTTCTTCGATCACAACCGGATGATGGGGTGAAGTCGTCGTACCCTCTGCGCGAGTTTGAAGAACTGCTCGCAGGGTTCCTTCGATTCGCCGCGTGAAATCTTCAAAGACTGCCAAAGTCACGAACTCGCCTCCACCGGCCGAGTTGCCGACAACCTCCTCATGGTCGCCTACTACCACCATCTTTTCTTTCCAGTAAGCTTTCTTTCCCTGGCTACGATCCACGCTCACCGTGTGAGGCCCCTATGCAGACCCCACAGCCATTCTGTATCAAAACTTATTTTCATCATTCATGTCAGGATGTTCTAGAAGTAAGTATAGTGAATACAGAATAAAACACATAATAAAAACTCATACCTTAGCTTAATCTTTAGTTTTCTTTTCCTCTCTAAACCACTTTGATTTCTTAAGAGTCTTTAGGAAACGCGCATCTTCCTAAAAAAATGAAGTCAACGGGCTTAGTCATAACGAATATGACTAAGTGAATAACATACTTCTTTAACTGCGGTACATGCAACCAAGAAACATCAGTATCAATATGCATAAATTTTACATTACAGTATCGAAAAAAACATCAGTACTAATATGTATTTATTCGTGCATATTAAGTTCCCTGCTAGTATTCTTTGTAACAACTTATTCATCAAGTTCTTTGCAACAACTTATCTATTCTTATGTTCTTTCGCGTTCGTTTCATCGACTATTTTCTTCTTACTCATTTCAGTTCATATTCTTTCATTCTTCATTCATATTCAAGTGCATATTCATTCTTTGTTCATGTTTAAATTCATATATCTTCGTTCGTTCGTATTCGTTTCATTTCTTTTATCGTCGAATTTAGATTCTTTCAACTGTAATTCATTCAATTCATTTTCCATCATCAATCATCAGATTTTTCATAATCAATTGCTAAATTAGATTTCTCATTTATCTTTTTAGTATATAAAGGATCTGGCCAAAATCCCAGATACATTATATAGAGCGAAGGTGGAATTACAATTCCACATACATGATCTTTTCATTTTCTAATCGAATTCAATTGTTGTTTTCGTTATTCAAATTCCATTTCCATCCCGAGGTAATTCTATCTTTATCCTTTATATGAGATCTTATCAATGACTAATGTACATTCATCATATTCGTTGTTTCTACGCTATTTCGAATTCACTCAATCAGTAATCGCAATTTTCACATTAAGTTGCAATAACAAACTTCATGACTTAACATTCGCATCAACTTATCATTTCGCAGACGATTTCACTTCTTACTTTCCTTGACTTCGCAAGCCCGATTCCCAAGCCCGATTCCCGCAAGTTCATATCATGTGTACTTATTATGTACTCACTGCAACAAACTTCTTGCAAACCTGGCTCTGATACCACTTTGTAAGGCCCCTATGCAGACCCCACAGCCATTCTGTATCAAAACTTATTTTCATCATTCATGTCAGGATGTTCTAGAAGTAAGTAAAGTGAATACAGAATAAAACACATAATAAAAACTCATACCTTAGCTTAATCTTTAGTTTTCTTTTCCTCTCTAAACCACTTTGATTTCTTAAGAGTCTTCAGGAAACGCGCATCTTCCTAAAAAAATGAAGTCAACGGGCTTAGTCATAACGAATATGACTAAGTGAATAACATACTTCTTTAACTGCGGTACATGCAACTAAGAAACATCAGTATCAATATGCATAAATTTTACATTACAGTATCGAAAAAAACATCAGTACTAATATGTATTTATTATTCGTACATATTATGTTCCTTGCTAGTATTCTTTGCAACAACTTATTCATCAAGTTCTTTGCAACAACTTATCTATTCTTATGTTCTTTCGCATTCGTTTCATCGACTATTTTCTTCTTACTCATTTCAGTTCATATTCTTTCATTCTTCATTCATATTCAAGTGCATATTCATTCTTTGTTCATGTTTAAATTCATATATTTTCGTTCGTTCGTATTCGTTTCATTTCTTTTATCGTCGAATTTAGATTCTTTCAACTGTAATTCATTCAATTCATTTTCCATCATCAATCATCAGATTTCTCATAATCAATTGCTAAATTAGATTTCTTGTTTATCTTTATCTTTATAAATTCAGAAATCATAAGGGTTGTTGTCGATTATCCCTTCTTGGTCTTCAACGACCTCTGTCTGGCCTTCAACGGCCTCTTCCATAGGGTATTCACACCCCCCCTACGGACTGGGTTAACCCTTATCATTTCCGATGCATCGATGCATATTATCTTTTATTCAACTTTTATCTTTTCTTGTTGTTCTTATTCACGTACATACTGTCAATATTCGTATTCAATCTTCGTATATTCAAACATTCTTTCAGAATTTACTTCGTCGCTTAATTCGTGTTATTTCTGATTCAACATCTTCTATAAATTCTCATATTATTCCGTGATTCATAAATGTAAGCGATTTCAATTTCATGTTCATGCACAATCACTAAAATGCTTTCAATATAATAATCTAATCATGTGTATATTCAAAATAATTCAAAGCTATGCATAATTAAAGAAATAAGTACTCGCTTTATTTTCTTCGTTCTTTGAATTCTCGTCATATGTTGTATTTACCATCATCTGCTATTAACAAGGTTTTAAATGTCGGATGTCGGAGACATGTCGGATTGGGTTTTTAGATGTCGGATGTCGGAGACATGTCGGGGACATTTCAATATGTCGGATTTCTAAAAAAAAAATTTATTTCTATCGACCACCCAAATTTATCACCATAATCCTCATATATACTGAGCATTTTACTCTAGTTAAGTAAAACTTTATTATGGGAACCTGAAAAGGAGCCTTCTTTATGGCTAAACATTGAGCTGCAAAGTAGAAATAAGAAACGAAATCTACAAAGATATAACACCAGCTCAAAATTTTATTTTCACACAGCTATAACTTCTGAAATAACATTTCATCAGAACTTAGAAGAAGTATAGAAAAACCCTAAACAACGATGGACAGCGCTAAACAGCGGTTCACTTTAATTTAATTCAATTTAGGCGACATTTCAAAATGTCGGGCTATAATGATTATTGCGTGTCGGCCGAAATGTCGGGTTTTATACAAAAAGTCGGCCGACATTTTTGAAAACGCCATAACCTATATATTTTGATTATGCAAGTCGTTTTCTTATCAAACAGGACATGTCGGCCGACATATCGGACATGTCGGCCGACATTTAAAACCTTGGCTATTAAACGAAATCAAAATGCTAATAATTTGCACTAAAGGAAAGCTAGTAGGAAATCTAGTAAATGAAAATATATTCAATTTCATCTAAAACTCAACCCCCAAAAATCTCTAACAATTTCAATCAATTATCAACCGTGAGTAAACAGATTCCAAAATGTTAGTTACAACTCAATCATAAATTCTTTCCACTTTAATCCTCCAAACAAAATGATATTAACTGAATAATAGTCTACCCAAAGCCAATATTTATTATACAACTAGATTAGTGAATCAAATTCCCTAATTAACCCATCCAATAATTCTCAAATCCATATTGCATACACTGACCGACTAAGCAAAACCAAGACTCCAAGCTCTAGCCTACTACAAACTAATTAGTTGTCCCCCCATCAGAAATTAAGGCAACTTATGTAAGTACCAGAAATTTCAGCCCATATAGGAGCAAAATCAGCCTATACATCTTCATAAAACAGCACACCCAATTCCTTTCCACAAAGGCACATTCCAATCCTTTCCAATAAAAATTACCACTACCAAAGAAACCAAAAATAGCTACAGCCATCCTTATGAAACTGTATTCAATCCCATAAACCGAAACCCTAACTTGCACTTGCAGAAAAATCCAACATCTAGGAGTAGCAAAGAAGAGGGGGAGAGGAAGAAGATCTTACAGTGGAAGCTAGAGTGAAAGAAGGCCTATGGCTGGCCCCTTCCCAGCAGCGCAGAAGCATCGGCCCTAGTAGAAATCATCGGCCCTGGAAGAGAGGAAGTCACTGGCCCTAGCATGCTACATGAGTAGGCAGCGACAGGAGCAGGCAGACATCGACAGCAAGCATCGGCGGCAAGCCTTAGCGAGAAAGGAGACGTCGTCGAGCGGCTCCTAATATCGCAAGGCGAGAGCGGCGGGATGCGGGAAGTGCCAGGTGCGGGTTTGTGAGAATGGAAAGGGCTCAATTTCCTTTATGGCCTCTTGAACCGGTCCAATACCACCGCCTAACCTAATTGGGTTCTTAATACCTCTATTGGCACACCAAGTCACTATTAGCACACCAACTTCCTAATTTATTTTTCACTCTTTAAATACCATTGGTGCACACAACAAGTTGAACAATTTAATGTTATATTTTTATCTCATACAATCAATCCACTTAAAATCACACCAATCAAGGCTTGCCACAAAATATATATTATGCACGTTACCAAACATATTCATCTCGTACAATTGTGTAAAAATGAACGATAAAATTTCAGAGAACTCGTGACACTAATTTCGTCAGGACTTTATTTATTTCTTTTTAATTATCATTTTGGGTCGCTTCAAGTTCTGGGTCGTTACACACCGCACCAAAGTGTTGAAGCCAGGAAAATCCTAGGCTCCAAAATTCGGACCAATGCAGCCGGAGACTACTTGTCAAGCGGATCGAAGAGACGGCTTGACTGGCAACTACGAAGAAGCTAGAAGAGCAACAAACAGGACCCCAGGTGCCACGGCAGGGAGGTCCCACCACGTACCCAGAAGCTCAGAAGAGACTTCCCCTCCACAACCAAAAAATGGCCGAGCAGGGTATGAGGAAGGCACCGACTTGGCTAGTACTGGGAGTAGCGGCCAAGTGTGACGGGTTCCAGAATGCAAGAGCAGGGTTTCAAAAGCTCAAGTCCAGGTGCCAATCCAAGTACCCCTGGGGTCCTATTTATAGGAAAACCAAGGGGTAGGGGGTTTTTATAGCCCAGACCCTGCCCGACGACTAGCGACATTGAGGCGATCTCCCCGGGCAAATGGGCAAGTATCACCTATGGTCGCCCACCTTTTGGCGAGTATCCGGGCTACTCGCACGAGTGCACCCCTACTCGCCTAGGCCTTCTTATACTCCTGCGCTCGACGAACTCTAGAAGGCTGCGTTCGTCGAACTCTGGAAGGCTGCGTTCGACAAACTCTGGAAGGCTGCGTTCGACGAACTCTGGAAGGTTGCGTTCGACGAACTCTGGAAGGCTGCGTTCGACGAACTCATCTACTACTCCTGCTGTCCGACTTTGTCTTGGTGTCTCGAACTGTTGACCTTTTGACTTTAACTTCTGCCTACGTGGCTTTGAATGGGCCCACCCTCGGAGAATGAGGGTTGTACAAGCGGGTTCTAACGCAACAATGTAGCTTTTCTCCGCTAAAGTCATCTGGTTGGGCTATAGATGTCCGGAGACAGAGCTCATTCCTCAGAAAGGATGTTTAGGGGGTTTAAGGCATCCACTACTCGACCTAAGGAGTCTAAAGCCAGAGGCTAAGGTGACCAGTTGGGCTTAAGGCATCTGTGGAGCTTTCCTCCGCAAGAGTCATCCAGTTGAGCTATAAGTGTGGTGTCTGGAGACAGAGCTCATTCCTCAGAAAGGATGTTGAGGGGGTTTAAGACATCCATTCCCCGGAGCTTGCCCTCAGAAAGGTACCAGAGCGATAGTGATACCTCTGTTGATGGGCGACAGGCTATAGCAATCACTCTGATCATCATAGCTTCCCACGTATGCCAGACGTGAGTCTCCAACGGAGCAATTGCAGTGGTCTTACAACAGTAGCAGTGATAGAGGAGACAAGCTTATGCCAACAGAGAGGGTTTGAGACTTAAAGACAGGTGCAAGAAGTTGGATCCGGAGATCGCAATTCAAGGGGGGTTCAAGTAAGTTTCGGGGACTGTCCGAAAGGAGTGGTTGCTTGCTTAGATTCCTCCGCATGATCGGATCTGAGGATCACACATGATGGGGAAAACAGGTAAGCTGTGTTATGATAAATAGGGTCTCTTGTGATTCGCCGTTCAGATGTGGTCCAGAGACCTCACACCAAGGGGAAAACATTAGTAACACAAAGCAATCATTAAGGCGTTAAATATTTGAAAGCAACCGAAAGGAAGAACACGCGGAGGATACAGAACCTTAAGAGTAATATCTCTTTAGGTCGTCGCCACTCCAAGTGTTGGAGACCTCCTCACCGTCATAAAGTTGCAAACGGTAAGCGTCGTTTTCAGGACTTCTTTGATAATGAAAAGGCCTACCCAATTCGGATTAAGCTTGCCAACCGAGGACATTCTGCCTGCAACATCTACCTTCATCATGACGAAGTCCTCCACAACAAAACTGCTTCACCCTGACATGTTTGTCAAAGTACTTGGTCATTCTTCTTTTGATTTCTTCTTGCCTCATGGTAGCTTGGTTTAGTTCCTCAATTAGGTCGAGGCTACATTTCATTTCTTCATCATTAGCTTCCATCCAGTCTTCGATGTTCTACTTTGAGAGGAGAACCCTCAGACTCATGACGTCGAACTCCACCAGGATGAGTGCTTCAGATTCGTGTGATAATTTGAATGGGGTCTCTCTGGTGGCCGAGGTCGGGGTTATTCTTATTGTCCACAGTATCGAAGGCAACTGCTCTGCCCAATTGCCGCGAACATTCTCCACATTTTTCTTCAAAAAGTTCAGGATCAACTTGTTGGCCGCTTCTACCTGCTCGTTACTCCTGGATTGGTGGACTGAAGCGAAGCGTAGTTAAGTGTCGACCTGTTCACAAAAACTTAACAAGTCAACGTTGTTAAACTGAGGTCCGTTGTCAGTTGTGACACACGATTTTCCCCACATGAAATTTTTGACGACTTGAGTCGTAGTTTTAGCCAACGTCTTGGCTTCAATCCACTTGCTGAATTAGTCGATTATCACGAGAATGAAACGTCGCTGCCACCTTCCATGGGGAAGGGACCGATAAGGTCCATCCCCCAAACCACAAACGGCCACGGAGTTGAAATCGAGCGCAGTTGTTGAGCAGCCTGGAATTGCAACGGTGCGAACTTCTGGCACCTGAAACATTTTTTTGCGTACTCGCTACAATCCTTCCTCATAGTTGGCCAGAAGTAACCTTGGCGGAGGATCCTTTTCTCGAGCGTCCTGACGCCCGAGTGACTTTCACATTCCCCTGAATGGACCTCCTGCAAGATTTTAGGAACCTCTTCTTCTGTGACACACCTTGCCATTGGTGACAAGAACGTTTTTTTTTTTATAAAGAACTCCCAAGAGGAGGAAATAATGTGCGGTTTGAGTCGAAACATCCTCGTGTTGGTCATTGAAGAGTGAAGCTCTCCAGTGGCGAGATAATAGACGAGTGGGTTTACCCATGACGGGTGCTGATCGATTTTCATTATCTCCACTTCCTTAATCGCTGGACGGAATAACTCAGTGACAGTTCCTCTAATTGGAGCCATACATTGCTAACTCGTCAGCTTCGACGTTTTCTTCCCTAGGTATGTGGTGGATGTTGAAGGTATGGAAACTGGCGATTCTTCGCGTGGCCAACGACTGATACCTCTTTAAAACAGGATCTATGGTCTCAAATGTTGGAGTTTCTGAGATGATCTCAAAGCAATCAACAGTTAGTCTTGCTGCCAACGCAATATGAGCCTATAGGGTCGCACATAAAAGCGTTTGGAGAAATTGGAGAAAGGATTGTGTTGGCCTTACTCATATTGGATATGAGTGGAGGACCAATCCTGTGACTGCTTGGAATCAAGTTGAGAATGTCTCAAAAGGGAAATCGTTTAAAGTGTTTAAACGAACGGATTTACTCTAGGTAATTCGGCTAAAGGCATTAACCGAATTCGACTAAATGGTTTAGACGAATTCGGCTAATGGGATTAACCGAATTCGGCTAAAGGGTTTAGACGAATTCAGCTAATGGCAAATTCGACGAAAGGGTTTCGCCGAATTTATACAGCCGAATCGAATTCGTCGAAATGGTTTCGCCGGATTCGGTTATAGTGATTAGTCGAATTCTGTTAATGCGATTAGTCGAATTCAATTTGGACAGTTTTTCCTCTGGTCTGCGGATAGCCGATTTTATGCCTTGCTTATAAAAGGAACGTGTTTAGGGCTTCGAATAAGACGTTTTTGGATCGAGCCCTTTTCGCGAAAGAGAAACGACGGAAGTGTTCCGATCATTCTCGTTCCGTCCGCTGATCGTCTTTCCGCCGCCGCCTGTCGCCGTCGTCAGTCGCCGCCTCCTCTGGATCGGACCTAGCAGTCCGTGAGGACGTTGGGAGCATCCTTCTCCGACCTAGTTCTTGTACGACAAGAAGCTGGGGTTCTTCTTTGCTCGTGTGGACTTCTGTAGAGGGATTGATCTATTTCGATCCTTGAAGAACTCAAAGGCAGATTTCGGATTCTTCGTGGAGCACCTTGATTGATTATTGACTCAATCCCGCAAAGGTATATTGTATTTACTTTGTTTTTCTCTTGAATCATGAAAACCGCAAGATCCGTTGATCTCTTTTTGGGTTGTTCTTGTTCATTTCCGCTGCGCATATTTGATATGTCATCCCTTATGAAGGGGTATAGAAAACCCAACATCAAAGACCCTATTTACTTGTGATGTCATGACCAGAGAGTCCGTCCGCACCTCAATGTTTTCAATACCGAGCTCTCGCGCGAAGCCTAAACCAGCTATGAGTGTCTCGTACTCTGCTTGATTATTAATGGCTGAGAAATGAAGTTTAACAGCTTGCTCGTCTCTGACGCCGTTCAGACTGATCAGGACAACCCTTATACCCATGAAGTTCTTACCAGAGGCCCATCTACAAACATGGTCCAGCACTGCAGAGTAGGGATTTCCTATTTGACGACGTCCTCTTCTGTGAAGTCAATGATAAAATATGCAAGGACTTAGGCATTGATTGCCATCCTTAGAACATATGATATATCAAACTCCCCAAGCTCGATAGCCCACTTGGCTACCTTTTCGAATGCTCATGCTTTTCCAAAATAGATCTCATCGGATGATCAGTGACTACTTGGATGGAGTGAGCCTGAAAGTAGGGGCGAAGCCTTCGCGCCGATACCACTAGGGCCAAAACTATTTTTTCCAGAATGGGATAGCGTGTTTTGCGCTCGTTAACAGATGACTGGCATAATGGATGGGGAACTGCTTCTTTCCGTCTTCTCGGACCAAGACGGAGCTGATGGCCTTAACACCGACTCCGAAGTATAGAAAAAGATCTTCTGATTGACGAGGACTTTGAAGAAGAGGGGTTATCGTCGGATGACGTTTCAATTCCTCGAATGCTTTATTGCACTCCTCTGACCATTCAAACTTAGCCCCTCCACGGAAAGTTTTGAATAATGGAGCACACTTATCACCAGAGCAGAAGATGAATCGACTTAGTCCCGCGATTCTCCCCGCTAGTTGTTGAACTTCCTTCAGATTTTTAGGGAGAGACATGCTCAAGATGGTCTTCGCTTTATCAGGATTTGGCTTAACATCTTGAGGGTAAGAAGGTGACTGAGGAATTTTCCCTTGCTTGCCCGAAATCGCACTTGGCTTGATTCAACCTCATGTTATATTTGCAAAGAGTAGAGAACGTCCAGCAAGTCGCTAACATGGTCTCCTAATTTATGGCTTTTGATGAGGAGGTCATCGACGTAGACCTCCAGGTTGCGCCCCTTCTGATGCTTGAATATGTGATCCATCATCCTCTGATACGTCGCACCCGTGTTCTTCAAACCAAAAGGCATAACACGATAGCAGTAACAACCATCGTTTTTGATGAAAGATGTTTGAGGAATATCAGGAGCATGCATCCGTATCTGATGATACCCTGAGAAGGCATCAACGAAACTCATGACTGAAAACCCCACGGCGGAATCAACTAGAGAGTCTATCCACGACAAAGGATAACAATCTTTGGGGCACACCTTGTTGAGCCTTGTGAAATCTACATACATTCTCCACTTGTTGTCGGCCTTGCGGACCATTACTACGTTAGAAACCCATTCAAGGTGTTGAATCTCTTTAATGAAGTTTGTCTTGAGGAGTTTGCAGACTTCCTCTCAGATTGGTTTAGCGAGCGTCATGGCTACCGCTCGCTTCTTTTGCTTGATGGGTTTGAAATTGGGACTGATGTTGAGGCGATGGCATGCGACATCGGGGTCGACCCCGGGCATGTCGGTTGCTGACCACACAAAGACGTCGATGTTCTCGAGGAGGCATTGGATCAACATTGCTTTATCCTCCTCTTTCAATTCGACTTTGATGGAAATTACCATATCTCCTTCTCCTCTAAAAACTAGGACCTGCTACACTTGGTGGGCGGCCTCTAGGTGGACGTCGTCACTTGCCGCGTCGACCTCTGTAGGCTCCGCTGCAGTTTCTTGATGTTCTTATTCTAGGTCCGGGCTTCTACTTGGGGTAGTGACCTCCCCATCCGGCCTTAGAGGTTCTAACCAGGGAGCTCGAAGATCCCAAAAACGCATAGTTTCTCCCCCAAAAATAACCTCTCCGGTCGGAGAACGCATTAGATATTTACCTAAACCAGTGGGTCTTTGGGTGGATCCCACGTTAGCCCCAAGACGTTGATCTCTCTCTAGAAAAGTGAATGCTTGAGCTTGAGAAGCTTTTGGCCCAGTGGGTTCACTGGGATAAGCGGTATGATTGAACCAGACGAAACAAGCGATGAAGCCAAAGACAGATAAAGCACCTAAACTATAAGACAAGTAAGCCTCTCCAGACCATACAAATGCACGGCGAGCCCATGCAAAACTGTCCGACGGGGGTCGAACTCTTCTAGTAACCACCCAGGCCCGGCGGACTCTACTGCGGCTGAGCTCTTCCAACCATTGCGGTGATTTCTTTAGTCACTTGGATCTGAAAGTCGTGTGCTCGTTCTGTTGTAGCCAAAAGCATCCCCAACCTCCACACTCAACTGCCAACCGCTGAAAGACGGGGGAACCGGGAGCTGCAAGTGATCAACTACTAATCGCCGGGAGTTGAAGAGAAGAGAGAGGGGGAAAGAGGAGAAGGTTGCCGCGAAAGGCTACACCGGGCTTCCCGCAACTGCAAGCCTTAGCTGCGGGTGATTTTATTTCTTCACAAGTAAAAACAATTACAAAGAGATTACAACCAAGTAACAAAGAACTGAGTCCCCAGATAGAGACGGGAGCTTGAGACCACACCAACAGAGAGGATTTGACTCAAGTTCAGTGTGCTTTTCTGGGTACCCTAACCTCATATTTATACTAATTGGGTCCTGCCCGAACGGGCAGATACCAAAATTACGGGCTGCCCGGGATACAGGAGAACCGGGCAAGGATGAGAGAGAAAGAGAGGATGCGGTTACAACAGGTTGTAACTTCCCTAACTAAAAGACCGAAAAGGAGTTGGGGCGGTCTTTGGCAGTGTCCGCTCATACTGCTTGAACTCCAAGAGGCTCCTTGCTCCATCTGAGGCTGACCAACTCTTGATGGGGTCGCAGAATTCCGGGCTAACAAATGTAGTGACCAAAGAGTTTATAATCCTAATAGTGTTGCACGGAGTTCTAATTTTTTATATTGATTATGTAGATGCTTCAAACCGATGTACTTTGATTTATGTTACTTGCAAACTATTGTCCAAAAAGTGGGATATCTTGTGTAAGTTAATAAGGAGTTTGAGCACTAGGGACAACTTTAAAAACAAGTGACTTCGGATTAGTGTTGAAAATGGAGGCATATGATTCCATTGACAAAAGATTAAGTAGTACCTAAGTATGATCGGTTTAAGTATCCTAGTTTATTAAAAAAAACAATGCAGGCATATCTTTTAGAGTTATAAGTTGGATGCACAGAATAAGGAAGTCACTCATCATTTATCCTCATCATCAAAAACCTTATTCAAACTATTTGAGGTTGGTTTTATGAATTCTCTTTTTCTATTCATTATTGTGGAGTGCTTCCTGAGGTGTTAAATTTTAGACTACACCAATCATCTCTAGCAATCTTCATCTATGTTATCTTAGGTTTACCCTTTTTATTGCTTAATGCTTTCACACTCATGCCTAATTCTTTGACACTAAATTCTATCTAGTTGTCTAACTTGTATTTACTAAATTTTGTTGTACATTCCCAAATCACTTAAATTTAATTTTTATCATCTTGTCTTTGATAGATGCCACTTCTTTATTAAAGAAGTGACCTCAACATAAAAGAATATGTAAGAGAATATCATAAAAGTATATAGTTAAAGTTTCAAATCTACTTAGATTGTAATGTTTTGTGGATTTGAGTGTTTGAAACAATAAGTTACTCATAGTCAAGTTTAATGCAACAAAATAGAACTTTAAGATGAATGTGTTAAAGGTATGATGGAAAGATTTAGAAATGATTAAACAACAACACTCAAGCCTTTATCCCACCATAGTGGGTTCGGCAATATGGATCTTTTGTCGCCATTGCACCTTACATTAGTCATAATCTCACTAATGCCTAAGTACATCATGTCTTTCCTTATAGTTTCATTCGAAGTCTTTTTTGGTCTACCCCTCCCTCATTTAACATGCCTAATGGCTAAACTCTCACAACGCCTAATAGGTGCCTCTAATGTTCTCCTTTGTATGTGTCTGAACCATCTTAATCGAGTTTCTCGCATCTTCTCTACAACTTATGTCACTCCTGTCTTATCCCTGATACATTCATTTCTAATTTTATCCACTCTCGTGTGTCCACACATCCACCTAAGCATTCTCATCTTCGCAACTCCCATTTTTTGCTCATGTACATAATTCACTGCCCAAAACTCGGAACCGTAGAGCATCATTGGTCTAATTGTAGTACGGTAAAACTTGTCTTTAAGGTTTAATGGTACTTTACGATCACATAAGATCTCAGACGCGCTTCTCCACTTCAACCATCCTGCTTGGATTTTATATATCATATCTTTATCTACATCTTCATCTTTTTGAACTATGGATCCCAGATATTTAAAGCACTTACTGTGAGAAATATCTTGGTCACCTAACATAATGACGGAATCATCCATCCTTCTTGCACTAGTAAATTTAAGCTCCATATACTCCGTCTTTGTCCTGCTCAACCTAAAACCATTCTTTTCTAAAGTGTCTCGTCAGGTTTCAAGTTTCGCGTTTACACCCTCTCGTGTCTCATCGACCAAAATAATATTTCTAAACAATAAACACCAAGGTATTGCTTGTTGGATATGTCCGTTGAGCTCATTTAAGACAATGGTAAATAGATAGGGGCTTAAAGCTGACCCTTGATGTAAGCCAACAATGATAGAGAATTCATGTGTTAATCCTCCAGAAGTCCTCACCCTCGTCACTGAATTTGTGTACATATCTTTGATCACGTCAATGTATACATTTACACCTTTCTTTTCTATGACTCTCCATAAGATCTCTTTTGGAACCCTATCATAAGCCTTTTCAAGATCGATAAACAGCATATGCAAATCTTATTTTTTCCCTATAGTTGTCAATGAGTCTCCTCAAAAGGTGTATAACTTTCATGGTCGATTGCCCTGACATGAATTCAAAATGATTATTCGAGATGTCAGTCTCTCGTCTTGTTCTTCTCTCTATTACTCGTTCTCATAGTTTCATGATATGACTTATTAATTTAATTCTTCTGTAATTGACATAATTTTGTATATCTCCTTTGTTCTTATGCAAAGGTACCAAAATATTTTCTCTCAATTGGTCCGACATCCTCCTTGTCTTTAGTGTTTTATTGAAGAAACATGCAAGCCACCAAATTCCTTCCTTCCCTAGGCATTTCCATACTTCTATGGGTATATCGTCTGCCCCAACCGCCTTTCCATTTTTCATCTTCTTCAGAGCATCATTTATCTCCGATGCTTGAATTTTATGATAAAAAGTTATGTTTCTATACTCCTCCGATTTACTTAGCTCTTTCAAGCTCAGTTCATTGTTTTTTTCTTCATTAGAGAGTTGATAAAAGTATCTTTTTCATCGCTCCTTAATAGCCACATCATCCGTCAAAATCGTATATGTTAAATCATTTATGCATTTAACTTGGCTTAAATCTCTTTGGTGATGCCAAAAATGTCACCAACCTCCACACTCAGCGACGGGTCAAGAGGACATTGAGGGAATCAGGAACCGCAAGCAATCAATTATTAGCCCTTAAGGATCGAGCTAACATAGCACAGAAAGGAGGTTGTCGCTGAGGATGACGACTACCAGGAGGGTAACCGCCCATGCTGCCGGATGCTGAGACTTGCCTTGGATCTGACTGCGGTCGCGGAATTTCGGGTTAACACTCTTGTCTTCCTCCCTCTAGCTCGAGCAATTATATATATATATCACGCTCTTCATCTTTGGTATCTAGTCGCTTGAAAAATTATTCGTAAGCTTGATTTCGTGAGATATAGAAATGATTATGCATGAAAATATTTGCCAATTATTGTATTTTAGAGATGTAGGGTGATTTATTGAAGATAATATACTAAACATGAAATTGTAGGATTTAATATAAAAAAATCTGTAGGATATAATATGTCATAAAGGGGCTGAGAGGACGAATGTGAATGAATGAAATTTGTAGAAACTTGTATGTATTACACGTATCATAAAATACAAGGAGGGAATACATATTTATAGGAGAGAAGAGAGGAGAGAAAATCCTATACACAATGTGGGACTAAAGGAGAGAGAAATAAACACTCATAAATGCAATAATGGGCCTAACTATGGGCCTTTGATATGGGCTTTTCTAACACTCCCCCGCAAGCTGGAGCGTACAAATCGTAGGCGCCAAGCTTGGATAAGCACTGATGATAGAGAGTACTGGACAGTGCCTTTGTGAGGACATCCGCAACCTGTTCAGTACCCAGAACATGCTTCAATTCAATCTTCTTCATCTGGACTTTCTCTCGAATGAAGTGGCAGTCTACCTCAATATGTTTTGTTCTCTCGTGAAAGACGGGATTCTTGGCTATGTGTATTGCAGCTTGGCTGTCACAGAGAAGGAGAGCAGGTGAGGGAAGCTTCATACCAAGATCCGTGAAAAGGCTTTCAAGCCACGTTAGTTCTGATACTACTGATGTCATTGCCCGATATTCTGCTTCAGCTGAAGATCGTGCAACTACTGCTTGTTTCTTGCTCCGCCAGGTGATCAAGTGTCCTCCAAAGTAAGTGCAAAAACCACTTGTTGATCTCCGATCATCTATGGACCCAGCATAGTCAGCATCTGAATATGCGACTAGATTTGGAGTTGAAGATGAGGTTTTGTACACAAGGCCTTGACCAGGAGCTGTCTTAAGATATCGGAGGATTCGTTCAACAGCCTGTAAGTGAGAACTCTGAGGGGTATGCATGTATCGGCTGACAATACCTACGGCAAATGATATATCTGATCGTGTCACTGTGAGGTAGATCAATTTTCCGACCAGACGGCGATAATACTCCGGATTTTGCAGCAGAAGATCAATGTCAGATGCCTGAGCAGAAATCTTGTGATTTACATCCATTGGAGTGTTGACTGGCTTGCATCCAGAGTAACCTGCATCGTGGAGAAGGTCGAGGCAGTATTTCCGCTGAGAGAGGACAAGACCATCAGATCGTCTGGCGACTTCTAAACCCAGGAAGTAGTTGAGATTTCCTAGATCTTGTCTGAAAGGCAGTGCTGAGATGTTGTTTGACCTTCTGTATCCCTGTGACGTCATCTCCAGTAATGACGATGTCATCCACATAAACTAGTAGGATGACTGTTCCAGTTGGCTGATGGCGAATGAACATAGAGGAATCTGCCGAGCTCTGTTTGAAACCAAGTACCCGAAGTTCCTTACTGAACTTGTTGAACCAATTCCGCGAGGATTGTTTGAGACCATACAGAGATTGCAATAGTAGGCAGACCAGTGACTCCCCCGTGGTCTCAAACCCGGGAGGTTGTTCCATGTACACCGTCTCCTGTAGATCGCCATTGAGGAACGCGTTTTTGATGTCCAATTGATAGAGGGGCCACCGTCGATGTACAGCAACAGAGATGAGCACACGAACGGTATTCAGTTTCGCCACCGGAGAAAAGGTTTCCTCATAGTCAATGCCATGTTGTTGAGTATATCCACGAGCGACCAAGTGAGCTTTCAGCCGATCAATAGTGCCATTGGAGCATGTTTGATAACAAAGACCCATTTACAGCCAACTGTTTTCTGACCCGGAGGGCGGGGTACCAGAGTCCAGGTTTTGTTTGCCCAGAGAGCTGTCATTTCCTCTTCCATGGCAGCGCGCCAACCAGGGTGTTGGAGAGCCTCCTGTACTGAGTGAGGAATAGCCACAGTAGACAAAGAAGTAGCAAGAGTTTTAAGTGGAGGGGAGAGACGATGCAGGGATACATAGCTTGCCATTGGATGAGCGGTGGACTCTGTTACCGGATCAGCAGGACTTGGAGCACCAGAGGACGAGGACGACCGCGCAGGGGCAACGGGGCGGGAAGTGCGTCGGGAATAGACCTGGATAAGAGGCGGCCGGTAGGGAGGCGGAGTAGGGAGTGGTTGTGGCAGAGGTGGTGGAGGAGGCGTGTTAACCGGGATGATGGGTCGCATGACGGGTTGTGGGAGAGAAGGTGATGGAGAAGGTGTTGCTGGAGCTGGAAAGAATGACAGGTCTTCTCGGAAGGTTACGTCAGCGGACACCGAAATTTTTCGAGTGAGAGGAGAATAACAGACGTAGCCTTTCTGTGTATGGGAGTAGCCAACAAACATTTGCTTAGTCGCTCTGGGATCTAGTTTGTCCGTGGATGGTCCCATGGAGTGGACGTAACACGTACAACCGAAGATTCGAGGTGTGAGAGGGAAGGCCGGAGTAGAGGGAAAGAGTAGACTGAACGGACTGACATTGTTGAGTACAGAGGAGGGAAGGCGGTTTATAATGAAGCATGCGGTAGATATCGCAAAGTTCCAATAGACCTTAGGAACGTTCATGTGAATCATGATTGAGCGGGCCATATCAAGGAGATGTCGGTTCTTCCGTTCGGCCACACCGTTTTGTTGAGGGGTGTAAGCACATGAGGTTTGATGAATAATCCCGAATTCAGAGCATAAGCTCGAAAACTCATTGCCGGTGTATTCGCGAGCATTATCGGTGCGCAGCGTTTTGACGGTGGTGAAGTGAGTGCGGGTTTCAAGGATAAACGCCTTAAACACACGAGGTAACTCAGAGCGTTCGCAAAGTAAGTATAGCCATGTTGTGCGGGAGTAATCATCAATAAAAGTAATAAAGTAACGGAATCCAGAGATACTACAAATTTTATAGGGACCCCAGATATCGGAATGAATAAGATCAAAAGGAGCGGAGCTCCGAGTACAAGTTGCAGGAAAGGATGAACGTGGCTGTTTGCCGAAAATACATGATTCACATTGAAATGCAGGAAAAGATACATCGGGGAGTGCCTTCTTGAGGATAGGGAGGGGAGCATGGCCAAGACGCTGATGCCAGTCAGCTGAAGAGACAGAGGCGAGGATGGTGGGAGAGTCGTCGAGAAGGTAGAGCCCGTTGCGCAACTGCCTTTACCAATGGTAGTCCCCGTCCGTCGATCCTGTATCAGAAAAGAAGAATGTGAAAAAGTGACGGAGCAATCCAAATCAGTAGTGAGACGGCTAACAGAGAGTAAGTTAAACGGGGAGCCCGGAACATGGAGTGCCGAGCGGAGAGAAATGGATGGGCTGAGAGATAGGTCAGCTGAGCCGGACACAGAGACAGTCGCTTCATTGGCCACAGTGATACACTTCGGATGAGGAGCACCCGAATACGTTGGCGGTTGAAGAGAGGTGATATGATGAGTGGCACCTGAATCAACTATCCAGCGAGGACTAGTGGAGAGACAAACGATACCTGGGCTGGAGACGGAGGCGACCGAGGCAGGTGGAGTCATCATCCCTTGGAGTTGCTGGAACTGTAGGCGGAGAGCCTCAAGATCGGCACGAGAGGCCGAGGAGCTATCGTCAACGACTGCAGCAGTCGGTCGTTGAGGAGGAGGGTTGTCAGTCTTCCGAAAGCAGGTGGACTCATAATGGCCATCACGACCACAGAACGAGCACTTCGGTCTTCCTCGTCCACCACGGCCCCTTCCACGGTAGGCCGACCGACCTCCTCGGCTAGAAGGAGGAGGAAATGAAGGAGCAGGGACATTTTGGAGAAGAGCCGGTGAGGGAGGAGCAAGAGCCTCCGGAGGTTGTGATACTTTGAGTAGCATGGAGCAGACAACCGATAAAGAGGGAGTGGGAGTCGAGGCCAAGACTTGTGCCCGAATACTCAGAAGATGTGGAGGGACACGGGTCATTAGCATAGCAATGCAGACGGCCTCTCTTTGCGCGCGCTGAGTGGCAAGATCAGATGCCTTCCCAGCGGTCCGCTCCTGCTCGCCTTCTGCCGAGCTCTCTCCCTGCCAGCGGCAATCTCCCCGAGCTCTCTCCTGCTCGCCTCCAGCGGTCTGCCAGCGATCGGTCCAAAATTTTCTAACAAAATTAATAGTAGTTGAGCAATAAGAGTTCAGTAAAGCATGTTTATACATGATATGGTTTAACATAGTTTCCTAATTCCACGCTACTCAAGCACCTGCCTACTTTCAACTTTTTCAATTCATAGTTTTCTAGTAAGTTTGTGTATTAAGGTTCTAATAACTATAGCCATCTTTCCAAATTTGGTAAAAATTAAAGAGGCGTTGGAAAGTATATCATATATCATGAACTTGCTAGTCTGACTCATCTTAGGCCCCTTGCATTGGCAGGGGTATGCGCTAAGTACAATCTTCATTTCTTTTTTTTGTCTCTAAACATAGATTAAAGTTCTTAATTCTTAAAATTTGTCATACATTCATGCTCTACTTATGCATTCCAATTTTGTTGTGTATCTTGACACATGGCGACATAGTTTTGACATTCTTGCACCTGTAAATTCAGATGCATGTTTTGTATGTTGAGAACTACTGTTGTGAAATTTCAGGGAAGAGTTATTCCTTGTGATTTTATTGGTGTTGTAAAAAGTCAACAGCCTATTTATTTGGAAGGTATTGGATATCTAGCAATTTTATATCATTTACTATTCCAAAGGGCTTTGCCAAACATTTTATAGTCTTATTTTATCTTCTGCTCTTATGTGTTCTACTGAACTCATGCAGGAGAAATAGTAAACAATCATGATGAGCTCATGTCCAATTTCTTTGCACAGCCAGACGCTCTTGCTTATGGGAAGGTGAGACAGTATTATGATTTGAACTCTTAAGTAATCATCTCTCTTACCATGTTTTCATGTTTACAGTCGCCCGATCAACTACAGCTTGAGAACGTGGCAGATCATCTTATTCCACATAAGGTGACCTATTCATTTACTTGTTTCTGTTTGTTTATGGAAATTTCCAATATTCGCCCTTCATAGTGGATTTTATGAATGATAAGCAGACATTTTCTGGTAATCGGCCATCTGTCAGTCTTCTTCTGCCTTCCTTGTCTGCCTATAACATTGGACAGGTTTGTTCTACCCCTTTTTTCATTTATACCTATTTTGGTGATAGATTTCTCCTCTTGATCATCACGTTATTATTATATGATGCTTAACATTCCTTGATTTGCCGACAATGTCAACAGAATTGAAATTAAAAAGAATTCAATTTGTCATCATATTTTGTTCTTGTTTGATTCTTACTGCTAAGATCTGGGAAGGACATAACTTGAATAAACTGTTAACTGACAGTTGCTTTCTTGTTATGGCTTCTGATTCTTTATTAATTAAACTAGTAAGAAGTTCCTTGAAGCGTTTGGTTGCAGAAGTATCTGCAGATTGCTACTTTACCGACTACAATGCCTCCTATCTTGTCATGCCATGTAGAACAAGAAATACAAAATTCATTTTGATTTATTTAGATATTTAACTTATTTTAAACAATTTGAAATATATTCACTTTCCTGAAAATAAATAATAGGAATTATTCCTTTTTTCAAGGAAAATGGGGAGTGTAGTTTGAGTATGAAGTTAGTAGAATCGATGAACATAAACCAAGGACATTAAGCATTGTTTTTAAGTTATTGAATGTTAATATTAACAATAGTAATGTAGTTGGAATAGTGATGCAAATTCGAAAATATTTAGCCGTTAAAAATGCTGACTATTGCCCTAAGGTGAATTCACTAGAAAATATTTTACCATTTTATTTATTTATTTATTTTTATTTAATATTATTTTATATGAGGACGAATTTCATCCTCTTTATTTTTGTCATTAATCTAGTTTTATTTTTAATCTTGATATGATTAGGGGTCAAATCTAAGTCAATTTGGGCTCAAGATCTAGATAACATTAAGTCAAGTCATTTCATGATTTATGTGTTGTTCCTAGAGCAAGGGTTCATCAAAATCTGACTCCTTATCTGCTGAAATGAGTTCATGTCGCACTGCAATTTTAGCAATCCATTTCAATTGCATGAGCTCTTCGCATCCATACTTGATCGTGTGAAGTGTATGACTCTCATTAGCCAATAATCTTGTTACTACTGAATTCATCACAATCGTCATTGAAGCCAGATTTCATCTATGATCCCATATGAATTATGCCTTCACAATCCCCACCGTCGTTTCATTTGTTGGTAATCAGTCCTGAAGATCTTGACTCTGCACATAACCATTCTTCCTTTGAGTGATGCCGCTGATTCCTCCAAAAATTGTTGTCGACATGTGTGTGAGATCAAGAGTTGCGAAGGTACATTTGATCATGTTCATGGTATCAGAGATAAATTTTCATGTCGGTTGTTTCTCTTATGTATAATGTGTCACGTCTTTGTTTTTCCCATCTTTGATCATTCATTTTTGATCTTTCATGTTGCCAAATTGTAACGGCCCCTTTAATCGGCTACCGTCACAATTTAACTTGTTCATTATCATTTATCATCAGAGACGTCGGGTAAAAATAGTATATCATTATTCATTTTATGACAGTACAAAAAGAAAAGTGCATGACAAAATAAAACATTTCATGTCATTGATATTTTGATACAATGTACAAAAAGTAGCCCTACATATTTTGATACAATGTATATATATATATATTGTTACCATTCTTGTCACGGCGTCAAGGCGAGCGCCGGGCGCCTTGACGCCTAGGCGATAAGGCGGACGCCAAGGAGACAACAAGGCGAGCTAGTCGTTACCTAACGACTTGTTTTTTTTTTAAATTATCTGGGACTATACACTGTGGTTTTATCCAAAACCGCAGTGTATACCCAAAAACTAGACTATACACTGCGGTTTTGGATAAAACCGCAGTGTATAGTATGTATAGACTGCGGTTTTATCCAAAACCGCAGTCTATACCCCATTATGAAGACTATACACTGCGGTTTTTTGATAAAACCGCAGTGTATAGTCCCAGTTTGAAAAATAGACAGCGGTTTTTAATATAAACCGCTGTCTATTCTATTTTTTTTTACATTTTTAAACTTAAGTCTCAGACACCCAGTCGGCCAGTAGTCCAGTACAGAATATGAGTATATAACAGGATACAAATCAGAGATATAACTCAACATTGGCATTGCAATTATAAGTTTATAACATTATAACATGAAACATCATTAATTTTTAAAGTTTACCAACATGAAACATTATTAATTTTTAAAGTTTACCAACATGAAGAACATGAAACATCAATAAAGTGAACCAACATGAATAATAATATTTACAAAAAAATTTAATGTTTAAGCAATCATAAAATGTTCAAATAGAATCATCATCTAGTAAGTCATCATTGACATTGCTTGTGCTCGGTTGGTTTGAGGTACTTGTCATTTGCCCATAATTATCATCAATATCTTGATCGTCGTTGGCAAATCCCAAATGATCTAAATCTTCATCCCCTTCAACTATTAGTTGAAGATTAGTTTCAGCTCCACTTCTTAAATTTCGAGCTCCAGTCCCAATAGCTCTTTCTACAGCTTCCCATGTGAGATCATCATTATCAAAAACTAGGCCATCATCTGGTTTGTTCATCATCCACTCATCACTCCAATCTAGCTCATCAAGCACTAAAGAGTTGTAATTCCTTCCCTTTTCACGTCTTTCTTGGAATCGTGCTTGTAGACGACGATTATATTGGATGTATACAAGATCATTGAGCCTTTGATGCTCCAATCTATTTCTTTTTTTCGTGTGAATCTGAATCAAGATAATTATTAACTTGTTAGTTGATATAAAAATATCAAATTTTATATTAAATATTTGTGTACTTACAAACTCAAAAGTACTCCAGTTGCGCTCACAACCAGTAGAAGAACAACATAAGCAAAGTATGCGCAATGCTACCTTTGGTCAACATTCACTTCTCCATGTGCACTCCACCAATCCACTATTTATTTAAGAGTTAACAAATATAAATTATTTAACATTTAAATAATTAAAGAAAAAAAATAAAACATAATCAATACTTACTTGGATTTAAGGTGGTTCGTTGCCTAATAGCCTTAGGCTTTCCAAAACTATCTCGAGATGCTTTGTAGTTAGTACCTTGCTCTGCAATCTTGTCTTGCAATTGTTGATCGGGCACTAGTCTTGCAATAACATCATTGAAAGCATCTTGAAATTTCCAAGCATCATCAATATGTTTTTCCTCATATTCAAAATATTTGCTTGGATTTAAAAACAAAGCCGCCCTATATAATTTTTGCTCCATTTGATTTGTCCACCTTTTTTCAACAATTTCAATAATCTTTTTAAATAATCTTTCTTTATTATCAAAGTGTTCTTTGATCTTTTGTTTAGCTTCTTCCATTGCCACATATACTTCAGGCATAGCTGGCCTTTCATCTCCATCTACTAATCGCAAAATGGCAATCAGTGGCTTTCCTCCTTTTAGGCAATCTCTTACTCCATTCCAAAAAGTAGTTGAAAGTATTATTTCAACAATTTGTTTGTCGGCTTCAGTTTTTGCTAAATTTGCAGCATTCCATGAAGGTGACACAAAGAATAATTTCAACTTCTCCTCATGCTTAAGCACACTTTGTAGAGTAAGGAATGATGTTGCAAATCTAGTCACTGAATGCCTCACTAGATCGCCACCTATAGTAGTCCTTACCGCATCAAGTAAACGAGTGTGCCTGTAGATGAAATTTGTAATCATCCTTGCCTTTTTATCACCAATTTGTTTTGTGGTAGCTTGTCAATATCTTCTAGCATGAGATCAATACAATGAGCTGCACAAGGAGTCCAGAATAATGTGGGTCTTTTCTCCATTAAAATTCTACCAGCTGCCTTGTAATTGGAAGCATTATCAGTCACCACCTGCATATAACATAACATTGTATATATCTATAATTGTAGTCTTATATACCATTAAATGTGAAATATTAGAATTAGTATAACAAAAAAATTTACCTGAACAACGCACTCTGCTCATATCTCTCTAATCTTACTATCAAGCAACTCTGATAGCATTGTAGCATCTTGAATATGACTGGATGCATCTACGGAACCCATAAAATAAGTTCCTTCCGGACAGTTGACTAGAAAATTGATCAAATGTCTCCCTCTCCTGTCTGTCCAACCATCTGACATAAGAGTGCAACCATATCTCCTCCAGTACGCTTGATACTTTGTCTTCATCTCCTTAATTTTATCTTTTGTATTCAATAACAAAGGGACTCGTAAATCATGATAACTAGGGTCTTTATAACCAGGCCCATACTGTCCAACTGCTTCAAGCATTACTTCAAACTTCGTGCCTTTGCAGCATTGAATGGAATTCCACATTCATAGAACCAATCAGCAACATAACTATCAACCCTCTTCTTCTCTTCAGGAGATCTAAAACATCTCTCAATGGTAGTTTGTGCAGCACCTTTAGCACGCCTATCATCAACTACATCTTCAGGAGCACGTCTCACATGAGCATCCATAGGGCCTCTCACTTGTGGTAAGTGGATTGCTTTTCTCTTTTTGGCACTTGTCCCAGAACTTGGGATAAATGAAGATTTAGCTGTAGATAATGTTGGGGATACATTCTGTGAACATGTTCGCTCTATTTCTTGTTCACTCTCATTATTATCATCAACAGTCAAATCCACTTTGTCCTTCTTTTTATCATTTAAAGTTGAATACATCTCAGCTGATATTTCAGAAGTAGTCTTAAAACACTTTGCTACATCTCCATACCCGCCACATAAGTGTTGCTTCAACCTTTTGATTCCACCTTTAATCAATCTATTACACAAATTACATTTAACTGTATTTTTATCTTTTATGTCGGGCCAATGTCCATACTTCCATCCAGGATCATTTGACCTTGCTTTTCTTTTAGGATCTGTTTTTGGATCAAGATCATTGCTATCAATGGATGGAGCAAGATTGTTATTGTTTTGGTCTTCCATCTTTCAAGAACAAGACCTATCAACAGATGGAGCAAGATAGTAAATAATTGTATACCCACATTAAATCATCACATGACAAAGTGATTAATGATTATACAAAAAGAAATCATCACAATTCACATGACAAAGTGATTATACACAAATAAATCATCACATGACAAAGTGATTAACTGATTATACACAAATAAATCATCACATGACAAAGTGAATATTCAAATGAACTACAATTATTCTACACAATGAACATGTTCATATGTTCTACTTCTACAGTCTACACAATAGACTGTTATTGTTCTATACTTCTATTTGCATGTAGTGATTATATAATCACAAATCTTATTTCGAATATTATCAATTTTCTCCTGCGTAAATTTCGGCACTCCATCATAGATCTGCAATAAAAAAACTATTTGTTAAAATCATTTCAACATAATTATTATCATTTATCAATCTATATGCACTTATGCATTTAACTTACCAATGATGGCATTGTCGTAGTCCTAAGAGCATTAATAATGTCAATCATGTAGCACATGATATAATACCCACATTGAATATTATCTGGTTGTTTTGGGATCTACAAAAATAAACAATTAGTTAACATTTTAATTTCAAAATTATAAATATTAAAAAAACTACAACACATACACATATATATTATAGGCTTATAGCTTACCGGCTTCCACCTTAAAATCTTTGGTTTTACAAACTTTCTATGTTGATCCGTTGCCAAATCCTTAAATGCACTTTATAAAATATAAATTATTTTAGTTTATAGTCAAATCTGAATTCCAAATAGGAAAAAAAAACTAATTAATAAACTCACATTGTGATGACATTCTTAATATCATCACGAATGTCATGAGTTAAGGGATCTAGCCAATAAACTGTATTTTAACTGTATTCAATAATACACAACATCCAATGTTCTCTGTGAAACAAATGAAATAATTAATAATTTAATTAGAATAATAAATAGCAATAATCATTGATACTTACAATCTATGATAGGGCATAAATAATAAAGAATCCGGTTGGAGTTGAGTAAGCCTGATCTTCAGCTCGTGATTTTACATTTTCCCTGGCATACTTATCATCAAAAGAACAAATCGCTGTCGGATTATGAAAAGATACATTTCTTTTTTATGTAAATTTCTTTAGTTATGAATCTATGTACCTGTAAAAAACATGAAAATTCATAATCAATTCATATATTAATAAAAATATTAAGTTTGTAATATTTGATACTCACCCAATACATGCAAATATGATGTTAACTCCAACTTTTTCTATATTAATAAAATCGTACAACTCTGAACTTTCAAAGAATGTACTTGTTGATTCAACTGTACCAAATACTAGTGGATCTAATTCCAGAGATATTATTTTATTCTCTTTCACCATCATAGTAATGAAACTGGGTAACATGATAATGGATTCATTTGTATTCTGTGGAAATAAAAAAATTAGTATTTTGGACATCAATATTGATTACATAAAAGTCAAAAATATTAATTATAATTTATAATACCGGAGAAGGTAAACGCTCATGTGATGATTCATGCGCTTCTTGTGGTGATGATGATGTATATAACTGTGTCGGCTGACAAACCAAAAATCCCAAAAAAAATTATTAATTACTTGCTTAACAGTCAAACATAAAGAGAGCATGACATTTCATAAAATTATAAATAATTAAACGTACTAATACCTGAGATATGTCTTGTGCAAGTGCAACACTTGTGGACATAACGTTCCCAGTTCCACTTCCAGCACCAAACATGCGCATAAGTTGTTCAATTTGATTCTTCATAGTACTCATCTCTGTTTCATACGCTTGTTGTTGGTGGTGAAATAGTTCTTGTTGTTCTTGGTGCCATAATTCTCGTTGATGGCTCAATCTTTCTTGGACTATAGCTTCCACATCTTCAATACGAGTTATTGATTTCCTCTCGCCCCGCCTATCATTTTTGAAAAAGTTTTTAATGGTAGAAAACTTCCCACCAGCTCTAACCCTGCCCGGATGTTCTTGGCCTAAAACAGATGCAAGAATGTCATCTCTTCCCTTATACAGATTTTCAGCACTCTGGGACTCTTGGCTCGACAACTCATCCTAAGCAAAAGCAATAAATATTTTTTAAACTGAAGAGATGCCAAATCAACAAAAGCAATAAATAGTTTACACTTGCCATTTTAGATGTCAAATCAGCTGCATCTTCATTAATGTATTCACCAGACTTTCTTTTATGACCAGCTTTCCACAACTCCATACGTGAAATTGGTGCATGTGCACCTTGTTCAATCTTGACAAAATAATGAAAATAAATTAACATTTAAATTATTGAGAAAACCACTTTTTAAAATAAAAAATACAAGAGATAACTAATACCATCTTTTTTTCTAATCCAGAATAACTCATTCTGGAAGTAGTATGGAAAGTCTTCGGTGCTTTCGCTCTTTCTGTATTAATATTACTTGTCGCATGCACAAATAAATATTTGTTAATGCTTAAATTGCTTATAAAGTTAATAAATGATATAAAATATTAAATTTAATAAGAACATAACCATATATTCTGGAGTGGTGCGATGGTCGACAAATACTCTCCAATCTTCAGGAGTAATAAAGTTATACTTCACAGGTACATTGTATCGATGCTCCAAACCAACATTCTTACATAAGTGACAAAAAGTTTGGATTTCCAAGTCCTCCAACTTTCACTCATGTTTTTCATTAATTGTTGCGAAGACCATCAATATTATCAAAATAAAGCTGAAAATAATAGAAAATATTAATTAATAATTAACTAATGATAGTATGATACACAATTATGTAATAAGTAATACTAATAACAAAGTTACGTACATTTAATTCTTCTCATAAATGATCTTTAAGCTGTTTATCAACTTCCTTCCATTTAGCATATGTAATTGGCACATGAAATTTCACAAGAAAACCCATGAAACTCATCAATTTATTTGTGTTAGGCCCGGGAATAATGTCACCATCATCCCTCACAGAAATAATAAGCTTCTTCCCTTCTAGCCTAAGCTTATTCAATTCAGACATTTTAGTGGTGCCTCTTGTTGATTTTGATGAAGATCCTTTATCGGTCATTATCTTGTAAATCTGTAATAGAAAAACCCTAAAAAAAACCTAAACCATACAAAAACCCCAAACAAGATTCATAAAAAGAATTTGGGTAACTTTTGTTATAATTGTAAAATGCACTAAGCACATAAATGAAAGAAGGATCATAATCCATAAGTCATAACCAATAGGTAATAAGTTGTAAGCACTAAACACATGATTAAAAACTAACAACTCATAAGCACATGAATGAGAGAAGGATCAAAAATTCATAACTAATAAGTCATATACCTAAATGAGAGAAGGATCAGAGGAGTTGAGATGTTGAATAGCTGATTTGAGGAAGATGGTCGGCGAAATCACCAAATCGAAGGGAGAAGGCAGAAGGTTTCGTCAATCGGCCGAGGGTTTTCGCTTAGGAGCAGCGGCTGTAAAAAGTAGAGGTAAAATGTAAGATTTCGGCTCAGACGGGTAATAAAACTGGCATAGACTGCGGTTTATACAAAAATCGCAGTCTAAAGGGTGAATAGACTGCGGTTTTTGTATAAACCGCAGTCTATTCTAACCCTAACATTTTAAGCCAGGGAGGAATAGACTGCGGTTATACGACAACCGCAGTCTATTCCCCCTATAGACTGCGGTTTTCATATAAACCGCAGTCTATTCTTCATTTTATGAATAAAAAAAAAGCGCCAGTCGCCTTGGATCTAGTCTGGCGCCTAGACGACGCCTATGCGACGCCATGACAAGAATGATTGTTACCGATCTGCAGGCGAACGAACCGCCGTGAAAAGTTTACACGCGAAGGCCGCGGGAGCCGGAGGTAATTCATGGCGCGGGCGAACCGGGCGGTTCGGCGGAAGTAACTGCGGAAGTCCCTCACGGCGCAGGAGGAAGTGAACCGGGCGGTTCAAGCTGAATTTCTATTTCGGTTTGTTTTAATTATGTTTGATTGTTGTATTGTCCCTCACTATAAGAGGGTAAACCTTGGTTTGGTTTGTTATCTTTAGATCAATTAAGTGAAAGGGGGCTACTCCCTCTTATCTCCTTCCCAACCCTAACTCTCTTTCTCTCCCTCTCTCTCTGCCCCCCCCCCCCCCCCCCCCCCCCCCCCCCCCCCCTCGCCGGTTAACCCGATACCGAGTAGGTATCATATATATATACATGGACATCATATATAAACTAAACAGAACAGACTCTAAATGAAGAAAAACTGACACTCCTCATGCGGACAGTCGGGATCTCTGCATCTTGCCATGTGTGTATCCAGTACCTCCCACGCTGTTGCAGACATCTCGATCCATAACCTATACTTATCCTGTCGTGTAAAATTTGTTGTTGGCTGGCTACTGGTGGCGGGAGCGGCCTCTTCCTTGACCTGTTTTAGTTTAATTTTCTAATTAATCAAAGGACTAAACGAATTCTTACTTTTCTTTGATTACCTATAATGGATTAATCATAAATACTTTATAATCCTAAGTTTTTGTTGATTTTCATTTCATAACTAGCCTTTTGTTTCATTCTTTGCGTCTTCTCTTGTATGCGCGTTACTGTGCTCATTTAACACTATTTTACTTACTCTTTTTATCACTTGTTCTTTTACATCATAGATAGTTCACCGCTTTTACTTTCTTTACTGGGCAATGTTTAGATACATTGACATTTCATTTATTCATTTGTTTATATAGTGCGTTCATGTATTCGTTGCGTGCCTTTTTCGCTTCGCACGCCTACTTTTCATTTTGCTTTCATGATGAGACATTCACACCCCACCTCCACTAGTTGGGTACACCCCTAGCACAGCTCATTGCATCGATGCATCGTTCATATCATTATCTTTTCTTTTCTTTATTCATCTTGACCATTAGGGAATTGATTTGTTTCTTTATTTATCTTTTTCGTCCACTTAATTATTGGAGAATTGATTCATCTAGAAGCTTGATTGTAGATTTGACAAATTTCCTTTTTATAATGAGTTTTATTCTAGTATGTATTAGAAATTTTATCATAGTACAATAACACAATTCATATAGAAAGCAAGTAAATTAAGATAAGGGAGTAAGAACTCACCCCGGCCTTGCCCTTCCCCTTTTCCTGACATGGTTCATCCCTCATTTCCCTTCCGTGAGATGTCATGTCCTATACAAAGTATCATTACCAAATTACTTTCCAACCCTTCTATGATCATGCCATGTTAACTTTATATCAATTCATGATCCTTAAACCCTTACATTGAAATAACTCAAGATTAGCCCTCTACAAACTCTAGGTTTTGCTGCTTTCGCAATATAAAAAGGGGATTTTTCACAAAATCAGTGAGGGAAACTCACATCATGCTTGTTCTCAACCTAATTGAAGGAAATGATGAAACATTCAAGCATAAAATTTCCGCCCTGGCATTTTGAAAAGGTGGTTTTGCTGTAATTGAGAGATAGATTTCCCTTACAACCCTCTTTCACCCTCCGGACTACATAGCATGAGAAAATCCGTAATCCTACCACTAAGGTTTTTTTGTTTTTGAATGGAATTGCGAAATAGAGGGAGTGTTGACATCAAAAGTCATTTCAGAAACTTTATTTAACGTTTAACATAAAAAGGAAATGAGAAAAATCCAAATTAGGGTTTTCGGCTAAGAAATCAGAGTGAAATCGTCACATAGGAAAGAAAAGGAGTTGAGAGGGAGGGATTATCTTGTTATAGAAGGAAAAATCATGCGATTTGGAGTTGATTTGGGCCTTCGGCGAGCCTCGGCGTGAATCGGCAGTGGACGTTTGGAGAGGAAGAAGTCTTGTGCGCGTGAAATGAAAGGGTCTCGGTTTGGAGCTTTCACGATGTTAAATGCGGCTGCCGCTTATCTTGTTTCCCATTTCCTAAATTGTCGCTCTACTCACCGCCTTTACCGATTCACTCAAAAGGCTGCAATGGCAAACCTGTTGGGATATAATGCGGAAACTATCCCCTAGGCACAACCAAATATAATAATAGGGTATACAAGAACATAAATCTGAACAAGAAACGCTGCATATATAAATCATATAACTGCAAAATATATAACAAGAAATGTACCGACGTCTGTTACAGATAATCACGTCTTGTGTTCCTCCAGATAATCACCTCCCTGCAACAAACCCGCGGTTATCATGACCACCTCATGCAGTACCACCTGTCATAGGTCAAACCCGCCATTGTCGCACTTCTTCAAATAAACACTGTTCAGATTCACGTTCTTCCTTGTCATGGTTGTCCTACGGCACGACCAGGAGACCTGATTAATTCAGAGGTCAGATTTGAAAAGATGGGGAGCGGACCTAGTCGTCACCCACCGCAGTCAAACCTTTCCACGAATGTCCAATCAGTCGCCTACAAACCTCCCTCTGATACCACTTGTTGGGATATAATGCGGAAACTATCCCCTAGGCACAACCAAATATAATAATAGGGTATACAAGAACATAAATCTGAACAAGAAACGCTGCATATATAAATCATATAACTGCAAAATATATAACAAGAAATGTACCGACGTCCGTTACAGAATACGCCGCGGAGAGCCGGACTCGCTCGACCCGCGGGAGAGATAACAATCTGGACTGCAATCCGCTAGCACAGCGGACGCACAAGGTTCGCCGAACCTTCAACATCGACGTCCGACGTTCAACCTCACCACCACGGGAGAAGCACCGTCGAGGTCAACTGCACTCACGCACGCCATCGACGCCAAGCCGCACCACCGGAGAGGAACACCATCAAGGCCACTGCACTTCCGCAAGTCTTCGCCGCCACGCCCGCACCGCCGGAGAGAAACTCCGTCAAGGCCACTACACTCCCGCAAGCCTTCGCCGCCACTCCCGCGCCGCCATCGTCTCCTCACTTTGCCGTCATCGCACGGTGTTGCACCAACGACAATCACCGGCGGAATCTCTACAGGGGTCTCCCACCCCTCGCGGCACCAAGAGCAAGACGACGGCGGCGGCGACGGCGGCTCTTCCCTCCGTGAACAGGAACGGCGGGGCTGATCCTCCACGCGCACTGAAAACAGGCGGACTGCCTTTTTCTTCACAGGCGTGAATCCCCCAATACTTTCTCCCAGCGGTTCCAGCCCAAATAAAAGGCTCCTGGCGGTTTGATATTTCTCCCAGTCGGCAACTATTCAAGCCATGCGGTTCTCCCATTTATATTATTTCAGGCGGTTACTATTCCTCCATAACAGGAGATATTAAAAAACCAAAGAAAACACACCTACCGTGGCTTTCTAATTTTAGGCAAGAGAGAGAGCTCTCTCTCTCTAAAATAACGCCATTAATAGGGACTGGGTTTTCCTTGCATGGAATTTCCATACGTGGCGTTTCTAAAATAAGAGAGAATCCGAACCAAAAATAACAAAACCAACAAATTCTTTTATTTAACCATCCAGCCATGTAAACAATTTTGTTATTAAACAAACATGTTAATAAATCTCGTTACGACCCTACAGATACGTACTAAATATTACGCATCTCACCTTTTAACATTGATTTTACGTCTCGCGTATGTAAATTTAATTACATTACTAATTATGTACGCATTAAAATTGATGCCGATACATGACAATGTTGGCGTGAAATTTAACATTCGGTAATTATATTATTACCTGTTAAAGTTGTCGGCGTCACACAAAGTAGTATGGATTTTCCATCTCCCATGTTATATGCAGTTTCTCCCGCTTTTCCCAGTAGAGCTGACTGTCAATTGTACTATCTTGGTTAGCAACTCTGTCTCTCATATCCCCAATGGAATCATCTGCTGACTTCCAATATTGCTTGAACACATACATGCTGTTCTGGACTCCAATCTTCAACTTCTGTTGCCTCTGACCTTTGACAGCTCTCGAAAAGAGTCTTCTCCTCTTTCTCGGACTTTAGCAGTACGAGCGCACTATGAAATTCAGGTCGAGTAGCCTTAATGACATTCAGGTCGATAGCAATATTGATTCACATTTTTGTAGCTCAAAGAAATTATGTTGTTCGAGCAAGTGTCGAACTTGTTTGCATTGCTAAAGGAAACACTCTGAGGGGACGTTTTGAATCCAATCCATCTCGAATTTATCACAGTTTTTATATATTTTCTTATACAGGAGTTTATCTGAATATAAGTGGAATTGTGGAGAAATAACCTAGAATTTTTTTGATTGTTTTGTTTTGCCTTATTTTTTGCAGCACCATAATTAATTCTTTGTGCAAAGGGCAATCCTTTGTAACCATGTGTCATAAAACTGCAGTGTATGGAACAAAAAGGTAGGCGCTGTTCGGAATTTCCTACTTCACGGAGGCTACACTAGAGTTTATTAGTGTAAAGCAGGCATACATAGTCTGACCTTGTGATTGTTAATGTTTAGTTCATGGACATCCACAACTGTAAAAAGTCAACTTCTTTGCAGCTTTTAGCAATATTTGAGCACCATTACCCTAAAAAAAGTCGATATCTGATTGTTAATGTTGAGTTCATGGACATCCATAACTGCAAAAAGTCAAACTTCTCTGCAGCTTTTAGCAATATATGAGCACCGAATTGTCGTAGAGGGCTTCGTATGGGGTATCAACTCATTTGATCAGTGGGGCGTGGAGTTGGGGAAGGTATGATGTGATAATATTACATTACTCTCTTTTAATATAAATAATAATAATATTTCAAAACTTAATACTGTTATGATTTGGTTGCTGCTTGGAATTGCAGTCGCTAGCCTCCCAAGTCAGAAAACAGCTGCACTTGTCTCGCACATCGGCTAAACCTGTGGAGGGCTTCAACTTCAGTACCACCACATTATTAAGTAGATATCTTCAGGTTTGTTGTTCACAGTTCTTCTTCCTTTAAACTATCTGCCTCAATAAACGAGTTGCTCGTCGAGAATTCTTTTTAAGAGTAGAGATCCTATATTCGCCTTTTTCTCGTCCAGAATGAAACAAAAAGAAGCATTACTTAGACCGACATCTCCTGTGAATTTGTATAATTACTGTCCCCTCCTCTTGAAAATTTGATCTGTAAGTTACAGTTTTTACTGTACTAAAATTTAACAATCTAAACTCGAAGAGGCTTTTGGTAATTTCAAACTTCATAATTTCAACAAGTGGATGAGAGGTACTGATTAATTACACAAAACTCATAGAAAAGGTCAGTGTAATTAACCTGCCAAAAGAATGATATGCGCTCTATTAGAGATGAGACTGATATAATCCGCTGGCAGTTAAGAAGAGATGCAACTCAACGCCAACTGTAAATTTTCTGTTTTCTTCGCAGGGGGATACCGGCATACCTTCTGACGGATCAACAACTTTGCTGCCACGAATATAGTAGAAAGATGGTGCACAGGAAAAGTGCCCTCCTGTATTATTAACTTTGCTGAGTTATCTTTTTTATTACTGTGATAATAAATTGGCATTTGGGTATATTTATTGCCATGGTTAACCTCAGCTTCTGGGGTTGCAACTTCGTTATATATGCATAAAGCTTCTGTTTATGCAGAAGTTTGTTCTGGAGCTGATAAAATTACCCCTTTGTGGGCTTTTATTTATTTATTTAAATTGATTATATCTCATTATTACTGCATTTTTTCCAGGGTGTGTTCATTAGGATTAGAAGATCATTTTTATTGGATTTTGACCTCTAATTTCATTTCTGAAGCTCAAATTTATTGGATTTGGCACTTTGCGATAGTGCGCAAAAGCACTTTATCCCCCTCTTCCCCCAAACGAACGGATCCTTGGAGCTTTTGCTTGTCCTGTTGGACAGTACGGCGTCAGTTGTGCTAGAGTGAAAAAATAATAATTTGAATGTAATTATTTTTTCAAAAAAACATGTTAAACGCTATCTCTGTTAATTAGAGTCAAATGTTATTGTATGCTCAAATTTATGTTATTTAAAAATTGATCCCAAAATGGAAGTGAACCAGGAATTCGCCGCATAAAATGAAAGAATTAACTAGAAATACACACAAGAATCCAATATAAACAGATCCGCCGTAGGATAACAGATCAAATGGTTGTATTTAATCCTAAAACTAGGTGGGAGAACGCACTTGAAAATCTCATATAAAAAACCATTCCTTAGTGTTGGGTTATGAATTTAACGCTTCATTTCCGGAAATTTTTTTGAGAATTAGAATGATTTAATTAGTAAAAATAATAATTAATCTTTAAGCAAAGTAAAGATATAATTCCACGATATCTATTTTATGGCTAACAGCATTTATGGCATATAAAATACTAACCGTATTTATTATTTATAAATACAAAATTATTTAGGAAAATACAACCGTATGATCCTACAAATAATCCTTACAAAAAACAGCAACATCGCATTTTAATAGCCCACTTGATCCTCTGCGCTAAAAATAATAAAATTGAATAAAACAATTGAAATTATTATTTATAAGTAATAACTAATATCAATAATTATTGTTAATATCAAATTATAACCAGCATTCTATTTTTTTTTTAATCTTCTTTTGCAACGAGTTTTAATATTTTATTAATTACATTATTTTATCAAAAACTATTATTTAAAATAATAATTAACAAGGACTTGAGCATTCCCGCATAAAATAACTTTGCACCGAACGACACAAACAACAACCCGAATATTGTCGTCACCGCACATTAGCGCAGAATATTCATGCTACCGCAATTGACCATATAGCTGAATTTTCATTCCATTCCATTTTTGACCATATAGCTGAATTTTCATTCCATTCCATTTTTGAAGCATTGAATTTCTTGGTTGCAACCATTAATAAGTTTGTGAAGGACTATTAAATGACCTAAAAGTGCGGGAAGGGATCGGCGATATATCGAGAGGGCATTATTAGCAGGTCGAAAAGATTCCGATGCATGACGTCATATTTGGGTGAAAGGGGGGAGAGGAGCTGCAGCTGGAGAAAAAGTGATTCCTAATAGAGAAATTGAACTGTTTGGTAAGGCAACTATGAAGGCGGACGGTAGAGTTTTGTTTTGTTTTTGCCTGAGACGATGTTGTGCGCTTACGCTCGAGGGTGCTCTCAGGATCGAATAAGGATTCGCCGAAATGATAATTGTCTGCAAATGGTCAGCAGGTGACAGATGATGGAAACCATCAAAAAAGTTGGAGCCTCTATCAAAGAGAAGAAATCAACACACTTTTGATGCAATCATAGTTGGAGAAATGATTATAAGACAAGCCTGCAGGCAAAGAAATTGGGCATATTGAGATAAAGATATGAGGAGATGAATATAGATAGTCAGGAGATTCTTGCGGCCGAGATCATCGCCATCTGACCGGTCCAGCTCAGAATGTTTAGGGTTTAGGGTTTTAGGGTTTAGGATATTACCCGGGCCAGTCCTGACCAAAGTCTATAAATAGACCTTCACCTTTGTGTAATATTTTGACAAAATTCTCCAAAAAAATTAAGAACTAATAAGATTATTATTATACCTCTGCTCCATTAGCATGCTGCTGCCAACCATTGCATTTACTCTCATCACCTGTTGTCCTCGGGTTGCTGATGTTGCCGCTCGCTTCCACTTTCCTTGCGCGTTGTCATTTTCATCCGCTACAATCATCATTGACTCCACTCGCCCTTGACACCACCCTTGATTCTATATAGCACCAGTACTCCTGCCTGTACCGTCTGCGTTTCCGGTAAGAGCACACGCATCATATGGCCCAATACATGTGAGTACGCGAAGCCACAAGATATTAGGTATCATGGGTTTCTTTTTAAAGTTTCTTCCATCGAGCAAGGCCGTAACATCTTCGACAGGATCTAGCATCCAGACTTCATCAATTGGTGAAACCTACATGACAATTGTGATTGGTTTGGAGGGTAAATTGAGTTGCTCCAAATATAGACAGAAGAAATTTTTTGGAGAGGAATAATGTGGAGGAGAGGAACCTGGTTATCAAATAGAGGTTCCTTACTGCCCAAAAATTGGAGTCACTGTAAAACTTAAGCGCCAAGGTCGCAAAAGATAGCTATGAAGTTTTCTGGTCAACCTTCTTCATCCGCATGTTGTAAGAGAGATTGAAATACATATTCTTTCATTCACTCTTTAAGAAGAAACAAGATTCAACCACAACAAGCCGATGACTTGGTTTATGTGCATAGTATCTTCGACTATTATCAAGGAGAATAATATCTAGAATGTCGGATATCATAGGCTATGCATGGGCTGATCCTTTTGATGGTATTGGTGAGCTTGGTGCTGTGACCTTGTCTCTAGACGAATCAGAGATCGAAAATATAATGATTAAACATGTACTCCGATGCTAATTTGAAATGTTTAGGTTTTATATTTGAGTACATGTTTCAAATTGATTGCGCACTCATGCTTTGTACCTAGGTGATCGATTTTGATGGATTAAATTGGTTATCCTTGAAGCTTTGAGGACTTATATTGTACTTAATGTGTATACATATATATTCATATTTTAATTATGACACATTCCAAATATCCTTGTATTTCAAACTTTGGCATACAAGTGTACTGGATACGTATTGTACCTGGTACAATACCGGTAAAGGTGTTTCCTAGCGTCAATAATAAACAGTTGTCCCGCTGAATCTGTAGTAATCGATATCTAAGAGTCTATTATCTCCATCCCACACAGACAATAAAGATACTCGAAATTCGCATTAAACATTCGTTCATGTTGCCTATTGTTCAAAGTATTAGACCTAAACTATGAGATCACCTTGAAAAACCTTATAGGTTGAGAAATACTCTACAAACCAACAAATATCACCTAACAATCTAACATAGTTCCTGTAAATTTGTAAAAGAAAAAAAAACACCGGATAATAGCATATGATTCATGGCAAAAATATAAACTCCATAAAGCATATATATATAGTGAACAAATACAAACTAGGCAGCAGATTTCTAAACTGTGAAAGCCACATGTTCTGAATAACACTTACCTAGATTCTTTGACATCAACGGTAAAGTTGTACTCCTGATCACAGCCCAGATAAGAATCGCACATAAAGTAGATAGTGAAATTCTTCTTACCAGTATCTTTAGGGACTGTGAAAACCAGCTTAACTTTGGCTCTCCTTTGCAGTGCAACTCTTTTAATGGCAAGCAGCTGGTTGCTGCTGCTATCACCAACAACAAGCCACCAACCCTCTTCTTTAGGCTTGACAAACCGGGGAGCGTCCACCGGTCCAACCTCCGAACGACCCTCGAGATCGCGCTCCAACGTAACCTGCAAGGTGGCGTCCTCCCCGGCGAAAATGTCATCACCATCCAGCAGCACCTCGTAAGACATGTCGATGTTTGGGAAGCGGTTGCAGAACCGCGCAATATCGAGCATCTGGGCATCGTTCATCTGCAGTAACCGGCGTCTTTCTTCGTCCTCCATTTCCACCAAATCAAAGACTGTCTCGATGCTTCTTCCCGGGTTCTCGTGGCAGCGTTTGGCCAACTCTTTCGTGAAGTGAGGAAGCTGGAGCAGCATCGAATCTCTCTCCCACATGCCCTGAGTGATCATCTGGCACATCTCCATTGCCAGAAGAGCGAGATTGAGCCAACCGTTGCTCGAGATGGCATCGACCATGGCCTGGAGGAGCCTGTGAGCCGAAAGCAGCACCTCCCGCTGGTCTGCCGCGAGATTTCCCTCCAAGGTGTACCTTGAGAAATGAGCCTGGAGGAGCACATTTGCCTTCACGTGCGGATCTGTGCACTTTGGGTTCTCGAACGAAAACCTCTGGTGATGAACAAGCTTCCTGATCAGTTCCTCCTCCCCGGGTCGAATCGGAAGTTGTGCGTACTCCGATGCAGAAGCTAGAATCTCAAGAAGACCCTTCATTTTAGTCTTCGGAGACAAAGATGAACTGAAACGCTCGATCGTGGTGTAGCTGATGTAATAATAAGAAGCAATCAATCCAAGATTTGAAGGCTTGAGATACATGTCCTCCTCTATGATGATGCACTTGCTCGATTCCAAGTCGTTCAGCGTGCTCTCGACGAGATCGGAAAGATGGTCGGAAAGATGCCTGTGGCTGACACCCTGAAGATTATAATAATTTGGATTCTTTGTGAGCCTTCTATACATAAAAGTCCATGTGAGATAATCCACTGCATCCTGCTTGTTCTCCACCACACCAACCACTACTTCAGCATTCATATGATCATGCAAGAAGTGGTGGAGATGACTCTCAACTGGGAATGCTTCATACAGAAACTTCTTGTAGTATTCTTTCCTCGGGGCATGACAAAGGATTACACATTTTCCTGAACTGTCTATAAGAGGCCTGCTCGCATGCCCCATCATCTGCAGCAGATCAGTGATTGGGTAGTCGGTGTGCGCATTCTCCCGGCCATCATAATACTGTGTCCCCATGACGACGACCAAGTGAGCTGGCAATGACATTCCCCAGCACATTGAGCTGCTCGCAACACAAACTTGAATCCTTCTGCTGAAGAATAACTGCTTCACAACCTCCTGATCGAGTTGGCTCAGCCCTTCATGAAGGTAGCCTACACCCATAGGGAGTGTCTGCTTCAAGGTCTCCTCCTTAATACCAGAAATCAGAGTCTCCATCTCATCCTTGGGTCCTCCGAGGAGAAAAGAAGGTTTTTCGGCACTTTCCGCGCCCGAGTAGGCACACAAATCTAGAGCCGTCAATCTAGAATGCTTTCTCGTTGGGGCAAACACCAGAGCGGGTTTCCCATTCTTCGCGTGCTGGACAATAGCTGTGTAAGTAGGCTTCGACATCGCCTGCATCCTAGCCTCAAAATTTGCTATGTCGATGCCTTGAATGTGTATCTCCAGCGGAACCGGGCGAACACCGGGTGGGAAATTAAAGAGGCCGTGAGAAGTGGCACCTATCCATTCTCCAAGGTCCTTAGCATTTGCAAGAGAAGCTGAAAGAGCGACCACACGGATGTTGGAACCTGTATGGCTTGCGATGCGCCTCATTCTAGAGACGACTATCTCCAGCATCGGACCAACTGACCCGCCGATCAAATGAAGTTCATCGGCGATGAAAAGGCTGACCTGCTGAACATGTTTTCGCTGCTTCCAACGACGAGAAAGAGCATCCCATTTATCGGGCGTGCTGATGATTATCTGTCCCTTCTCGAGCAGCTTCAAATCAGTTGCTGTCTCGCCCGTCAACTCCACAATAGAAATACCCAGATGCTTCCCAAACTTCTCTTGCCAATCGCGATACCTTTCCTTCGCTAACGTCTCGATCGGAGCAATATATACGACACGCATTATGCTATCGGGGAGTCTCTGGTGATTTCTCAAAATGGCAAACTCTGCACAGATGGTTTTGCCGCTACCCGTCGGTGCGGCAACCAGGACGTTGTCATCGGTGTTGTATAAAACCGTAAAAACCTGAGTCTGGATGGGATTAAAATGCTTGAAGGTGTCATAAAGAGCTTCATAAGAAGGATTTCTCAATGCGGTCACCGGCAGGGGTTGCAAATCAAGTAACTCCGTTGGTGGGGAATATTTCTCCGGCAGAATAAGATGCCTAAAACAAACAGGCAATACTGTCTGAGAACCAAGCCACCGATCGGATACGACACGAATAAAGTACTGAGGTGGCAGAGGTTCGTAGATGGGCACGGTGAAACTTAAAGTGTGGTCTTCTTCAACATACTGTTTCTTGAGAATAAAATACTCATGATGAAGAATATATTCACCATCATTATCTTCAACAATTACCCAAAAAGGTTCAACATAACCATGCAATTTATCATCCCACTGAAAATCTGGTGTTATTGTAAGCTCGAAACCCAAAATAGTTCGAGTGATGGGTTGAACGTGTGCGGCTAGGTTGACTTTTGGTAACTGGTGAATGCACGTGTAGAGCGGCTTACCCATCTTCGGAAAACGAATCAGCTCTCCAAGTTGCTGCGCGCTGAGGTCGTAGTACCTTTCCCAGGATAAATCTTTCTTCTCCAGTTTCATTAGAATTTCGTTCGGTATGCCCGGGAACTGGCGCAACGGAGTCTGAACACTCCACATGCGTTTATCGACCATCTTACAAAGGTTCAAAGCCTTCTCAGCTAGTTGAGCCCATCCTCCCTTCAAGACAATTTCAAATAAAGCTCGTAGAAGACGACCAGCACTCTGCCACATGAAGCATAGAGTTTCAGTGAGCAGTATAATTTAAGCAGAATTTAATGCCACTTCTTCTCTTCAATTCCAACCTAAATAGATAGGAATTGGGAGAGAATAAGGCGTTATCAATATTAAATCATATTCCAGTATTATTATTAAACTATATTGCAATATTATTATTATTATTATTACTATTTTAAAGTAAACATTATTTAAATTTCAATCCTGTGACTGAATTCCTACGTGCGGCCGAAAACAGAAATGTAAATTCCAATTCATATGACTGAATTATATTCTCTACTCGAACAGTAGAATTGGAATTTCGGCAATCTCAATTTTCAAAATATCTGCGGGAATTGAAATGGAGTCTCAATTCCTTTCTCCAATTCCAATTCCTGCTTATGGAACGGACCCCAGCGATTTTGCCAATGAACAAAGGTGTCTCAAACAATATCAGATGAAAGAAAGGAGGGAGGTTTTAAAGAATTAAGAACCTGTCGGATGAAAACCATATCAGATGCTAATGAAAGTCCCTCAAGCTTTAACTGTGAAATATAAGCCTGTAAAAGAACATTAATTTTCGCACTGGGCTCCTCTAAACTTTCTTTCACTGGAATAGGAACCCGATCCAAGAGCTTCGCCAATTCCATTTTCTCATCTTGCCTGACAGTAACATACTTAAATTCTTCGCTGAGAGAGAACAATCTGCAAAGCTCAATATCGCCCATGGTCGGCTTAAGGTACTCATTGTACGTGGATATTGTTCCATGAGTTATGTAATAATAACTCGCAATTCTGCCGAGATCAGTGACCTGGAAATATCCGCTCTTTCTATCATACTTGACCAGATTGTTCTTATCCAAGATGCTCGCAGCAGAATGGATCTAAAAATTGGAAGAAGAAAAAAAATCACGATATCAACTAGAATAAGAAGATGCAAACCGCAACAATCATTTCAGTTAAAAACATTTGGCTTCAAATTTGTAGTCTTAACTTATTTCAAGCAGTTTCTTCAAAGCATAATTGATATTGCGTTCTCAAAGGATGATAAAAATAACAATCAAATTCTAAGAAGGTAAAGATGTCCAGAAAGACCATGTCTGACAAAGCACAAGGAAATCATGCCAGAACTCAAGAGAAGTATACCACTAGAAGCTGTTTTGTGCAAAATAAGAGATAATGACCCACAATAAACTATTGTCACTTTCTTTGAAATGATAAATCCTGTCTACATTGCTGCAGAATTGTAGTAGTAAGATATCAGGAGAACGGAGCAGCAGATTGTGATAGCACACTATGACTCTGTTTGTTTGGGCATTTTGGATCCATTTCGGTAGGAGAATAAAGCACCAAAGATATACATGTGTTTAGTAAACCTCCATTTCAAACTCCGGTGCGGTGGGGAAGGCCAAAAGCTTCATTTTTAGCTCTCATTCCAAAAAGTAATTATGTGAAAAATGAACTTTATCACAAAGAATTGTAAAACGCAAAAGTGAAATGGAGAATATGTAGTGTTGAAGGAAATCAACAAAAGAAAATTGTATGACAAAACGATTAGGAACTGAAATGGACATAACGACGAGCAGAACATGTTGAGCAATAAAGAACCAGGCAAAAAAAATTACTTACTAAATCAGCTCTTCTTTCCTCTAAAGTTTTGTCTCTCTCAAAAATATCAACCGGCAGACCATAAAGAGTTGGATTTCTAAGCATACGAATATACAAGTAGGTATACCCAATCCAAGTGCAAGCTTCTCGTGCATTCTGAACGGTCCCTAGAACAATCTCCGCATTCAACTGATCAGCGAGCTTCGAAACAAACTGACTCTCGATCGGTAGCTGCTGATTCATGAGCGAGAGATAGTACTGCAACTCGTTATGGCCAGTTAGAATGACACCCTCCCCATAGGAATCATACTGAGGCCTTCCTGCTCGACCAAGCATCTGCATGACATCTAAAGGACTAAGCTCAGTCCATGTTCCCTTCTCTGGATTGTACACTTGGGTCCCTTTGATAATCACAGTATGAGCCGGTAAGTTGACTCCCCAGGCAAGAGTGGCCGTCGAGACCAACACCTGAACATGCCCATCACCAAACAACTCCTCCACAATATCACGATCGACCCTTAACATTCCGGCGTGGTGAACAGCGAAGCCATATGGCAGTAAATCTTTCACATCATTGCTTTTCACAAGCTCGGTTTGACCCTGAAGAATTTCACGGCTCGCACTATCGTCCTTCAAAAACTGGCTCAATGTGTCGCTAGCCAATGCCGTGTCTCTAATCGCGCGAGCGGTTTTTACCGTTTCTTTTCTAGAGTGAACAAATATAAGAACTTGGTGCTTTCCCGCAGCAGCCAGAACTTTTTCATAGCAGATTTCATTCATTAGCTGAAACCTCTGCAACGGTTTCCTCACAGTGATTCCAATGTACTGCTGTGCAAGTGGGCATGGCCTATAGCTATTATCAAAATGAAACAGTCCTTTCGAAGGATTCACACGCAGGAATAATGCTACATCTTCGTAATTTGGGAGCGTAGCGGATAATCCAACCAATCGAATAAGATCTTTTGTAGTCTCGATTTGCCTAACTGTCCTCGCAACTATGCTTTCCAGAACAGGCCCTCGATTGTCATGGAGAAGATGAATCTCATCTATGATTAGGAGTTTTACCATCTGAGTGTATGTTCTGTCTCCGGATTTTCTAGTAACGATATCCCATTTCTCAGGCGTTGTAACAATTATCTGAGTTTCTTCGATCTGCTGACGCGTAAGTGTTTGGTCGCCACTAAGTTCTCGCACAATAACGTTATATGACTGTAGGCGATTAGACAAGTTCCCAACAACTTCAGCAACCAAAGCTTTCATGGGTGCAACATATACAATCTTAAACTTACTGGTGTCTACCTCTCCATCTTTCCAGTGCAAAGCAATCTCATGAAGAATGGTTAGCATCGCAACATTCGTTTTTCCGGCACCAGTGGGAGCGCATAGGAGAATATTCTCAGGTGTAAAAAGAGCTGTTTCAAAAACTTTACTCTGAACTCTGTTCAACTGTTTCATTCCTTCAAAGGCTGGCCGTGCATAGTCAGGCATTTCCGATATCTTCACTAACTTTTCTCCGGAAGTAAGTGGTTTAGGCTTCAGTGCTGGCACATGAACTTCTTCGTAGCCCTTGTGGGGAGTTCTATAAGATCCTGGAGGTAGTTCACACTTCTTGTTTGCCATCAAAAGACCGCCTTGCTGAAAGGCCAGTGTTTCAAGATCAAGCAACTGTCTTTGACCCTTTAGCCAACTATTATCAACTTCTCGATCAATAAATCTCTGCTCTTTATCGTCCCCTGCAACTCTGTCGTCCTTCAACCTTCTGGCCTCCTCCCTTATACTCTTTTCCAAGTTCTTTTGGCGCTCTTTCGCCGATGCCCTTGTCGCATGCAACTGCTCCAAGATTGAAGCCAGGCTTGGCCGGAAATTCAACATCTCTTCTTCAATTTTCCTCCTTTGTTCTTGGTCCTCGGCCCTAGCCAGGCGGGTGCACCATACTATCTTGAATCTATTTCGTAAAAGCAGCTTTATAAGATCAAACTTATCGTACTCAAGTAACGCCACAAGCCGGTTCTCGACATCCCTATCATCACCTTCAGCAAGAATTTTTAGCACATCTTCTGCAATATTTTGGCTTTGCTGTGGGTCGATATTCTCAAAAGCTTGAGAGATCTTCCTTTGCAGCCAATAGGCATCGATATCTTGCACGTTCAGTGTCAGGCCCTCCTTAGTTTCTTCCATTTCATCGTCGTCTATTCCTTCCATCTGCATAGCACTCATGTCATTTGACTCCTGACCATCATCATCGTCCTCGGATTCCTCTTGCACCTGAGGCACATAAGTTAACAAACAAAAAAATGGCATTACATCTACAAAAATAACAAATTTGGGTAAAATGATGTGAAGAATCATGTAGAAAATATATGAAATGGGAGCCTATGTTATTCATACCTGATCATAATCACTCTCTTCCTCTTCATCTTCTTCAAACTCAACAGCAACACCAATGTCATCATCAAGGGCACCATCGTTCCCATTCGCAGACACCGGAGCAGCATTCTCGGACCCATCCTGATAATCTGTGATCAACCGTGCAATAGAGACAAGCTGGTCAAATGTTTGGCTCGAAAAGGGGTTCAACAATCTCTCGATATCCTTCTTCTTGTCAGGATTCTTAATCTTATCATTCTTCAAAACTGACAACACTTCATCAGCAGCTCCGGTAAGCACGTCATGTGGCTGTCCCCCAAACTGCTGCTGGATAATACTCAGCAGCGCCTCATAAGCTGCACGGGTCTCCTTGGTTTTGGGCTGATAGACGCCCTCATCCACGAGAGAGAGAACGGTCTCCTCCTGAATTCGTCTTTTCTTGCTATCCTTCCTTTGCTCCTGCTCGGTCCCTGGCTCCCGCTCCTTCTTCTTCTTCGATTTCTTGATCTTCTCCTCAAGCTCAGGGGCCTTGCCTCTGTACGCGCGGTCCCCAAAGCTCTTGGGATCTATCTTACCCCAAAGGGACTCGGGCTCACCGGTGGGCTCGTGGGTGTCACGGGGGCGAGAGTCGGTTGTGAGCACAAGACTTGAGTTGGCACGATACTCGTATTGCTTAAAACGAGCATGAGCTTCGGCGCCGCCGCCTAGATGAGCCATCGTTTCAACGAGGATGCTTGAGCTGCAAAATTGAACAGGTCTGTGGTAAAAATCAGAAACAATCAGAGCGTGAAGGGAGACTGATGGATAAAATAACACGTGATATGGTTCGGGATTGTGATGAGAAGGGGAGAAGAAATAGGGAGCCCGGTAAAAACCCTAGGAAAAGCAAGCAGCTCGTCGGAGAAGAAATGAAATTATAAAATCAAATGATGATGTTACCGAGACGATCTAACTCCGATCGGCGGAGAGTGGAGGCACCGGTACGAATTAGAACCCTAGCGCGGCGGCGTTCGGCAGAGTAGAGCTGAGAGAGCACACAGCATACTGGGAGAGGAGAAAGCGTAGCCAACCGGAAAGCGCAAATGAATAGTCGGCTCGTTCTGTTTGGCTCGATGCAATGTTTGAGAAGCTGAGACCTAAAAGAAAAAAAACGATTGCGTATATCTATAGAGCGATGTTAAACGCAGGCCAGTTTTGGCATGCCACAATTTTTTAAAAAAAGCGAGGTTAAATGCAGGCCGATTTTAACTATATGCAGGCCACCGTTTTTTAAGAAAAAGATATCATTTTTTCTTTTAAAACTTCAGGAAAAATGATTCGAGTAGTTTAATATTTCATGTATTATGCGTTTTTCCTTCTATGCAACCGTGTCCCCAAGGAGTTTACTCGTTTGTCCGAGTGCGATGTATTTTTAAATTACAACAGGTCTAAAACTATTCATGGGTATTTGCTACGGCGATGGCGACTGCGACGATCGCGACGTCGTCGGCGATGACGGTGATGGCGGCGATGGCGGCCATGGCGGTCATGGCGGTCATGGCGGTCATGGCGGTCATGGCGGCGTTGGCGGCCATGGCGGCGATGGCTGCGATAGCGGTGATGGCGGCGTTGCCGGTAATGGCGGCGATGGCGGCGATGGTTATACTTCAGGTAGTTACCTCGCTAGTGGGGGTTCTTTGGATAACCGCACCCCCATGGATGGGATGCGGTTAGCGCCTTTAGGGATACTTCATCAATAGCTCTCCCAGATTTACTGACGAAACAGTGACATTCAACGTAACCTCGCATGCATGATATTTTACTTACTTATTTTATGAATGATATTTGACTTGGTGATTTATTTAGGAAAATATTAATTTATTTTTTGAATATGATATGTAAATATGAAATTTGTCCTACATGAATAATTTTTTGGCCTGCATATATCCGCGGCCTGCATATAGCCAAAACCGGCCTGCATTTAACATCGCTCTATCTATATTATATTCAAAGAAGAAAAAAAACTCCTTTAATGAAATATTCATAATGCCAATATTTTTTTTAATTTAATGCCATAATATAAGTGTACAACCCCGATGTTCGCCTGGAAGGGTCCCTGGTTCGCATACCCAGGGGAGCGAGCCAGGGATGGGCGAGCCAAGCGGGGCGAGCCCAAGAAGAGCGAGAGGCCCTAGAGGCGGGCGAGCCAGCCGGTCGAGGGAGTTCGCTAGGAAGGCCCGGGACCTTGGGGTACAAATAGCCATTTTTGGGGTACAGTTAGCCATTTTGGCGAGCTCGACTCGCTAAAGAGCGGTTCGGCAGGCGAGTCCTAGAAGCAGGCGAGCCAGTCAGTCGAAGGAGTTCGCTAGGCAGGCGAGTCGGCCAGACATTTTGGCGAGCCCCGTGTTCGCTGGAACGGGTCAAGGGTCTCTGGTTCGCCAGTACCTGGGGTGGTCTTAAAAGCTCTTGGTGGTCTGCGGCTAGCCCCTCAAAACAGCGGAGTTTGGCTGTTAGCAGACCAATTCGGGGTGCGGATAGTAAGAATGGACAGCGGGAGTTGGCTATTGACAGACCACAAAACTAAAATCTATAAATAAACCTTAAAGGGCACCTTGGAAGAGGACCGGTTTCAGAATCTTTGAGCCTTCTTCTCTCCATAGGTCGCTTTGGTTTGGGCTCTCTAGCTCTCCAAGGTGCCCGAGTCTTAGCTTTGGCTTGGGAGGGGAAGCGCTCAACAATCTTCCGGGTTAGTGGAGGGACCTCCTTGCTGAGACCAGGGTCTTTGTTCTTTGTCCGAGTTATCTGCCTATCTCTTCCGAGGGACCGGTAAGGGCTAGTCGCCCCTCAATTCGTTGAGGGCCCCGAGCTCCACAGGAGATCGAGAAATCGGTTTCAACATTTTGGTGCGGTGAGCGTGGAGCATGGCTGGTCCAAGAAAGTTCCAGAGAAGGGTTATGGCGGGAGATGAGGAGCAGGGCGAGGAGTTCGGCGAGACTCCTCGGGAGGCGATGGCCAGGATGCTCGCGGATTTCAGAAAGGAGGTGCTCGACACCTTGGGGTTCACGGTCACAGCTCTGCGAAGTGAGTTTGCGACCCCAGCACCTCAGGCGACCCCTCCACCAACAGCAGTCGGCGAGAAGGCACCAGGGGGAAGGGCTGGAAAGGAAGTCGCCGTTGGTTTAGGTCAGAGCCAGGAAGGGCGAGTGTTGTTCGCCAGTCCGGCGAGCTCCGTGCCTGCAAGCTCAGTGCTGGCGAGCTCCGTGCCAGCGAGCGCGACGCAGGCGAATGCGCGCCAAGAGGAAGCGGCGACGGTCGGGGTGGTTCAGGCGAGCACTGCCCTCGCGAGCACAGTCCCTGCGAGCTCAAGTTTGGCCAGCGAGCTCGGGGGACGAGTGGAGCCAGGAAGAGTGACAGGAGGGGGAAGCCCCTTTTGCGAGTTGATGCTTTCCGCACCCGTCCCGGGGGGATTTGGAGAATGGGACCGGGTGTACTACAACGGTAGAGATGACCCTGTCCAGCACCAGCAGAGTTTCGAAGACTCGGTCTCCATCAGGCCGATGTCAGATGCCTTCAAGTGTCGGCTCTTTGCCGTCACCCTCAAGGAGAAGGCCAGGGACTGGTTCCATCATCTCCCTGCAGGGTCAATCTACTCGTTCGAGGATTTGCGCCGAAGTTTTTTGCTGAGGTTCTCGACCTCAAAAAAGAGGAAAAAGGACGTTGATTCCCTCTTCGCAGTGAAGCAGGGACCCCGGGAGTCACTGGCTCAGTATGCCGATCGGTTCCAGGAGGAAGTGCAGCTCACTCAGGAGATGCCTGAGTTTGCACTCCAACTCGCCTTCACGGTCGGGTTGAAAGAGAGTTTCTTCAAGATGGCGTTGAAGAGAAAAGCCCCCGTCTCCTATGAAGAGTTGATGGAGAGGGTGTCGGAGGAAGTCGCGAGTGAGGAAGCCAATCCAGAGCTCACCAAGAGGCTAGCAAAGCTCAGTGAGCCGGAGGTGAGGCAGCAGGAGGTCAGGAGAAGGGAAGAGCCCCGGGCCCCGGAGGGGGAATGGAGGCCGCAAGGTGGAGGAATGCAAGGGCAGGGAAGGGGTTACGGCCCAGGAAGGGGTAACCATGTCGGAGGTCAATGGAGGCCCCCCCAGTTAGGGTGGAGGCAAGGTCCGATGCAAATGCCTCCCCCTCCCCAACAGGCCATGGCAATTGGACGGGGAAGAGGTAGAGGAAGAGGAAGGGGAGGAGAGGTGGAAACGGCAGCCGCTAGGAGGAGGAGGAATAGGGTGGCAGAGGCCGAGGCAAGGGAAGTGGCGTTGCCATATTGTATCTTCCATGATGTGGAAGGTCACTCGACGGACACCTGTCCGGAGTTCCTGGAAGTAAAGAGGGGCAGAGCGCCCGCGCCACCACAGCAACAGCCAGTAAGGATCGTGGAGGTCGAACCTCGAGAGGAGGATGAGGAAAGGTGTGAGGATAGAACCGATATGGGAAGTAGAGGAGGGATCGGGGTGATCCATGGGGGGGTAGGGGTGGAGGCGACCCGCAAGGCTAGCCTCCATACCATCTACCGCCGGAGCGTGGCTTCGACATCCACCGCTCCACCCCCGACCGAAAAAATCGTTTTCACCCAGAAAGACATGCCGGGCTATGAGGACCTGTTCTGCGACGCGCTGGTTATTCAGACGGCGATCGAGAACTTCACCGTCTCCCGGATCCTAGTGGACAACGGAAGTTCGGTCAACGTCATCTTCAAGAAGGCGTTCGACAAGATGGAGGTGGAGCCCAGGAGGGTGTTGGCCTCAGATGGCCCTCTGTTCAGATTCTCGGGGGAGAGGAAGGAAGTAGAAGGGGGAGTAGGGCTTCATGTGACCCTGGGTGGGCAGTCCCGGAACTGTCGTTTTGTCATAGTGGACGCCCCAAGCAGTTACAGCGCCATCTTCGGACGGCCACTCATCAGCGCGTTCCGCTGTGTCCCTTCCACCTTTCACCAATGCCTTAAGTTCAACGACGGAGGGGTTCAGGTGCGGATCAGGGGGGATCCCAAGGTGGCGAGACAGTGCTACGTAACGGCTGTCAACACCATCTCCTGGATGGGAGAAGCCGAGGAATGGGATAGGATGATGGAGGAGGCAGCCGAAGCCGGAGGTATGGAGGTAGCCGAGGAAAAGATGGAGGGAGATGAAGTCCATTCCCAGGAAGGGGTAGTTGAGGGACCCCGGGCGGAGGGAGAGGAGGAAGAAGAGAAGGCCCAGGAAGGAAGGGCGGAAGAGCAGATGGTGGTAGAAAAGGAGGTCGAGGAGGGAACCCAGGCTCCCACTTGTGCCGAGGAGGAGAGGGCTTGGGGAGAGCAATCCAGGCTGGAGGCCGTGGACGAGGTCGTGGAACTTGAAGTCACCACTCGGCTCGGGGTGGTGGAAAAGGTCCGAATCAGCGGAGAGCTCAACCCGAAGGAGCAGGCCGAGATCCTGGCCTGTGTGCAGAAAAATGTAGACGTCTTCGCATGGAGCGCCGCGGAAATGCCCGGGATCGACACGGATGTGGCTTGCCATCGCCTCAACCTCGACCCCGGCACCCGCCCCATCCGCCAGAAGAGGAGGGCTATCGCCGACAAGCTGGAAGGACCCATCCGAGAGGAGGTGGGTAAACTCCTGCAGGCAGGTTTTGTATCAGAGATCCAGTACCCAGGCTGGGTCTCCAACGTAGTTATGGTAAAAAAGGGAGGAGGTAAGTGGCGTATGTGTATCGACTTTTTGCTTCTTAATAAATCATGCCCGAAAGATTGCTACCCCCTGCCCAGAATCGACGCGCTGGTTGACTCAGCCGTTGGTTTTTCTGTAATGTCTTTCTTAGATGCTTTTTCAGGTTACCATCAAATCTGCATGCACCCCCCGGACATCAAGGATGTTTCCTTCATCACGGGGGATGGATGTTATTGCTATAAGATGATGCCCTTCGGCTCAAGAACGCAGGGGCTACGTACCAAAGGATGATGGATAGGGTCTTCCGCGAGCAGAAAGGAAGAAATTTAGAAGTCTATGTTGACGACCTCATGGTGAAGAGCCGAGACCTTGGGTCTCACCTCCAAGACCTTGAGGAGACGTTCGGGACCCTGCGGCGGTACAAGATGAAACTCAATCCCTTGAAGTGTGTCTTCGGGGCAAGCCGAGGAAAGTTCCTAGGCCACTTACTAGCCCAACCCGGACAAGGTTAAGGCGGTAATGGAGTTGGGGTCACCAAAGAATCCAAAGGAGGTTCAGAGCCTTACAGGGAAGTTGGCTGGGCTCAGCAGGTTCCTCTCCAAGGCGGGAGAAAAGTGTGCACCTTTTTTCAAGGTGCTGCGGGGCAACAAGAAGTTTGAATGGACCCGGGAGTGCGAGGAAGCCTTCCAGGCTCTGAAAGAACAGCTCACCCAAACCCCTCTGCTCCACGGACCGAGGCCAGGAAAAGACCTATCCCTGTACCTGGGGGTAGGGTCCGAAGCAGTAAGTTCCGTGTTGATCCGGGAGGAGGGGAAGAAAAAGTTTCCTATCTACTACGTCGGCCGAGTGCTGAAGAAGGCAGAGCTCCGGTACCCGATCTTGGAAAAGTTGGTCTTCGCATTGGTGGTGTCAGCCCGGAGGCTCCGGCCTTACTTTCAAGCCCATTCAATCAAGGTGGTGACGGACCACCCGCTCCGTAAAATCATGGAAGGAGTGGAGCACTCAGGGAGGTTGGCAAAGTGGTCCGTGGAGCTAAGTGAATTCAATATCACGTTCGTGCCCAGGACGTCCATCAGGGCTCAGGCGGTGGCAGACTTCATGGCCGACTATGCAGCCGAAGTGGGGGAGCACGAGCCACCTCCCCTAGAGGCATGGAAGATGTTGGTGGACGGATCGTCGGGAAAATACTCCTATGGAGGGGGAATGGTCCTGGTAAGTCCTCAGGGGACTCAGATTGAGCAAGCCTTAAACATCCATTTCCCAATTACCAACAACCAGGCTGAGTACGAAGCAGTGATAGCGGGCCTTCGGCTGGCCCGGGAACTGGGTGTGCAGGATGTGGAGGTCTCCACGGACTCCATGGTGGTAGCATGCCAGATCAAGGGAGAATTTGAAGCAAAGGACCCGACCCTCCTACTATACCAGGAGAAGGTTAAGGGGGTCATTGGGCAGTTCCGCACCTTCTCCATCAAGCACGTGTCGAGGGAGGAGAGCACCCAGGCGGACCTCTTAGCCAAGTTCAGTCCCCGAGCGGGAGGGACGACTTCGGAGCTCTTCCGGCCCTCCATCGAGGAAGGAGAGTTGATGGAGGTGGATCAACGGGCCTCGTGGATGGATCCATTCATCACCTTCCTATCCTCTGGGCAGTTCCCTGGAGAGGACGTGGACAAGAGGCGCTTCAGGTATAAGTCCGCTTATTACTCCTTGCATGCAGGAGGGCTATATAGGAAAACTCTCTCGGGACTCCTGGCCCGTTGTGTTTCCGAGGAGGAGGTTCCGAGAGTCCTGGAAGAAATCCACTCCGGGGAGTACGGCAGCCACTCCGGGAGTCGGACCCTAGAAGGGAGGGTGTTGAGGCAAGGCTACTTCTGGCCCACTCTCAGCAAGGATGCGGCAGAGTTCGCGAGAAAGTGTCTGAAGTGCCAGCTCTATGCTCCGCTCCAACTCCTCCCAGCTCAAAGGCTCTGAACCATCACGGCTCCCTGGCCCTTCGCCATATGGGGGCTGGACCTGGTCGGTCCCTTTCCCCAAGCCAGCGGCCAGAGGAAGTTCCTGCTGGTCATGATTGACTACTTCTCCAAGTGGGTAGAAGTGAAAGCACTCGCTAAGGTAACCTCTCAGGTTGTAAGGAATTTTGTATGGGGAGAGATAATTTGCAGGCACGGGTTACCTCTAGCAATAGTGACGGACAATGGGCCGCAGTTTGCTAGTGAAGAGTTTGTTGGCTTCTGCACTCAGCTCGGCATCGACCTCAGGTTCGCGTCGGTCCACCACCCGAGGAGCAATGGGCAGGTGGAGGCCGCGAACAAAATAATCGTTAATCTATTAAAAAAGAAAGTAGAAAACCTCCGAGGAAACTGGGTAGAACAGCTACCCTCCATCCTCTGGGCCATGAGGACCACCCCGAATACCGCCACCGGGGAGACCCCGTTCAAGCTCTCTCACGGATCTGAGGCCGTTCTCCCCATAGAGTTCGAGGTAAAGCCCCCCGGGTGATCGCTGCGAGCGAGGGGGATGAAGAGTGGCTGGAAGATAACAATGCAGAGCAGAGGCTATCTTTGGACCTGGTGGAAGAACTCCGGGACTTGGCCACCATCAGGCAGGAAGAGGTCAAGCGGCGGATGGCTCGATATTTTGACAAACATATCCGGATAAAGCACTTTCAGAAAGGGGACCTGGTCCTGAAGAAGGTCGATGCGGACGGCAGAGGGGCCGCGGTGGGTAAGCTTAACCCCAACTGGGAGGGTCCATATATTGTAAGCGGGGTGCTCAAGTTAGGGGGATATCACCTCCAGGATGTGGAGGGGGTGCCCCTCGACCGAGCTAGGAGTGGGGATGATTTGAAACGATTTTACCCTTAAAAGCTTTATTATATTGTTTACTGAATGTCTTACTCCTTTTTCATAATGCTTATGACTACTGCCGTGCCGACATGACACAGTCTGGATATATTGGTGCGGGAATGCCCCAGATCGATTCCGCTCCCGGGCTCTCACCTAGACGGGGGGTTCAGGTTGATCTCTGGAGAAGCTGGCAAGGTTGGATATGTCGGTGCTGGAATGCCCCAGATCGATTCCGCTCCCGGGCTCTCACCTAGACGGGGGGTTCAGGTTGATCTCTGGAGAGGCTGGCAAGGTTTGATATGTCGGTGTTGGAATGCCCCAGATCGATTCCGCTCCCGGGCTCTCACCTAGACGGGGGGTTCAGGTTGATCTCTGGAGAGGCTGGCAAGGTTGGATATATTGGTGCTGGAATGCCCCAGATCGATTCCGCTCCCGGGCTCTCACCTAGACGGGGGGTTCAGGTTGATCTCTGAAGAGGCTGGCAAGGTTGGATATGTTGGTGCTGGAATGCCCCAGATCGATTCCGCTCCCGGGCTCTCACCTAGACGGGGGGTTCAGGTTGATCTCTGGAGAGGCTGGCAAGGTTGGATATGTTGGTGCTGGAATGCCCCAGATCGATTCCGCTCCCGGGCTCTCACCTAGACGGGGGGTTCAGGTTGATCTCTGGAGAGGCTGGCAAGGTTGGATATGTTGGTGCTGGAATGCCCCAGATCGATTCCACTCCCGGGCTCTCACCTAGACGGGGGGTTCAGGTTGATCTCTGGAGAGGCTGGCAAGGTCGGATATGTTGGTGCTGGAATGCCCCAGATCGATTCCGTCCCCGGGCTCTCACCCAGACGGGGGGTTCAGGTTGATCTCTGGAGAGGCTGGCAATAGAAATCAGGACCTAAGATAGCAGGTTGAGGTGTTAGAGCCAGAAGGGCTTGGTTCGCAAAATCGAAAGGGTTGAGACTGGAAGGGCCTGAGGTAGCAGGTTGCGATGCTAAAGTCGGGGAGTTTTGATTCGCAGGGTGCCGAGGCTCAAGCTCGCCAAGGTCGGGTTCGCCGGGCAGTATCCGCGGGCGGCGATAGCCCGGGTTCGCGAGATCCACAAGAGGAGAACCCTGGCGAGGCGAGCCCAGACACACGCATTCGCGAGCCCCCCCCCCCCCCCCCCCCCCCCCCACCCCCGGAAGCACTGCCGCATAACCGATCATGAGAGTTCAGAAGAAAGAGATCAAATGCGGGGGAAAAAAGAAAACGCGAGCACGTGCATAAATACTAACGAAAAAATTATAACTATCATTCCCCAAGATTTTTCTATGTTCGGCGGCGATCTCGCCAGCCCAAAAAGAATAATATATATTCAAAATAATGAGAGAGAAGAGAGGCTAAGGGGGTTCATTCTGGGGGGCCCTCGCCATTCTTGCGAGCCCCCAACCATGGCGCCAAGTCGAAGAGGTCCGGGCAGACGTCTTCGGCTGTAAACTCCATCGCGTCTTCCGCTAGCAGACTCGCTTTCTTGAGGGTCGTGAAGACGAGGTTGGCGACCTCCTGTGCATCTCGCCGTCTCTGTTCCTCACTTTCGGCGACCCTCTGTTGAGACCTGGCTCGCCCAGGAGAAGGAGGCAGCACGCTGCGAACCAGCTCGTCCACCCGAGCCTTCAACATGGTATTCTCCAACTCCAGCTCACCGTTGCGAGCGAGAAGCTTGGTTGCTACATCGGCATCCTGAGTCAGCATCAAACGAGTTAAGACAAAGATCGGAAGTCGCGAACAGCGAAGAAAAGAGGCCCAAGGGCCGCTTACCATCTTGCCCTGCATCCCGGCGAGGAGGCTTTCCGGCGCTTCCTCTCTCTCCTTAAGGCCCTTGATCTCCTCGCGAGCCCTCTTAAGCTCCTCCCTGTACGCGCGGATATCCCTATCCGCCTGCAGATAACGGCGCCCCGCCATATGTGCGAGCTCCGTCGAGCAGAACTGGGCTCGCATTTCTTCATAGACCAGTTGCCTTGGCCCCATCTCTTTATAGGCGGCGGCGTCCTCGCGGCCATATAAGCCGAAGGAGAGAGAGAACGCCTCCTCCCCGGCCTTACCAAGCTCCACCCAGGAGGGGTGAAGGGTGGAGCAAGAAATCCGGTTGGCGTCCGGATCCCAAGCGAGCAGGGGCTCGCCAAGGATATCAGAAACCTTCTCACCCAGACCAAAGTTCTTGTGGCTCTTGGGTTGGGGGGTTGTGGAAGAGCTCCCGGCGCCCTGGCTCGCCAACGGGTCTGGCTGTTTCGCAGGAGAAGGGGGCGAGCCGTCGGTCTCGCTCAGATCGACGACCGCTCTCTTGTCTTTGACGGCGAGGGTTTTCCCTTTCGACTTCTTAGAGGAGGGTTGCGAACCAGGCTGGCTCGCAGACGGAGGCCGCTTCTTGCCGGACCCGGTGATAGGAAGATCGCGGCAAGCCTCTGCCACCGCGGTCGCGAGAGTGTCCGCCGTGAGAGCGGTGCCTTGCGCGTGCGGAGGATTAACGGGGATCTCGCGCTCGCCTGAAGAGTAAAAGCGTTACACAGCGAAGGAAAAGGAAAGGAGAGTGGGGCGAAAGCGAGCCATACCTTCCCCTTGAGGAACTACGAGTAGCGAGTCGACGTTGCGCCGCAGATGGGCGACTTCGAAGTTTTTTCCGGAGAGGTATTGGAGGAGTTTGGCATCGGCACCGCCCAGCGAGCTCGGAGGGCGGTAGGTGGCGTCATCCCGTTGAAGAGGGGTGAAGTGGAGGTTACCGAAGGGTCCCTTCACCAGGATGAACTTCTGAGTCCAGTAGTGACTCTTGTTCACCGTCTCGCAGACGGTGACGTGCTGACTCGCGAAGTAGGTGGTCCCATCCCGGAAGACGCGAAAGGAAAACACTTTGCGGAAGACGAGGAGGCTGAACTCGATCCTCTCCTCCCGCATGTAACTGGCGAACGCGACAATATCCGCGATCGCATTCGGGGTCAGCTGGCTCGGCGGCACCCCATAATACCGTAGCACCTGCAAAGAACGTTGAAAAAGTCGCGATGGCGAACAGGGAACGGCGAGAAGGCTAAGCGAAGTACCTGACGGATTTCAGGCCATAAAGGGAGTCGCAACCCATTCTCGAAGTGAGCAATGGGAATCGCGAGTTCGTCAGCCTCGGCTCGTTCAATGTAGATCTCTCGCTTGGACAGCGAGCCGAATAACCCTCCGGAAGATAACGATCCACGACATGTTTGTACTCCTCTGCCGTGATGTTCGCGCAGTAGAATTCATGGGCTTGAAACGCGGAGGCGCATCTTGACCGCCCCTCACTCTCACCATCCGCTCCCACTGACTGATTTGTTCGCATCGAGTCAGGAAGAGGCAGCCTGCAAGCGGCGAACGCGAACACGAGCTTGCGAGAACGGAAACGAGCGTAGACGCGAGAGGATTAGAGAAATAAATGCGACGGATGGAAAATGAAGCGTCGGGGGTGCGGATAGCGAAAATAAAGTAGATTTCTACTCGATTAAACTACAATCTTGCGAGCCCGGGCTCGCCACCCGCGCGGTAATTAAGCCCCGCCTGAGGCCGGCCCGTGAGGGAAGGAAAGTTTGGGCACAACGTCGCCCAGAAGCTCGCGGGCGCTCCACGAGGGCAATCGTATCAAACACGGCGAGCGAATGGAATAAGCCACAGACGCACCACAAAAATAAAGGGCAGAACAAAAAAGGATAAAAGGCGAGTCACGATGGACTCGCAAGCATTACCACACCACAGAGATTGTTCAAACAGAAGCGTCATGAAAGAAATAAAAGCAAGGGGATAGTAAAAATAAACCCGCGGCAGGTTCAGGGGTAAGGAAGCCATTTCCAGCGATCCCGGCCTCGCTTCCCCGCACGCGGCGGCACTCTCGGATAGTGGTATTCGCGAAGTGCTTTGAACTCGCGCAGGATTAAGTGTGCTTGATCCTCGCCCCGCGAGATGTGCACGCCGGGCGAGGTAACGTCTGCGCGAGTCACCGGCCCCGCCTCGGCGAGCAAGCGCGCATTCGCGTCCTCCATCACGACAAATCTCTCGTTGAAGGAAGCTCGGTCCGCGTCATATCGCTCCTCCAGCTCGCGCAGCATCATACCATGCTTCTGAAGCACCTCTGACACCCGTCTCTTCATTCGCTCGGGGTCGCCTGGGTCGCCCAAGAAGTCTTCCATCTGGCTCGGCGAGGGCGGCGGTGACATCTCCACCCTCCCATGCTCTGACTCAGGCGTGGCTTCCGAAATGTCTGCGAAGGAAGAACTAGTAGGATCAGGGGGCGAGCGAAAAGGCGAGCCCGGACAAATATACTAACCTTGGGAGAAGGGGGACTCGCGACGTGGCTTACGAGAGGACTCCGGTCGACCCTGGAAGTTTTCGCGGAACCCTGGGACGTGGGGTTTCCCCAGACCAGGGGGATACACCACCCTCTCCGCGACCTGGGCGCCGTCGAGAAGTGAGCCGCCTGGACTTTGCCTGCCTACCATATCGAAGCCCGGAGTCGCCACGTTAATCTTAGGCGGAATCGGCGAGTGCGCCGGTGTGGAACTTCTCTTCTTGGGGCTCGGCGGTGGGGTATCTGCACGGGTCATAAGCGCATGGATATCGCACAAAGACTTAAGCGGAGATAAAGGAAGGTACTTATGACGTACGGGGTTGCGAGAGAGGCGCCTGTAGGGTTGAGGTCCCGGTCCCAGCATCTAGCGATCCCAACTTCGCTGGGGACGGAGCGTGAGAAGAGGTCAGCGTGAGGCCCGCCAGGCGTTCCTCAGGTGGAGGATTCTGCGAGAAGGGAAGGGGTGAATAGGGAGTCGGAATAAAAAGTCTAGACGAAGAATACCTGTCGCGCGAGCCCGGTATCCAGCAGCGGAGGCGAGGCAGGAGGTGACGACACGTCCTCCCCCTGCGACCTCCAAACCATCTTGGCCTTCTTAGTCTGGGGGGAAGGAGATGTGGCGGGGTTGAACATCCAGGCGTTGCGTCCGGCGGCCTGGGCCTTCGCCATCTCCCTGGAAGCCTTCAGCCGATCCAACGCGCTCGGCTTAGAAGACATTCGAGAGAGGTTGTTTCCTGCGAGGAAGAAGGGGAAGAAAAAGCTCGTTCACTAGCCGCAGCGGACGGTATTTATAGTTTTGGACGTGGGATCCACCGAAAGATTCCCGCCACGTCAGCCGAATCGGCGAACACCAGGGGTTGGACATTTCTTCGCGAGCTCAAGACAACCTCGCGAAGAGCGGGGATTGTATACAACCCCGATGTTCGCCTGGAAGGGTCCCTGGTTCGCATACCCAGGGGAGCGAGCCAGGGATGGGCGAGCCAGGCGGGGCGAGCCCAAGAAGAGCGAGAGGCCCTAGAGGCGGGCGAGCCAACCGGTCGAGGGAGTTCGCTAGGAAGGCCCGGGACCTTGGGGTACAAATAGCCATTTTTGGGGTACAGTTAGCCATTTTGGCGAGCTCGACTCGCTAAAAAGCGGTTCGGCAGGCGAGTCCTAGAAGCAGGCGAGCCAGTCAGTCGAAGGAGTTCGCTAGGCAGGCGAGTCGGCCAGACATTTTGGCGAGCCCCGTGTTCGCTGGAACGGGTCAAGGGTCTCTGGTTCGCCAGTACCTGGGGTGGTCTTAAAAGCTCCTGGTGGTCTGCGGCTAGCCCCTCAAAACAGCGGAGTTTGGCTGTTAGCAGACCAATTCGGGGTGCGGATAGTAAGAATGGACAGCGGGAGTTGGCTATTAACAGACCACAAAACTAAAATCTATAAATAGACCTTAAAGGGCACCTTGGAAGAGGACCGGTTTCAGAATCTTTGAGCTTTCTTCTCTCCATAGGTCGCTTTGGTTTGGGCTCTCTAGCTCTCCAAGGTGCCCGAGTCTTAGCTTTGGCTTGGGAGGGGAAGCGCTCAACGATCTTCCGGGTTAGTGGAGGGACCTCCTTGCTGAGACCAGGGTCTTTGTTCTTTGTCCGAGTTATCTGCCTATCTCTTCCGAGGGACCGCTAAGGGCTAGTCGCCCCTCAATTCGTTGAGGGCCCCGAGCTCCACAGGAGATCGAGAAATCGGTTTCAACAATAAGAAACAGTGAAGATTATAATATGAATCATGAATATTTTCATATAATTATTTTCGTTATAATTAAAACCAAAAAAATAAATATAATTCAAATTTTTTATATTTTTATATTATTATTAAATGTTATTTTAAAGCTAAGACAAAATTATAAAATTAGTCTCTAAACTATATCTATTTTTTAAAATTAGTCCCTATACTTTCATTTGCATGAAATCAATTCTTAAACTTTCAAAAAACAATCACATTAGTCATTCCAACAACTCCATTAAATATTTTGACGAAAATGATTATAAGACGAACGACAATTTCATGGAAGACTAGAGCAACAGTTTGTAAGGCACTTTATTGTTGTCATTATTTGTAGTCATATCGTCCATTTGCTCTACTTCAAAATCATAAGTAGTTGTTATAGCCAAAACAAATTGAATTGAAGTTAATTTTGCTACAGGAGAAAAAACTTCATCATAATCTATCCCGGCAACTTGAGAATATCCTTTTGCTACAAGTCTTGCTTTGTATTTTTTCGCAGTTCCATCTGATTTGAATTTTCGTTTGAATAACCACTTGCATCCAATAACTTTCCTGCCTTCTCGCAATTTACATAAGCTCCATGTTCTATTATACTTTAATGATTTCATTTCATCAAGCATGGCAAACTCCCACTACTTTGCATCTTCCATAGATCTGACTTCTTTTATAGTAACTGGCTCATCCCCAGTTACATGCAGAGCATGAAATGTGCTCATAGCACTCAGCGTGTATCTGGAAGGTATATGTTTTTCGCACATTGATCTCCTTGGACCCGGAATAGAACCAACAACAAACTCTTTATCAGATTCATTGTCTTCTTCCTCTCCTATCATAACATCTTGTTCTGAATTTACCACTGGTTCACATGAGGTGCAATCTTCTGATGTTACCACGGCTTCACTTCTAGGGCTTTCCTTAAACTCTAATATGTTGTTGGCTTCAATATTTTTCTGTACAGCAACTTGTGATTGTTTCTCATGAAAAACAACATCCCCACTATACAATATGGTCTTCGAATTTGAATTCCATAGTTTATAGCCCTTTACACCTTCCTTGTATCCAATGAAAATGTTGTTCTCACTCTTGCTGTCAAGTTTGTCTCTTTATTCTTTAGGCACTAGAGCATATGCATCACATCCCAACACTTGTATATGAGACAGATTTGGTTTCTTCCCGTGTAAAACCTCATAAGGCGTACAATTCTTTACAACTGAAGTTGGTGATATGTTTCTTAAGTAATTAGTTGTAGCAACAACTTCTGCCCAGAATACAGATCCTAAACCTGCCCAAATCATCATGCATCTTGCCCTTTCCAGGAGTGATCGATTTAATCTTTCGGCCACTCCATTCTGTTGAGGTGTATACATAGTTGTTTTCTGCTTGCAATACCATTTTCAACACAAAAGTTTTCAAAGCTATCTGAACAAAATTCCCTTCCGTTATCGGTACGCAGCATTTTAATTTTTCTACCAATTGTTTTTCAATCAATGCTTTGAATTCTTGGAATTTTTCAAATGCACTAGATTTATTCTTAATGAAATAAATCCAACTATATCTTGAAAAATCATCTGTAAATGATACATAGTACCTAGATCCTCCAATAGATGAAATAGGTGTAGGCCCGAACACATCATTGTGTATCAGCTCCAAGATGTTGGATCGGTCGGCGCCCTTAGAGGGGGGGTGAATAAGGGTTTTCAAAAACTTTATATTTTATTTAGAAAACTTTGGAATATTGCAAGATTAATAAAGAGATATCAAGTAAAACAATAATAAAGAGATATGCTTTATTAATATCAAATAATGTTTTACAAAACTTGATTTCTATGACGCTAGAAATCGGGGGCGACTAATAAAAATTCTTTTTCGTTTTCTATACCGACTCGTATCCCCACGAACCGGTTGGCTTTAGCCGATCTCTCCCCAGATACGGCCTCAAGCCGCTCTAGCCAATCTATCCCCAGAAAGGCCTCGAGCACCCCCTAGACCTAGCCTAGATCTAGTCGCCAACACGAGGCGAATTTCAGCCCTAAGTCCTACCCCAGACCTAGTCGCCAACACGAGGCGATTTCACTACCGTTTACAGAAAAGATATGAAATGAAAAGACAATAATATAAAAACTCCTTCTATGTGGATCTCTTGGAGAAGTGGACGAAGGCCCGCAGAGTATGATCGTAGTCGATGCGGCCTTTCGTCACGATGATGACGCGTGTTGAAATCTTTTCCACGGATCTCCTTAAGGCTTTATGGAATTGTGGGAGTATCGCTCTGAATCTTCCTCTCTCTGCTGTGGCACGAAGCTCTGGAGTTTGGGATTGGAGGAGGATAAAGAATTCGGAGCCAAAGCATCCAATTTATAGCCTTAGTGCTACCGTCGGCGCTAGCGCTACCGCCGGCGCTAGCCCGGATTAAGAAACAATTTGCGCGGCAGAATCTCCCATCCGCGGCAACGAGGCTTTCATTCCTTCTGTGTTCACCGATACCGCCGGCGTTATCCGCTACCGTCAGCCATTAGCGCCTTCCATAACAGCTCCCGGAAACGCGCTCATCATCGCTAGCGCCCGGCGCTAGTTGCTACCGCCGGCGCTAGTGAGCCTCTTCGAATTTTGGCCTCAATTTTGGGGGCAGTCATCATGTGTACTCCTTGAGTCATGTGGACCTAGTAAACCTGCACACTTGAACACACAAGATCAAATACACATAGGATTTGTTATTCTCAAACCTAGGAGATGCGGAAGACCATGTTCCAACAAACTCCCCCTTTTGATAATAACAAATCCATTAATGATAAATCAAAGCATTAATAGATAAGCATGATGAAACTATACTTGTGTGTGTGAGAGTGATGACTTAGGATAATAATTGATTCTAGCATGTTAGACTTGCTCCCCCTAAATACATGCTCCCCTAATATGTACGCTATCAACTTAATCAATCATGTTGGGTTTGAATTTTGATAGCGGATTATATTATTATCATGTTAGTTCTCCCCCTTTTGCATTTTATCATGTTAGTTCTCCCCCTTTGTTATTAGCAAAAGTGGGTAGGGAAACAAAGCACTAAAAAATATGTAAATAACAGAGAAGGCATGATCGAGCTTTTTAAGTAAATGATAAGGAGTTTTAGACTTGTCTTTCATTGAAAATGATCAGAGTTATGACTTATTTTATCCCTTTTGTTTGTAGTTCTCCCCCTTTTATAAATCAGAGTTTAGCAAAAAATAATGATTTTCCCTTTAAATAAGAGTTTTAAGCCAAAAAAAAATCATGATTTCCAAGTAACCAATCTACCCAGACAATATGTCAACACCCTAGCCCCGTACTAAGTGACGGATGGGCATGAGGAGCTGCAAACATGCCGTAGGTTGGGGTGTTAATCCCATATGCAAACATTAGACAAAAACTTAACCTAGCACTCTTTCCCCCCAGTGCCTCGCAAGGCCCTACTGGAACCCTCCCCGGTTAAGGACAAGACATGACTAGAGATAAGGTTATCTAATGTCTACAACCCTACGCCCCCGCTATGGTGAGAAATGAAGTCATGGATAACAATTATTGGAAACATTAAGCATTTAAATCTAATGGGAAATATCATAGCATATGGGTTTATATTTTTATTTGAATTTTTGAAATAAAAACTCACATAGCTATATTGAAATTCATGAATGAATCAGAGTTTGAGTATTGCGGAAGATTTCGAAGAAGAAACATCATAATACTAAATAAGAGTTTAAGTTAAAAAAGAGATGTTTTATGAGCAATATTTCACTTGTTGGAGGAGTGTTTAGAATAGAAATAGATCAGAGTTATAAGAAAAAAATTCAACCAATATAAAGTTTACCAAGCAAGTCTACCACTTGTTGCAAGAAAAGAATTTGAAGATTCAAGTGATGATGCACACAAGATAAAAGATTTTAAATAAGTATTAAAGTGCAAGGTAAAACAATTATATGGTAATGATGCGGAAGACATATCGAAGTACAAAAAACATCTTATGGTAATCAATGATGGTTCATAAAAAGATATATGAGTTCAATTTCAAAAAGAAGATGTTTTTGTAAATCATTTTGTATTTAAAATTTTTGTTTTTACAATACAGTAACCAAGCATGAAATAATCTTATCAAAAAGAGATTACTACAATGTTACTTTAATTCACAATTTCAAAACATACCAAACATTGTAGAAAGCATGCTAGGTTATCTAGTGCATTTCATAAATAAAGAGTAGTATAGAATTAGCATTAGGATCCAATACTCATGAGAAGAAGTGTTATGGAAGATAATGATGTGCATAAAAGTGTATTTTGAATAGAGTAAACAAATATTTTAATCAAAAATACAAGTAATATGTAAAGTAAAGAGCACAATAAAACACAAATAATTTTACTTCCACTCACTTCAATGCACAAAAAAAATGTACAACTACTAAGGTGTTTTGCACACACAATGCTCATTAAGACTTATCAGGGTGCAAAGTAGTGCTTGGGGGATCACATAATTTTATTGTTCAATATTTTTTTTTATTGTGATCCGGTGTACTTAAGAATAAGTGGTTTTTATTTTGAAAGAAAGTTATGGTTTGCACAAGATACTTTATTATTCTTTCCAAGGTGCTCAACCTCACAACGCTTATTAAGACTTATCAGGAGGTTCAAGTAGTGCTTGGTGGAGTTATCTTTGTCACTTTATTTTATGATTTTGTTTTGTACAAAGTTCTCTGAATACACTTGTTTTGCAAACCAATATAATTTATGAAAAAGATAACCACTTTTCTTAACTTTTAAAAGTGCAAATAAAGTTTGTGTAGGTAAGATACTTGTGCAATTTTAATTCATTGTACTATTACAAAACATACACAAACATTCTTAGATTAAACACATAAGTAGACAATGCCAAAATAAGTGAGTGAATTGCGATCATTATCAAACATAAAACATTACTCATACTTAGAGGTATGCTACGCATAGTTCTACACAACTTTTTCAATATAAATTATGCACATATTAATAGATGTATCAAAGCATGATGAAGGCAATGTTCAAAGTAGTTTGAAAAGATAAATTGCAACATTATAGAAGTTCTAAATAATAGATTAAATCATGCTTGATTTTTACAATAAAGTCCATACAGATATTTTTGAAAAATAATTTTTATTTAAAGTTTGAACTTATAAAATTGATCTTGGACTTCCGGAGGGCTACCTTGTGAGAGGTTCGCCCGGTACTAGGTGATATGATGGGATGATAGCCCAAATCACCCTTTCGCAAGATACATAGAAAAGTTAAGTTCAGAAGAATAATTTTGATACTTGTTTTTGTTTTGTTTTATATTTTTGTAGTTGATTTTTACAAATAAAAGCATATTTTTGTAATTTTTGCTTTTGTAATTTTTATATTTGATTTTTGCATAAAGATGAACTTTAAATAAAGGAAACAACACAAACAAAAAAAACAAAACATATTTTTTGTAATTTGGTTTTTGTAGTTTTGTATTTGATTTTTCAAAAAAGAAAAGAAAAACAGATGTGCAAAAACTAAATAATACATATAGATCAAAATATTTTTAGGAATTTTTAGAAATTTTAAAAACACAGAAATTCGAAACTCGACGCTAGCGCCGGCGCTAGCGCTAGCGCGGGAAACAGTAAGTGATTTTTTAGGGTTTTGAAAATTTTGATACTTGAACTTGATTAGGTGTCCCAATAGTAGTTCCATGCTGAAGTGCAGATTTTTAGGAGATGTTTTGGATGGTCCAAATTGCATGAAACGTTAGCGATTTCAAAATAATCATTGCATGAGATATATTTACTTAAGTTTTCATTTTGAATTTTCTAAAGACTTGTGCTTATAACTTAAAAAAATAGGAAGTGAAAACCCAAGATATCATGTTTGAACAAATCAAATATGCATGATTTTAGAGATTAACAATAATGTTCATGCACAATCATACTATGGATAAGCCCTAGATGAGAATACTCAGCCTGTATATCTTGGTAAACAAATAAAGCCTAACATAGATACAAATATTCTTTAGGTGGCAATGTTAGAATGATAAATTTGAGATTAATGTTATACCAAGTTTTGATTGTGTTTCAACTTAGAGACCTAGAATGGAGTGACAATTCTATTTGATTTGATATCAAAAATGATTCAAAGGTCTAAACTAGAAATAAATCACAATACACACATAATATACCTACCATTGTAAGCAATTATAATACCAATTGTCATTATATAAAATGTGATAGGTGATTCTTGATATAAATTATGATTTTAGAAAGTTTTAGCAAAAGATATCAATAGATCATGGTGGTGCGTATGACATCAATATTTATGACAATTAATCTTTCAATATGTCTTATGTGTTTTTCTTTTTATTTAGATAAATATCTCATAGCAAATTCAGAATTTTATCCACTTGTTGGTGAAGGCTAAAAATCTAGTAACCGGATTTAATTTGAAATATCTTATAACAAATTTAGAGTTTAATGGATAATATAAGATATTTAGAAGTAATGAATATAAGAATAAAAGATAGGTCATCAAAATATGATTTTGAATTTTGATCAATTTGTTTTATAAAACCATATTAAGCTTTTAAGAGATACAATCATATTTTCAATATTGTATAGGATGACCATGACATGATAGTCTAAAAGAAAACAAAAAGAAAAAGATAGAAAAGACATTAAAGCACATCATGAAGTAGAAATTTGTGTATTTTATTTTAATTGATTTCTACTTCATGCAAATGATGGGATACTAATGAATAAGAGATTTAGGTATCCAAAGAGGACAGGAAGTGACGGTTCCTTTGGGTACCCAAATAATTCGTGTTTGCTTTTGGGGAGATGTGATTGAATGAGCCCTTTTGATTTGAGTTTGTGTTTCATCTTTAACTTTTGGCCGCCATTCAAACATTGGTTTAATATTATTCTTATTTATCAAATTTTCATGATAATTTTGCAAAACATTCTTTATAGGAAATTTGTTTATCTTTAAGTTCATGTTGGGAGAGTGGTTATTTTGTAAATGATAATGATTTGGAATTTTATTTTCAAGCATTTGATATTTTTTATTTCCTTTGTTGGGCTTAGACATATTATGGAAACTCATATTTAACTTACTTTTGGAATTTGTTTGAAATTGTTGATTTATGTGTTGAGAATTTTTCTTTATTAGTTCCTTAAGCAAGTTGACTTTAGTTTCCAATTCATAATTCTTAATGTTAAGATTATGTCTTGCTTTGTTATAGGCTATTGTGTTATTTTTAAGAGTGGATACAATAGACTCAATATGATTTTGATAATTGTTTCTATATTCATCAAATGTTTCATCCATCTCTTGAATTTCTATTTTAAAATCTTTGCACTTAGCACAATCATTTTTCAAGGAAGAATTTTCTACACAAAATCTTTCATTTTGTTCTTTTATACAAATAAGTTCATTTTCAAGTTCTTTGCATTTTTCATTTAAATTATTACAATCAAAACAGGATTTTGTATTTTCAAGTAAAAAACAAGATGATGAAGACATATCACAATTTGATTCTAAATTAACATTAGCTTTTAATCTCTTATTTTCTAAATATAAATTTTTAATAGTGATTTTCAATTTCTTGATCTTGCGTTTAGCAGTTTTTAGTATATTGAAACTAGAAATAAAAGTTATCACACAAGAAGAAGATTTTGACTTTCTTACAGCGCTTTTGGTGGAAGCAAAATCTTCGTTATCTTTTGGCCCTTCCTTCATCATAGATGAATTTTCATCTCCTTTTTCTCTTGGTGTGTTGTTCTCTTTTTTTATTTCAATATTCTCCATGGCTTCGCTCCAAGAGAGATCTTCTTGAATGATAATGGATGCTTGTACGTTCTTTTCCTCCTGTGTTTGTTCCACACCTGCGAGAGGAAGATCATACATTTCTTCAAGAAAGCGCCATATTTTGTATGCACTAGAAAAACAATATATGAATTTGAAAATTTCATTAGATAGTGCACAAAATAAATAGTGTTTGGCTTTGGCATTTAGCTGACGTTCTTTTTATTCGATTCATCCGCACGTCTTATAATTGCTAAGTTCCATACTTCGATGTCTAAAGTTTTAATAAATTTTTCTATTAAAATTTTCCATCCTTTATAATTTGTTCCTTCAAACAAGGGTGGTTTAGGTGATTTTTCTTCTTCACAAAAATTTCCCCCACTAAAATAAGCGAGATCATGAGACGTCATTATTCCCGGTTGTTAAGCCGATTGGAATAAAATCGCTCTGATACCACTTGTTGGATCGGTCGGCGCCCTTAGAGGGGGGGTGAATAAGGGTTTTCAAAAACTTTATATTTTATTTAGAAAATTTTGGAATATTGCAAGATTAATAAAGAGATATCAAGTAAAACAATAATAAAGAGATATGCTTTATTAATATCAAATAATGTTTTACAAAACTTGATTTCTATGACGCTAGAAATCAGGGGCGACTAATAAAAATTCGTTTTCGTTTTCTATACCGACTCTTATCCCCACGAACCGGTTGACTTTAGCCGATCTCTCCCCAGATACGGCCTCAAGCCGCTCTAGCCAATCTATCCCCAGAAAGGCCTCGAGCACCCCCTAGACCTAGCCTAGATCTAGTCGCCAACACGAGACGAATTTCAGCCCTAAGTCCTACCCCAGACCTAGTCGCCAACACGAGGCGATTTCACTACCGTTTACAGAAAAGATATGAAATGAAAAGACAATAATATAAAAACTCCCTCTATGTGGATCTCTTGGAGAAGTGGACGAAGGCCCGCAGAGTATGATCGTAGTCGATGCGGCCTTTCGTCACGATGATGACGCGTGTTGAAATCTTCTCCACGGATCTCCTTAAGGCTTTATGGAATTGTGGGAGTATCGCTCTGAACCTTCCTCTCTCTGCTGTGGCACGAAGCTCTGGAGTCTGGGATTGGAGGAGGATAAAGAATTCAGAGCCAAAGCATCCAATTTATAGCCTTAGCGCTAGCGCTATCGCCGGCGCTAGCCCGGATTAAGAAACAATTTGCGCGGCAGAATCTCCCATCCGCGGCAACGAGGCTTTCATTCCTTCTGTGTTCACCGATACCGCCGGCGTTATCCGCTACAGCCAGGCGTTAGTGCCTTCCATAAAAGCTCCCGGAAACGCGCTCATCATCGCTAGCGCCCGGCGCTAGTTGCTACCGCCGGCGCTAGTGAGCCTCTTCGAATTTTGGCCTCAATTTTGGGGGCAGTCATCATGTGTACTCCTTGAGTCATGTGGACCTAGTAAACCTGCACACTTGAACACACAAGATCAAATACACATATGATTTGTTATTCTCAAACCTAGGAGATGCGGAAGACCATGTTCCAACACAAGACACGTTGCTCTATTTCCAAAATGTTGAAAACTGACTCGATTCTATTTTCCATGAATGCAATATTCACTAAACCCAAAACTCATAGGACAATCTGGCACTCCCTCAACCATTTGACTTAAAATTAAGGTTGACAATCACTTTTCACCAATGTGTCCTAACATTTGATGCCAAAGCATAGATGTATCATGTCCATCTTTGGTTTCCTTTTTAGAGACTAGATCGACATCAATAATTATTGTTTCTCCGAGCAGTTTATACAAAGTTCCGTATCTAACTCCTCTAGTAATCACAAAAAATCCTCGAGTCATTTTGCATGAATTTCTATCACAATTGAAAGTAATACCCGAATCAGTCATAGTGCCAACTGATACCAATTTTCTGCTCATTGCAGGTATCACATTTGGCAGAAATTTTGTTTCACCATTGTTCATCTTCAATTTTACTTTGCCACGACCAATAATTTGTATTGCAGTATCATCTCCAAGCATTACATTTCCTCCATTATATAATTCATACTCACAAAATCAATGTCTATGAGGCATCATATGATATGAAGATCAGTATCAATAAACCAAGTATCTTTATCTATCTGTGTTGTTGAAGCCTGGAAAATCCCGGCTCCAAAATTCGGATCAATGCAGCCGGAGGCTACTCGCCCAGCAGTCCAACGAGATGACTTGGCTGGCAACGACGAAGAAGCTAGAAGAGCAACAAACAGGACCCCAGGTGCTGCGGCAGGGAGGTCCCACCACGTACCCGGAAGCTCAAGGGAGTCTTCCCCTTCAAAACCAAAAATGTCCGAGCTTGGTACAAGGAAGGCAGGGACCTGGCGAGTATCTCGCCTGAGGGGGTCAACCTCGTCCAAAAGTGTCCTCTTTCTTGTACCCATGGGGGTCTATTTATAAACAAATCCTGGGGGGAGGGGGTAGTTACCTGGTCATACTCGCACATACTCGCCTCTGCTCGCCCAACTCGCGCCTTGCTCGCCCAGCTCGCCCCTTGCTCGCCTCACGAGGTCGGCGAATAGGCGTCTCCTTAGGCCTTTCTGATCTCGACGAATTACGGGTTGAACATGTGTCATATATGCAGCAGCCACATACATGTCTCCTGTCTCAGTCTCCTTCTTACCTGAAAAAGAATCAACATCTTTCTTGGGTACATACTTGTTCTTGCAATCTTGCTTCATATGTCCCCATTCTTGACATTTCCAGCATTGTATTTTCCTTTCTCTGCTTTTTGATTGCCCACGGGATTTCAATCTGGACCCATTTTGATTATGTCCCTTTTCTGATGGCCTACCCCTAACTATCAGAGCCTCTTTGCCAGAATTTATTGACTCATTTCTCCCTGTTTCTTCTGATAGCAATGTTGAGCATAAAGACACATATGACAGTTCTTTATCTCCTCCCCCAATAACCATGATCAAGTTATCCCATGAATCAGGAAGAGAGCATAATAAAGTTATTGCTTTATCATCATCTTGAAACTTAACACCAATTGATACAAATTGACTTACCAATGTGTTAAAATCATACATATGTGAAGAGAATTGATCACCCTCATTCATTCGTAGATTATACAGTTTCTTTCTCAAGAATAACTTCTTTACAAGAGACTTACTCTGGTACAATGACTCCAACGTCTGCCATAGATCCATAGTTGTAGGTTCAGTCATCACATTTGTAAGAATGGAATCTGTGAGACATAACCGAATCAAACCTTTTGCCTTGCGATCTACTCGATCCCAGTCCTCAATTGGCATCATGGCACCAATGTTTCAATTGCTGACCAAAGATCTCGATCACAAATAAGATCTCCATCTTCATCTTCCACAGATCAAATCGCTTCCCATCGAACTTCTCTATTTCAATTTGTGATCCTCCTGGCATCTCGCAAGAAGAAATTGATTTTCCCGAACCTCGCTTTGATACTAAATGTGAAGATTCAAATCAAACGGAGAGAATATGAAATATCGAGCAAAATATTCTATTTAAGAAGATATTACATAAATTTTTGATCATGCAAGCCAATACAGACAAAGAAGAAAGAAGAAAAAAAATACAAACTGCATTAAAGTCTACTTATTATTACACCTGCAAGTCTTATTTATAGATCATGAAATCTGATCTATGAATGACTCACAAAAGCAACTGAGCACCAATCAAATTATGTCAGCTGTTAGCCACAGCACATTACGCCAATACTGCATTATTTATGATTAATTTGGCAATCCTAACATGTAGGAGAATTAGAAAGCTGACGTGGACGCATGTAATTTTGGCGTGACCTGAAATCAGTAGCTTGAACCTGAAGCAAATTATGTATAATGAGGCGATTTAACACGGAGATTAAATTCTAAGTGGATTTCTGTTAAAGATAACCATTTTCGTTAAAATATTTAATGTAATCGTTGGGAGGACTAATTTGATTGTTTTTTAAAAGTTATTTCATCCAAATAAAAAGTATATTATGGAATGATTTTAAAAAATAGGTATAATTTTAGGGTCTGATCTTATTCAGCATTCTTAAACTTTATAAAATAATAGAATACTATGTTTTAAATTTTTATTAATAAATTAACTAAAGTTAATAATGTTTAATAAAAAAGGATAATGCATCCTTTCGTACTTTTAAATTTAAATTTAAAATATTTTAGGTTGGATGTTTAATTATTTCTTAATAAAATGTAGATTAAATTCAAATTATTTGAACAAATAATAATAATAATAAAAAGTTTCATTATTCAAATGCACACTAGCTCCTAGAACAACACAGGCAACATATTCATGAAATACACTACATTCCATTAACAAGTTGCACTTTTTTCTACTAATTTACAGCAAGGCTTCTTCAATCAGAGAGGCTCCAAAAAATAAAAATAAAGGAGCGCAATCATCGTCTTCCTCCTCTCAAATCGTGGTTTTTAACCCACTTATTCACACCTCAATGGAACACGACACAGGATAAGGCTCAGATGGAGCGCCTCCGGCCGCCTTCAATCTCAACGATTCTAACTTGTTGGACAGCTCCGCCACCACAAGCCTGGTCAACAGCAGACCGGCCACCAGCGCCGCCACCATCAGCATGGTAAACACCGCACCCCAGCTCCTGGCGGAGATGTATCCGGTGAGCAGCGGGCCAACGGCGGCTCCGACCGATCCCGTCCCATCAATGATGGCCGTCACCGTCGCCAAAGCCCGGGAATTTCCGTCCAGGGAACTGTGGGTGCCGAGATCCGCCGAGACGGCTGTTGTTATCAGAGCATATGGGCCGTTGATAAACATTCCGGCGACGAGCATGAGGGCGACGTTCCAGTAGAGTGAGACGCTTCCGTAGATCCGGTACAAGTAGAGGGCAGGGATGGCACAGTAAGTGAAGCTGGCGGCCGTCAGCGCTCTCGCGTCAAGCCTGTCGGAAATATGCCCCGCGAGAATGCCTCCGACCACTCCTCCCACGTCGAAGAGCGTTGATAGGGTTCCGGCGGTGGAGTCCGATAAGAACTCTCCGTCGATAGCTGCGAAAGTTCCATGTTATTATTAGAGATTAGTAGGAAATCATGTGCTTGTGCGAGCATGAACTACAGCAACAACTTGCACTATCAAAAATTATTAAGGCAAAGGAAACATTTTTGTAGTATTGAGTTTCATTATACTACCACGGGGCAGCAGGAGTTCTATTAAATGCAGTGGGGAATTAATGACATCTATTAACATCAAAATCAAAGCAGAAACTTCAAAGATGGCGACCGTTAACAAAATCAAAACTCCATTACAGATTGATAGCTGCTCTGTTCACTTGAAAAATGATGTTTCATCAGGGCCTGTTTCCTCCTCCCTTTTCCTCTCACTCGTAGGGCTCGGGGAGGGGGGGGGGGGGGGGGGGGGGGGGGGGGGACTGACTTATCGGCTAAGGGACTCCCGCATCATGATATCATAAACTGTCACGCCCAAATGAATTAGTCCGGTACTAGAAATGTAAGAAAGAGGAGCGAAAAGAGTAATAAGAAGTGAAAGGGATACAACTGGAAAGAAAAATACAAGTGTGGTACACCTAATGTAAGTGAGCTCTTTGGAATAAAACCCAATTGGTTTGGATAACCAGCCCATGGCGAAATATCTCTGTCCGCTTTCCGTAAAGAAACGGCACAAATGTTTGGAGAGAAATCCTTTCATGAAAAGATGAATCTATTTAGTCCCACATTGCATAATGTTTACACTTTTTATGGGTATATAACCATGGTTTCACATCCTTAGTATGTTAGAACGAAACATAAGGAAAAACTAAGAACCACGCATGCACGCGCTAGCCAAGCTGCACTGCATTGTATCTGGATGACCAGGACCTGTATCCAGTTGTATCTTCTAGAACTGAGCATCGATCGACAGGTCTATCGAAAGATGACGCAGCTTCTTTAGAACTAACAATGACCATACACTTCAAGCATACTTGTTTAGATATAGTTTACTGTTTATAAAGTCCATACATTTCTCCAGTGTATCAAAAATTCAGAAAGTAGGCGACGTTGTATAGATATTAGAAGCAAGCAGAGGTCAAAAATGAAGCTAACCTGTGTGGCTGATGTAGTAAGGCAGCCAATATAAGAAGGTATAAGCCACCAACTTGGAGAAGAAGAGACAGAGAGCAAATGGAGCAACACCAGGGATTCTCCATGCCTCAAGGAAACCAATGGCCCTATTGTCTCCATCTCTTCTCCCTTCCAAAAGCGGCTCCTCCATTTTTTCCTTCTCAGAAGACTTCATCATGCCTTGCTCTTCCTCAATTCCAACTTCATGGGGCTAACTGGCAGGAATAAGAAGATCATCAACCCAAAAAAGGCTATAACAAGACCAGGGAATGCGAAAGACCATCCCCATCCATATCTCAGACAAGAAGACGCAATCAATGAACCAGCGATATTCCCTACTGAGGTGTGCGCATTCCAAACACCCATTATCAGCCCTCTTCTACTCTTGCCAAACCAGTTCCCCACCACAGCCATGACCGACGGCCAGCCCGTTGACTGGAACACGCCAGCGAACAACTGAACCACGAGAAAGTAGTAGAATCCATGGATGTTTAACCAGTAACCGGCGCCAAATAGAGCAGTGAACAAGCCAGTGCCCACCATCCCCACCGTTAATAGTATTCTGATGTTCACACGGTCGCCGAAATGGCCGGAAAAGTACATGCCGATGGAGTACATCGCGAGGAAGGCCACATCAATTTTGCCAAGCATGGCAGTGCCATCTACACCGTCGAACGGAGCCCAACCATTTGGAGTTCTGAATGCTGGTGTTCTTCGTGTCGCGCACTAACAAAATGCGAACTTGTCCAATGGAAGACGCCCAATTGCATCGTGCGAGGGTCGAGAGCACTTTTGACGATGCTCGTGGTTTTCCTTGTTGCATGGTAGCTAGCATAGGCGAAGAATGTCAAAAACAGGACAATAGCTTGGTATGTCTTGAAGCTGAAAACTGTTTTTTTGACTGGTTTCCTGGTTGGAATATTGGTTCCATGATCACCTGATGAACCCATCATCAAAGTGGTGAAATGAATACTCTTAAGAGATCAATTCCAGGCAAATTTCTACTCTGGCTGGAGTATATAATTCTTCTGTAGAAGAAGATCAATCATCTGCATATTAAATAAAAAAAAATATTAGGAGTACAGATCTTCCAAAGCCTACTTCCTTTCACAGATCAAAAAAAATGAAAAGAACACTGAATTCACCGATTGAAAACTTTTTATATAAAAGAATGGATTTCAATATTTCCCGTCAGCAATTTATCAAGTGTAGTATAGAAGATTGCTTAGAGCACCTGAGCAGATCAAGGGAAAGTTAAGCTGGTGCCAACCCTAAATCAGAAAAAATTCAAGGAAAAAAAAAACTGAAACGATTTAATCGGAGGAAGGTTTATTGTTCCTTCTTCCACTTGCTTACTAGCTCGGCGGCCCCTAATTTCCAATTTCCATCGAAGGTTAAACGCGCAAGAGAACTCTCATAAGCGATGAAAATTGCAACTCGATTTTGATGATGCGCTGCAATTCATGAACACCCAAATCCTAATCCCACGCTCCAAAATCATACATTTTATGCACATCAGCACTCGGGGATTTGAATAACAATCCAAAAAATTGGGGGAAAATCAATATCCATGAAACCACGCATCATCTAATCCAAACAATTAGGGTATAGTGTGGAAAAAGACGTACATAGAGAGAATTGCTAGAAGACATCAGAGGTCGCATTACCCGATAGCGAAAGGTAGTGACGATCGGAAGCCTTTTTCGATTTCGAACGGAGATTCCTTCTCCTTCTTCACGGCTCTCCTCCTCTTAAAATATAAAGTTGTGTTTTGCCGCTGTTCTTCACGGAAAGACAGGTTCTTGTAGAGTCACCTTCTTTTAAAAGCCAGGGGCGCTGCGGAAATGCTTTTGGGGAAGGACGACACGCATCGTAATTACATAAATACCCTTATCGTGTGAATTAATAAGAAGCATTTCAACTTTTTTTCCATTCGCACCCAGTCCACGTGTCGTCTCTAACATGATTAAATTTTTTCATTATTGCTAATAACCCCTTAATCTTCATAAGTAGGTGGATAACCCCCTTATGTTTAGGGCAATGTTATAAGCACGCCAATTTTGGCTATTTGCACACCAATTTCTATGAGTTATTACGCGCCTTTTGAAAATACGCCTTATTCATGTATCTTTAGGAAAAGTGTTCAACATGAAAATTGTAGATCTCGTCGAGATCTACAACTTTCGTGTTGAACACTTTTCCTAAAAATGCACGCACAAGACGTATTGTCACCCTGATCGTAACTATAGCGAATTTTTGAAAATACGTCATGTACATAAATTTTTAGGAACAGTGTTCAACGCGAAAGTTGTATATCTCGATGAGATCTATAATTTTCGTGTTGAACATTTTTCCTAAAAATGCATGTACAAGACGTATTTTCATAAGGCGCGCAATAACTCATAAAAATTGGTGTGTGAATAGCCAAAACTGGTGTGCTTATAACATCCCTATGTTTATTAGTTCAAAATTACGAGGTGTTATGCAGTTATTTCTAAAAATTAGGGGTAACAAAATAAACTTTTGAATGTTGTATAGCTCCATACATTTCATGTCCGGTATTTATTGATTGTCTTTGTTTAGTAAATGAATTATTGATTTTCATTGTGCTGATTGTGGATTTGAGGTACATAGCTCCAAATAATGCTACATATGGAGGAGGAGCAACCTCACGGAGTTCAAGCAGGGCATGATAGAGCCCTTTTCGTGTCCAGTGTCGAGGTCGTGGTAGCCTCGCCACCAATCGTCACCTCGGCAGAGGATGCCGAACCGTTTTAATTTGGCGACATGTGAGAGAGGCCGCAACCCATCTTGAGGAGGAGCGACCTAGCTATGCGAGAGCCCAGTATGTGACCCCGTAGATATCAATTCTTTTACTTCTCAAATACCATCCCTTCACAAATCAAAATTAAGGTACATAACGTGCACGTTGCCGCTCTGAGCCGGCTACCCAAATAAACCCTTGGTCGTCGGAGTTCTTCTACAATACCGACGAAAATGCTACACAATGATCGACACTTTTGCACTGTGTGCAATCCGAAGTTTTTGGGTATGGAGAACCTGTATTGAACGGGACCGCGATCCGATTTGGAGGGATCGAGATTCTCTCCATTTGAGATCCCAAATGAAGGTCCATTTCATGATGATGATTGATTTTCACTTAATCAAAATATGTATTTTTTTTATTAAAAAAAACATAAAAGAATCAGATTAGTGAAATTGATAAAAAGAGTGTTTTAGTAATTTAGAAGGGAAGTACATATTTCAGCTGATTTTAAATGATAAGCAAATTTCACGGGAGCCAATAAGGGTGTTTTAGTAATTTAGAAGGGAAGAATTCACAGAAATATAGGATTCTGTATTAATAGATTACGGACAAAACGAAGGCGGCGAAGCGCAGGTGTTGGGAGGATATTCCCGCAACGAAAATATGATTCTAAGGAATATCCACTGTATCGCCCGAATATTCCACCCATCTCAGACCATATATTTGACTATTTCTCAATGGTTGAATCGCATGTTTCATGTTCGGTAAAGTACAGCAACCATATTCAGAAAGGCTAATTCGCCTCGTCAGCAGATCAGAATTGGAGAATAACTCCGCTCCAACACTAACGTGGAAATAATATATCCGCGTTTCATCGTTATTAATATAGGGTGCTGTTATAAGCAAACCCTTTTTGGTTGCTAGCAAACCAATTTCTATGATTTATTACGCGCCTTTTGAAAATACGTTTTGTACATGCATTTTTAGGAAAAGTGCTCAACACTAAAATTGTAGATCTCGTCGAGATCTACAACTTTCGTGCTGAACACTTTTCCTAAAAATGCACGCACAAGGCCCTAAAATCGTCTTGATCGTAACTATAGTGAATTTTTGAAAATAACAAGAAAATACGTCTTGTACATGCATTTTTAGGAAAACTGTTCAACACGAATGTTGTAGATCTCGACGAGATCTACAATTTTCGTGTTGAGCACTTTTCCTAAAAATGCATGTACAAGACGTATTTTCAAAAGGCATGTAATAACACATAGAATTGTTAAATGCAGGCCGTAATAGAGTATCTGCACACCAAAACGTATATTTTTATATTCCATGTGTGTTTTGCGTTTAAGTGAGTTCTCGCGCGACCGAGATCGTGAGTTTTGTGGCTCATTGGTTGAACTAACAGTTGTTTCTGTTACAATCGTGTAGGAGCGGTTTTCCCGCTTAGGTTGCAACTGTCAGGCTGAAGAACTCTCCTTAATATATTTAGTTTTCTGGACTCTTGTTTAGTTTGTGTTGTGATCGAAAATATATCTTTGATGTTAATGTCTATGATTTTAGTCTGCGAAGATTAGGTATACAACTCTTGTGATCTTTGTTTACAAATTTGATCATTTTATAGAGATTTTTCGGAGATATTTTGATGGTCTTCTAGTTTGAGAATTATAATTTTCAAGAGGGTTTTAAGTTACGATGAATTAGGGCTCCGTTTGGCGCGGCGGTGACAATTGTGAACGCGGCGGTTATGAACTGTCGTTCGTGAATGTCCGACCTCACCTAAGGAAGTTCATAAACTTTTATGTTCAAAACTAGTTTTCTTTTCTTGATGGCGGTCCTAATTACCATTGTCTTGCCAAATATGCATTCTATAATAGCCGCGTTTTTAACCAAACTCAGCGGAGCAAATAAGGTGCTCCAGCCAAATGGAGCCTATATTACTTTCAGATTTTTTAGATCAAGGAATTATAAGTTTTGGATAGATATTTTAGTACAATTTCAGAGTTTTGTGTTAAGCTATTTCTGATATCTTAAGTGATTGGTTTTCATTTGCTTGTGTGTCTTTTTTATGTGGCTTGCAATTTTTCCTTGACTGAGAGGAGCTGATCTACTATTGAAGTATTCTTGAACTATCATACTATACAAGAGCTAGTTTTATTGAGCAATTTTGTATTTGGTGTGCATATAACAAAATGATTTGCAATGTAAAAGTCTATGATGTGCATATATTAGTGGCATGCATTATGCATATAGCGCATATAGACGTGCACTTAACAATCCTCTTACAATATAGCGAGGGACAATTAATTTCATGGAGAACAATTTTCATCTTCTCGATAATCTCCTATGAAATTTTTGAGAAATTGTCTCGGAGATCATATATTTATGCTCTCTCGGTTTTCATGGGAGCAAGATCGATTGTTGCGATAATGACGCATCTTCCCTTTCTTGGCCGGCGTCTTTTTTTGGCGACTGCTCAATTTGTGGCTCCTTTTGGAATTTCCTGATTCCAGCAATTATGGAGGAGCATTAGTGGCAGAATACATTTCCTTCCACTGATTGAGGATTTCTGGAAAGGGATCTTTGATCTCCTTCCATTGTTGTCGTTTTCCCCTATATTCCGCCTAATTTTTCACCTGGCCAGCCCCACTATTCTTTGGAGATCGCTCCAAATTTGGCATCCCCTTTATTCTGGTGTTTGTTGGAGGATTTTTTTGGGAAGGGATTGATCTACTTCCATTATTGAGCCGGCACATCCTCCTTACTCTCTTAGGGTTTCCTCCTCCTTAAATAGGTGTGGTCGACCACCCTTAGGAGAGAGTGCAGAGCAACAGATTTTTTTCGGTGGTTCAGCGAATTTCGACAAACATTTGGCCATCGCCTAGCCGGCTTCCTCTTTGGAGTTCTTCTTCCAGTCGGCTTCTTCTCTCGCAGTCGAAACTATTTTCTCGTCGCAACGTGTACGACCGGACCATGGATGTTGAAACCAGCAACTGGTCTCTTGAGTTCGGACCCACTGGGGGGTGTAGCCGATGCTTATTTCTCCCTCACTAGACTCTCTTGACGGTGGATGCTGGAAACGGAATAGACCCAAGGCTGAAGCGAGGAGGTCCCGCCACACACCCGGAAGATCTCAGAGAGCTTCCCCTCCCAAACCAAAGCTCAACCGGGCACCTTGGAGGGCACTGGATGCCAACCAAAACTAGCCTAGAGGAGAGGATTCCCTAAAATCGGATCTCCTCCAAGGTGCCCTTAAGGGTCTATTTATAAATTTTTCTAGGCTGGTCTGCAAATAACATGAATCCGCCTTTTAGTTTTACTAACATCACCCCAAATTGGTCTGCTAACAGCCTAACTCCGCTGTTCCGAAGGACTATTTGCAGCCCACCAGGGATATTAGGGTCATTTCCCCCTCAAATCATCCTGGGCGAGTGGTCCGTGAGGGTACCACTCGCTGGGCACCCGCCTAGCTGGGCGAGTGCCCACGCTCCCGGGCGAATGGTCCGTGAGAGCACCACTCGCCTAGCTCCTTCTCTTCTGCACCTTACCCCCACCAAACCGGGGGTACTTCCACCTCCTAGCCGGGGCGAATGATCGGGCTGACCCAGGTCTCGCCACCTGGCTTGAGGGGCCCACTCGGCGAATACGGGTTGTACACAATCCCCGCTCTTTGTGAGTGGTTACTACGCTCGGAAAGAATCAGTCCAACCCTGTATTCGGTGAGTGCTTGCTGACTGGACTCACAAGATTCTGTGGGTCCCACCGTTGTCCTATATATATCTCTTCACGTCAGAACTTCCTGGAGTGTTGACAACCCTCGATTCGGAGCTTCTTCCCTCTCGTAGCCCTTCACCGAGATCAATGTCTTCTCACAAGCCTTCCGCGAAACCCCTCTCGCGAGAGATGATCGATCGTCTGGCTGCGGCCCAAGATGCAACTGCCCCCAGGGCATCCAAATTTGCTCCCTGGCTGATGTCTAAACGGGATCCGAGAGCCCCCTATGTCTCGCGTCGAGCCAAGGCGATTCGGCTGAATCGTCAGAGAGGCGAGACCGCCTCGGAGTCTCCGGCGGATACTCCACCGGCGAACACGCTGGCGGATGCCCTTCCGGGCCCTGCGATGCTGGTAAGAGAATTCCTCCTGTCTCCATTTAGTTCCTGTCCCTTACCCTGCGTTTACTCTGGCCATTCGCAGGGGGCTTTGGTGTCGGAGACTGGCCATGGGGCCGTCTCGGGCAGCGTCGCGGTGCTACCTCCCGCGAACGAGAGGCCTCCGGATCTGGACCTTGCTCCCCCACACCCTCCGGGCGAGACCTCATTGCAGTCCGGTAAGTTGTAAAACCTTTTTAGATTCTCCCTTCATGTGGCTCGTTGTTGACCATTACTTTTCGCAGCCCCCAGCCCCGACCTTTCGCTGCGGGACACTGTTCCTCCGAGTTCCCCTGTTCGACCGAACCCCTCCGTGCTCGCGGATGAGCCGAGGGTATCTCCCCAGAAGGGACTCGGTCAGCAGGACCGCGCGGATGATCCTGCGGATGCCCCAGCTCCTTCTTCACAACCTTACCGTCCAGGAAAGGGAAAGGTCTTACCTCCCGCCTGGTTGTTTGGAACGCACTCACATTCGTCTCGTCCTTCAGGTCACCTGGACCCCACCCCAGGTCAGTTCACTCACTCGCCTCTATTGTACTCGCATATTTTATTACCACTAACCTAGTTGTGATTCCGCAGGCTATCGAGAAGCCTCCCCCTTCGACTCCTACTACGAGGGGGGAGAGGGAATGCTCTCGCCTCTCCCTTCCCCTGGGGATCTCGCTGACTTCCTGGGCGATTCCTCGGATCATGCGACCCTGAAGGATCGGATCTCGGAGGTCCTGGGGAAGCTCATCCATATCCAGCGAAACGTAGCCGGCCAGGTGGACGACGTGCGGCTGAGAGTCGCGCGTGAGTTAAAGGACCTCCATCGGGACTACTCGCGCCTTCTCGCCACGGTGGAGCGCCTGGGGGGCGAAGGAGGGGAGTTGTCTCCCGAAACACACGCCGCGCGAGCCCGGGACCAACTCCAACTGGCTTCCCATGAGATCACCAATATACTCGCTTATTACCGCCCGCGAATGCCCATGGAAGCTGGGTCGCGAAAGCGAGGTCGGTGGATCTGGGAGGAGATCTGACCCACCCAACGTCCACCCCTCTTATTGTTTCCTTTTCTTACTTTGTGCTGCGAATACTGAACGCTATATTTGTCTGTAATAATTTTTCTATGCTTTGCGAATGCTTCTTTATTCGTTTTTCGTATTTCATAGCTTTGCATGGGTATTGCCGAGTGATAACTTATAGCCGGATGCTCTTCCAACCTCGTTGCGTAGCCGCAGAATGAATAGACATAGGGCATTTGCCATTAATGGGCGAGAGGGACCGGCTCGGGCTTCGAGGTGTCGGGAAGGCGCGATGGCTATCCGCACACCCGTGGCCTCGAAAGCCCAAACGCCGTTTAGTCCCTCTATAAATAGGTCTTTCAACCACCGTATTAAATACCTTACCATCCGCCCTCTTTCCTTGCGCTAGCACTCGCGCTTCTTCCTTATCTGTTGCTCCCCTTTCCTTCTTCACTCGCAAAAATGGGTGGCGATGCGGAAGGCAGGGCCAAGTGCGCCAGCGCATTCGCCAACCACGTCTTTGATTCCTGCGACCTCTCTGAGGAGGCTTACCTGTCTGCCGTCGTCGACTACGTCCCGCCGGGCTTCGAGGGGCGAAAGCCCAGGCCGGACGAGCGTCTGAACTCCATCTCGCCTTGTGCTCTCGCGATCCCGCTAGAGCATTTCGAGGTGGGGTTTCGCCTCCCGATCTGGCCGGAACTCCGCCAGACCTTCAGATACTACGGGGTCGTGCCTGGCTAGCTCAACCCCAACTCCATCGCTATGTTGGTCGGGTACGCGAGCTACCTGCGAGAAGAGGGAATCGAATTCTCGCTGCCCGTCTTCCGTAAGATCTATACCTTCCGCTGCACCAATGGTATCTCGTTCTTCTCGGGACTGAGCCCCCTAAAGCACTACGGGCTCCCGAACAAGAACCACGACTGGGTTCGCCGCTTTATTTTCGTAAGCGGGAACCTGGGGAACACTCTTCTCGCGCCGGTGCAGGAGGAGGAGTCAACCTTCCGCCCCCCGACCCTAGGGGGGCACGAGGCCAAACTCCACCAATACATCCTGGAGCACGAGATGGATCTCGTCCATCTCCGGCGAAACGTCAACTCGCTTCCACCCATTCCGCAGGGCGAGGGTAAGTGTTTGAGACTTCATTCGCTTTCGCTTTGTGATTTTTACATCATTCGCTAGAACCATTTGCTATATTATGCAGGCGTGCGCCACTTCCCCCTTCATCTGCTGCGTCCTTCCGGATCCGCCCTCTCTCTCGCACAGGCCGCCGCGGATGCCTGTCGGGAGGAACCTTCTTCCTCCAAGCCTGGCGGAAAGAAGCGCAAGCCAGCGGTGCTGACCTCTTCTTCTTCCAAGAAGCCCCAAAACCCCCCCTCCGCCAAGGGGAAGGGGGTCATGGACGAGACCCTCGGGGCGGGTGCACAGATCCAAGCCCTGGGGACGAGTGCGCCAGGAGAGACAATCCCTCGCGCGGGACCGACGTTGCCGCCGCCCCCACTTCCCAGGGACCATCGGAACTTCCCCAGCGGCGAGAAGTACAGGGACCCCTCGGGGGCTCCCCTGGTCAAGTGGGACAGGAATGCTAACCGGGTCTCGCTCTCCACCCTCCATCCGTCGTGGATAGAGAGCGATCTCGCCAGCGGTGAGGCTTACGCCATCGCGTATGCCCTCTATGGCCGAGAAGACGCCGAAGTCTATGATGCCGAGACGACCCAGGTTCTCGCTCATGAGAGTGCCAGGGCCATGCTGCGGGCGCTCGAGCTCGCGCACATGTCTTCGCGCCGGAGCATCAAACTGGCGCGGGACTTGGCGGAGGTTGAGGAGTCCCGGTCCGTTGCTTCTACTGTGGCGATGGAGCTTAGGACTAAGCTGGCGGCTGCGGAGACCCTTCTCGCCAACCGCCCTGTCGCAGAGGTGTGTATGTTTTCTCCTTTCCCGCGAGTGACTTGTCGCCGATTGACACTTTATTCTTACCACCTTTGTTATTATTTTCAGGATACCACGGTTGCCGAGATGCTCCGCGCTCGGGTGGCCGGCCTTGAGGATGAAATCCGTCTGGCCAAAGCCGAAGTCCAGCGATTGCGAGAGGCTGGTGCGTCAGCACTCGACCCGGGGAGCGGGGGCCATTTTTATCCCCATCACGAGTTGGAGCAGCTGATGTAAGAGGACGCGCAGAATGTCGTCAAGCATGCACTGCAGGTGCTGCGGCGAGCGGGATACCTGAAGGCGGAGGCCGAACGCCTTTCCGCTCGCCAAGTCGTCCCCGAGCTTTACATTCCAATCCCCTTTCCTGAGGACGACCACGTCGAGCCGCGAGAAGACGCCCTCATCCCAGACTCTGGTGAGAGCGACGGATCTTCAAGCGAGAAATCTGTTGATCCTTGAGAATGGCCTCTTGTATTTTGTCTTTTTGCATTTATCCTTTTGATTGTAATCTTGAACGGGCGAGTGCCTTTAAAAGATGTATATATTGACTACAATTTGTGTTATTCTAAGCTTTCCTCTCATTCGCCGTTATATCTCGCTAGGCTCGCTAGGACGTTAACTGCGGCTACTTTGGTCACACAGCGAATGCCCGAGGATGACTTTGACATGCTGCCCCTCTTCGACTTCCCGCTTCCTGTTCCACTCGAAACCCCTTACCATTCGCTCGGGCCGGGGTTTCGCCTAGGTAGTTAGGAAGAAAGATGAGGCACACCTTGCTGGCGCGTGGTCCCTGCGAGTGTTCTCGAGATCCACCCTTGAGAGCTTGGAACCTGCCACCGAGTGAGCCTTCTGACCTGCCAGCTAGGTGGGAGCCTGGACAGCGGGTCTGCTCGGGGCCAATCTCTGGAACATAGAACCTGCCACCGAGTGAGCCTTCGGACCTGCCAGCTAGATGAGAGCCTGGACAGCGGGTCTGCTCGGGGCCAACCTCTGGAACATAGGACCTGCCACCGAGTGAGCCTTCGGACCTGCCAGCTAGATGAGAGCCTGGACAGCGGGTCTGCTCGGGGCCAACCTCTGGAACATAGAACCTGCCACCGAGTGAGCCTTCGGACCTGCCAGCTAGATAAGAGCCTGGACAGCGGGTCTGCTCGGGGCCAACCTCTGGAATATAGAACCTGCCACCGAGTGAGCCTTCGGACCTGCCAGCTAGGTGGGAGCCTGGACAGCGGGTCTGCTCGGGGCCAACCTCTGGAACATAGAACCTGCCACTGAGTGAGCCTTCGGACCTGCCAGCTAGGTGGGAGCCTGGACAGCGGGTCTGCTCGGGGCCAACCTCTGGAACATAGAACCTGCCACCGAGTGAGCCTTCGGACCTGCCAGCTAGATGAGAGCCTGGACAGCAGGTCTGCTCGGGGCCAACCTCTGGAACATAGGACCTGCCACCGAGTGAGCCTTCGGACCTGCCAGCTAGGTGGGAGCCTGGACAGCGGGTCTGCTCGGGGCCAACCTCTGGAACATAGAACCTGCCACCGAGTGAGCCTTCGGACCTGCCAGCTAGGTGGGAGCCTGGACAGCGGGTCTGCTCGGGGCCAACCTCTGGAACATAGAACCTGCCACTGAGTGAGCCTTCGGACCTGCCAGCTAGGTGGGAGCCTGGACAGCGGGTCTGCTCGGGGCCAACCTCTGGAACATAGGACCTGCCACCGAGTGAGCCTTCGGACCTGCCAGCTAGGTGGGAGCCTGGACAGCGGGTCTGCTCGGGGCCAACCTCTGGAACATAGAACCTGCCACCGAGTGAGCCTTCGGACCTGCCAGCTAGGTGGGAGCCTGGACAGCGGGTCTGCTCGGGGCCAACCTCTGGAACATAGAACCTGCCACCGAGTGAGCCTTCGGACCTGCCAGCTAGGTGGGAGCCTGGACAGCGGGTCTGCTCGGGGCCAACCTCTGGAACATAGAACCTGCCACCGAGTGAGCCTTCGGACCTGCCAGCTAGATGAGAGCCTGGACAACGGGTCTGCTCGGGGCCAACCTCTGGAACATAGGACCTGCCACCGAGTGAGCCTTCGGTCCTGCCAACTAGATGAGAGCCTGGACAGCGGGTCTGCTCGGGGCCAACCTCTTGAACTTTTAGGGTCTCTCCTGCGAGCTGTAGCATCATTTTTATACACACAGTTTAAACAAAATGTTTTCATTCAAAAACCACTGTTATTACATGGTACTAAGGATAAAAACGTTTAAGGTCGTCGCCACTCCATGTGTGGCTGAGGGGTTGGCCCTCCTCGTTCTGAAGGCGATACCCCCCAGACTTTAGTGCCTCTTCCACGACATAGGGGCCTTCCCAGTTGGGGTTAAGTTTTCCCACCGCGGCGGACCTCCCATCCGCGTCGGCCTTCTTGAGTACCAGATCTCCCTTCTCAAACTGCTTGATCCTGACGTGCCTGTCGAAATACTTGGCCATCCGCCGCTTGACCTCTTCTTGATGGATGGCTGCTCGATCCCGAGCTTCTTCGATGAGGTCGAGGGAGAGCCGCAACTCCTCCTCATTCTCGGCTCTCCAATCTTCTTCACCATTTGTGGCGACCTTTACCCGTGGTGTCATAACCTCGAACTCTATGGGGATGACGGCCTCGCAACCGTGAGAGAGCTTGAAAGGGGTCTCTCCCGTGGCGGTGTTGGGGGTGGTTCTCAAAGCCCATAGGACCGAGGGGAGCTGCTCCACCCAATTGCCCTTGAGATTTTCCACCTTCTTCTTGAGCAAGTTCACGATGACCTTGTTCGCCGCCTCCACCTGCCCGTTGCTCCTGGGATGGTGAACGGACGCGAACCGAAGGTCTATCCCCAACTGGCCACAGAAGCCGATGAATTCCTCGCTTGCGAACTGCGGTCCATTATCCGTGACTATGGCCTGCGGGAGCCCGTGTCGACAAATGATCTCCCCCCATACGAAGTTGCGGATTACCTGGGAGGTGACCTTAGCCAACGCCTTGACCTCCAACCACTTTGTGAAGTAGTCAATCATGACTAGGAGAAATCTCCTCTGTCCACTAGCCTGGGGGAAGGGTCCTACCAGGTCCATTCCCCATATGGCGAATGGCCAGGACGCCGTGATACTCTTTAGCCTCTGAGCTGGCATGAGCTGAAGCGGGGCGAACATTTGGCACTTCTGGCATTTCTTGGCGAAGGCTGCCGCATCTTTACTTAGGGTTGGCCAGAAGTACCCCTGCCTTATTATCCTTGCTTCCAACATCCTGCTCCCCGAGTGGCTGCCACACTCGCCGGAGTGAACTTCTTCCAAGATCCTTGGGACCTCTTCCTCCGAGATGCATCGGGCCAGGAGGCCCGAGAGGGTCTTTCGATACAAGTCACCCTCCTAGAGCACGTAGTAGGCAGACTTATACCGGAAGCGTCTCTGGTCCGGAACTTCTTCCGGAAATTTTCCCGTTGCGAGGAAGGTGACGAAGGGATCCTTCCAGGAGGGCCGTTGTTCTACTTCCATGAGCTCTCCCTCTTCGATCGAAGGACGGAATAAGTCCGTCAGGGTCCCCCCGGCTCGTGGACCAGATTTTGCCAACCGATCCGCCGGGGTGCTCTCCTCTCGAGGGACGTGCCGGATGGAGAAAGTTTTTAACGTCCCCACGAGACCCTTGACTTTTGCTAAGTACCTCATGAGCACAGGTTCCCTTGTTTCGAACTCTCCCCTTATCTGAGAAGCTATTATCATGGAGTCAGTGAGGACCTCCACGTCATGGACCCCGAGCTCCCGGGCCAACCGCAGACCGGCGATTACAGCCTCATACTCCGCCTGGTTGTTGGTGATTGGGAAGTGTATCACTAGTGTTTGCTCTATCTTTACTCCGTGGGGACTCTCCAGCACCACCCCTCCTCCGAGAGAATTCTTGCCCGAAGCCCCATCCACCAGCAGCTTCCACGGAACGTGACGAGGGGCTCCGTCTTCTTTCATCTCGGCCACGAAATCTGTCATGAAATCAGCCACCACCTGCGCCTTCATAGATAATCGAGGGACAAAGGTAATGTTGAATTCACTTAGCTCTATTGACCATTTTGCGAGTCTTCCTGAGTGCTCCACTCCTTCAAAGATCTGGCGGAGAGGATGGTCCGTCACTACTTGGATCGAATGGGCCTGAAAGTATGGCCTGAGCTTCCTTGCTGCGATGACCAGGGCAAAGGCCAACTTCTCTAAAATTGGGTACCTGAGCTCCGCTTCCCTCAGGACCCTGCTTACGTAGTAGACTGGCAGCTGCTTCTTGCCTTCCTCCTGAACCAGGACGGAGCTTACGGCCTCCGCCCCTACCCCGAGATATAGGTGTAGATCCTCCCCCTCTTTGGGACTTTGTAGTAGCGGAGCCTTGGTGAGTTGGCTCTTCAAGGCCTGAAAGGCCTCCTCGCATTCTCTTGTCCACTCAAATTTCGGGTTGCCTCGTAGCGCTTTGAAGAAGGGGGAGCATCTTTCCCCGGCCCGAGAGAGAAACCAGTTCAGCTCGGCGAGTCTTCCGGTCAAGCGTTGAACTTCCTTGGCGTTCCGTGGCGACCCCAGCTCCATTATAGCCCTAACCTTGTCCGGGTTAGGTTCTACCCCCCAGGGGGTGAGAAGGTGCCCCAGGAACTTCCCTTTGCTGGCCCCGAACACACACTTCAGGGGGTTCAGGCGCATCTTGTACTTGAGTAGGGTGGCGAAGGTCTCCTCGAGGTCCCGGATGTGAGAGCTCACACACTTGCTCTTTATCATAAGGTCATCCACGTAGACCTCCAGGTTCCTTCCCCTTTGCTTCTTAAATACCCGATCCATCATCTTCTGGTAGGTTGCTCCTGCATTTTTCAGCCCGAAGAGCATCATCTTATAGCAGTAGAATCCCTCCCTGGTGATGAACGAGACATCTTTGACGTCCGGGGGGTGCATTCTTATTTGGTGATAACCTGAAAAAGCATCCAAAAAACTCATTACAGAAAAACCGACGGCTGAGTCAACCAGCGCGTCGATCCGAGGCAAGGGATAACAATCCTTAGGGCAGGCCTTATTTAACAACGAAAAGTCCACACACATACGCCAGCGGCCATCGGCCTTTTTTACCATTACGACATTGGAGACCCAGCCTGGATACTGGATCTCCGTTACAAAACCTGCTTCGAGGAGTTTCGCCACCTCCTCGCGGATCGGTCCTTCGAGCTTGTCAGCTATAGTCCTTCTCTTCTGCCGGATGGGGCGGGCTTCTGGATCGAGGTTGAGACGATGGCAAGCTACGTCCGCCTCGATGCCTGGCATGTCCGTTGCGCTCCATGCGAAGATGTCCACGTTCTTCTGGATGCACTCCAGCATCCTTCTCTGGTCCTCCGGGCCGAGGGCCCCGCTGATCCACACCTTCTCCACCCTTCCTGCCTGGGTGGTAACCTCCATCTCTATCACCTCTTCTGCCGCCTCGAGCCGGGTTGGCTCTTCCCACTGGCCCTTTGCTTCTCGCCCCTCCTCCCGGGCCTTTTCCTCTGCAGCTCCTTCCGCCTCCACCGGCTCGACCTCCTGCTCTTCCCGAGTGACCTCCATATTCTCCTCTCGGGCATCGCCCTCTCTCCCTACTTCTCTCTTCTCCACTTCTTCTTCTGGCCCTTCCGGCCTCGCCATCTCTTCATCCATCTTCTCGGCGTCCGCCATCCATGAAATAGTGTTGACGACAGTCACGTAGCACTGTCTCGCCACCTTAGCATCTCCTCGGACGCGGACCTGGACTCCTCCACTATGGAGCTTTAGGCACTGATGGTACGATGAGGGCACGCACCGGAAGGCGCTGATGAGGGGGCGTCCGAAGATAGCATTATAGCTGCTCGGAGCGTCCACAATGACGAACCGGCAGTTTCTTGGGACTCCTCCTAGCGTCACCTGGAGACCTACGCCTCCCTCGACCTCCTTCCGCTCCCCCGAGAAACCAAACAGTGGTCCGTCGGAGGCCTGCACCCTCTTCCCCTCTACCTCCATCGCGTCGAAAGCTTTTTTGAAGATCACATTCACCGAGCTCCCGTTGTCCACCAGGATCCGAGAGACCGTGAAGTTTTCTATCGCTGTCTGGATCACCAGGGCGTCGCAGAATGGGTCCTCGTAATCTGGCATATCTTCTGAGGAGAAGGTGAGCTTCTCAGAGGGGGGTGGGGTCTGGGAAGTCGACGCGACGTCCCTTCGGAACATGGCCTGGAAGCTTCTCTTGCGAGAGGCCTCTATCCCAACCCCACCGTGAATCACCCCGATTCCCCCCTGGTTCCTGTATCTGCCCTATCCTCACACCGGTCCTCTTCTGCCTCTGGGAGCACGTCCTCAATTCTGGCCTGCTGCCGCCGTGGCTGTCCTCTTTCCCTCATCTCCAAGAACTCTGGGCAGGTGGCGATCGCGTGACCTTCTTCCTGATGAAAGTCACAGTAAGGCAACGCCACCCTGTCCTCTCTTCCTGCTCTTCCTCTTCCTCCTCTCGCTCCTCTGCCTCTTCTCCCTCGGCCTACCGCCATGGCTTGCTCCCTCGGGGGGTGAGGGGGTCTGGGACCCTGCATCCACCCCTGATTCACTCCTCCTGCCTCCCTTCCTTGGTACTTTTCATCCTGACCTCGCGCCGGTCCTTCCTGGTTCCTCCAGCCCAACCTGTTGTTGGGCTCTTGGTTCCTCCAAACCCGAGGTGGTCTTTCGAACCCCTGGCCCTTGGGCTCCTCTCGCCTTCTTCCCTCTGGCTGCCTCGCCTCGGGCTCACTCATCTTCGCCAACCTTTTGTAGAATTCGGGGTTGGCTGCCTCCCCTTCAATCTCCTCGGCGGCTCTCTCCATCAACTCCTCGAAGGATATGGGAGGTCTTCTCTTAAGGTCCATCTTGAAGAACCCCTCTCGCAGCCCTACGATGAATGCCATCTGGAGGGCGAATCCCGACACCTCCTGCACTAGGTGTATCTCCTCCTGGAACCTGTCCACGTACTTGGCCAGGGATTCCCCATCCCTCTGTCTGATCTTGAAGAGAGCCTCCGCATCTTTCTTCCTCTTTTTTGACGTCGAGAAACGTAGTCGGAAGCTTCGGCGCAGATCATGGAACGCGTAGATGGAACCTGTGGGAAGCTGGTGGAACCAGTCCCTTGCTTTCTCCTTCAGGGTGGTCGCGAAGAGTCGGCATTGAAAAGAATCCGACATGGGAAGGATTGAAGTCATGTCCTCGAACCACTGCAGGTGCACAACTGGATCCTCCTTGCCGGTGTAGTAGGACATCTTCGGCCCACGAAACCCTTCTGGCACTGGGGCCGAGAGGATCATCTCGCAAAAGGGGCTCCCTTCCCCTGCTCGGCGAGTGGTCCTCTCGCGCGGGACCAACTCACACACCTCAGCACTCGCCGGACTGCTGAACAGCTGCCATCCGGGGAGATCTCGCGCACTTCCTTCTGCTGGCACCTCCTTCCCCGGCCGCTGCCCCGGTGCGTTCTCGTCGATCTGCAAAGGCGGGACCACTGGGACCGCCGGGGTCTCGCACTCGCTCCTTGCCGCGAGAACCGTCTGCAGAACCTCTCGCTTGAACTTCTCAAACATCTCCAACCACTCCCCTGCCGCGGGTGGCTGCGAGTGACCTGAGTCCGAACCATTTCCTCCATCTCCCGTCATCGAAACTAGCTTGGGATTTTCTTTCACCGGCTACGGTCCACGCTCACCGCACCAAAAATGTTGAAACCAGCAACTGGTCTCTTGAGTTCGGACCCACTGGGGGGTGTAGCCGATGCTTATTTCTCCCTCACTAGACTCTCTTGACGGTGGATGCTGGAAACGGAATAGACCCAAGGCTGAAGCGAGGAGGTCCCGCCACACACCCGGAAGATCTCAGAGAGCTTCCCCTCCCAAACCAAAGCTCAACCGGGCACCTTGGAGGGCACTGGCTGCCAACCAAAACTATCTTAGAGGAGAGGATTCCCTAAAATCGGATCTCCTCCAAGGTGCCCTTAAGGGTCTATTTATAGATTTTTCTAGGCTGGTCTGCAAATAACATGAATCCGCCTTTTAGTTTTACTAACAACACCCCAAATTGGTCTGCTAACAGCCTAACTCCGCTGTTCCGAAGGACTATTTGCAGCCCACCAGGGATATTAGGGTCATTTCCCCCTCAAATCATCCTGAGCGAGTGGTCCGTGAGGGCACCAATCGCTGGGCACCCGCCTAGCTGGGCGAGTGCCCACGCTCCCGGGCGAATGGTCCGTGAGAGCACCACTCGCCTAGCTCCTTCTCTTCTGCACCTTACCCCCACCAAACCGGGGGTACTTCCACCTCCTAGCCGGGGCGAATGATCGGGCTGACCCAGGTCTCGCCACCTGGCTTGAGGGGCCCACTCGGCGAATACGGGTTGTACAATGGAGGATTCGAGATTTCCATCATTTTTCTCGGTCAATTCTTCTCCTCCATTTTTAGTCGTATTGTATGTTTGAGAAATAAATAGTAAATTTATCTCTGCCTGCATAGTGGACGTACCCAATTTCGGGGAACCACTTTACATCTGGTGTTCTTGATTGCGGTGCTTGCCTTTTATTATTTGTCCGTTATTATTCGTAACCTCAATTTTGTCCGTTAGAAAATTTATTTTGAACAAGAGATCTCTATCCGCACTCGGATCGACCGTGTTTTCATAACAACAAGTGGTATCAGAGCTAGGTTCGATCGGCGACCATTTGGACGTTCCGTTTCGAGTTGGGTCAACGATAGGTGATGACATCGGTCCGCTCCCTATCTTCCCAATCTTGATCCGTGAATTTATCTGGTCGCCTCGGTCTCAGTGCAGATTTCCTCTGTTTGATTTTCTATGGCATCTTCTACACCCAATTTTTCCCTTTTGGGGATCATGCTATTTCTATGCTTGTTTTCGCATAACTCTTATTTTTGAGTTATCTTTCCTGGTCAAGAACTTCATTTGTGAATGCAGTTTGGTCACCCTCTATTACCTAAGCTCTTTCATTGTTACTCCTCATTCATGAGCTTAGAGTGTGTCTAATCAATCTTTTTTGATTAGTTCTCACAGGGGTTAATTATTTTCATGATTATGTCAGTTTGTTTTGCATTCTTTGTTGGTGTGTCTGCATTTATTAATTTCTCTCCCGCGCGCACATCAAAGGCCAGAAGTCTTGACAGGTTCAGTTTTGCTATGGGAGACCACCGCTGGAGGTGGAGCAGTTGTTTATTAGCTCTGGGTGGAGCATTTTTTTTTTGGGTCAGCCACGTCAGTCCAGTTGGTGTGCTACTCATAATCAGAGGAGTTCCTTTTTTATGATCCGTTCTTGGCCAAAGTTCAGTCTGTTCCTTTGGCATTGGATCTTGGTGACCGTTGGGGTATCTTGGAGTTATCTCAGCCAGGTGGAGTATGTCATGAAAGAGGCGTCAAGGTGGAGATTGTTGCGATAATGACGCATCTTCCCTTTCTTGGCCGGCGTCTTTTTTTGGCGACTGCTCAATTTGTGGCTCCTTCTTTTGGAATTCCCTGATTCCAGCAATTATGGAGGAGCATTAGTGGCAGAATACATTTCCTTCCACTGATTGAGGATTTCTGGAAAGGGATCTTTGATCACCTTCCATTGTTGTCGTTTTCCCTTATATTCCGCCTAATTTTTCACCTGGCCAGCCCCACTATTATTTGGAGATCGCTCCAAATTTGGCATCCCCTTTATTCCGGTGTTTGTTGGAGGATTTTTTTGGGAAGGGATTGATCTACTTCCATTATTGAGCCGGCCCATCCTCCTTACCCTCTTAGGGTTTCCTCCTCCTTAAATAGGTGTGGTCGGCCACCCTTAGGAGAGAGTGCAGAGCAACAGATTTTTTTTGGTGGTTCAGCGGATTTCGGCAGACATTTGGCCATCGCCTAGCCGGCTTCCTCTTTGGAGCTCTTCTTCCAGTCGGCTTCTTCTCTCGCCGTCGAAACTATTTTCTCGTCGCAACGTGTACGACCGGACCATGGAGGATTCGAGATTTCCATCATTTTTCTCGGTCTATTCTTCTCCTCCATTTTTAGTCGTATTGTATGTTTGAGAAATAAATAGTAAATTTATCTCTGTCTGCATAGTGGACGTACCCAATTTCGGGGAACCACTTTACATCTGGTGTTCTTGATTGCGGTGCTTGCCTTTTATTATTTGTCCGTTATTATTCGTAACCTCAATTTTGGCCGTTAGAAAATTTATTTTGAACAGGAGATCTCTATCCGCACTCGGATCGACCGTGTTTTCATAACAATCGATCTCCTCAGGGAGATCGGTGAGCGCATGAATGCTCTTGCGGGTTATCAAAATTGCTCTTTGCGAAAACCGAGAGAGCTTAGAAAATGAAATTTGGGCAAAAAATAAATCACCGCAAAATTTCATAAGTGTTGTCTGCCACTAATGCTCTGTTTGGCACGATGGTGACGGTCGTGAACGTGTTGGTAAAAACCGTCATTCGTGAATGGACACCTAAGTAACTTCATCTACTTTTATGTTCAAGTGGATGAAGTTTCTTAGGTGGATGTTCATAATGACGATTTTACCACTGCATTCATGACCACCACCACTGTACCAAACGAAGCCTAAGTTTACTATCACACTTTCACGCGCCCACTATTCAAATGCCGCAGTTACCCAAAACATAGCCATAATTAAATCATGAGCTGGGCTTCTCCCGCCGAAAATTACAAAAAAAATGGACTAAACCTTGAAAGCAAGCCAACAAAAGAAAAATTTTATGAGTTTCATCCCTTTGTTTGAGTTATGATTCGAATTCTTTTCTTGCAAGCCTCTGATAATTATTTATATTATTTATATCATTATGAGGCATGACTACATATGTGATTCTTAGGTGCCATGGAATTAATAAAGCCACAAGATATGGCGTTGGAGGATATCTTGCAGCCTCATATTCATGCCAAATTTTCGGGTTCTTGTAAATTTGGATGGGATGCTCAGACCGAAGTTCCGCTGGTTGGGTATATCCGCCAGTGTTATTTAACAAAAGATGCATCTGACCAGCGGGACTGCAGTCCGAGCATCCCAACCAAATCTCCCACGGATTAACCCAATGAGCAGGTTGTGTAGGGAATGAAGGCCGCAGATAACGGCGTCTCCCACCGATCAATAGAGCCTAAAAATAATGAGAAAGAAAACCAACAAAAGCAAACACAAGAGATTTACGTGAAAAACCTTCACCACTTGAAGGTCAAAAACCACGGGGCACGGCACAAAAAAATTCACTATAATAAATAAGAATTACAGAAAATTATCTAGGTTTGCCCAAACCTAGAGCGCCCACCGGATTTGACACACAAATCCACTCCTCTCTACCACAAAGATAAACAAACAACTTCTCTACAATAAGGGCAAAACTCTACTCTCTCTTCAAGGAAAATAGCAAACGAAGACAAGAAAGATGACACCTTGAACCGTAGACGAAGAGGCCTTTGACGGTAGAGAAATCTCCTCCAAGCAAGACCGAGGAAACACCACCTCCTTCCAGCAAAACAGCGGCGGTGGCAGCACTCCAAAACAGCGGCGGCGACAACCCCCTCCAAACCAACAACGACGAGAACTCCCTCCAAATCAACGGCGGCGAGATCTCCCTCCAAATCAACGGCGGCGAGCGCCCTTACCAAAGCAGCGGTAGCAGCAGCCCTCTCCACGCACCGGCGGCGGCGACACAGCACCGACAGCCCCTCCTCACGCACCCCGACGGCGGCTCTCCAAGAACGAGAGAGAAGAAAAGGGGGGGGGGGGGCTGTACACAATCGAGAGAGAGAGGGAGAGAATATGGAGATGATCAAATCCCTAACTCCTCCTAATTAAAACCCAAAGAAAAAAAACTGCCCCACGCCAACATTAAAAACCAGTCCGGTTCAACTTGAATCGGACCCCCAAAAACTGCATATTTTTCTTCACGCCAAAAGACAGCAGAAAAAGAGTTGCAACCTGTCTTTTGAGGAGTTGCAACCTATTTTGCTGAACCACAATCTCAAAGGATTTCTGCACCCCAATCACCTTTAGGGGCTGAACCCCAACAAACTCCCCCTTCAGACCATAAAGGGGAGTTATCCACCTTGACTCCTTCAAGTGGACAACATGTCGATCAACTGCCGGCAAAGATCATGCTTTTCCCTTGGGACGGCCTTCGTCATCATATCCGAAGGGTTTTCATCTGTGTGGATCTTCTCCACCACCAACAGCTTCTCCTCAACTGCATCCTGAATCCTGTGATACTTCACGTCGATGTGCTTCATCCTGGAGTGAAAGGCGGGATTCTTGGCCAAGAATATAGCACTCTGACTGTCACAAAATACTGTGTACACGTCCTGTCGGAGATCAAGCTCAAGCATGAACTTCTTCATTCAAATAAGCTCCTTTGACGCCTCAGTCAACGCAATATATTCAGCCTCCGTTGTCGATAATGCCACGCACTTCTGAAGCCTTGACTGTCAAGACACTGCTCCCCCTCCAAAAGTGACCACGAATCCAGAAGTGGATCTCCTCGTGTCAACATCTCCTGACATGTCCGAGTCCGAGTACCCGATAAGTTCTGGTGGACCTCCACCAAACTTTAAACAAATGTATGAGGTACCTCGAAGATAGCGGAATATCCATTTCACAGAACTCCAGTGAACTTTCCCTGGGTTTGCCAAGTAACGGCTCACAGACCCCACAACATGAGCTATGTCTGGCCTAGTGCATACCATAGCATACATCAGGCTCCCCACTGCAGATGCATAAGGAATATGACCCATCTCTTCCACATCCTTCTCAAATGAAGGGCTTTGAGAACTAGAAAGTCTGAAGTGCCCGGCTAAAGGAGTAGCAACGGGTTTTACCTTGTCCATCATGAACCTCTTCAACACTTTCTCCACATACTCAGACTGAGATAGCCATAGTTGACCGGCACTCCTGTCCCTGGTGATTTTCATTCCAAGAATCTTCCTTGCCGGTCCCAAATCCTTCATATCAAAGGACTCACTGAGCTCCTTCTTCAACTCAGCTATGCTTGCCTTGTCATCCCCAACAATCAGCATATCATCTACGTACAACAGCAGAATAGTCAAAGCCTTCTCAGTCCTCTTCACATATACGCAGTGATCAGCCCGGTCCGTTGAAATTTTCTCTAATCATGAAAGAGTCAAATTTCCTATACCACTGCCTGGGTGCCTGTTTCAACCCATAAAGGCTCTTCTTGAGCCGGCAGACCAGATGATGCTTCCCCTTAGCCACAAAGCCTTCGGGCTGCTCCATGTACAGCTCTTCCTCCAAACCACCATGTAGAAATGTCGTCTTGACGTCCATCTGCTCGACTTCAAGATCCATGGAGGCAGCCATACCCAACACCAGTCTGATAGAGGACATTTTCACCACTGGGGAAAATATCTCATCGAAATCGATACCTTGTTTCTGACTGAACCCTTTCACTACAAGTCTCGCCTTGTACCTCGGCTGAGAGAGATTTTCATTCAACTTCAGCTTGGAGACCCACTTATTCTTCAAAGCTCTTTTCCCTTTAGGCAATGGGACTAAATCATACGTCTCGTTCTTCTGAAGGGAGTACAACTCTTCTTCCATAGCAGCTGTCCAAGCCTCACGATCTTCAGCACTCTGAGCCTCCTCATAGGACTCAGGCTCTCCACTATCTGTAAGCAAAATATACTCATGAGGAAAATACCTGATATTGGGCCTTCTGACTCTCTCAGATCTGACAGGAGGAACCTCCACCACAGGTGGCACATCAACTGGCAAAGCTCCCCCTACATCCGGAATCATCTCCTCATCAGGAATAAGCTCACCAACTTCCTCCTCAGCATGCCCATCATCAGCAGCAGTCTCTACTGGCCCATCATCAATATAGAGTCTCTCCTCCGCAGGTGGAAACTGTGGAACCTGTAAATCCGCAGCATTCTGCTCACCAACCACTTGATCTTCAATAAAGATCACATCTCTGCTTCTGATCATTTTCTTGTTCACGGGATCCCAGAGTCTATATCCAAACTCCTCATGGGGAAATCCCAACAAGATGCACTCCCGAGACTTCTCATCAAGCTTCGATCTCTCTTCCTTGGGGACATGAACGTGAACTTTGCACCCAAACACCCGCACATGTCCGTACGACACTTCCTTCCCGGACCAAACACGCTCTGGAATATCACCATTCAGAGGTGCCGAAGGAGACAGATTTATCAGATGTATAGCAGTTTGCACAGCCTCAGCCCAAAACTGCTTACCAATGCCAGCTTGAGAAATCATGCATCTGATCTTCTCAATAATCGTCCTGTTCATCCTCTCTGCCAACCCATTCTGTTGCGGCGTCCTCGGGATTGTCCTTTCATGTACTATGTCATGCTCTCTGCAGTAAGCATCGAAGGCACCAATGTACTCTCCCCCGTTGTCAGATCAAACTCGCTTTATTTCTTTAACGGTCATCTTCTCCACCTTCACTCTGAATTCTTCAAACTTTGCAACATCACTCTTCTGTTTCACAGAGTATGCCCAGACTTTCCTGGAATGATCTCAATGAACGTGACAAAGTAAGCGGCTCCGCCCACATACTTGGGCTCAATAGGACCACACACATCAGTGTGTATCTAATATAGTAACTCCGCCTTCCTCTTTGGTTCAGAATCAGCAAAGGAAACACGTTTCTGCTTACCGGCCAAGCAGTGCACACATGTGTTGGGAATCTCTCCTGATAGCTCCGGAAGAACCTTGTTCTTCACCAAAATCTTCAAGCTCTTCTCACTGATATGCCCAAGCCTGCGATGCCATAACTCCATAGAGTCGCCCTCAGCAGCATTCACAATTGGGTCACAGATCTTGGCATTAGTGCGATAAAGGCCACAACACTTCCTTCCTCTGGCTACCACCAAAGAGTCCTTCAGCAACCTCCAGGTACCTCCACCTTCAATGCTTGTGAAACCACCGTCATCAAGTGTACCAACGGAAATCAGATTCATTCTCAAGTCAGGGATGTGCCTGACGCCCTTGAGAACAATCTTCCCAAACTCAGTCTCTAAGTGGACATCACCACTGCCAATAATCAACGATTCACCGGAATTTGCCATGCGGATCACACCAAGGTCTCCCGCAGAGTAGGTGTAGAAGTAATCCCTGTGAGGAGTGCAATGATAAGATGCACCTCCGTCCACGATCCAGTCTGTGTTAACGCATTCCTGGCAAGACGACTCACTGCACTGCAAGCATAATGGCTCAGCCTCCACAATCGAAGTCGTCGCATCACCACTGGATTCTCCTACCTCCTTGGTCTTTCCCTTCAGGTCTCTTTTCATTTGGAAACAATCCTTCTTGAAATGACCCTTCTTCTTACAATAGTAGCACTCGATGTCCTTCTTGGACTTGCCCCTAGGCTTGCTCCTGGAAGTGCCCCTATTCTTCACATCCTTCTTCACAGACCTGCCTCTTCCTTCCGTGAGGAAAACACCCGAATTGGAAGATCCAGCATCCTTCCTTCTCAACTCTTCGTTCAGGAGACAACTAGACACCATCTCCATGGTTACCACGCCATCAGGTGCTGAGTTGCTCAACGACACTACTAGAGTCTCCCAACTCTCTGGTAAGGAACTAAGGACCATCAGAGCTTGGAGTTCATCTCCCAAGGTAATCTTCATGGACTCCAACTGATTGATAATACTTTGGGCAAGGTTCAGGTGCTCAGTCATCTGCGAACCTTCCCGGTACTTTAAATTAACAAGCTTCCTAATCAGAAATGCCTTGTTACCTGCAGTCTTCCGCTCATACAAGGCTTCAAGCTTTTTCCATAAGGCTTGAGGCAAGGACTCCGTGGAAACATGATGAAAAACATAGTCATCAAGCCACTGCCTAATGAACCCTACTGCCTTCCGATCCATCCTCTTCCACTCTTCATCATCCTTAACTGAAGCCGGTCTCCCAGTCAGCGGAGCATGGAGATCTTTGCAATATAAGAGATCCTCCATCCGAGGCTTCCAGATGCTCCAATTCTTGTCATTCATACTGACCATCCTTGTATTCTGTTCCATTGTGTTGAGAAAATGATTTCTCTTAACCCCTAGAAATGAATTCTAAGAATGAAAAAAACAAGGCTAAGTAAATATGCGTAGAATAGTATTCGACGTTTCCTTCAGGTTGAGTCGAAGTAACTCTAGGAAGATTTCGACGTAAGTCTAGTCGACGCCACTCTGATTTCTAGTCGACGCATCTAATGAAGTCGACGCACCTCAGTCGACGCACCTTCCTTATTTTTCTCTCGACGTCCAGAAAGGATGCTCTCGACGCTTGCGTCGAATAGTAATCGACACACGTCGATTTCCATGACAGAATTTAAATATGCGCCAGATCTCTTTCCTTCTTTCAATAGATCTGATTTATATGGAATAAGTGTCAATATTTTATAGCCGTTCTGAATCATTCTTTCCTTATATCTGATTCTTGGCTAATTTGATTTAACTTATTTGGATATTATTTGAAATCTGAATTGGTTCTTTCCTTCTACAGAAATAAATATTATGGAAACATTTTCATCTTTCTATTTTTCTGACTGCTAATTAATTATCCTCCTATAGCATTATTTTGAATACACAGAGCTATAAATAAAGAGGAGGTCGGCAGAAAATGGGAGTTGAGTGATCCACTACATACATTTTGAAATAGAGGAAAAGCTCCCAAGAGAAAAGAGAGAAATTGAGAAAAAGCTCTGCAGCAACATTCAACCACTTCTTCTTCTTCTGCTTCTGAAATCACACTGCTGCAAAATCGGATAGCTCTCACAAAGAGAGAAAGTCTGCAAATCTTCTTCTCTCTATAGAAGAAAGATTCAATTCACTTCTTGTGCTTCCAATCTTCTTGCTAGGAAGAAGATTCATTCTTGTCCTTATATCTTTCCTGCTTTCTTTCTTACATCTAACATTGTAAAAGAGTTTTTAGAATCTCTCTTCAAAAAATTCAGTGTACTGGTTCTAAGAGTCTCCTTGTCAAAAGACTCAGTTGGTTCTAAGAGTCTCCTTGTCAAAAGACTCAGGGTGGTTCTAAGAGTCTCCTTATCAAAAGACTCAGTACAAGATAGTGAATTCCTACCAAGGGGGTAGAAGAGTGGACTACCCAAAGTTTGGGGAACCACTATATTTTCTTGTGTTGTGATGTGATTTATTTTCTTGCATTTACTTTATTTTCTTGCTTAATTCTTGTTGGTGTGTGGGAAGCTCTAATCTGTGATTATACACATATATATATATATTAACTTTGCACAAAATATTTTAATTCTCTATTCACCCTCCCCCCCCCCTCTAGAGAATTCTAGTGAGATTAACTGTGCACTTTCAATTGGTATCAGAGGTAGGTTGATCTAAAAAGGATAACTCCTTGATCAAAAAGATCTTACCTCTCATATATATATATATATTTTTTTCAAAACTATTTTATCATATGGCACAAATCAAAGATTATGATTCCACCAGACCACCAATTTGCAACCTGGAAAAGTTTGCACTTTGAAAAACAAGAATTAGAATTTATTTAAACTCTATTGATAATGAATTGTTTAATGTGATCTTGACAGGTCCCCCCAAGCCATTCAGGAAGGATTCAAGTGGAAAAGTGACTGAAACACTTGTTCCAAGAGCTGAATGGACTGAAGATGAGAAGAAAGCCCAAGGACATGATGCCAAGGCTATGAATATCCTAGTCTCAACCCTCTCAGATGAAATTTTCCAAAAGATTGCTGATTGTGAGTCAGCTAAGGAAGTATGGGAAGCTCTCACCAAAATGGTAGAGGGAAGTGCTGATGAGAAAAAGGATAGAAAGGCACTACTGATCTCCCAATATGAAAACTTCCAAAAGAAAGAAAGTGAAAGTGTTGCTGATATGTATTCAAGATTCAGCCTCATAGTCAATGAATTGAGAACACTTGAGAAGGACATATCTCTCACTGAGATAAATGATAAATTGCTGACTTGCTTTCCCAGCTCTTGGGATTCAAGAATCTGGCCAATCAAAGACTCCAGAAGTCAAAAAGAAATATCAACAGATGTTCTCTTGGGTAAATTAAAATCCTATGAACAACTGTTGAAAACCAGAGCTGAGAAAGAAAAGGCATCTCCACTCTCAAAAGAAAAGAGTATTGCATTGAAGGCTGTTGAAGGTGAATCATCTACTGATGAAGAGGAGCTAATCAGCTTGCTGGCTAGGAAGTTCAAGAGGTGGATCAAAACAGAAGGATTCAGAGGAAGAGACTCAAAAACCAGGTATAATAAAACTCCTACTGAAGAGATTATCTGTTACACTTGCAGGAAACCAGGACACATTGCCCCTGAATGTCCTAAGGAGAACAACAGCAAGAAAGATCTGAAAAGAACAGATCTAAAGAAGAAAAAGAAAGAAAAATGATCCATTGCTCAAACCTGGAGTGATTCAGAATCTGAAGGAAGCACCTCATCAGATAATGATCAGGAAGAGGTCAAGCAAAATGAAACATGTCTGATGGCCACTGAGAAGCTTGATGCTACATCTATGGTAAATATACTTAATGATTTTTCCTCTACTGATTTCAAACAAAATTTCAAAGAACTATGTTTAGATATAATCAAATCTGAAAAAGAATTAAAAGGATTAAGAATTGAATTAGGAAATCTAAAACAGGTAAATACAAACCATAAAAATTATAAGCTCAATCTAGTACTCTCAGAAGAGAAATTAAACAAAATCTATTCGGACAATCTAACACTAAGAAAAGAGCTAGCAAAGGCTAAAGCCTTTGAGGACTCTCTAAATGGAAGAGGCCAGAAGCTCAAGAATATTTCTGAAAATCTCACTGATAGATTTAGACAACTAAAACTGAATACTAATGAAGCATCTAAATCTCAATCATCCAGCAAACCTGTCTGGAAACATCTCATTCACTCCACTAGGGAGAATCATCTAACAGGAGTAAGATCACAAGTAAGTCCAGAAATAACCACTATTTTTAATAAACCAAATCCCATTACAAATAAAGGAATCTTAGGAAAATATCCTCACAAAGAATTTGAACTTCCGTCGAATACTATTCGACGTGCGTCGAGTTCTAATCGACGCTTACACCAAAATGCGTCGACTTATACTCAACACAACCTCTCTCATACTTCGACTGAGAATAGACTCAGAATGAAGAAAGCGTCGACTTCATATCGACGCAACCAGAAACCTACGTCGAATTTATATCGACGCAACCATAAGTATACGTCGAATCCCTATCGACGCAATGAATCATACAGAAAATCTTCTGTTTCCAAACAGATCTCTCAATCCATGTCCTTCTATTATGAACATTATTTCTGTGATATCATCCAAGAAGATTGGTATGATAAGCCAGTACCCCATAAGAAGGAAGGATATCCTGAAAAACCCACTTATTCCTTTATTAAATCTTTCACTAATAAAAGAGAGGGACCCCAGCTCAGCAGGGTCTAAACCAATGTTTAAACTTTTATGTGCAGATGTATCACATCTCCAGGATGGTGTGGTACTTGGACAGTGGATGCTCCATGCACATGACAGGTTGCAAAAACCTATTAATCAACTTTGAGGATAGACTTGGACCATCAGTAACCTTTGGAGACTCTAGCTGTGGCCAAACCAAGGGATTTGGAGATTTCAAAGAAGGGAAAGTCACCTTCAAGAATGTGGCAGTAGTCAAAGGACTAAAACACAATCTGATTAGTATAAGTCAGATATGTGAGAATGGTAAGTATGAGGTAAAATTTACTACACTATTCTGCCATATTATAGATATCAAGACTGGTGCTACAGTACTAAATGGAATTAGAAAAGGAAAAGTATATGTAATGGACTTTAGCTCTTCACCCACAGAAGTTTGCTTATTCAACAATATTATTGATAAAAATGAATTATGGCATAGGAGACTAGGTCATCTAAACTACAAAACAATCAGTAAACTAGCTAAAAATAACCTAGTCAGAGGCTTACCAAAGGGTAGGTACTCTAAGGATTCTCCATGCAGACCTTGCCAACTAGGAAAGCAAACCAAATCATCCTTCAAACCCATTGGTAAGGATGACTCTCCCAGGTCTTTATACTTACTACACATGGATCTCTTTGGTCCCATATCCACTCAAAGCTTAGGTGGAAAATCCTATACCTTGGTCATTGTTGATGATTATTCTAGGTTTAGCTGGGTATTCTTTCTAGGAGTTAAATCTGAAACCCATAAAATTCTCTCAAAATTCATAAGACAGATTCAATCTGAGCTCAACACAAATGTTTCAATTATAAGAAGTGACCATGTGACTGAATTTGAGAATCAGATGATTTGTAGTTTCTGTGAGGAAGAAGGTATTAAACAAAGCTTCTCAGCACCTAGAACTCCCCAACAAAATGGAGTTGCTGAGAGGAAGAATAGAACCTTAATAGAATCAGGTAGAACCCTGTTTGCAGAGTCAGGATTACCATAAACCTTTTGGGCTGAAGCAGTCAACACTGCAAACTATGTTCTAAATAGAAGCCTCATACACAAAACTAAATCAAAGACTCCATATGAGCTCCTGAAAAATAAAATACCCACTGTTAAATATTTTAAAATTTTTGGATGTACTTGCTTTATTCTAAACAATGGGAAAGATCATCTTGCCAAATTTGACAAGAAGTCTGATGATGGAATATTTCTGGGATACTCATCATCTAGCAAAGCCTATAGGTGCTACAATAGAAGAACTCTTAAGATTGAAGAATCCATGCACATTGTATTTGATGAAACTAACATGCTGCTTAAGAGGGAGGAAACTCCCACCAGTTCTGTTCCACAGGAAAACAACAGCATAGAAACCCAGCTTGAGCAACTAGCTCTAGAGAACACAGAAAATGGAAAGGAAAACCAGTTAGAGGAACCAAGTGAGGAGTCTGAACAAGAAACCTCAGAAAAGAGCACTCAAGACCCTCCTCCACAAGAGGACATGGTTCAGGAAGAACAATTGAACAATGATCTCATTGAGAATGAAGTACAACTGACAAATTCAGGCAGAACAGGAATCAATTTGAAAGATCATCCACAAGCTCAAGTGATTGGAGATCCCAATGCAGGAGTAAGAACAAGACACCAAGTCTCCAATAGGATGATGCTCCAATGCTTTCTATCACAAGTTGAACCAAAGAAGTTTGAGGAAGCAAATTGTGATCCTCACTGGATTATGGCCATGCAAGAAGAACTAGGCCAATTTGAGAGAAACAAAGTATGGAACCTAGTTGAAAGACAAAGAAACTACCCTGTAATTGGTACAAAATGGGTATACAGGAACAAACTAGATTCCACTTGAGTAATTGTGAGAAACAAGGCAAGACTTGCAGCACAAGGATATAGACAAGAAGAAGGGATAGACTACAACCAGACCTTTGCTCCAGTAGCCAGATTAGAGGCAATCAGGCTCTTTCTTGCCTATGCAGCCTTCATGAAGATGAAAGTCTACCAAATGGATGTCAAGAGTGCTTTTCTAAATGGAGATCTGCAAGAAGAGGTATATGTGGAGCAACCACCAGGTTTTGTTAATCCTTCTTCTCCTAACTTTGTTTATAGACTTAACAAAACATTATATGGTCTTAAGCAAGCACCTAGAGCTTGGTATGAAACTCTATCAAATTTCTTTTAGAAAATTCCTTTGAAAGAGGAAAAGTAGACAAGACACTATTTACTAGAACCCATAAAAACCAACTCCTTCTTGTTCAAATATATGTAGATGACATCATCTTTAGCTCAACCCATCCTAAACTATGTAAAAGATTTGCTAATCTTATGCAATCTAAATTTGAGATGAGTAGTATGGGTGAACTCTCCTACTTCCTAGGACTACAAGTAAAACAAAGTAGTGAAAGAATCTTTATCTCACAATCAAAATATACTAAAAAGTTAATCAAAAAGTTTGGTATGGAATCAACATCTACCATGAAAACACCCATGACAACCAATGCCATTATAGAAAAAGATGATAAAGGAAAATCAGTAGATCAAAAGACTTATAGGGGCATCATAGGATCCCTTCTATATCTAACAGCTAGCAGACCTGACATCATGTTTGCAACTTGCATATGTGCTAGATTTCAGGTCGATCCAAAGGAATCCCATCTCACCTCTGTAAAAAGGATTCTTAGATACCTAAAGGGAACCCCTGACCTAGGACTATGGTACTCAGCAGAAACTAACTTTGAATTAATAGGTTTCTCAGATGCAGATTATGCTGGTTGTAGGGTTGATAGAAAAAGCACATCTGGTACCTGCCAATTCCTAGGAGACGGATTGATCTCATGGTTTAGTAAGAAACAAACCTCAGTCTCAACCTCAACAGCTGAAGCTGAATACATAGCTGCTGGGAGCTGTTGTTCACAAATCATGTGGATGCAAAATCAGCTACTTGACTACAAATTGGAAATACATAACTCTAAGATATATTGTGATAGCTCTAGTGCTATATCCATAGCATCCAACCCAGTGCTTCATAGTAGGACCAAACATATAGAGATTAGACATCACTTCCTTAGAGACAATGTTGAGAAGGGTAAAATAACTTTAGAATATATTTCCACAGACAATCAAAGAGCAGATATCTTCACAAAACCCTTAGATGAAACTAAGAATAACTATTTCATAAACACCTTAGGAATGCTTGATGGAAGCTTGTAAACACCACTGATAGGGAACTCTAAAGAAATCAGACAATCTAAGAAAATCTCTTGAAGATACGTCGAATACATATCGACGCTCCGTTGAGACAAAATCGACGTTGACACCGACTTCCACCAGATAATGCTACGTCGATCCTTTATCGACGTACCGTCAAGTTCATATCGACGCAAGACTATGAACACGTCGATTGAACACCAGGCTGGCCACTCTCCACGCAAACGTCGACATTCATTCGACGTAACGTTGACTTCAAGACAAAATTAGAATCGAATCCTTACTTCCTCTTTTGACGATTGGATTACCTTGATTTATGTTCCTTTCTCGACATTTCATCTCCTTTAAATAGTACTTCGTTTTTCATAACAAATACCTCTCTGGACCCGCCAAAACTGCGTCTTCTACCTCTCTCTCTTCCTGCATCAATGGTGTTTATTCCTGTTCAAACTGACCTTATCAAAGCAATGAACGATGCTCTGGAAAATCTCCTCAACGACTTCCAGACACGTCTACAAAACTTCTCCGATGAATGTGCCAATATGATCACCACCTGTGAAGCCAAATTGGCCACCCTATCTGCATCTCTTCCTGAGCTTCATACCCTTATTCAAGAAGAACCTCTGTCGCCACAAAGGTTTACATCCTTCCTAAAGGATATAAACCAGGGGGAGAGTTGCTCCAGAAACCCCTCTTGCCAGGTTTTTGATCTCAACTAAAAGCTCAGGTTTAAATCTCTTCTCTCCAACACTAAGTATTCCCTCTAACTCTTTTATAGGCTCCACTCCTCTCAAATCATTCTGACTACACTTTCATCAAACATTTTGGTGAATCCTCCTCTTACAACACTGAAGGGGAGCATGATGTGGATTCAGCATTCAGAACTGATGATCCTTATAACCAGGGGGAGATTCCTGTAGTAAAGGACCCAGTAATCCAGGGGGAGGAAGAAGCAGCCACCTCAGATGATTGGAATGGCCAGGTATGGATTAATGCACCCTTTTGTGATGAGGAACATCAGCATCATTCTCCTGGCTTCTCTGCCAGTTACATCAAGCTAAAGACACCTCTGCTTGAGGACATCCCTGCAATAGAGCTTGGAGAAGACAATCATCCCTTCACAGAAAACACTCTACCAGAAATCTTTCCTCCCTCTACTACAGAACATCTAAGAACTCTTCTTAAAATAGCTCCCTCTCCACCCAAAGAGAAAACTCCTCCTTCTTCTCTACCTCCTCTGCTACCTCTACCTCCACAAGCAGCAAGACTCCCTAAACAGATCATATCTAGGCAAAGTCCAGGAGGATAGATAAAGAGAAAAAGGGAAGTCACTCCCCACTGGCAAAATTTTTCTAAACAAGAAAGGAAGGAGTTTGCAAAAGAAAAGAAGTATAGAAAAGCATGTGAGCAAATAAAAAGATTTGAAAAGATGCCTAGTATCTGTCCTAACAGTCCTGTCAAGGAGTACTATGATCCTGACATGGAAAAGAGGCATGAAGAGATAAGAGAAAGAGAACTGTATGAATATGAAGCAGCTAGAAAAGAAGTGGAAGATAAAAGGAAAGCTTGGATGGAAAAGATTAACAAGGGAATGACTAAGGAACAAATCCTTGCTGAATCTTCTATCAAAATTCCAAATAAGTTGTTTGATATTGAAGCTTATCAAAAGAAAAATCCTCAGGCAGGGATTATCCTGGATAAGGGTCAAAAGGACAAGAAGGGTATAGGATATACAGAAGATACATACATTCCCTATAAAAAGCCATCAAGACCTGCAAAGTTAGATTCCTGGAAAGGGAAAGGAAAAATGACTGAGAGTCCTATGAAACAGGAACCAGAGAAGAAAACAAAGTTTAGGCCAAAGGTTGATAACAAAGGACCTCCTGAGCCCAAGCCGGCACAAAAAGAATCTCACAACATTACCATTCATATGATTGATGAAAAGGCAGCAATCATCATCAGCAAAGGCTACTCCATAAATGACACTATTCCTGATGGTGATAAACTCTTGGAAAAACTGCATACAATCATCAGGAATGTTCAGGAAAGACCTGATAGAGCCAGGGGATACAACTGATTGATAATACTTTGGGCAAGGTTCAGGTGCTCAGTCATCTACGAACCTTCCCGGTACTTTAAATTAACAAGCTTCCTAATCAGAAATGCCTTGTTACCTGCAGTCTTCCGCTCATACAAGGCTTCAAGCTTTTTCCATAAGGCTTGAGGCAAGGACTCCGTGGAAACATGATGAAAAATATAGTCATCAAGCCACTGCCTAATGAACCCTACTACCTTCCGATCCATCCTCTTCCACTCTTCATCATCCTTAACTGAAGCCGGTCTCCCAGTCAGCGGAGCATGGAGATCTTTGCAATATAAAAGATCCTCCATCTGAGGCTTCTAGATGCTCCAATTCTTGTCATTCATACTGACCATCCTTGTATTCTGTTCCATTGTGTTGGGAAAATGATTTCTCTTAACCCCTAGAAATGAATTCTAAGAATGAAAAAAACAATGCTAAGTAAATATGCGTCGAATAGTATTCGACGTTTCCTTCAGGTTGAGTCGAAGTAACTCTAGGAAGATTTCGACGTAAGTCTAGTCGACGCCACTCTGATTTCTAGTCGACGCATCTAATGAAGTCGACGCACCTCAGTCGACGCACCTTCCTTATTTTTCTCTCGACGTCCAGAAAGGATGCTCTCGATGCTTGCGTCGAATAGTAATCGACGCACGTCGATTTCCATGACAGAATTTAAATATGCGCCAGATCTCTTTCCTTCTTTCAATAAATCTGATTTATATGGAATAAGTGTCAATATTTTATAGCCGTTCTGAATCATTCTTTCCTTATATCTGATTCTTGGCTAATTTGATTTAACTTATTTGGATATTATTTGAAATCTGAATTGGTTCTTTCCTTCTACAGAAATAAATATTATGGAAATATTTTCATCTTTCTATTTTTCTGACTGCTAATTAATTATCCTCCTATAGCATTATTTTGAATACACAGAGCTATAAATAAAGAAGAGGTCGGCAGAAAATGGGAGTTGAGTGATCCACCACATACATTTTGAAATAGAGGAAAAGCTCCCAAGAGAAAAGAGAGAAATTGAGAAAAAGCTCTGCAGCAACATTCAACCACTTCTTCTTCTTCTGCTTCTGAAATCACACTGCTGCAAAATCTGATAGCTCTCACAAAGAGAGAAAGTCTGCAAATCTTCTTCTCTCTATAGAAGAAAGATTAAATTCACTTCTTGTGCTTCCAATCTTCTTGCTAGGAAGAAGATTCATTCTTGTCCTTATATCTTTCCTGCTTTCTTTCTTACATCTAACATTGTAAAAGAGTTTTTAGAATCTCTCTTCAAAAAATTCAGTGTACTGGTTCTAAGAGTCTCCTTGTCAAAAGACTCAGTTGGTTCTAAGAGTCTCCTTGTCAAAAGACTCAGGGTGGTTCTAAGAGTCTCCTTATCAAAAGACTCAGTACAAGATAGTGAATTCCTACCAAGGGGGTAGAAGAGTGGACTACCCAAAGTTTGGGGAACCACTATATTTTCTTGTGTTGTGCTGTGATTTATTTTCTTGCATTTACTTTATTTTCTTGATTAATTCTTGTTGGTGTGTGGGAAGCTCTAATCTGTGATTATACACATATATATATATTAACTTTGCACAAAATATTTTAATTCTCTATTCACCCCCCCCCCCCCCTCTAGAGAATTCTAGTGAGGTTAATTGTGCACTTTCACATTGCTTTCTCAAACAAAAATAGCTCTAACACGATCCACAAGTCGATTTATTTCAAGGGATTAACAAAAGAGGATAGGGAGCGGACCAATGGTCGTCACCTACCGCACCGAGTTAGAAACCGAGAAATAAAAACGACATGCCAAAGAACTTCGCTCTGATACCACTTGTAGGGAATGAAGGCCGCAGATAACGGCGTCTCCCACCGATCAAAAGAGCCTAAAAACAATGAGAAAGAAAACCAACAAAAGCAAACACAAGAGATTTACGTGGAAAACCTTCACCACTTGAAGGTCAAAAACCACGGGGCACGGCACAACAAAATCCACTATAATAAATAAGGATTACAGAAAATTATCTAGGTTTGCCCAAACCTAGAACGCCCACCGAATTTGACACACAGATCCACTCCTCTCCACCACAAAGATAAACAAACAACTTCTCTACAATAATGGCAAAACTCTACTCTCTCTTCAAGCAAAATAACAAACGAAGACAAGAAAGAGGACACCTTGAACCGTAGACGAAGTGGCATTTGACGGTAGAGAAATCTCCTCCAAGCAAGACCGAGGAAACACCTCCTCCTTCCAGCAAAACAGCGGCGGTGGCAGCACTCCAAAACAGCGGCGGCGACAACCCCCTCCAAACCAACGGCGGCGAGAACTCCCTCCAAATCAACGGCGGCGAGATCTCCCTCCAAATCAACGGCGGCGAGCGCCCTTACCAAAGCAGCGGTAGCAGCAGCCCTCTCCACGCACCGGCGGCGGCGACACAGCACCGGCAGCCCCTCCTCACGCACCCCGACGGCGGCTCTCGAAGAACGAGAGAGAAGAAGGGGGGGGGGGGGGGGGGGGGGGGGGGGCGGCTGTACACAATCGAGAGAGAGAGAGAGAGAGGGAGAGAATATGGAGATGATCAAATCCCTAACTCCTCCTAATTAAAACCCAAAGAAAAAAAACTGCCCCACGCCAACATTAAAAACCAGTCCGGTTCAGCTTGAACCGGACCCCCAAAAATTGCCTATTTTTCTCAATGCCAAAAGACAGCAGAAAAAGAGTTGCAACCTATTTTACTGAACCACAATCTCAAAGGATTTCTGCACCCCAATCACCTTTAGGGGTTGAACCCCAACAGGTTGTTGAGGTCTGAAACTGAACCCTAGACCTCCATCATGAGAGGGCATGTTGTTGAGGTTGTTAATCCGTGGGAGATTTGGTTGGGATGCCCGGACTGCAGTCCCGCCGGTTGGTTGTATCCGCATTCAACATGTAACCTAAAACGACAATGGAGCCTTGTAAAGAAGATATGCTTGATCGGATCGGGTTCGATACTTCTGGCGGGCTCTAGGATGTTGCGATCCCGATGAAATCTGTCCTGACATCATCGTCATGGCGATGCACCCTCAAACTTAGGAAACATGACTGCAGCGGAGGAGGATGAGAGAATTTAATGAGCGCCATGTTGGATTGAATTCAAGAGGAGGTTAATATTTTGAAATCTCGTCTTCAATAATGATTTATTTCAGAACGAATGTCATATGATCGTCTGTATTTATAGGTCTAACATTTCGGCTCTGTTTAGCGCGACTTTTTTTGTCCCGATAAGTTTGAATAAAAATGTCAACATCATAGAATGTGTGTTTGACACAACGGTTATTACCGCCACTAAGAAAAGAAAACTAGTTTTGAGCATAAAAGTGGATGACGTTTCCTTAGGTGAGGTCGGGTGTTCACGAATGATAGTTCATAATCACCGTGTTCACGACCGTCACGCCAAACTGAACCTTCGTTTCTTTGGCATGTCAAACTGAGCCTAAGTAAATAGTAGTGGATAAATTAATGTGATACGAATCAAAACAGACTAGTTGAATCAAATTAGCCGTAACAGAGCGTTTAGAGATTATTTATGTGACTTTTTTTTTGTAAAATTTAAAATCGTTTTGTTATTTATTAATACATACCACGTGGCGTTGTGTGTGAGGATCACTGGGATGAACGGGTGTGGTTGAGCCCAGCATTATCCCATGAGTTTGGTTGGACCAGCTGCCCCCGTACTATACCCGCCATTAATTAACTGACGAATCGAGCGCAGCATCTCTTCCCTCCTTATCCGAAAGCTCGCCGGAGCGCCATGAGCCCTGACGGCGACACCGTCGACAAGCTAGTCGTCTTCCTCGCGAAGCGCGACGGAATCGACAAGCTTGTGAAGACGTTCCAGTACGTCGCCAAGCTCGTCCACCACCGCGCCGAGCCCGCCCGCCCCTCCCTGGCCCGCCGCGCCAAGCTCTGGGAGGTCTCCGCCGGCCTCAGCCGCAAGGCCTTCCGCGTCGGCCGGTTCCTCACCGGATTCAACGCCATCCGCCGCTCCCCTGGCCCCACCCTTCCCCTCCGCATCCTCGCCGTACTCGCCAACGCCGGCGAGATGGTCTACTTCTTCTTCGACCACTTCCTCTGGCTCTCCCGCGCCGGCGTCCTCGATCCCTCCCTCTCCCAGCGTTTAAGCTTCGTTTCCGCCTTCGGCGAGGCCTTCGGATACGTGTTCTTCATCCTCCTCGACCTGATCGCGATTCGGAAGGGCTTGATCGAGCAAAGGAGGCTCGCTTCCGAGAAAAAGGATCCGGCGGCGGCGGCGGAGGAGGACAGAAGGGATCAGAATAAAGAGCGGGAGAAGGCGATCGGGATTGACAGAGTGATGAGGATGATGGGCATTGCCGCCAATCTGGCTGATTTGATCATCGCCATTGCTGATATCGAGCCCAATCCCTTCTGCAGTCACGCAGTTACGCTGGGGATCAGCGGCCTAGTATCCGCCTGGGCCGGTTGGTATAGAAATTGGCCGGCCTAATTAGTAATCTCTGCTTTTCCTTATGCCATTTTGATTATCAATTCCAAATTAATACCAATAATAATAGGCTCTATAAGATTATATATATATATACAAAATTAAAAGAAAAAAATTCCTTTTGTAAAGCATTCAGAATTGTCAACTATAGTCTTGCTGTTTTCATCTGAGGGCTTAGCATATATTATTATCTATTTCAAAAAATAAAAAATACAGTTGACATTTAAGTAATTATGTTAAATTCTTAAATTAAAAGTAATTATGAATAAATTTGAAAAAAAAAATTTTAGTAGGGCTCATATACCTATTATGGTAGGTTATTATTATGCATGTCAACTTTATTAAAGTTAATTTGAAAAATAACGATATAAACTAATTAATTTAATTTATTAAAGTATTGATGAAAATTTAATAATATATGAATAGTGATTAGACTTTTTTAACAAAAATTGAAAAAATATGTATAACTTTAATTAATATTGTGTTTATTTTAAATTGCATTAATTAATTGATAGGGACGGAGCCCCATGCATGTAGCGGGCAGGGTACTGTCACAGTTGGGGTACTATCGCGGTTGGCTGTAGGGGCGGAGCCCCATGTCTGTCACTCGTATATATATAAGGTTAATTACTGGGACCTCCCCTCCGACTTTGTATAATTATAGGCACCTCCCCTCTATGTTTTGAAATAACATAGACCTCCCCTATAAGTTTGCCCAGTTTATAATCTCCCAATTTCGTTAAAAATTTAGTTAAAATTTATCAATAGTCCAAAATACTTTTTATATTTGCCTCAATTAGCGAGTTTTTTTCGTTTCCCCGCCTCCCCCATTCGCGATACCGCACAGCTTGCCCTAACTCGCCTCCTTCTTTAGTCCGCATCGCCCTTGCATCCGTTGTGCGAGAATCTCTTCGAGCCCCGCAAGAGCCACAACTTTTACAGGTATCTCCTCTGCGGGACTCATGCTAGAGAAGTCTCCAAGCTTGGATTTTGTTCCAAACACTGGTGGCTTTCTGACGCCGGCGACAGGTGCGAAGATTGTGCATCTTCCTTTCTACAATTGAACATTAGAATTGACGATACAATTATGCATATTGAATTTTGTTGTTTAACGGAATAACAGAATTGTTTTGAAAGGCAGGAATTTGAATTGATCTTACAACTTCAATTCATATGTTCGTTTGCGCCCTTATCAGGTTGGAAGTAACATTGAAGAAAACCATTGGTTTTTGTTCCTTTGATATTCAGTTATGAATAAAAGACCAACCAGTTTATGTTCTTTTTTCTGGCCGCAGAGCTCGTCTCCAGCTTATCGATAATTTTATACTTGCTCTTCTTTGATTTCTTCTTCTTCTTTGACATCACCTTCTTATTTGATGATGAATTTTTCATCTAAGGTGTCTTCTTCTTCTTCATTTGCGATGCTTTCTTCTTTGATGTATTCTTCTTATTTGATGCTTTGCACTTCTTCTCATTCGACAATGACTTTTCCCAAAACCTTCTTCTTCAACAAAAACTGTACAGCAGAATTGAAATTTGTACCAATTTCAATTCACATGAGTTTTGCTTTTGGACAAAAACCAATTCCATCCTCTCAGAACCTTGCAAATGAACATAGCCTTATTATTTTCTAAAGAGGTTTTCGATCGGTTCTGTCAATGATATTTGCTCTTCAAACGTGTTCATCGGTGCTGCTATTTTCCACAAATTTTATGTTAGTGAAAGCTTAATTTATTTAATCTTTCAATTGATTTGGCAACTGTTTTTAGAAATTCCTTAACTGCAATTCTAGAAAAGGATGTATTTATTACATCCATGTATATTGTTGCAGAAGGCCCAAATCTTTCTCCTTGAGTATTTCAAAAAAAAAAATCCTTCTCTTTGAGAGCACCAAAGAGACAAAGAGAAAAGGGGGATCAATCTAGAAGAAAAGAAAGCCAACATACATAAGATTGTATAAAAAGAGTAAATCATGACATAGACAAGAACATTAAATTTGTATGGTTTGGTCAATACTCACATGCGTCTAGACCTGATATTAAGTCGAGTTCAAGCGGGTTTGGGTTGACTTGAAATATGTTTTTTTTGTTTTCTCAAAGTCAAACTACACCCTTAATCTTGACATGGAGAGAAAGAGGGGGAGTAAAAGCAGGTGATGATCGCGCAAGATACCAATGTAGTGCATTTTATGTGTTTAATTGGCTTGCATCACATTTTTATATGTTCGAATCGTATTTGAGCGAGGGAATCAATTTGGAGTCTAGTGTTGTGCTCGAAATCAAATTTAATCAATTTTGAGCAAATTTTGAGCATGTTTTGAGTTTTGATTGTTTTTAACAAACCCTACTTGCATAATGAAACACTAATTATCCCCCTCCCCGGGAAGAATGAGGGAGTGCAAAATAAGACCATCAAGCATGCTTTTCCCCAAAAAAAGCATTCGTCCCGATGGAGTACACCGATTGACAGAGAGTACTCCATCGGGCATCAGCGATCCATCCGGTTGATCATTGCAGTAGTATGGGGCCTACCGGCGCCGGCTGCTGCAGGGGAGGAGGGGGTGATTGAGAAGCAGGAGCCCACGCCTCGTCTGGCTTTCTGGTGGGAAAAGAGAGGCCGGCATTATCAGAATATGCACGAATAAAAAGCTGTTAATTATAAAATTAGGTATGCATGTAAAATGGCGATTAGTGTCACCGATGACAAAAGAAAAAAAAAACTTTTTTTTTGTACGAACGAAGAACACTGGAGATTAATTGGGAAAGATGAAGTTGATTTGCTGCTGGCGAGATTCGTGAGGAGTGGGGGAGGATCTGGTGTATTAATTCAAATAATCTGTTATTAATTCAACTAATCTGTTATTAATTCAACTAATCTGTTATTAATTCAAATAGGCAATATAATGCTACGAAAAATAAAGCTCTATTTATCAATTTTGTACTTTTAATTAGTTGCTTGTTTGGATAATTTAAGTAATTACTATAATTAATATGACGACGCACATTTGGTAGTAAGTTTGGAGCAGCGTTTTTGCTCGATTGACAGGCTCTGTTGGGATAGCTCTGGCGGATGAAAAATCTATTTTTCAACCTTCATAGCTGTTTTTAACTGTTTGGGACAGCTCTCTAGTCCAGCTTCTCAAAAATCAATTTTCATAGACAACAGTTATGGCTGCCCGCCACAATGTAAACAAAAAACTAATTTGAACATAAAAGTGGATTGACTTTCTTAGGTGAGGCCGGACGTTCAAGTACGACTGCAATATTTTATTTTATTCTATTCCAAAAAATTTAATTCTAGTCACTGCTGTATTTTATTTTATTCCATATTGTACAATTTGAAGTATATTTTCAAGTTCAAAATTTTTTCAAAATCCTGTTTTTGTTGGAAAAAATTAGCAGTAAAATAATTCAAAATTACGACGTACAAAAATCGTGAGCGGCAGGATTCGAACCTGCGCGGGCAAAGCCCACATGATTTCTAGTCATGCCCGATAACCACTCCGGCACGCTCACCTGTTGTGTATCATTTGTGTTTTATTCTAAATAACCTAAAGTTTGAATCAGCTGTTGATTATGCAATATACTTTCCCCCAATATTTCGCAAATTGCATGCACAAATACATGCACGTGGACCTCTACGCATGTTACCTATACCTATAAATATAAATCCATTAGTATTAAAAAAAAATGATTGCTGTAGTTCTTATTTTGACAACCAAAAAGTTTTTGATATTAAAATAGTTTTAATTTTTATAAATTGATGGCAAAATTATGCTTTCGGTTCTGGACTTTAATAACTCTACGAAATCAATCCTTACAATTTTTTTTTTGAAAGAAACCAGTCCTCATCTCTTTAAACTACTTGATTTTAGTCCTAATCTCAATAAATCTATAATAATAAACATATTTAATTATGTATTTCTTTTTAAAAACAACTCAGTTCTACAATAAATTTTAATGCTCCAACTCACCTCATCACTGATGCCTATTGTCATCTTCTTCTTTAATAGGATTGGATCATTTCTACCAATTCAAAATGACTCTTTTCAGGGAGAAACGGAAGGGAGAGGAGAAGAAGACAACAAATGGCCGGCATGGCTCTGCCCTCTACTTCGAACTGGCGTAAACTAATTCTTGCACATACGCTACTTCGAATCCTTCAGTGAAGGCATTGAAGAAGAACCTGCCGTGGTGAGAATTTTCGGCTCCAACTCACCTCATCACTAATGCATATTGTCTTCTTCTTCTTTAATAGGTTTAGATCATTTCTATCGATTCAAAATGACTGTTTTCATCGAGAAACGAAAGGGAGAGGAAAAGAAAAAACAAATGGCCAGCATGGCTCTGTCCACTACTTCGAACACAATTTTGTCCAAAATGATCTATATTTGTATTGCAATACAAAAGTTCATATAATACACAAGTATATATCAACTCTGTTTTATTGAATCCTAAACTCTCCGCGGTCCGGCACCGTCACGCAAAATCAAAAGAAAATCCAAAGATCTCCACCTCCACTCACTAATGAAATCAATTACAATAAACTCGATTAGTCTAGAAGATCGAACGAGAAAAATGAAGAAGAAGACCCGGGAAAACAAAAATGAATATTGAACGACAAATGTAAATAAATCATTCAATGTCGCACTTTCTGTTAACTAATTGACGTTAATTACAATAAACCCAACCATTCTATGTGCAAATTAAAAAAATGAAAGGAGAAGAGGACATCGAGGGGTGGATCCAGGTAGGGGCAGACATCATTTTTCTCCAGCATTTTTTTTAAACATCTCCATCTTACCAGAGCCATTTCTCCTTCATTCAGCCACTATTTTTGACGTATAAATAGTCCAAATTTATTGCCTCGACACAAGGAATCTAAATTCACACCTGCAGTTCAAGCACAACTCAAGGGACGATGAGAAAAATGTTTTCCTCTCGTTAAGCAACTCTTCTTTGCAACACGCAATCGTCAAAGGAAAGTAGAAGCAAAAGCCCAAAACCATAGCACTGGAGGAAGAAGACAATCGGCAAAACAGGAAAAAACCATAACTGGACTGACGCCCATCAGTGGTCACCGCCGGTGGGAGTGGGACTGCCAACATCTCTGATGGTCGGTAAGGACAGGGCGCTCGATCGGGAGGCGAAACAAGGCAAAATATCACGATCGAGAGGTGAGTCACAGTCGGCGGAAAAAAAGGATGTTTGTGCTGTTATGTAATTTCAAAAGCCCTAAAAAATACATATTATTGAGTGCGGATAGCCAAATTTGTAGTGCCTGGCATCTTTAATTATAATAAAAAAACTGCAATAAATACCCCAAAAACCTAAAATTCTTTTATTATAATAAAAAAAACTGGTACAATAAATACCCCTAAAACCTACAGCTAAATATTATAGCAAGTATTAAGCTGCAAATGAAGAATTATATAGAATAGCATTGAAGGAGTTAAATAATAATAATTAACAAAATTGCTGTTACATATGAATTTAATTCAAAACAATCACTAGGGTACATTTATCTAATAACTCTGCAATCATGCCTCCACTTTTCTCCTAGTTCTCCTCTTCTGCTTTTCCTCGGCCCGGTACCGATCCCGCCGCTCTTCTCTATTTCGCTTCTTCGATACCAGCTCCTCCTTCTCCTTCGCAGCCACGTACTTCTTCCTCTTCTCCCGGTCCTTCTCCTTTCGCTTCCTCTCCTGCAGAACAAACAACGTGGGTTGAATCCGAGCCCTTCAATTTTAACCCCTCTAATCAAAACGGATCGTATGGTTTTTTTTAACACGCAAGAGTAGCATAAAATCAAAAAATATGTACGCAAAGTCGTTTACGGGGACCTCCCCAGTGAGTTTGCTATATTACATGTTGTACCCCTCTATCTTTTGAAATTACAAGAACCTACCCAATAAGTTTACATTTCATAACATGCATGCACAAAAATATATCCCCTGGAGAGGAGCCCCAGTGGATATTTTTGTGCATTCATGTTATGAAATGCAAACTTACAAGGGCTGCTTACCATATATAGACTTTTTTCGCACTTACAAGATTGAAACTATAGGTTTTCTATAGATTTTTCAGATTCCAAATGAATGCATACCTTTTCATTCTTCATCAACTTAAGTTGTTGAACAAGGGCGTGGACCTTCCGCTCATGAGGTTCCATAATAACCGCCCTGCGTTTTTCGAGAAGGGGACGTTTCCGAGCGGGAAGATTCTTTGGCTTTGAAGCAAATGGTAGGCTTGCCTGTAGCTTATTTGGGATGACTAAATGATTGAACTTTCTCGGCCTGCGCTCAATTGGCTGTAAAAGGAGGCCAGAAGATTGACGATGAGTACTGACAAAATAAGGAGGAATTATTAACTGCAAGCATCAGATAGGGAAAATAGTTCTCCTGCTTGATGTATAAGGACAAAAAGATTGTATTTTCGTCCGGAAATGGAGGAATAAGATCGTATTCTTTTTTAATTTACGAGCATAAATCTTCAAAAACAATTACTTTTTCGATCACTCATTTTTTAAAAAAATGACCCCTTTCTATGAGATTCATATTATGTAATCTGTCGATCGAAAATAGATCATCTTGCCCCAGAAAATGAAGACGACCTTTTTTTTTCTGCCCGATGCATGTACCTAACAATTTCTCCTATAAATGAGGCAGCGCTATGAAATTCAAAATGCGAAAAACCTTGTAGGACGAATCTTTGTTAACGGGGATTGGAATGTTGTTCTCCATACGGAGCTGTGCTATAGTCTTCATGCCGCTCCATGGTTGATCCCGGGACTGCAACGATGTGGTTACTGGATTGAAGAAGCACGGGATGTCGACTTGAGTCCAAGCTCGCAAGAAAACAATGTCGCTCATCAGAATCCTGTCCTCGAACGTGCAACGAGCAATTCCTTCTTTTTTATCTCCTCCAAATGACTTCGGCTCGTTCCCTAGCTCTCCCTTCACAGCCTGTCATAGAAGGAAAAAAGATCGAGTTCCAATAAATATTAGTATTTTGACAAAGGTATATTCCCAACCGGACCGGATATTGAACCAGGAGAAGGAAATGTTCAAAGTTCGATCGGTTGGACCGGCCCAACTGGGGTTGAACCATGATATTTATAATTATTTAAATAGTATTACATTTTTATATCAATTATCATAAATATTAAACAACATAAAAAATATCTATGGAAAACTTTTTATTGCAAACTTACCTAAATATCGTGATGGGGATCATAACACTTTGTCAATGGGACATCAAGACCGTTCATTTCTAGTAGATGTGATATGAGAATTTTAGTTTATGTTATGTCTTTTCTCCCTCTCCTTCTAAATCCCAAATCCACAATTTCCAGTTTTCTAGAACCGCCCATCACCCATTATTTCCTCTCCAAACCGTGATTTCAAATTCCTTTTTCAGTATTACAAGTCTCAAACAATCCATATTAATAAGGGTGATTTTTTTAGTATTATAAGTACTTGAAAAAAAACGTAAAAATGAAATTCATTGTATTTTAGATTGTTTCATCAACTCCAATTTTTTTTTCATCTCTTTTGTTGTTGTAAAACCTCAGAAGTGATCTTAGCAGAAGATAAAACATCTCATTTCCATTCCCCCAGGTGATAAAAAAAACAAAGCTGATGATTCTTGTTTTCTAAAACGGATTGATATTTAAATACCATAACAAAATGAGGATTTCTTCGGGATCCTTTTAAAGAAATAAGTCGGTCCCTTAATTTTATCTTTTAGGTTGTAAGGTATAGACTATAATTGGAAATTGATTCACGTACTTATTCATCGTCAATCAAATCATTGTTCGCGACACAAAATTCTATTTTCTCATCAATCCAATCACCATTCATGTTATTTTCTTTTCTTATAAATGAATAAATCTCATCAACACTATTCCAAATAATTGGAATAGGGCTAATTATGATGAGGAGGAGAATTATGCCCAATGTGCCTCAATTGCACAAAGAACAAACATCGGAGAAAAAATAGACAGGAAATTATTAGTGACATACCTTCTTGACCTGCCCCCGGATACGGCTCACAGTTCTAATAGTAGCACCTTCAAACTTAGCAATTTCCAGATCTGATGTGAACATGTCCTTGATTAAAGCTGTTTTCTTAAATATCTTGGAAGGATAGCCGACAAGCTTAATCTTCTTCATTATTCGAGCAGCATGACTAAACTGGAGCACCACACCAGTTGCTGTAATACGAAATCCCTACGGAAGAGTAGATAAAGAGGCATCAATAAGTAACAAGTATTCATCATATTCTGTGCATTTATCTGTTCCCTTTCTACGGTTCATAGATAGAGCAAAAAGCCAACTAGTTGATTGGGCAAAAATTATTAATCATATCAAACAAACCCAAGCAGATATTATGCCAGGTTTGTATATATGCTTATCAAAAAACATAAACGCATGCTAACTACATTAAAGTTGTCTTCATAAAGTTTAAATCATCTCTGAAGTCGGTCGTTAAAACAAAAAGGGAGGTTTGAACTTATGCATGGAAGTGGTGATGTGAAAATATTCTTGTACAATTAATAGAATAGCAAGTTATACAAAAACCAGCTCGAAAATTGAGCTGACATACAAACTAGTGGAAGTGCCAATTGGAAAGATAATGGGAAACCTAAGCTTAAGTAAACTGTCTATGAGGCGGAATCTTGAGAGGCAGAGGAAGAAGGAAACTGAGCACGAGGAAGAAGGAGAGTGCAGTAAACCAAGGAAGACTGATGCAAACTCAAAAAACAAACTACCGTCAAACTCTTGAGCAAGATTGCAAATGTCGAGGATACGTCAGTTTGAGTTTTCATATCAGTTTTAATCTTGGGGGATATATTGGGGATATTTCATATATCAGTTTTCAAAGGGCAAAATTGAAAACTCAAATTAATAAAAAGGGTAAACTTGGAAAATCAAGTTAATAAAAAAGATCAACTTGAAAAATCAGAATATTTTAGCTGCTTTTATCATTTTCCATTCAAAATTCTAACGAAAGGGGGTTTGTAAATGGAGCAAATTTATAAGAGAGGTAGTTATGAGGATTGGCGCCGCTGACCCGGGGTGGAGCACGAGTTTTGGGCCCGCTCGGGGCCAATTGGCTACTTTCCATATTTAGTGTTTCCGAATCGACGATCTGACTCTGCGGATGCGGCGGGATCGACGTTTCGATATTTCTCATGTAATTGTTTAAATTTTGTGTTTTATTTAGTGAGATGGGACAACTATCGTGTACAGCCAAAAAATAGCCGTCAAAGATGATTGCCCTAAGTCATGTTCTATTATAAATAAGAGGGTAGGGGCAGCCGTCAAAGCTATTGCAGATTTTGGAGAAAGAGAGCTTCCCAGAATCCGACGACTCCGTAAAGCCCTAGGTGATAACTCAGTAAAGCCCTAGGTGACGACTCCAAGGTTTGTTCTTGTATCCTTCTCCACCACCGCCCATCTCCTTCCCAAATACCCCCCACAAATACCTTCAGTTTCCCCCGGGAAATCCACGTACCAGACAACTGAACCCTCACAGTTTTCTGAATCCATCGAGCCTTTCATATCAGTCTGCCTAAAACACTCCTCACGGTAAGCCCTGTGCAAACCCCTTTACTGGACTCTCTTCCCAGAAGCCCGCCTGAAACACTTCCCTCATTATTTCCTCCAAACAGCCCCCCACCGAATCACCTAATTCCCCTACAAGAAACCCTATCCAGCTGCCCTGAAACACTCCCCTCATTACCTCTCAAAACAGCCCCCACCCAATCACCTAATTCCCCTCCAGGAAACGCCGTCAAGCTGCCCTGAAACCTATTCCCAATCAATCCACCAAGCAGCCCTCTCCCGCGGCCTCACCGCCTCATTCCCTTAAACAGACGCCCTTCCCACAAGCCGTAACCCCATTCCGTCGGCACCGGAACTCCGGGACAGCATACATACGCCTCTTACTATCGGATCTATCACGTCCACGGCTTCCCCCCTACTGAGTGAGTATTTTAGTGTTGTATGGACCTTTGTTTTTAATATTAAAATATGGTGATGTGATTTCATATTTATTTGGATCTATAGTATAGTGGTTATTTGCTTTGGGATATTTTGTGATTTGCAGGAATCATTCGCCGCGCGCTCTTGTTTTGGCCTTTCACGCGGAGGAAAGCCAAACCTTGCTTTGACCTAAAGAATTACTTTGATTTTGCTTAAATTATCTCTTGCAATTTAAATATTTATTGCTATGATTTGATCCCTCCGTCAGATTTGCGTGTCGCATTTATCCGTTAAGAAAATTTGAGTTATTTCCACGACACTTCACCTAAGGTTGCATGCTAGTCACACATCCACGTGCTCCGCCCTTCATCAGACGGGATTAGGGCATCGCTTGGTCGCCGCCTATAGATTCGTCCTGCGACAGGTAGGTTTTCTTAATTTGGAAGATAGAGGGGAAGCCTCTATGATTATACAGACTACCAGTGGAGGTGTCCCGGTAATTAACCCATAATTAAAATGCTGAAAATAATGTGTTGTAATAAAAGGTTTTGCTAAAATAAAAAGAATAATTTTTTTGAAATTAAGTGGTGCTGATTTCAAAATTTCCCCTTTGACACATCACACATTATTGTCGGAGCGGCGACAGTTATATGTGCGCCCCCAAAATGCATCTGCAACAAACATATAGTATGCACTGCTAAAATTTAGAAGAAATGTTTTATCCCATTTACATGGATTACCTGTTTACTGGACAAGTTTTGCACAGTAATAACTCCAGTAGAAGGAGGCGCAAGAGGGCCCCAAAACATGGCAAAGCAGTGCATATGCTCAGGCGTGTACTTTAGCATGCGATGCCTACCATTTTGATCCTCAAGGGCATAAATAGGAATTGTTTGATAGCGTCTCCAACCAATTGAAACAATTATTGGATCCCTCGTCTTCAGTACTTTCTTGTGCCATCGGTGACGCTTCAAGCGAGTCTGGATGTGAATGAAAAAAGAGCCATTTGCATAAGGGAGGGAGCAAACATTGTGGTGTTTGCGAAAAAACTTCAAGCACATCCAAACCTGCATGTAGCCGACATTGTCCTCCCCAATTCCAATGCCTCCAACTAGTATAGGGTGATGTGGATCGAAATATTCAACCAATTCAAATGGCACATCATGAACTTCCAATCTCAGATATGTTCCAGTCCTGAATCCTTCAACCTCCACACGTGTGGCCTCATCAAGTTCGTTGAGTTCAGATATGTTCATCTGCTTGCGAAGCTCCATCTCCTCTTTCATCTGTTGATTACAGATATAATGATCAGATTGACACAAAGGTTCAAATATTTTGTAGTCCTACCAAGGCTTGCATGTATTAGCAAACTACAGGAAAAAAGTCCAACACAAAAATATTTGAGAGAAAATGCGTTCTTCTTGAAAAGGGAGAGGTGAGAGAGAACATCACATTCATAAGAGTATACCTTGTCAAAGTATCCACCAACATTAGCACCTGCTGAGTGGGGTTTTTTCCCTTCAGCATTATCTTCTTCTTCATCCAGTGGCTCAGATCCATGAGAAGTATGACAAAGCTAAGGAAATTTCAAACATGAAGAAGAAACTACAGAAAAGTTCTAATCATAAAGATCTAGAAAAAATAAGCATAAATTGCTGATATTGGTGAAAAACAGATTAAATAAGGTAGGTAAGATGAAGAAGAAAGTCTAGTTTGTCATCATCTTTGAATTATATAATTTTTGTTATAAGAGTAGAAACTATTTACTTAAGTTTATTTCATTATTTCAAATTGAGTGGACCAATTAAAGGGCAGCCCGGTGCACAAAGCATCTTTGCACAACGAGGATCCGGGGAAGGGTCCCACCACAAGGGTGAAATGTAGACAAACCTTACCCTGCTTTTTTGCAAGAGGATGCTTCCAGGACTCGAACCCGTGACCTCAAAGTCACACGACAACACCTCAACCGGTGCACCAAGGCTCCCCTTCAAATAAGAAGTTATAACGCAAAGATGATGACAAGATTTGAGCTACTCTTATTTCAGAAATTATATAATAAAAGCATATTTGAGCTACTATAAGCATATATATATATATGCATATATATAAGCATATATATATATATGCAGATGGTACTTTTTCTGGTAAGGACGGGATGATTTAACAGACTAAATCATTTGCAGTTACAACTTACAACTAGGATTTAGTAAGTTATTATTATAACAATAATCTGATTTTAATTCATAGAATACAGAAATTACTGCAATATTAAAAATGAACCAAATTACAATTATCATACTATGTTAACTACCGACTTTACGTATCACTTTAGCAATATTGTTTTTTAAATAGCAATTTGATTGTACCATGACAATAACATTCAACTAATAAGACATGTTATATATATAAAAAATGCAACTTACTAAATCAATAAACAGCATAACCTCTAAAGATGATTTTTGGCAAACTACAATTAACATAGCATATCTAATTATTAATCAAAATATTAAAATTAGAACTATTAAATGAACTTTTTCTTCGATCACTGTTGCACACTGCTAAAGTCCAAATGCTTAGAAAACAAATAACTCTTACATTCAGTTGATCCCTAACAACAACAACAAAATTTAATTTGAAAATTTTAATATGAAGCAGGATAAAAAAATTAAATTAAATTGGCATCAAACATGGTTCAAACAATGCAAATGCATGCTGCACAAAAACTAAAGAAAAATTAGATTAAAACCAGCATAAATTAAAAAGGATATTGAGAATCAAATTTTGCACGAAGAGCAAGCTTTTTCAGCCGCCACTCATCTGCTTCCAGAACTTTTATCTTTCGAACTTCATCTTCTTCTTTAGCATCATCTATTGACTGGTTTTTGAACACTTCACCTGTTTCCAGATCTTCAAAATCGCCATAGAGGTCTTCTCCTTCACTATCTCCCTCTTCACCTCTTTTAGCCGCCTTTGACCAATCTCCTGTAACAAAACGGTCCCGGATGACAGTGATGTAGTCTTCACTAGACCAATCTTTGAGTTGGGAAGTTACTAATTTGGAGCAGTCTTCAACATTAATATCATCATAGTCAGGATTCTCTGCCATCCTCTGCAGGAAAAGTATTAAGGTTGAAAATTATTTTTCTTTAGCAGCCATAAACGAGATCCCCGATGGGCAGTGTGCAGCGGTGAAATGTCCGACCGTCACTCGAGCGACGATCAAGTATTATTCCCTCCGCACATTGCACACAGGGGAAGTTGTGCATGACTACTAGTATCAATAAATAACATATATATATATATATATTTAGTTTAGGTAGACCTGTATTACAAAAATCACATGTTCTCAGGGAGATTAAAATTGAAGGGCTCATATTTATTTGATGGTCCAATTCAAGAGATGTACATATGAACTAAAGTGAACTAAAAAAACTACAAAATCAAGTGAGTAACTGCTTCAAATAGTAACAACATGAAATTCCAAATACAGGTAAATTGCCCTGCTGATAAAAATAAGGCAGAATTACCTTCTCCAACTCCGCTTTTGGCACTAAGATATCATCATCACTATCTTCACTGCTACCACCCTCAGTTACCCTTGCGGGGGTTACTAGTTTGGATGAAGAATCTCCATATACAAGTTGCATAAGATTAATATTTTGTCTCATCCTTGCTCTGGCAATCAAAGACTCCTTCCACTTAGAATCATTTCCTCCTTTTTCTTTGATATCAATTTCAGGAAAGAAAAAATTTATTCAAGTCAGTAAACAGCAGAGGACAATACATAGAATCTAGTTTCTTCTACCATGCAATCTACTTCCACACTTGTTATGAAACATGCACCAAAATCAAAAATTCATTCGGAAAACATAGATATCAAGAATGATGTGGATGAGATTTAAAACAATCACTACCATAAATTGATTATTATAATATGACTTGAGAAGTTGAGTGGCAGAAACAGTATAGAGAAGGTGAGGAATATATACAGATATCGATTCTACTTTATCGAAATAAATCAGAGTGAAGAAGATAAAATACCTGAGTCAGTGTCCTCGCCACTGCCACCTGAAGACTCCGAACTGAGAGCCAACTGATAATCAGCATCATCTTCCTCGGATGACTGCACAAATGAATCATGACTTGGCAGTTAGAAAATACTCCAATAGGGTATATACAATTTAGACAAACGGAAATAAAAATGGCACACAGTAAAAGCTATCAAAATATTAAGATGAGCAACAAGGCAATTGTGTGAGAAGGCCGTAGTAAAAAAAGAGGGAAAGGTAGTGTAAACAAGTAGGCAACTAATAGAAGGAAAAATAAATAATTTCCCTTTAAAAAGTAATTTTCTGCAGCCATTCATATCACTTGAAGCATTATGATTAGGCCGTTTGGTGCGGTGTTTTTGCTCCGGTGAGTTTGGACAAAAACGTTGTTATGCCCCCGCATGCGTTACGATTTGCGGGGGATAAATATTCTCGGCGACCAAGGGAGCACGCGCAAAGCAACGGGGCTGAACCATCCGGTTCAGCCCCCAATCATTAAAAGGACCGAAGGGGGGCTGAACCAACCCGGTTCAGCCCCCACGTGAGGGGGCCGGCCGGCCCCCTCCTTCCCCGGGTATTAACAGGCCCGGGTATCCTCTTTGGCGGCTATGAACAATTATCTTCAGGTATCCTCTTCTTCTTCTCCCCAAACCCTAATTTCTCCTCTTCTCCGTAGTCTCTCTCTAGATCTCCCTCTCTCCCAAAGCAAGTTCATAACATTTGGTATCAGAGCATCCTTCCTGCGACCATGGTGACACGTACCGAAGCCGAGAATGCGCGCTTGGCCACCATCGAAGAAAATTATGTTGTATTGGCGGATTCGGTGGCGGCAATTGAAGAACGAATGAAAATCTCCATGAAAAATTTAGATGAACGATTGGAGGGACGAATGGAAGAAATCAAGGCGTTGTTAACGCAATCATTGAAGGGAAAATCGGCGGCAAACGGCGAATCCGAGGCGGAGGCATCTCATACAACGCCGACGACGACGAACGGGGCACCGGGGAGCTCGGGCGTGACCCCCCAAGGCTGGCTAGGGCCGGACCAGGTTCGTACGGCCGACCAATGGGCCGCACCGCCGCCTCCAGCCCAAGTACCGTCGATCGGGTAAGCGGGGAGTTCCGCAGGAGCAGAGGGGTTCCGCTACAACCAGCCACACCCGACCGGGTCGGGGCACTTCCAGCAGGCAGCTGCCGCCTGGACCGGCCCAGGAAGGGCTGCCGCAGGCATCGAGGTCGCCGGAATGGCCGCAGGGAGGGTCTGGGACCCCCTACCAGCGCATTTTCAGCCGACCGGGATCGTTGACGCTCCTTTTGGGGGCAGAACATGACTGCTACCTACGCCACAACCTTTTGGGGCCGCGATGAGGACGAGGAACGGTGAGCAATGGAACGAGCGGCCTCCGAGGAACAGATTTCAAGGCGGAGGAAAGCAAATGGGCAACGGGCATGGGGGAATGCATTTTCACGACCCCCAAGGCCGGCCAAATCAAGTTGCAGACCAGCAGAGACCGATGATGCACGGTCCAGAGTAGGGGAGGAACGTGGACATGCACCAGAGAGCCTACATGCCCCCGAAAAGAACCCGCATGAATTTCCCAAAGTTTCGGGGCGGAGATGCCTTAGAATGGGTGCAGAAGGCGGAACTGTTTTTTACTTATCAGGAAATTCCCGAAGACCAGTGGGTGCAGCTAGCGGCCTTCCATCTGGAAGACGACGCGTACCAGTGGGCACAGTGGTTCCTGAGGGGACATGGATACGCGTCGTGGGCTTACTTTGTGGAAGGGTTCTCAGTCCGTTTCGGGCCCTTGGACTATGAGGACGTGGAGGCGACGTTACAAAAGCTCCGTCAGAAAGGCACAGTGATGGAGTATCGCACATTCGCACGTAGTTGGAGAAGCTGGCCAATCGGGTCAGTTGGGAGGAGAAGACTCTCCTCAGTTGCTTCATATCGGGGCTGAAGGACTATTTGAGAGATGAGGTCCACGCCTACATGCCTCGCAGTTTGAGTCATGCTATCAGCTTGGCACGGATACAGGAGGAGCGCTTCAACCGCCAACGAAACCGGGCCACGACAAGAGCCCCAACAACCCCAATGACGGGCCGAAGAGAGCTACCACCAACAGTTAGACCGACGGTGACGAGACTTACTTGGCCTGAGCTGCAGACAAGAAAGGAGAAGGGCATGTGTTTCAACTGTGATGAGAAGTTCGCCCTGGGACATCGATGCCAGAAGGTCCAGGTTTTCATGTTGAGAGAGGAGGACGGCGAGGAGGATCATGTCAGCCTTGAGGAGGAGAACGGATTGGGCTTAGCGGAGTTTGGGGTCTCCCTACAGGCCATGGAGGGGTGCACGACACCTCTTACTTTGCGCATCACTGGGAGGATTGGCCAGGAGCAGGTGGCCATTCTGATCGATAGTGGGAGCACCCACAACTTCATCAACCCCGCGGTGGCACTGAAGGCGGGGCATACAGTTGACAGGGAGGCCGCTTTTCAGGTTATGGTGGCCGATGGAAGCAAGTTGAAGTGTGAAGGGGTGCTGAAGGAAGTAGAGTTGTGGATGCAGGGGTACGTGTGCCACACCGACATCTACCTCTTGCGGATTAGAGGATCTGATATGGTCCTTGGGGTGCAGTGGCTCCGTCAGTTGAGACGGGTGACCACGGACTGGGATCAGATGACGCTCGAGTTTAATCAGCAGGGGACGGACCATTGCTTGCACGGCATACGGTGACCCTCACTTAAAGAGACTCTCTCCGGAGCTTACCGAGATTGGGGGAGCAGGGCGGCACGATGGCCATGGTACTAGGAGTGGCGGCCTGCTGGCCAGGCATCCCTGAGGAGCTCGAGCAGATACAGGCCTTATTGACACAGTTCGAGGATGTTTTCCAGGAGCCGCACACTCTTCCTCCCTCGAGGTTTCGTGGCCACCAGATCCAGTTGAAAGCGGGGGCGGATCCTACCAACATCCGACCCTATCGGTATTCGCATATTCAGAAAGCAGAGATAGAACACAGTGTACGCGAGATGCTAGCTACTGGCGTCATACGGCCCAGCACCAGTGCTTTCTCTTCACCGATCATACTGGTGAAGAAAAAGGATGGATCATGGAGATTCTGCGTCGACTACCGAGGGCTGAACAGCTCAACCTTCAAGGACAAGTTTCCCATTCCGATGATTGAAGAATTATTAGATGAACTGCATGGAGCAAGCCTCTTCACCAAGCTGGATCTCCGATCTGGTTACCATCAGATTCGGATGAAGGAGGAGGATATTCACAAGACGGCGTTCCGCACCCATGACGGTCACTATGAGTTCTTGGTGATGTCGTTCGGGCTGGCGAACGCCCCATCTACCTTTCAGGCGGTGATGAACGAGATTTTCCGACCACTTCTACGCCGTTATGTGCTGGTTTTCTTTGATGACATATTGATCTACAGCAAGAGTTGGGGAGACCATTTGGAGCATGTCCGACACGTACTCACTATACTGCGGGAGCATCAGCTTTATGCTAAACGGCCCAAGTGCTCGTTCGGGCAGGCAGAGGTCGAATATCCGGGCCACCTGGTGTCTGCTCGTGGGGTCCAGGCCGACCCAAAGAAGATTGCTAGCATGATGACGTGGCCTCAACCCACGACGATCCGGGCCTTACGAGGCTTCCTCGAGCTGACGGGGTATTACCGTCGTTTCGTGAAGGACTACGGGAAGATCGCACGACCCCTCACTCAGTTGATGCAGAAGGATGCTTTTCAGTGGCACGCAGAGGCGGAGGATGCTTTCCAGGCCTTGAAAAAGATCATGACCACTACTCCGGTGTTGGCACTTCCAGATTTCTCCAAGGAGTTCGTCGTGGAGACAGATGCATCAGGGTTTGGGATTGGAGCAGTCCTGATGTAGGAGGGTTGACCATTGGCCTATTTCAGCAAGGCTTTGGCACCAAGGACGCTGGGACTTTCCACGTACGAAAAAGAGATGTTGGTCATACTTCACGCAGTCGCCATGTGGCGGCCTTACCTTCTGGGGCGCCACTTCTAGATCCGCACGGACCATCAGAGCTTAAAAAATTTCCTCGAACAAAGGTTGGCATCCCCATTACAGCAGAAGTGGTTGACAAAGTTGTTGGGATACGATTACGAAATCGCCTACAAACAAGGGAAGGAAAATGTGGTGGCCGACGCACTATCACGCATACCGGAGAGCTCCCTGTCCCACGTTTCGGGACCGGTGATCGAGTCGTTGGATGAGATATAGGCAGAGGTACACCTGGACCCAAAGCTCTGAGCCATTATAGAGGCACTTCAGCATGGACATACTACGGAGGCCGGCTACTACTTACAGGGTGAGCGGCTCTACTACCAGTGTCAGATAGTCATTCCCACCACATCGGCGTGGCGTATTATCATGATGCGGGAGTTTCACGCGTCCCCGACAGACGGCTATGCCGGTATTCTCCGGAAACTGCAGCGGGTCCGAGCTAATGTGTTTTGGAAGGGCATGCGACGGGATGTCCAACAGCTTGTGCGGGAGTGCGAGGTTTGCCAGAGGCATAAGTACGAGACAACATCACCCGCGGGACTGCTTACCCCGCTAGAGATTCCACACCAGATTTGGGAGACTGTCTCCATGGATTTCATTGACGGACTGCCCAAGTCTCGGGGTAAGTCCGTCATCCTTGTGGTGGTTGACAAGCTCTCCAAATACGGGCATTTCCTAGCTTTGAGCCATCCATACACGGGGGAGACAGTTGCTGAGTTGTTTGCCCATGAGATCGTGCGACTCCACGGAATACCACGCTCTATCATATCAAACAAAGACCCAGTGTTCGTAAGCAAATTCTGAAGAAGCTTTTTCGGCTACAGGGCACCACACTGCGCATGAGCACGACCAACGATGGGCAGGCAGAGGTTCTCAACAGGGGGGGTTGAGACTTACTTGCGGTGCTTCGTGATGGATGAACCGCGCACCTGGACCCGTTGGTTACATTGGGCGGAGTACTGCTAAAACACGTCCTTTCATACGGCCAGCAGGCTCACTCCCTTCGAGGTGGTGTACGGCAGACCACCTCCCATGTTGCGTCCTTACGAGCCAGACAACACCGCTCTTCCGGCCGTCGAGCGGACGCTACAGGATCGGGATCGGACCTTAACGTTACTTCGGGACAACCTACGGACCACACAGGAGCGCATGAAGGTCCAAGCAGACAGACACCGCACTGAGCGGGAATTTGCGGTGGGCGACGAGGTCTTCCTCAAGCTCCAACCGTATCGACAGCTATCAGTCTCTCGGCGGGCCAATCAGAAGCTGGCACCACGGTTCTACGGGCCGTTCCGCATTCTCCATCAAGTGGGTCCAGTAGCTTACACCCTGGCACTACCAGAGGGCTCTCGCATTCACCCGACATTTCATGTGTTCGTGCTTAAAAGGAAGATTGGGGATTCAGTTCAGGCCAGTTCTACCCTCCCAGAGGCCACCAGCAGCGGCGAATTGCGGCCTTCACCGGAGGCCGTCCTTCTGACCAAGTGGAAAAAACGGGGCACGGAGTAGCCTCCAGAGGTGCTCGTCAAATGTCAGCATATGGCGAAGGTTCATAATTCTTGGGTCGACTTGTTGGAGTTCCGTGAGAGGTTTCCAGATTTCCACCTTGAGGACAAGCTGGTTTTTGATGGGGAGGGGAATGTCATGCCCCCGCATGCGTTACGATTCGCGGGGCATAAATATTCTCAGCGACCAAGGGAGCACGCGCAAAGCAACGGGGCTGAACCATCCGGTTCAGCCCCCAATCATTAAAAGGACCGAAGGGGGGCTGAACCAACCCGGTTCAGCCCCCACGTGAGGGGGCCGGCCGGCCCCCTCTTTCCCCGGGTATTAATAGGCCCGGGGATCCTCCTTGGAGGCTATGAACAATTATCTTCAGGTATCCTCTTCTTCTTCTCCCCAAATCCTAATTTCTCCTCTTCTCCGTAGTCTTTCTCTCTAGATCTCCCTCTCTCCCAAAGCAAGTTTATAACAAACGCCATCGTCATAGAATGCCTGTTTGACATGACAACGATTATGATCGCCACAAAGAAAAGAAAACTAATTTTGAACAAAAAAATGGATAAAGTTCCTTGGGTGAGGTCGGGCGGTCACGAACGACGATTCATAACCTTCACGACGGCCACTGATACCGCTGCGGGTATCGGCTCGCCGATAGGGACGGCGATAGCGGACGGGGGTAACGCCTGGGCTGACGCCGGGCGACAACGGCGGCGATAGAGGGGGAACGGGCGGGGGAAAGAGAGAGACGGGCGACAACGGCGGCGATAGAGGGGGAACGGGCGGGGGAAAGAGAGAGAGAGAGAAGTAGAGAGAAAGAGAAAGACAAGGGGAGCAGCCCCTCCTAAGTTGATTGATCCCAAAGATAACATCCAAACCCTAAGGTGATCCCTTATATAGGGGGAACCCACCTCTACTAAAAGTTCACAAAACAAATACAACATAAAATATTTAATTAAAACTGCATAAGAGATACTTGGGCCGGTCGGCCACTTCAGACGGCCTCCGCCGCACCGCACGCTTCGGTGTTGTCACTTGGTCTCGCGCGAGCCCTCCTCGAATACACCTGCCATTCCGGCTCGTCCGACTGGATGTCGGTAACAATACCGCCATCTGGGAAATTGGCCTTGTCCTCAAGACAGTAATCCGGAAACTGTCGGCGAAAATCATCCCGCAAGAGCCAAGTAGCGGGCGTACGGGGGCGGTTGCGCCACGCCACCCGTACTTCCTCTGGTTGGGAAGCTCCGGCCGTGGGCTTGCGCTGATCAAGAATGGCTTCCGGATAGAGCGGTTCAGAGCTGGGCGTGTCCAAGTCGATCGGAATGTGGTCGGAGACGGGATGATCGCCTATCACGCGGCGAAGTTGCGATACATGAAATACGGGATGAATGCGAGCGGTGTCCGGAAGGCGGAGGCGATAGGCCACGGCGCCGATGCGTCTGAGAATCTCGAACGGTCCAAATAAGCGCGGAGCGAGCTTGGGGCAAGTGCGGCGGGCCACCGTGAGCTGGCGATAGGGATGAAGTCTAATGAACACTCGCTCTCCCACTTGGAATTGAAGGTCCCTGCGTTTCCGATTGGCAAAAGACGTCATCTTTGCCTGAGCCCGTCGAAGATGGTGCTTTAAACTGTCCAAGATGACATCCCTATCGTGGAGATGATCCGCCAAGCTAACCACCGGGCATTCCCCGGGTAAGTAGCGGAGCACGGTCGGCGGTGGCCGGCCATATACCATCTCAAATGGCGAGGTGTTGGCGGCGTAGTGGTATGCGGTATTGTAGGAGTACTCTGCCCATCCAAGTCATTTGGCCCACGAACCTGGCCTCTCCGATGAAACAGCGTAAGTAAGTCTCCAAGCACCTGTTGAGGACCTCGGATTGGCCATCTGATTGCGGGTGATATGCAGTACTCATCCGGAGTTGGGTCCCCTGCAGACGGAATAACTCAGTCCAGAAGCTACTAAGAAAAAGTGGGTCACGATCGCTAACGATCGAACGGGGAAACCCATGAAGACGGACAATCTCCGCGACGAAGCAGTCGGCAACAGACGCCGCAGTGTAGGGGTGGCGAAGCGGGATGAAGTGCGCGTACTTCGTTAGGCGGTCCACGTCCACCAAGATGCAATCAAAGCCGTTGGAGCGGGGCAACCGGGTGATGAAGTCCATAGCTATATCCTCCCAGACACGTTCCGGAATCGGTAGGGGCTGCAGGAAGCCGCTGGGAAACATCGTCTCGTATTTGGCCTTCTGACAAGGTAGGCAGACCGCTACGAATGCTTTCACCTGTCGAAGCATTTGGGGCCAAAAGAGCGAGGCCGCCAACCGACGGTATGTCCGATATGCACCTGCGTGGCCGCCTGATGGGGTGGAGTGGAACTCCGCTAGCAAAGCCGGAATCATCGTCGATGATGCAGATAAAACGAGGCGGTCCCGATGGAAGAGGCGGCCCCTTATCAGAGTAAACGACGGTCGGGACGAGGGGTCGGCCAACAAGGCGGCCCGAATATCCTGAAGTTGGGGGTCCCGGTCCACCTCGTGTTGAATGGCCGCGGCATCGTCCCACACCGGCCGGGAGATGGCTGTCAACTCTGGCGCGTGCGGGCGTCGGGAGAGCGCGTCGGCCGCCCGATTAGTCCTGCCCGGACGAAATTCCACCGTGAAATCATAGCCGAGCAACTTGGCTACCCAAACCTGCTGCGTTGGCGTGGCTATCTTTTGTTGAAGTAGATAGCGAAGGCTGTGGTGATCGGTGCGGATGACGAAGGGCCGCCCCAGGAGATAAGGCCGCCAATGTTGGACCGCCAAGACCAGCGCCATGAGCTCGTTCTCGTATGCCGAGCGGCTGCGCACCGCATTGGAGAACACTCGACTATAAAAGGCAATTGATCGGCCGGCCTGCATTAAGACGGCGCCGACGCCAGTGCCCGAGGCATCGCACTCGACGACAAACGGCTGGTGGAAGTCCGGCATGGCTAAAACCGGACCGTGGACCAAGGCTGCCTGGAGCGCCGTGAAGGCCTCCATGGCCGCCGGTGGCCATGTGAAGGGCCCCTCGGATTTCTTCAGCAGCTGAGTGAGGGGGCGGGTCAAGCCGCCGTAATCTCTGATGAAGCGCCGGTAGTATCCTGTCAGGCCGAGGAAAGCCCGGACGTCGTGCAAGGAGGCGGGAGTCGGCCATCGCAGAACCGCCTGAATTTTGTCTTCATCCATGGCCACGCCGTGGGCCGAAATAGTATGGCCCAAGTAGCTGACAGTAGTCGTGCCAAAGGTGCACTTCTTGCGGTTGACCGTGAGCTGATGTAAGCGGAGAGTGGCGAACGTCTCCCGAACATGACGGAGGTGGTCCTGCCAAGTGTGACTGAAGACAGGATATCATCAAAAAAAACAAGGACATGCTTACGCAGAACGGGTTGAAAGATTTCATTCATGGTTGCTTGGAATGTCGCGGGGGCGTTGGTGAGCCCAAATGGCATGACCAAAAACTCGAAGTGCCCATCGTGCGTTCTGAAGGCTGTCTTTGGCACGTCTTCCGGCCGAACGCGAATCTGATGATAGCCGGCACGTAGGTCCAGCTTGGTGAAGCAAGTCGCGCCGTGTAGCTCGTCCAAGAGCTCCTGAATTACCGGGATAAGATATTTGTCCGGTATCGTGGCCTTGTTAAGCTCCCGATAGTCCACACAGAATCTCCAACTGCCATCTTTCTTGCGGACTAGTAACACCGGGCTGGAAAAAGGGCTAGCACTGGGACGGATGATACCGCCCAACAACATCTCGCGAACGAGTCTTTCTATCTCGTCCTTTTGGGCGTGCCCGTAACGGTAGGGTCTCACGGACACCGCAGACGACCCCGGATGGAGAACGATGGCATGATCGGTCGGTCGGGGAGGTGGAAGGCCCGAGGGGGCGGTGAAGATGTCCTCGAAATCCGCAAGGACGGCGCCCATGTCGGCCTTGATAGGTGCGGCCGCCTCGGGGGGGGGGGGGGGTCGCCTAAAGGGGCCACAACCAGGCCGAGAAATCCACGTCGGCGACGCGCGTCATAGCCCGATATGACAGCGGTGAGCGGAGGAGGGTAGGGTCACCCACCAAGCGACACTGGCGGCCCTGCTGCTGAAAACCCATCGTCATCAAAGCCCAGTTCACCCGGACGTCTCCCAGGGTCTCGAGCCAAGCAACGCCAAGAATAGCGTCGAGGCCACCTAACTCGAACATGTAAAAATCAGCCGTGACCCGGCACGGTCCCACTGTCATGGAAACATCCCTGCACTGGCCCAAGGTCGGTCAGCGGCGGCCATCGCCTAGGCACACCGAAAAGTCCGGTTACGGATCAACCGGCATGGCGAGCTCCTGCGCCAGATGGGCGGACATGAAGTTGTGACTTGCCCCGCTGTCCACCATCACGATGACGGGGCGGTTGAGTATTTCGTCGGCCAACTTCATGGTGCGAGGCCCCGTTAATCCCCCCACGGAGTAGAATGGCAGTTCCAACACGTTGAGGGGGGCGTCCTCGAGATCGGCTGTAGGTGGATCGGGTGGTGGCTCCAAGGGTGGCGAGTCCTCGGTGATGGCGTACCCTTCGCTGTCGCTAAAGATAGCGTGGAATTCTTTGACCGGGCAAACATGCTGAGGCGAGTATGGTTGGCGGCAGCGGAAACATCACCCGCGGCGCCGAAGGTCGTTGTAGTCAACGGTGGAGAGGCGGTTGGGACCGTCCGGGCGTGCCGGCCGAGCGTGGGGCGCGGGGGCCGGTCGAGGACCGGTATCCCGCACTGGTGGGTGACGGAACGGTGGTGGGCCGGAGTGCCGGGGGCCGATGTCCGCCTCGACCGCACGGGCAAGTTCCAGGGCGTCGGAGACCGTTCGAGGGTGATGAGTTCGAATGCGGGAGCGGATGCTGGGGAGGAGACCTTGCAGGAAGAATCCCAGGTAATGGTCGGGCGGGAGGCCGGAAACTTGTGTGACAAGAGCAACGAAGTCATCGATATACGCGTCCACCGTTGTTGACTGGCGGGCGGAGCAAAGCCGCTCGATAACGGAGCCGGTGTAGCGAGAATCATAACGGCTAATCATTTCGTGTTTGAATTCATGCCACGGAATGAGGGGTTGCACTTGGATAAGCCAACGTGCCCAATGGAGGGCCGAACCGTCCATGCCTACCATGGCGGTGCCGACGCGATCCGCCGGGGGGGTACCATTGAGGTCGAAATATTGCTCCGTACGGGCAACCCATCCCATAGGGTCCGTCCCGGAGAAAGGGGGAACATCCATGGCCAACATGGGGCGAGCAACGGCAACCGGCGGAATGGCTGGGCACGGCTGGGACGCCGCCGACGCACGGAAACCGGCCGCGAGCGGGGAAGGGGGGGTGCCGAGCAGTGAAGTCGTGTCTGTCGGGGTCAACGGTGGCGGCGGTGTGCTCGACGACGGCAGCATGGCGTCGAGGCGCAATAAAATCGTGGATTGAGTGGCTATGACGGCCTCCATCATCGATTCCAACTTGGAGATCTGAGAGCCGTGGATCGCGACGTTGGCCGCGATGGTGGTGTCGTCGTCGGTGGCGGAAGAGTCGGCGGGATGAAGGCGGGTGTTTGGGGCCATTAGGGTTTCCGGCGGCTGAGAGGAAGCGGGCGGAGATGGCAGGACGGACCAATGATACCACTGCGGGTATCGGCTCGCCGATAGGGACGGTGATAGCGGACGGGGGTAACGCCTGGGCTGACGCCGGGCGACAGCGGCGGCGATAGAGGGGGAACGGGCGGGGGAAAGAGAGAGAGAGAAGTAGAGAGAAAGAGAAAGACAAGGGGAGCAGCCCCTCCTAAGTTGATTGATCCCAAAGATAACATCCAAACCCTAAGGTGATCCCTTATATAGGGGGAACTCACCTCTACTAAAAGTTCACAAAACAAATACAACATAAAATATTTAATTAAAACTGCATAAGAGATACTTGGGCCGGTCGGCCACTTCAGACGGCCTCCGCCGCACCGCACGCTTCGGTGTTGTCACTTGGTCTCGCGCGAGCCCTCCTCGAATACACCTGCCATTCCGGCTCGTCCGACTGGATGTCGGTAACAGCCACCCTCGTGCCAAACGGAGCCTAAGATGTGTCATGAAGGTTAGCTGAAAATGATTATTTAAAGAGTGTGAGAATCCGTAAGCACAATCCTCAAACATCTCTAGTCATCGGTAAGAGAAGAAATTTTAGAGAAGAAACAAAAATTCATATTAAAAATGAACTGTCTCCTAACAAGTCAATGATTTCCTATTAATAGAAATAGGGTTATCTAATATCATCTAAACTAAATAAAAATAAATTATATCCTATTATTAAAAAGTATTCTTATTTTTAACCAAATTAATTTATATTAAATTAAACAAAATTAGTAATAAATAATGATACCAAAAAGACTTGAAACGTGTCTAATGAGATGGCGTGCATCTCTAAAAACAATAAATGGTATGATCAAAACTTAAATTACATCGAAGCCAGATGGAATTAAGCTACCACAAGATCAGATCGAGAGGTATGTGCATACAAGCTTGATTTCATATACACATTTTTTGTATGTACATATTTGAACTAAGGTGCATATACATATGCATCTATGAATTGTACAACGCCAAGTTTTCTCCTCTTTGCTAGGCATAATGCCTTGTTTAGGTTTACACGGCACTGAACATGCCCATATGCAAGGATGCGTAACATAATTTCTATTTTTTTGCAAGTACGTGCAACAAAATTTTGCACTAGGAGCACAAAATCAAAAGTACAGAGTTCCAATTAGGAGTACAAAATTCCAAGTCGGAGCACACAATTCTGCACTCAAAACACAGAATTACACAGAATTAGAATATATAATTCCAATTCTGAGTACAAAATTCCAAGTAGGACACATAATTCTGCACTTGGAGCACAGAATTAGAAACACATAATTCCAACTTGGAGCACAAAATTCTGTACTGGGAGTCTGGGAGTACAAAATTCCAAGTCAGAGCAAAGAATCAGAATTCCATGTCGGAGCACATAATCAGAATTCGGAGTACATAGTTCCAAGTTGGAGGACAAAATTATGCACTCGGAGCACAAAATTATGAACTCGGAGCACAAAATTATGAACTCGGAGCACAGAATTCTGCACTCGGAGCACAGAATTCTGCACTCGGAGCACAGAATTCTGCATTCGGAGCACAGAATTCTGCATTCGGAGCACAGATCCGGAGTGCAGAATCATGTGTCATTTTGCCGTAGGATTGAGGGTTTTAATCTTGGACGGCCCAGATCTTTTCCAGAGGTGTTTCGGTTGTGGGAGAGGGTGGAAACACCTCATTTCTCATCTTTATTTCTCTCTCCAAGGTTAGAAACAAAGCAGAGAAAGAGAGCTTGGGGAGGAAGAAGAAGACATTTCCGGGGCTTCGGAGCTCTGCGCGCTCCTCTGTGTATTTTTTTTTGAGGCATTCATGTTGGAAAGTAATAAGAAGGAAATAAAAGGTACAATTATATTCATCCACATGGGGGATTTTATAACATTACAACAGACTCACAATTTCTAACTTACGATGTGGGACTAAACTCACTCACATACTAATAGACTTAAAACAACTTACTTTAACACTCCCCCTCAAGCTGGAGGTGAAACCTTCAGCTTGGACACAACATAAAAAGAGAGGTAAAGGTGATTGACAATGTGGGACAAAACAGCAGCCTCCGGGGCCCAACCGTGTGTCACCGGGGATAATCCAACTGGGCAAAAGCCACATGTCGTTAGTCCACAAGCTGACCATGATCACGCTGGATGCTCTCGGAGCTGAAACCAGGTCAACCAACAAAGTCCAAACGACCCCTACGTAGCATCGAAGAAAAAATTTGGGAGACACAAACAACAGACGAAATATGCCTGGAGGCCGTGTGACTAAGGCAGAAGTCGGGAAAGAGAACATCTGATTTGCCGTTATCACGAACACTCCTCTCACGTGGAACACATGCATGAGGGCATATAACACCTAGAGACACAAACAACACACGAACTACGCCTAGAGGTCGTGCGTGACTGGGGCAAGAGTCAGGAAAGAGAGACATCCGAGTGACTGTCATCACGAACACCCCCTCTCACGTGAAATACGTGCATGAAGGCATAGAACGCATGGAGACACAAACACAACAATAAAAGACTCATAAAAAAACACAAAACAAGATACTAGAAAAAATAAAATAAAACACCATCATTCTTCAAGAGAAGCGAGCAGCGGGATCAACATAGTCAGCAGCGGAAGGATGACGGATAAGCGCGTCGAGCACACCTGAGGCAGCGCGAGAGGAACTACCAAGCAGGAAGAGAACACGGCAAGCCAAATGCGTCGACGACGGGAGCAGCAAGATGACTCACACAGGTCGGCGGGAAAAAGAACTAGCTGCCAGATCCGATGGAGGAAGAAGATACGATGTCGGAGGGGTGCTGGAGCAGATCGAGCAGCAACCAGGAACAGAGGTTAGACGGGAGAAGCTCCAGCGAAAAGGCAGAGGCCACGCCCATCCTCCCGTTGCAGAAGCAGGAAGCATTGAGGAAGAACGACGCGGCCAGATCGACGGGAACCGCTAGATCGGTTGGATCTCACAACAAGAAGAGGCGCAGTAGACAGAACGAACGTGCATTCGACAGGCTCCCCTTGGCGATGTCGTCGATGTTGACGGAAGCCAGGAGCAGCCATTCGTCGATGAGAACGAGGGGGAATGCCGCTCCCGTCGATGAGATAAAATGACGATCTCATCGACGGGGGGTTTTAGCAGTGCAGTAAACGTGTCAAAATGAGAGGCGGAAGCAGGAATCAAGTAACGGCCACGGGAATAAATAATTAGGGTTACAAAAGCGAGGGTTTATTAGCCCGCTCTGATACCATGTTGGAGTGGTATAAGAAGGAAATAAAAGGTACAATCTACAAAGCACCGACACTTCAAAATGCCCAGAGTGTCGGAGTCGGACTCTCCGACACACGTCTGACACGGCGACACGCTCGAACACGCGTGTCGGAAGTCCGACACGCTGGCTCATGCGGGACTCGCGTGTCCCGCTCAATCGGACACGCGAGTCCCGCGTTAGCCTCTTCGGTCTACTTTATCGGCGGAATAAAAACCCGCACCCGCAGACCTTTCCGCACTCGTGAGCCCTAGCTTCCCCACCCGGCACCCGCAAGCATTTCCGCACTCGCGTGAGCCGTAGCTTCCCCACCCGGTACCCGCAGGTCGCCGCCGCTCTTCCCCTGTTCACTAGGCCGCCGCTTATCCACTGTTCTCCAGGCCGCTGCTCCTCCCCTGTTCTCCAATCTCCAAGCCGCCGCTCCAGTGCTCCCCACTCGCAGGTTTCTTTTACTTCCCATGTTCTCCAATCTCCCTCTTCATTTATCTTCAGTTTTCATTTTCTTTTTCTTTTTCGTTTTCAGCCCGTGAGCCTCCTTTTTTTTGTAGGATGTCTTCAAGCAAGGATAGTAATAGTGGTTCACAAGAGCCTACATCTATTGATGATGATCCAAATAAATCATTATGGAGGTTTGTCAATAAGCTAGCTACTCATGGTGAGGCGGGAGGCAATTTGTCTTGGAAGTGCAATTTTTGTGAGAAAAGTTTTATAAGTTCATATACAAGAGTGAGAGCACATTTGTTAATGATTAGTGGAAAAGGAATTGGAAAGTGTTTAAAAGTCTCAAAGAGTGATCTATTTGAGATGATAAAACTAGAAGAAGAGGTGATGCTAGAATGACGAATCTTGCTCCTAAAAAAGTTCCTTTGTCCCCATCTAGCATTTCAAGTAGTGAAGGTGGATCTACTAGTGGGGTGGATATTTTTTCTAGAAAAAGGAAGATTGAAAGTGGGGAAAAATGTTTGCTTGAGAATGCATTTAACATGGGTCAATGGTAACAATTAGATTATGAGATTGTTAGAAAGTTTTATTCGGGAGGTTTGCCTTTTAACCTAGCAAAAAATCCCTACTTTATTTTCGCTTTTACTTATGCTGCAAATCATAATATTGCAGGATATGTACCACCAAAATACAATTTATTGAGGATCACCTTGTTACAAAAAGAGAAGTTAAATATTGAAAGATTGTGTGCACCAATTAGACACATGTGGAAGGAGAATGGTGTAAGCCTTGTGAGTGATGGATGAAGTGACTCACAAAGGAGATCATTATTAATTTTATGGATATGTCTGATGGAGAAGCTATGTTTTCAAAGGTGGTTAATTGTTCCGGAGAAACAAAGGATATGCATTTCATTTATAACTTATTCAAAGAAGTTATAAATGAAATTGGTCATGAGAAAGTGGTACAAGTCATCACAGATAATGCTGCTAATTGCAAGGTTGCGGGACAACTCATTGAACAAGAATTTCCCTCCATTATTTGGACTCCTTGTGTGGTGCACACCCTTAAGCTTGCATTAAAGAACATATGTGACCCAAAAAATACAGAGGTCAATCAAGAGGTTTATTTAGAATGCACTTGGATTTCTGAAATTGTTTCTGAAGTTATGGAAATCAAAAAAATTTATCATGAACCATTCCATGAGGCTGGCCATATACAATGAGTTTGTTAATTTGAAATTGCTTTCCATAGCTGATACACGGTTTGCTTCGATGATTGTAATGCTTAAGAGGTTTAAGCTAATTAAAAGTGGTCTTCAAAGCATGTTTATTTCTGAAAAATGGAATATTTATCGAAATGATAATCAAGGGAGGGTGAAGTTTGTTAAGGATCAAGTATTGAATGATTATTGGTGGGATAAAATTGATTACATACTTTCTTTCACGGCTCTTATTTATGATAAGCTTAGACTTTGTGATACAGATAAGCCTTGTCTTCACTTAGTCTATGACATGTGGGATTCAATGATTGAAAAAGTAAAAAGTGTTGTATATGAACATGAGGTGAAAAGGCTAGATGAGGAATCTACATTATATGAAGTTGTTCAAACAATACTTATGGATCGTTGGTCAAAGAACAACACTACATTGCTTAGCACATGTCTTGCATCCTAAGTAAGTTCTCAAATTCCACGAGTTAATTACATTATTATTTATTTTTATTTGTTATAACTTATAACAATAATACTTGTTTTATTTTTTTTATTTAGGTACTATAGTGAACAATGGCTCAATGAAGATTCTTCTAGAATTTCTCCATACAAAGATAGTGAAACCATTCAAGAAACCAAAAAATACTTAGGAAGTACTTTCCTAACATTGAGGATCGCACCGAGGTGAATTTAGAGTACGCAAATTTTGCTTATATAAATGGAGAATTTAGAGAATTTGATTCAGTTCACAGTCGATTTTCGATGGATCCTAAGGCTTGGTGAGTTATTCATGGTGTAAGTGCACATATGCTACAAAGTTTAGCCTTAAAGCTTCTTGCACAATCATCTTCTTCATCATGTGCCGAGAGGAATTGGAGTACATACTCATTTATACACTCAATGAGAAGAAATAGAATGACTCCAAAACGTGCAGAAGATCTACTTTTTATACACATCAATCTACGTCTTCTATCCAGAAAAAATCCACAATACGCACAAGGAGAGATCAAGATGTGGGATATTGTTGGAGATTCATTTGACACGTTTGAAGATGTTGGCATGCTTGAAATTGCAAATCTTTCACTGGATGAGCCCGATATGGAATCCATTATTTTTACTGATGATATATATAATGATAATGTGTTAATGTTTTCTCATTTTTTGATCTTTTGTTAAGTTTTACATTTGAATACTTGATGACGTAATTTATTAGAATATTTGTTAATTGTTCTTTTTATTTTTAGTTAAATGTTTTAGGAATGTATAGAAAATAAATATTTAATATACGTGTCAGAATATGGTATATTTTGAGAAATGACGAGTCGGGTGTCGTGTCGTGTCGCGTGTCAGTGTCGGTGCAACATAGGGTACAATTATATTCATCCACATGGGGGATTTTATAGCATTACAACAGACTCACGATTTCTAACTCACGATGTGGGACTAAACTCACTCGCATACTAATAGACTTAAAACAACTTACTTCAACAAGACATTCATGGCCGGAATGAAGTCCAAGAAGGTAACAACCTACTTCCTCTCGGTTTTACGATTTCGTTTTAAATTTCCTTTATTTGCCTTGTAGTTGAGACTCTTACCTCACTAATTAGTGAGCTATGAGTTCTCAATTTAAACGACATGTTTTACGATTTCGTTTTACGATTGCGTCATCGACATGTTTAGAAAGTTCGTGCTTATTGAACGATTCCAAGTTTAGGTATTGTGGTGAAGCTATTGTACACATTCAACTTAAACGATGATGTTCGATGTGCGCTCATCTAGGACTTATGAGACTTAGATGCACTAGTGCGGTTGTAAAGCCGTCGAATTTATATTTGAACCACGGAAATCGTTAGATTAGACTTTGAAATGGTAAACATATTGTTTCATTGGAGCCCGACGAGGATTGTGGGCAAAGCCCATTAAATTGATGTGTTTTCCGTTAGTGAATGGAATGGCTTTCGTCGAGGAAATGTCTAATGCGTGTATGCTTGTTAGTGAATGGAATGGCTTTCGTCGACAGAATAGCCAAACGGTATAGCCGGTCGATTCCCCATACTTGGTAAATAAAGCGGCTGAAGGGCCTACTAGTATAAACGTTTGGGTCTATTAAATTTGGGAGCATCGGTGTATGTAAAATATTGAGTTGGAAAGTGGTAGAAGGGCCTATAGGTATAACCGTACATTTCTGCAACATGCAGTTCGGTATAAGGGCCTATGAGTATAACCGGACGACTGCAAAATATTATACATTGTTATATGTTATCAATTCATAGTGGAGTCCGATAGAAAGGCCAATAGGTATAATCGGCTGACTCCATATGTTTGTTCATTATGAGTGCAATGAATGAGGAAAATATTTATGATGATTTGCTAGAAGCATCCGATGTGATAGGTGTCGGGGCGAATCCATATGGTCGCCCTACTTGCATGCATTGCATAGTAGGCACCTTACTTTCATAAAGAAAGAATAGATATGTTTGTTGCATGTGACATCTCACCTTGTGTAGTATATGATTTTGCTTTCATATTGTTATTTGTGCTACGAAGTACTAATTTGCAGGGTGATGTGGTTCCCCGGGATCCACTAGGGGTCGCCGAGAGGAGGTTGTGTTGTTATGCGGTTTGTGTTCAGCTCATAGCTGACCCTCGTTTACCTCTCATGCGTATTTGGTTGCAGATTCTGGCACAAATGCATATGTCTACTAGCGCCTAATGGCAAAGCTAAAGCGAAAAAAAATAAATGAATAGCCGTATGAAGGCATGCCCTAGAACTTTTTTTGTATTAATTTTTGGGATGATTGTGATACTCATGTTGTAGCTGTAAACATTCTGACATAGTTGATGAAAGTTTAGCTTCAACAACTTTTACTCGTACTCTGAGATGACTTGTTTACTCTTGACTACACTTTATAATGTTCTATTCGTAAGTGTTGTATCGTGTGGGGCCCGGGTGGATCCATAATAGACGACAGTTACAAGTGGAGTGTTACATTTAGATATATGAATTTATTTGGGCTAATAATCAATCTTACGAGATCAAAACCAACTGAAATTGGATCTATCTTTTACTCGGCTCAAGACCAAATTGAGTAATAGTGAAATTGAGATCAACCATTAAAAGAACTAATGTTAAGATCATCACAGCCATGTTAAGCCTAATTTAAATCTAGTGCATCAAACATGTTTTGCAAACTTACAATTATCATTAGGAAAGAAGAACATAGTACCTCTAGATCATCATCATCGGTAGAAATAACTTTTCTCCGCATCATTCCATTGTGAAATTCATCCTCTTTATCATCATCACTAAAAGAAATGTGTCGATCATCCACATCAACATTGCCTTCTGATTCATAATCACTTTCTTCATCAGAACCTTCAGGCTCAATTTCCATGGTCGCATCCCTTTTCTCAATCTTATTATTCAATTCAAGGCTTGTATCATCCATTGGATCAACATGCTCCTGATCAGAACAATTAGCACTAATCTTATTGCTAGTTTTTTCACTTCTGACTTCATTTTCTGATGAAATATAAGGTTTCACGTCAAAGAGATTGATGAAACTTTTGTTCAACTTCTCATCTATTGAATATCTTGTACTCTGCAGATTTTTCACCAAAGATTCACCTACATCACGATCCTTACCTGCGAGTGCAAATAAAGCAACAAATAAAAAAAATACTGGAATAAACATGAGTTACATAGACAAGCAAATTATCAAGATAATAGTAGCCTTCATAAGGAAAAAAAGAAAATCTACACTATATTATAAACAAAAACATTGGACCTAAGTCTCAGCCATTGTAGGACCATCAAAATAATCTCAGCCTTTCAATTTTAATATCCTTGTCTCCTTGATCTAACAAAACATGAGGGTTAGCATAAAAATAAAAAAAATATAAATGTAGCGGCGTGCGTATGGTCCCCCATGGGTAGTGTGAGGCGATAGTAATGCTTGATCGTTGCTCGAGTGACGGATGGAGCCTATGCACAGACTCTAGTAGTACTACAAATTATAAATTTCCCAATCTTACTCCAGTAAATAGTACTATTAAGTACACATTTCCAAGTTTTATAAAAATATGAAGAATGCTTTCAGTAAGTTCTATCAGCAATAAAGCAGGTCATAAGACCTTCATAGACCAGCTTAGGCTTACTAGTTAATATGATTTGATGACCAAGCAATTCCAACACAATCTCTAAGAAACAAATTTCACCACATAATTTGAAGGTATTCCTTCACTTCAAAATATACCAAATACTCCGATACGAATATGCACGGCAGACGACTCTCCTTGTGATTACTCAGAGTCGTCTCTCCGCTACCGTCGATTAATCTTGTCCTTTATTCAGTACGACATTTTTATGTAAGTTCCCTTTAAGGGGCATTTTGGTAATTTAGCACTTAGAGTGTCTCCCCTACATTAGTTAAAGAAGATGGATATTAGGGGTTGTCAAGTTTGAGTTTGTATCTGGCCATTGATTATAGTGTAGTCCATTATTTTTCCTTTTGGTATAATACTCCTATCATGTGAAACAGTAAAAGTTTATCGTGGCAAGTAAACAAATGTTAAAATCAAAGACAACGGCTCTATATTTGCTACTACTTGATATTCAGATACTCTAGAGGATACAAAATGAGACAATGAACCAATGTAGATTAGGAACTATACATAACTTCCTTAGATCAGAGGTGCAACTTGCAAATTTAGTATAGTAAACAAGAAGATATAGTCATGTGAATTGGAAAGGAACACCTGAAAAGGTAAATAAAAAGACCTTCAACAAAATGGATAAGAAACAAAGGAAGAAATTAATGCAAGTTTGAATGTATGGCACTGTTATGGGCTTGATTCGTTGCCGGATTGTTGGAGGCGGAGATACAAAGGGCAAGCCCTAGAATGGTGGAGGGGATGAGAGAGGACGAAACCCTAGAGGGTGGAGGAAGGAGAGAAGATCTTAGAGAGAGAGAGAGAGGAATTTAGAGAGATAAAAGAAACTTTCATAATTCATTTCATTGCCTCATTCCAAATACAAGAGAAGGGTCTATATATAGAACCCCGGGTGGCATACCCGTAAATACATAAAAATGCAAACAATATTAAAATACTAAAACATTACTACGAGTCTACGAGTCTAATAACTATGACTACCTACACGCAACGAGACAATAAGATAACTGGCGGAGGATTATAACACGTAACAATCCATCCGTCCTTATTTTTGAGCATGTCCTCAAGCTTAAACTCCAGTAGGATGTTCGGTTTCTCGGGCTCCTTGATCTCACGCCAAAATAGCGCCTGGTAGGTCGTCGCGGTGGTAGTAGCGGCGAGGAGTAGTGGTGGCGCCGTCGGAAAGACGAGTGGCGCAAGGACTAGGGCCGAGTGGTCCGGCAGAGCAGCAGCAGGCGGAGCAAGGGGCAGTATAGGCGGTGGCGAGATGACCGGAGGAGACGGCGAGAGGGTCGGAGGCGGCAACGAGATGGCCGGAGGCGGCGGCGAGATGGCGAGGTGGTCGTAGGCGGCGGCGAGATGGCCGGAGGAGGCGGCGAGATGGCCGGAGGTGGCGGCGAGATGGCCGGAGGTGGCGGCGAGATGGCCGGAGGAGGCGGCGAGACGGCCGGAGGAGGCGGCGAGATGGCCGGCGGCGGTGGCGAGATGGCCGGAGGAGGCGGCGAGATGGTCGGAGGTGGCGGCGAGACGGCTGGAGGAGGCGGCGAGATGGCCGGCGGCGGTGGCGGCGGCGGTGGCGGAACGGCAACGTATCCCAATTGATCAAGCTTCGGCTCGAAGCGAGACATGGAGGCTTGAAAAGTCGTTGACCACTTCCACAGCATCGAGTGGAGGACGCCCGCATCCGCGGCGCTAAGTGGAATGTTCATCAGTGAAATAAGAGGAAGGGGGTGCGGTTAGGAAGAGACAAGAAGTAAAATAAAAAAAATAAAAAAAAGAGGGCGGCTGCCCGAGGAATTGATGGGGCAGACGGATAGAAGGGATGGGTGCAGGGGGGGGTTGGCTCGAGGACTGCGGCTCGAGGACTGCGGCCTGTTGACGTGCGGGGTCGACGATGGAGGAGAAGAGGAGCGATCGACGATGGAGGTAGGGTCGGAAGGGGGAAAGCCTGCGGATCGTCGATGAGGCTAGGGTGTTGGATGGCGGAAGCAGGTAATGTCGTCGAGGAAGGAATGTGGCGTCGACGATGAAGGTGCTGGTTGTCGAAGAAGCAGGAGGTGACAGTGGAGGTGGTTTCCGTCGCCGAATCGGAGGGGAACAAAGGCGTGCGTCGATGAAGCGAGGAGTCGGCGGTTGTCGGAGAAGATTAACGTTGGACGGGAAGAGGCAGAGCAGAGCCTCTGATGGTTGTTATGGGCTTGGTGGAGCGGTAGCTGCAGCAGCGGGGGACGGCGGAAGAAGTGTCGGGAAGGGAGTCGTCGGCGGGTAGGCTCTGATACCAAGTTGTTATGGGCTTGATTCGTTGCCGGATTGTTGAAGGCGGAGATACAAAGGGCAAGCCCTAGAATGGTGGAGGGGATGAGAGAGGACGAAACCCTAGAGGGTGGAGGAAGGAGAGAAGATCTTAGAGAGAGAGAGAGAAATTTAGAGAGATAAAAGAAACTTTCATAATTCATTTCATTGTTTCATTCCAAATACAAGAGAAGGGTCTATATATAGAACACCGGGTGGCATACCCGTAAATACATAAAAATGCAAACAATATTAAAATACTAAAACATTACTACGAGTCTAATAACTATGACTCCCTACACGCAACGAGACAATAAGATAACTGGCGGAGGATTATAACACGTAACAGGCACCTAGAAGCTCCTTTTCAAAAACAAATCGAGAAACGGAAAACAAATACTATAGTTTCACCTATAAAACATCACACGGTGACTATGGAAAAGAACAAGTCTTACTTTTGATAGTAAATACAACATTTAACCTACATTGCCATATCCCAGACAAAAAAATAATATCTAAAGTGCAAAAACCACCATTTAAAAGAAAAAAGACGATCAATAAATCTATTAGTGACCTAAGATAAAGCATTTTAGCAGCACAGAACTGAGCCCATTTTTAAAATCACAAAATACAAAAAAATATTTAAAACAACAGAAAAAAAATAACAACAAACGTCAAACGAAAGCGCGAGGCAGATAATGAAGTATTTACCATATTTTTTATTAGTGCCATTAACCACATCAACCTTAGAATACTGAACAAAATGGTCATTTATGTCTATGTACACAGCGTCCTTGTCATAGAGAAGATCTCCAATGCCCGACATGGGTGCATAAAACAATTTTTCCTTGTCACGGAGTCCTTTCTTTTTTGCAGCAGATGGAAGAGGACAGGGATCAGGCAAGCTAGTTAACCCAGCTAAACTGAAGTCACCAGCACCAGTAATATGCACCTGTAACAAAATTTTAAATAAAAGAAATAAATATCAGCATGTAAGTTGTAACTCCTTGGGAAGTTGTTCAAAATGAACTGCGCAGTTTAGGTGTAACATCCTGGTAGCACTCAACAAGGGAGAAATCAAAATTTTATATCAAACTTTTTTATATAATCATTTTTATTCCTAATAAAAAATATTAAATATCAAGAATTTATATTTTAATTGTTTTATACAACTAGTTTCAGTAATAATGAAAATGAGTACGAATTATGAAAAATAAAAATCTGTTATTATGTAATTATGGATAATGCTGGATCAAAGCTATATCGACTTGTTAGGACGGTTCACCAATCCCAAATGGGACCCGGACCGCACAGTGGGCTACACCGTGGCCGGTAATTGGCTCCGCCTAACAGGGCCGCGGCCCCCTCACCCCAACCCGTCTCCTCAACCAGTTTAATTGAGGCGGGTTGTTGAGGTCGGGGCTTGAACCCCTGACCTCCTTGATGAGAACCTTTCAACACAGGCCTCATCACCAACTGAGCCGCGGATCAGTTGGTGATGAGGCCTGTGTTGAAAGGTTCTCATCAAGGAGGTCAGGGGTTCAAGCCCCGACCTCAACAACCCGCCTCAATTAAACTGGTTGAGGAGACGGGTTGGGGTGTGGGGGTCGCGGCCCTGTTAGGCAGAGCCAATTACCGGCCACGGTGTAGCCCACTGTGCGGTCCGGGTCCCATTTGGGATTGGTGAACCGTCCTAACAAAAAAGTGCACAAAATTGAAAGGAGACAAGCATAATGCCCAGCACAGTCTATTTAATCAAGAAGGCACAAAGAATGGATCCTCAATATTTCTTTATCACCTGAACAATTCTAAAAAACAAATGAACAACATTATCTTGTTTTCTATCTCAAGTTACTCAAATCCAATCAAATGCAAACTTACAACAGCTACAAAATAAGGGTCAGTAATAAATGCCAAAACAAGAAGGAAATGTTACCTTGCCGTCTCTCTTCATATTGCAACCACGAAGGTAACCATATAATATGATATTTCTATCGCATTTTTTATTTGAATGCGCACGCTCAGGAGGCGTTACATCTTCAAAACGATCTACAAGTACATAAGGATGTGCAGTCCTCCATGACAAAGGATGATGTTTCATGACAGAAATAAATCTTGCCAGGTTGAGGACTTCGCGTTTAAGATATCTGTTAGGCAAATTAGTGAAAGCAACTAAAGATTAGCCAGCATTCATTATATACCGAGACCATTAAATGGAAATCCATGGACTACAAAGACAATTGGGAGTTAAGGAAATAAAGGAATTCATTATCTATCGAGAAAATTAGGAATTAAAGAATTAAATTCATCATGCAATATGAAGAAAGTTTGTTAAAAAGAAAAAATGACTTACTTCCCATGATCGAGACCTGATAAATAGAACAACTTTACCCCTTCTTTTATCTCAACCCCGAAGCGGTTCTTGAGATGCTGCTTTGTTTTTCTCAATTTTTTCACATCCTTGAATTTATCAAGATGTGTAAGGACACCCATAACCTTTGGGAATCCATGGACTTGCAAAATATTAAGAAACTCGAAAGTTTCCTGCAACAAGTAATGGTTATGCAGATATGTTTTCAGTTGCATGCATAGATAGCTGAGAGGGAGCCTAAGTAACAGAATGAAATATAGAAATTAACGTCAGTGAAAAAGATAAACTATTGTTAAACAAGCTGATGTCAACCTGGTGAATCTTATGTGGGACAGCATACAGACAATGCTGGTTTGGTTTCAAATTTGGTGTCTCATTATTCCACAATCAAGCAATTGTGGAACTACCATGACATGCTTTACTTAGGAAAGAAATGGTGGTATTTAAGAGGTCTCTCAAGCATAAAGTGGATGTGCCATGAGAAATCATTCTATATCTAATTTCTTTGATGATTTATATAAACTATATGAAGAATTAAATATGTTAATGTGACTGAAGACGTGATGGTTATGTTAGAGCAAAAGGACTTCAAGCTATGGTGATCTTTCTTGGACACTTGAAGAAAAAAATCCAGTGTTATTCAATCTCAAATCTTAGGAGATGTGATGGGGATCGTCGACCCACACGCGTATATTCCCAAGGGAGGCGGTGAACTGCTACCCGTTTGGGGTATCCGAGTCCTCGGATGAGTCCAGACAATCGTTCCGAATCGTTTTTATATATTACTTCATGTATTTCGAGTTGTATTTGACACCCGGTCGGCTCGGACGTTATTAGTTGTACGATTTGTTTGTATTTATACATATGCAAGGGGCGGTAACTGGCATCGTGGTTTTTTGGGTTTCATTCCAAAACCATCGGTCCTTCTCCATCAGTGCGACGCCGAGCGGCATTTTTGGTGGACTCCAAGGTCTCAATCTATCCCTGCTTCCCGTCGACTTCCACAGCCTGCAGATTTCCTCCTCGTCGATCTCCACAGCCCACTTCCCATCGATCTCCACCTCCACAGCCGTGTATTTCCCGTCCAGAACCCCACCACAGCCGCAGATCTTCTTCCACATCCCAAACCCCTCCACGACCACGTTGTCCTAGCCTTCCCCAACCCCAAGCCTCATCTCCAACCCCACCCGAGCCTGCTCTTCCTGGTACCCGCAACCCTCAACCCCCCCCCCCCCCGTCACACCCTAAATCCAACATCTACTTCACTCCAAACCCCATCCGAGCCTCTCCACACTTCAGCCCAGCCGCCTGCAGCCTTCGAGGGGGCTGACCACCTTTGATTTCCACTGTGCCCTACCCCGCCGCCACCTGCATGTGTAAGTCGTTATTTGGAATTACTGTTTTTCTATTATTAAGTACTGGGACACATGTTCTCTTAGATGTTATCTTATATTTACTTTTAGTATTGTGAAATCACCTAATTTGCATGGCCAATTATGTGTGTGCTTGAAAATAATTGTGCTCGGTAATTTGTTGATTGGAACCTAAGTTATTAAAGTCGCACCGAGGCGCAAAGTGGTCCTGGAGCCTAGACGCAGGGCGCAGACAAGCGCCTGAGGCATGTGAGGCGCAAAAATGAATTTGGTGCCCAATTCATAGAAAATCAGTGAATTGGGTGCCCAATTCACTGAAAATCAGTGAATTGGATGCCCAAGTGCGCCTAGGTGTACCTCGGGTGCGTCTGAGATCATGTTTTTGTCCACCTCCCAAAAAAATAGGTTGAAGAAAACACCATGAAAGGCCCAGGCGCGCCTGGGAGCTGGTAAGGCGCGCACCTGAGGCGCACCTAGCCGCGCCTGGGGCACCTCGCCCGCCTTTGCCTTGCAGAGGCGAGGGTCGGTGCCCCTGGTGCGCCCGGCGCCTTAGGCACGCGCCTTGATAACTATGATTGGAACTTGCTTTCTTTAATCAATATTTGTGAACAATTTTTCTTACATTTTTGTTATAATTTTAATCTATTACTTTTGTCATTTTAATCAGACTGATGAACACATACGAATTCATGTTAATGGTCGTTGGTAGCCACGTTGCATTTCATTTAGTGGCATATTAGGACGACCTTCGTTAAAGCCTACCCTTGCATCAAATTGGTATCATAGCTAGGTTAGGCCGCATTTTATGTTTCGTAGTGGTAGGCTATTTCGCTCATCGATGTCTAGTTCGCAGTCGGGCATGAAGCCCACTGAATTTCAAAGGCTTGTACTCGATCGATTTGATCAGATTGGAGCACAGTTTGACGTCATTAGGGACGACATTGCTAGGGTTAGCACCAAGGTCGACCAGTTAGAAACCCCTAGAGGTCAGGCTCCACATCCACAGTATGATGATCCCCCAGATGATCCCCGAAATACTCCTCCACCTCCTGAGAGACATGAGAGAGATGTACCTCGCCGAATCCCCCCTCCCCCGGCGAGAGGGAATCCCCATCATGCCTATGAGTACGGCAAGATCCAATGAGAAATCACTGTCCTCCCACTGAACCTCTCCCCCCAACTCACTTGGTCGTAGAGATCGTGCCCCACCAACACGATACTATTATGGTTATGACGATCAATATGATGACTCCCTTGAACCATGTCACGGAGTGACCCCGACCGAGGATGATATTACCTGACGCATCCGTATTGACGCATCATCCTTCGACGATCACCTGGACCTAAAGGCATCCGATGATTGGCTCATGGACATGGATCACTATTTTGACTAGTATGAGATGAGCAATGAGAGGCGTGTGCGGTTCGCCAAGATGAAGTTACTAGGGCAGACAGATTTACTGGATGAGCCTGAAGAGGTCTCTAAAGCGAGACGGATATTACCTCATCACACGATGGGATGAAATGAAGCAGCGGTTGAGGGATAAATACCTTCCCGCTTCATATCGAGATTAGCTTTTAGACCAGCTTTATGCACTTCAGCAGGGGAGCCTTTCCGTTGCTGAGTACATGTCGCGTTTTGATGAATTAGTGGTACGGTGTGATATATTAGAGGAGCACATTGCCACTGCATCCCGCTTTCGATCCGGACTCCGGGCTGAAATCTGAAGGGAGCTGATTCCCCATAGGATCGAGACAGTCGAGCAGGTTTTTCAGCTTGCACTCGAGTATAAGCAGTATTTACGCCTTGCTGTCCCGAGACAGGTCACCCATCGACCTGATTTCTCCATGCTTAAAAGACCCATCCCTATCACGACCAATGCCCCTGCACCACCTCGCATTCTCGTGGATGCCAAGGCGAAATCCATTGTCCCGGGAGGCCCCAAACCTGGGGGCGTCCAATGTTATTGATGTTATGGCAGAGGGCACATGGATGCGCAATGACCGACTAGGAATTTACTGATTGAAGAAGAGGGCGAGCCCGACACTGAGGCTGAGGACACAGCCGCCGAGGAGATTACGGTCGTAGTGGAGGGATGGGAGAGCGACACTAAAAGGTCGCTGGAGTTGGGAGTCCTCCGACGCCTTCTGCACATCCCTCGTGCCGAGGAGGATTTTCACCGAACTACGATTTTCTACAAGTATTTCCCGAGCGTAGGAGGTCCCTGCAAGCTCGTTGTTGATAGTGGTAGCTGCGTGAATATAGTCGCCAAGAAAGGCTTGGAGAGGTTGTAGCTTACAACCAACTCACACTCACATCTCTACCGCGTCCTATGGGTGGACAAATCCACCATCCAGGTTACACAGTGTTGCCTGATACCGATTCATTTAGTGTCCACTGAGGACAAGGTCTGGTGTGACGTTATCCCTATGGACGTAGTACATGTATTCATTGGGCCACCTTGGTTGTATGACCGTGACACCACGTGTTATGGTCAATCTAACACGTGTATTCTTCGATAAGGGGCGTAAGATTACCCTTACACCGGACCAGCTCAGGGACCCTCCCAAGGGCAAGGTCGACTCGTCCATTAATGCAGGGTCATCGAGACCTCTGCATATCTTGACTTCTTGAGAAGGGTGACTTTATGAGAGAGAGCATAGATGATGAGGTAATGTTTATAGTGGATGCCAACGTGGCTTCTGAGGCCCCTACAGACACTGAGATTATTGATTCGGACGTACGTCACTTGCTGGATGACTATTTAGATATTATGCACGAGGAGCTCCCCGATGAGCTTCCCCCATTGAGGGACATCCAACACGCGATCGATTTGGTCCTGGGGGCATCTTTGCCTAACCTACCCCACTATTGCATGAATTCGACTGAGCATGTCGAGCTGAAGCGGCAGGTCGATGATCTTCTTAGGAAGAATTTTATTTGTGAGAGCATGAATCCATACGCAGTTCCATCCCTTCTTACTCCAAAGAAGGACGGAAGCTGGCGCATGTGCGTTGATAGTCGTGCTATTAATAAAATCACGATGAAGTATCGTTTTCCCATACCCCGCCTCCACGACCTCCTGGATTTGATGCACAGATCTTCTCGAAGATCGACCTTGTAGTGGGTACCATCAGATTAGAGTTAGAGAGGAGGATGAGTGGAAGACGGCCTTTAAGACGAAGGATGGTCTATATGAGTGGCTAGTCATGCCAATCGGGCTTATCGAACGCACCCAGCACGTTTATGAGGATTATGACACAGATCCTACGACCCTACATGGGCAAGTTTTTGGTAGTGTATTTTGATTTCATATTGATATATAGTCAGGACCGCTCCGATCATTTGCACCACATTCGCCTAGTATTTGATCTCCTTCGAAAGGAGCATCTTTACATTAATTTGAAGAAGTGTTCGCTCTTATCTGTGCCTGTCCACTTCCTAGGGTATATAGTCTCTGCATCTGGTATTTCAGTTGACCATAACAAGGTCAAATTCATTCGTGAGTGGCATATTCTAACAACATTATATGAAAACCTTATCAGAGGCATATTCGAGACTTATGCGAGCTATGAGAGAATTGTGAGGGTGAAGATCGGAGGCATATTCAAGACTTATGCGAGCTATGAGAGAATTGTGACGGTAAAGGTCATGCCAAGGGAAGTGTTGGAAACTCCATGAAAAGTTGTTTGGAAAAGGAGCTAGTGTTGCACTTGCTTATCAACCATATACCATCTCCCCAAGCAGCCATAATCACTGAGTGTTGATTTCTTGAGATGATTATCCAAAACTCATGAAATCTGAACACAATTATCATCCTACTATCTAGTACTGACCATGCATCTTCCCACCTGCCTTTGGCTCACAACCTGATGGCATCCACTTCATTGTTTCAGCTCCATTGTTTCAGCTTCATTGTCAACTAAGGTCTTGTTTGGCCGGGCGGAAATCCCGCGAATGAAATCCGTGTGAAGTCCACCATGACCGCGGAGGCCTCGGCGCAGTCAAGATCCGGGGAATTTCCACGGAAAACCTTTTGTCGCAAGGAGGGATGCGCGTGACCGCACAGCCAAACGAGGCCTAGGCCACCGTTCTCTTCCAAGATTAGAATGTCTAGATCCTCGACTTAGTCGAGAATCTAGAATAGAATGTGAGCGTGTGAGTTAGGTAAACATAAAAGAGTGTCTTATGCTTTTGGGTCCACAAGTGTGCTTGAGAGACTATTGATCTAGTTCAAAGTGATGTTTAGGGTCCTCATCCAACTACTTTCCTTCATGGGTTTAAGTACTTCTCATCCAACTACTTTCCTTCATGGGTTTAAGTACTTCGATACTTTTACTGATGACTCTCAAGATGCACCTGGTAATTTCTGATGAAAAATAGTTATGAGCTTTGAAGTAACTTTTTTGCATTTTTATGCTTGAGGTCAAAACCTAGTTTGATAAATCTATTAAAGTGTTAGATAGTACTAATGCTCATTAATATAAAATCACTCTTCAAATTAGATTTTTATAAATTTTAATGTCATTCTTCTTCACACATCGTGTGCAACACAACATAATGGGATAGCGAAACATAAAAATCTCCACCTCTAAAAAGTCGCTCGAGCCACTATGTTTAACATGAATGTCCCCAAAATATGTTGAGATGATGTTGTGCTCGTGACTTTTTATCTTACCAATTGTCTCCATTATGTTCTAGCAAATGATACTTTATTTCAAATTGTATTCACTGATAGAGAACCATTATCTAAACAAATTGAAGAAATCATTGTATGAACAATCTCCTAGGACATTATTTGGGAAAATCTCATCAGCTTTGGAAAGATTTGGTCATACCAAATGTATGGTTGATCACTATGTCTTCAACAGACAAATAGTGCCTAGAAGTATTATTCTTGTAGTGTATGTGGATGACATTATCATATTTGCTAGTGATAAAGATGAGATTAATAATTTCAAAAGTTACCGTAGCCAACAATTTCAGACCAAAGACTTTGGCCAATTAAAGTAATTTTTTTTTTTTTTTGGGGGGGGGGGGGGGGGGGGGGGGGGGGGGGGGGGCATTGAAGTGGCTAGAAGCAAAGAACGAATTTGTCTTTTACAACACAAATATACCATGAATTTACTGGGAGATGATGGGATGTTGGGATGCAGACATGGAAAACCACATATGGATGATGATGTGAAGCTTATGAGGGATGAAGTAGCTAGGCCATTTATAATGATGTAGATAGACATAGAAGGTCGGATGCTAAATTAAATTATCTATCACTAGACAAAATATATCATTTTATGTTACTGTTGTGAGCCAATTTATGGCCACCCGAAGAGATTTTCAGATTGAGATATGACACCTAAAGTGTTGAATTGTTATATAAAATAACATACATGAGTATCATATCATGTTAAGTTTTTTAGATACCTAAAGGGTGCCTTAAGTGTTGAGTTGTTATATTAAAATAACATACACATGAGAATAGAAGAATACTATGATGTTGGCTGGGCAGGGTCAACTTTATGACACAGATCAATTACCAGTTATTGTGTGCAAACAGGAGGGAGCATGGTAAGACAGATTATTATTAGATCTAATTATGAGTCTCAATACAAAGCTATGATTCAAGCCACATGTGAATTAATCTGGATCAAACAACTCCTGAATAAATTAAAACATGAATGTGCCCACCGAAAAAAATAAATGCGCCTAGACAAGAATTTTTTCAACATACCAAGTCATATCTATGTTTAGTGATTTAACAATTGATTAAAAAGACGATGTTTTAAATGTCCTCTGACATGCTGTTTTTTAGGGGAAAACAATATTTTTTCTAAAAAACTAAATTATTTCATACTTACAATTAATATGTGTTATACTTACAATTAATTTTGTTAATTATTTTCACTATATTTTCTTATTCTTATTACAAAAAGGGTTAAAACTTTCAAAACGTTTATTAGTTAAAAAACATTTAACATAAATTTATTAATCTTGAAAAGACTTATGATCAATCAAACATATTTAACTTTTAAATCTTATTTCTTTGATATAAAACTTAGCATTATCGAAATAAATTATTCTATAATATTAAATATATTTTATAATATATCTATTTGTATTTGTAAATAATATCCAATATCTCTCATAAGTCTCCGACATTTAAAAACTCAATCTGACATGTTGCTGACAACCGATATTTACAACCTAGAAAAAAACACAGCTTACCAGTTGGAAACCATGACTTCCGTCAATCAGCAGTAATGCAAGATCAGCAAACTTTGCAGCATCAATCATGCCATTGATATCATTTGGGCATTCCACAAATTGTACCCTCCTTTGCTTACCTATAAAAACAACAAATGTATTTTTAATTTCATTGTCAGTACTTAGTAACTTTTATATAAGTACTTGGATGCCAAATTGATAAATGAAAATGAGGGCATAGTCTCAACCCTTATTTACAAACCTGATACTACAGTTATTGGACCTCTAACCTCTAATAAATTTTGTCTGGTGAAATGCTTCACTAGACATTTTATCAAGAGTGATTTACCAACCTGAAAAGAAAAACTTAAAATATTAGGAAGCTACCGTCCAAGTTTAGGTCATAAGTTTACTAAATTTTAACTTTATTTTTGTTAGCATTAAGAAAGTACCATTGGAGGTCCTTGCACCACAACTACATATGGAGGTGGTTCCCCAATTGAATGATCAATAGTAGGAAAATGAAGCCTACGCTGTTCCTTTTCCGCGGCACGAGATTGCAACCGCTTGGCTTTAACAGATGAACTAAAAGCAAATGCCTAGAAGAAGGATGGTATGGATTACAAAATGTTTCATGAAGCAATTGGATAGTACCAATAATGCACTTGGGTACCATAATGATGAAATTAATGAATGTGCTTGGTCATATGGAAGCATATAACAGGAATAAAACACATTACAATCGGAGCAATGAAAATCAAATGAATAATGAATGTACAAAAGAATCCAAATTGTCAACACTTTGCATAGATGAAACCAGCACAGTTAAAACACATTATACTTATCCATCTTAGAGAATGAGCCTCAAAAAATTCATGGATAACTCATGATCTTTGTTCTTCATATGTATTTATTTTAAATTTCTATGGGATCTTAAGCTAAGAGTAATAACTCACCTTGCAATCACTCATCGGATGAAGATATTGACCTCAGAACTTTCATTTAAGGATAGTTTGTTTCATTGTAAGTATCCGTGATTGAGTCTCACTTTCAAAATTGAGTTTTCTAGAAGTGAACTCAAGTTTGTTAGGTTGAAACTAGATGGAACTAAGTTATTACTCTTTGTTAAGATAATTTGTACAAAGACTCATACATTGGCCCAATTAAGAGCTCATTACTTCCTTATGTGTTAGTCTCACATCTTAGAACGGAGATAGACTCTACTTCTTCTTCCTAAATAAATGTACAAAAACTTGTAACCATGTATGCTTTTATGAGGAATTAATTAAATATATATATTTCTCTCTCTACTTCCGTGATATTCTACATGGAATCAGAGCAATGTGAATCCTGAAGCATTTTTTATCGCGCTATCGCTCACGGCTTGAGCCCCCGCTCGCCTTTCCTGCACCTCCCGCGGACTCGATCATTCTAACCGTTTCTCTCCTCTGAGCTCTCTGCGTGGCTCTCTCGTCCCCCCTCCCCCTCTGCTGCCTTTATAGGCTTTCACGGTGTGTGTTGGGACCTGCCGCCGCCACCCTACTATACGCCAGAGTTCGTGCCAATTCGCCTCAGCTCCCGTTGTCTGTGAACTCGTTGCATCGAGTCCACTGCTTGCCTCTCTCGTCGAGCCTCGTGCAGACTTACCTCTGTGATCGTTGGGCCTTTCATGATCATCTGTTCGTAACCGTGTTAGCAAAGCCCACATATTTTGAGCTCGACGATCTCCTTCAGTGACCAATGTATCCACGCAGGGCCTTCTCCTGGAAGCTTTCCCTTCTGGCCGCGTCTCCTAAGAGTCCGCCACGACTACTCTGCCCGCCGAGCATATTCTGGCTGCGTCTCCTCTGAAGACCAAGTCTGCCTGCAACACTCCTCTGCCCGCAGAGCATCCTCTGGTCGCGCCAAGTCTGCCCGCAGAGCATCCTTTGAACGCCAAGCTCTTCTGGTCGCGCCTCCTCTGCCAATAGAGCTTCTTATGGCTGCACCAAGTTTCCCAGTAACACTCCTATGCCCGCAGAACTTCTTCTAGTCGTGCCAAGTATGCCTGCAACACTCAGGTGCCTCTCTTGCGGCCCTCTCTTGTTGCGGCCTCTTGCCAGTGCTCGCCTCACATTTTGTTGCCTTCCTCTATCCCTCGCGGTTTCTCCTCTCTCTTTGCAAGTCATGAACTTGAATGATTCCCCATCTCTTCTGACATGTGCCACGACTACTCTTCCTAAAATTCGAGATGAGTTCTGGATCACCACTATCTCTCTTAGCGGCAGGAAGAATTTTGTCAAGTGGGTACACTCGGTACGCCTTGTTCTCCAGACCACAAAGGGCTTCTTTATCATCTTTCTAAGGCCCAACCTACTGAGCCCACCGAGGAATGGCTCCGCGATGATGGGCGCGTACAATCATAGATTCGGAATTCTATGGACAGTGAACCATATCATATGGCCATGTATCATGAGACGGCCAAAGACATGTGGGATGAACTTCACACCCTGTATTATGGCAAGGATAATCGGCAACACCTGTTCGCCATCTTCACGGACCTCTAAGCTCTTGAACAAGGGGTGGATGACAACCCGACCTCCTTTGTTGAGCGGCCAAAACTCTCATCGAGGCATGAATTCAACATCAGCCTCCTACGTTCAATCTCGTCGCCCAACGTGCTCAGAAAGAAGCTATTGGCATCTCCATGATGATGGCATGTGTCCCTCCACATCTCCACAGCGTCTGTGCCAATATCCTTTCTTCCCCCACCATTCCCTCCCTCTCAAATGTGTGCTCCATGCTTTTAAAGGTGACACCGCCCCCCGATGCTCCAGAGACTGTCTCTTCGGCTCTTCTCCAACACTCTTCTGTTGCTCACCCCACTCCTCCACCGGCTCGTAGAGCTCGCACTGGCTCTCTGGGAGGGGTACCAACGGTCGAAATCGTTCCAAGTGTGCTTATTGTGGTCGGGATGGTCATCTTGATGCCACTTGCTATCATAACATGGTATGCCTCCAACAGGATGCCTCCATTGCGATCAATGCTCCTTTCACCACCCGCACAAACATTGATATCTTGAGCACCCAGCTACAACATCTTCAGTCATTCTTTTGGCTCTGTTGTGTCTATCTCTAATGACGGTATACACCACCCCAGTTTGCGGCTCTGGCGATGTGCCCCTGACATCATCTCTCTCATTTTGCTCAATTCTTCATGTTCCGGGCTCTCCTTTTAATCTTTTTTCTGTTAGTTGTCTTACTCAAGACCTTGATTGCTATGTAACTTTTTATTCCTCTTCCTTTGTTGTGCAGGATCAACAGACATGGAATATCATTGATAAAAGGCGACTGTCTAACGGGCTCTACACTATGGACGTTTCCCCCACAGTTCTCTCCTTCGTTATTTTTGTTGATTGACATCGGCGTCTCGGGCATGCTCCTCTCCCGATTCCCAAGAAAGCTCTTCCGGATTTATCCCTCACCGACTTCACCTGTGAGTTTTATATCTCTGGCAAATAACATCATTCTTCTTTTCCCACTCATTGTACTTGGAGCAGTGCATCTTTTGCTTTAGTTCATTTTGATATTTGGGGACCTTATAAAAAGCTATTGTTTCTAGTTATCATTATTTTCTTACATTTATTGATGATTACTCTCGCATGACCTGGTTGTATTTACTTTGAGATCGCTCTGAACTAACTCGTGTGTTTCGTACTTTTATTGCTGAGACTCGTACACAATTTTCCATCTCTATTAAATCTCTTCGGACCGATAATGCGCGTGAATATACGAGTCACGCGTCAAAATTTTTGTACTTAGTTCGATATCATTCATCAAACGTCTTGTGCTTATACACCTCAACAGAATGTTGTAGCTGAGTGCAAGAACTGTCACCCCTTGTGGTTGCTTGCTCACTTATGTTTCAAATGCAGGTTCCCAAGCTTTGTTGACATTTTGCGGTTTCAACCACCTGATATCTCATCAATCGCATGCCCTAGTCTATTCTCAACTTGCGACTCCCTTCGGTCTTCTCTTCCCATCCACACCACCCTTTCCCGTGATGCCTCGCGTCTTTGGCTACGCCTGTTATGTTCACTGCTTTGACCCCTCTACAGACAAACTTGCTCCCCGAGCTACCAAATATATGCTCGTTGGATATTCCCGAACTCAAAAAGGTTATGTTTGCTATTCTCCTGTCGATTGTGAGCTAGTTACATCTGCGGATGTGACCTTCCTCGAAGACCAGCCTTTTCACTCCTTACCTACGGCCTCTCCAACACCTCCTACACTATTGTGCCATGTCGTTCCTGTCATCTCTACTCCGCTCCTTCCCATACCAACAACCATACCCTCCAACCCACCTCCTCTTCGTGTGTACACTCGTCTCCCTCCTCGTTCAGATGCGCTGCTGCAGTTACACTCTGCTGATGATGCTCCGCGGAATGTTGATCCGACACCGGCTTCTACTGCTCGCCCCTGTCTAATTACGATTCATTGCAGACACATTTGTCCCCCTCACTATGATGCTTATTGGTTCCCTGGCTAGCATTCCCCTAAAGGTGATGATTGATAGTGGGGCCAGCCACAAATTAATCTCCCCGCGCCTGGCGATACAACTCGGCATTCGCCCATCTCATTCCCTCCTCTCGTTGTTTGCTTGGGCAATGGTCGACGGCCGCTGCGCAACCACTGGGGACCTCTGTACGAACCTACACACGACTGTGAGCCTCTGCCCTCTCCGCGCAGATTTCTACTATTTTGAGCTCAGTGGTCTTGACGATGCGTTTTTCTCAAGTCGGAGTCCCGTTCCTCTTAGAAGGGGAGGCATCCTTTTCCCATCTGTCGGCAGCACCTCATCCTCCTCAACAGCATGCGACAGTAGATTATGCCGCATATCTGTGGCGCGACATCGAGACGACCCGACCGGACACCCCTCCAGTATCCCAGTTGCAGTGCGTACCGGTACTTGCTTCTTCCTTGAGGAAAAGGAGAATTTTCGAAAAGATGGCACTATTACGAAGACGAAGAAGAGTAAGGGACGAAGACACGACACATAAGTCGATGTCGTCGGGGCAAGGCGACGTGGACACAGATCCCAACTCGATGACGGACGTTCGCTAGTAGTGCGCACGGGTGTAGCTCAGTCGTCAGTCTCATCCTTTATTATTGCACATGTATTTCGGGTCGTGGGTTATTTATCGTTTGCCCTTGCGGACTTTGGAATGAGGTACTATATAAGCTATATGTATTTCTCATTTGATCCATCTTGGAAGTATGGTGAAAATAGAACCCTAGGGATTTTTCTCTTCTCCTCCTCTCTTTTTCCTTCTCTTCTCTCCTTTTTCCCCTTCTCTATCTTGGAACCACCGACTACGTAACAGTTGCATTACTTTTAACAAGAAATTTTAGATAAGACAAAAGAGAAAGAACGTTTGGGATATTTTCTTTTTTTATTAATGCATGGGTGATAGGTTAACTGAAGGACCAAAGCGAAAATTCTTTTAAATGAAGAATTCTAGACATGAGATATGATATGAAGCACCTTCATACCTTATGATATGTGCATAATCTACTCTGTACTTAATTATAGAGATCTAATTTATTAGATAAACATAGAATATTATAACATATACTATACAAGGTAAATATGTTATATCATGGCAATCAAAAAGTAGAAGAAAGAAATAATCACTTCCTCATGAACAATCAAGCAGATTGTTTAGAAGTGGCTTCCTCCACTTCCACTTCACGAAGTGAGAAACATCACTTCCTTTTACTTGATAAAATCAATCAAACAAACCCTTGGTTTAAAACATATGCATCACAGATTATCAACAAAAAATAGTACCAATATTTAATCAATGTGTGCCTTCATGTGCTACATGCAAAAGAATTAATACACAATAGTGAAAATTTAATCAATGTATCCATTCATTTTTTCACATGCCAAAAGGTGTTTACACTTGACTGTTACATACAAAGTGCTTATAGATCACAAAGAAACTATTCATACCTTTGGATTATGTTGTTTTCCATCACCAGAAGTACCTTGCTTCTTATTGGAGGACTTCTCCTTCTTCTTTGCAGACGCACCAGATTGTGATGTCCTATGTGCTTTATGGTTCTGCTTTTCGGTAGAACTCACCCCCATTTACTCTAACTCTCTCCCTCTCTAATATACAATATATACACGATTTCTGTAAAACATGATAGCGAATGAGTAAGAAAATAGCTAAGATAAAATGCGAGTTAAATCACTTTTATTAAGTATTACCTTAATAAAACGATTTAGGCCAGAAAAAGAAGATCCAAAAATTGGAAGGAGAAACAAGAAACAGATAGTTGGGGAGATAGATTAGAACTTTACTCAGGCTACGGGCAGGGTTAGCAAGTCATATTACCTCATGATTCCGTTATGTCACCGTCAAAGCATTAAGATTATTAAATTGACGCAGCCGACTAATCAATTTGATAAACGTTTAAGTAAAACATGTGGAAATTATAGCCTATAGTTAAATCCATCAAAACAAGAAATATTCGCAAAATTAGGATCCAAAATAGCTATCAAATTATTCTCTTATAACAGCATAACATAACTATAGAATCTTACACATTTACATGTTAAATAATCATGTTCTAAACACTTTAGAATTGGAATACTATGAAATTGCAAGTGAAAATTCCAAAAATATCTCAGTAGCATTCTTTTAGGCATAAACACTCAGTTAAATTGGTCTTATTCTGTAGGCAAATTAAAGAGGAATTACCGCTCTATGATATTAGAATTTACTACTTTTAACCCAAACCAAGTATGAACAACTTAAGGGTGCGTTCGTTTGGTAGGTTTTGATTCACAGAAATTGGTTTTGGCCGAAAACCTACGGCGCAGAGGTTTTGGAATTGGGTCAAAACCAATGTCTGTGTTCGTTTGCAGGAAGGTTTTCAGTCACAGGAATTGAATATTCCAATATTCTTGTTCGGTTGCAGGATGGAATTCAGAGACAGGAATTGATATTTGAAAATCAAAAAATAAATTATTTTACACCAGAAGTGCTATAACAGATATATCATATATGGCAAAATCAAGAAATTATAGCATAATGTTTTCATAGCTAAAACAAACAATAAAACATAGCTACAACACCAAACTGGAATTCGATACACAACAACATAAAACATAGATAAAAGAGGTCCGTCATACAGTCATGCATAGTTTTGGTTACTGAATCCGATACAAACAATAAAAGACACAAACACCAAACTATTCGCCTAGAATAGCTCTTTTTCTCATATTAATTCTTTTTCTCCTATGGAACTCGATCAAAGTATCCATCTACGATACATAATAAACAAACACATAAATACACATACACACAACCATAAACACATACACACACAATAACCACAACCATAAACAACACATTCAAACACAACATTCAACACAAACAAACACACACTCACAAACAACAAACAAACAACACACACACAAACAAACAACACACTCAGCCATAACACAAACAGCCACAACATTCAACACAAACAAACAACACACAAACAACAACACAAACAAACAAACAAACAACACACACACACAAACAAACAACACACAAACAACCACAACATTCAACACAAACAAACAACACACACACAAACAACACACAAACAGCCAACACACCACACATTCAACACACACACATTCAACACAACACAACACACTCAGCCATAACACACATTCAACACACAAACAACACACATTCAACACAACACACATTTAACACATAAACTAGGAACAAGAAAAAATTATACAACCACAAATACAAACACATAAACTAGGAACAAGAAAAAATTATACCTAGTTGAAGGTGGGTCAAATGGGAGGAAGAAGCCCTTGTAGGTTGGAGGAAGAAGCCCTTGTAGTTTGGAGGAAGAAGGTCCTGGTTCGGCCGATTAGGTCGCCGGCGAGGAAGAATCGCAGTGTCGAGCGAGCGGCAAAACCGGAGGAGGAAGGCTCAAGACTTCTCGTCGCCGGAGGAGGAAGGTTCACGCGTACTCGTCGCCGGAGGAGGAAGGCTCATGCCTTCTCGTCGCCGGAGGAGGTAGGCTCAGTCGCCGGGAGAAACCCTTGGCGCTGTCGTCGCCAGCGGTCGATTTGTCGCAGAAGAAGGGGGCGATGTCGAGCGGCGCTGTGTGTCGAGTGAGCGGCAAAACCGAGCAAAAAGGCTGGGCTTTGGGAATAGGCGATTTTCTAATATCTTAAAACTTATAGGTTTCGGCTGAAAACCAATGCCCACGTCATTTTTTGCCAAACGAACAACGGAATTGGAATTGGGAAACCCAATTCCAATTCCGCTGTGCCAATTCTTGCCAAACGAATGCATCCTAACCGACATAAAATTTAACCCTTGAAAGTGCCCATCACACAACCAACAGCTAATTCAAAAGATTCCAATCATCATTGAACTTATAATTAATATAAACATTTGTGTTTAGCATAGAAAAAAACAGTTGGAGAAGGAAGAATACGGAGAATATTATTTGAAGCGAAGCTGTCACACCAGCGAGTGAGTACAGATGACATAGAATTAAAGTTCTTTTCTGAAACTAGCTATTCTAAGAGGGGAAAACGGGAGGCAATAGGAGAAGGGAATCCTCGCTCCGGTTACATGATGTGCCGGAGAACCGAGGCCGGGCAGAGGTATAAGAAGAATGGAAATAAAAGGAAAATGAAGAAGAGCTACAGAATCAATACCTGCAAGACGTCGCCAGAGGAGATGAACGGCGAAGAATGGTCGATTTGATTACCGATTATTTATGGACGGCTTGTTGTAGATATCGGCGTAGGGAACTTCGACGGAGATCGTCTTCAGAGGTGTGCTTCAGTCGGCGTCGTCGATTCAAGGTAGACTGACGATGCCCTAGTGTGATAAGAGCGGAAGTAGCGGTGGCACGCGGGAGTTGGCACGGGTGTTCGCGAGCGGCGGGATGGGGGAGAGAACGAAACACGGGGGTTCGCGAGGGAGGAAAAGAGAAGAGGAGCGGCTGCGGGTTTATGTTTGCCTCCTAAATCTAACGGTTGTTATATTATGAAGTCAAATCCTACGAAGTCAAATCCGACGGTCCGAATTTTTTTAGTTAATTTTGAACTCATTATATATATAATTGGTTTGGAGTGTCCGAATCTTTCTGATTTCTCCTCTCCCTCCTTGGACAATGAGATGTGTAGATCGAGGGTCTGTTTGGAATGGTGGTGGTCGTTCTGAACGCAGTAGTTACGAACCGTTATCCGTTTGCAGCGGTGTTTTTTGCTTCAGTGAGTTTGGACAAAAATGCCATCATAATGAAATATTGAAATATTTGTTTGGCATGACAACGTATGACCGCCACCAAGAAAAAAACTAATTTTGAACATAAAGTGGATGAAGTTCCTTAGGTGAGGTCGGGTGTTGACGAACGAAGGTTCATAACCACTGTGTTTACGACCAATGTCACTAGGGGTGCAACTCGGATTGATTCGGTTCGGTTCGGTTCCACCCAAAACAAAGAACCGACCCATATAGATTCGGTTCCAAATTTTTGGAACCGGAATGAACCCACGGTCCTAAAGTATAGAACCGGATCCAAACCGTTCACATCGGTTCGATTTGGTTCCGGTTCGTTTCTCGGTTCTAATAATTAAAAAAAAATACTCTTTCAACACATGATTCTTTGACGTGCAACTACCAATGTCTCAAAATAATTGAATCATGGTTTTATCTATAACATTGAAGCTATACAACTACAAGAGTTTAAAAATTATTTTCTTTAGTCATACGACTATATTCCAAAATCATTTTCATGTATTAAGTCATACGACTATAATCAATGTCTCAAAAAAAATTCTTTAACATTGATTTTCGGTTCTCGGGTCGGTTCTGGGTACCCGACCTGTGGAACCGAGAACCAAACCAAATTGTCGGTTCTGATATTATGGGAACCAGGCCCGAACTAAACCTAATTGGAACCGATCCAATTCTCAATTTTTCGATTATTTTGCCCACCCATAGCTGCCCAGCCGTGCCACCATACCAAACAGGCCCCGAATGAGTTCATCGCATAATTTGAGAGCCTTCCCAAAATTAAATTGAACTTATTATTCAGGTGAGAGTTTTCCATTTTTTTTAATTTTAGAAATAGCACATGAGTATATCTATACTAATATATAAAGAAATCTCTTTATCGGTGTAATGCCCAGCCAATTAATATCGATCGTTCGATAAGGAACTGAGATTAGGGGGCGCAAAGTCCCATATTTAAATTTTATGGTGCATTCTGCCAAAATAGAGTAATTCTAGAGTGCATTCTGCCAAAAAGACGTTTTATATATATATATCCATGGGAAACTAAATGCGTGGTTTTTTTAATAATGAATCTTGTATAATTAATATTTCTCTATAAGGGTTCGTTCGTTCGGACGGAATTGGCTTTCTGGAATTTGCATTGAAGATTAGAAATCCAATTCTAATGTTCGGCGCAACGGAATTTAAGCTGATATTAGTTTTCATGTGAAAACTCATGGCTTTAGCTATAAACTAAAAAATCAAATATCCAATTCTTACCTCAGCTCATGGGTTTCCGCATAATCGAATGTTTTCGCCAGTTTTTCGACCTACGAGCGCGTTTTTCGCCCGGGCGTGCATTTTCTTGCAGGGTGTGTTTTTCAGCCGGGCACGAGTATTTCGGTCGGGGGCGTGCTTTTCGACCGGACGTTCATTTTTCTCCCAGACGGACATTTTTCGCCCGGGAGCGCGATTTATCGCTCGAGCGCGTGTTTTTCACACAGGCGCATATATTTTTCTCCCGGGCGGTCGTTTTTTCGGCCGACCGGGTGTTTTTCGGCCTGCCGGACATTTTTCGCCCGGGCGCTCTTTTTTCGCTCGGGCGCGCGATTTTCGCCTGAGAGCGTGTTTTTCGACCCGGGCACACATTTTTTGACCAGCGCGAATTTTTTTATTAGTGCGCACGTTTTTCAGTCGGGCGCACATTTTCGTTCGGGCGAGCGTTTTTCAGCCGGGCGCGTGTTTTTCGCCTGGAAAAAAAATGCGCACCTGGGCGAAAAAATTACGCTTGGGCGAAAAACGCGCGTCTTAAAACATATTATGCAATTTAATGACTTCGGCGCTAACCCCTATTTTGAGTTTTATAAAATTATTGTATAATGTCAATTTCAATACCAATTTCATCATTCAGCCGAACAGCTTTTGTACCTCAATTCCAATTCTGTTGACTGAATTCAATCTTAAACCCTAAACAACAAAATTGGAATTCTGTACAAAGCCAATTCATGTAGATATTGATTTTCGTCGAAAAATCAGTTCCGTTCAAACGAACGTACCCTAAGTTTCACTTCTAACTAGGAATGCATTCACTCAAAATAACTATAGTGAAGAAAATTAAGTATGCATGTCTTGCTTTTTAAAGCTTAAACTCAAACTGAAGGTGAAAGTTTCATCTTTGTAGATTATGAAATGTCTAGAGTTAATATGAAATTACGACTCTGTTTGACTCAGTTGCAGCGGCTGAAGAAGCAGTGGTGGAAAAATCTACTATTTTAATAGAATGGTGGAAAAAATAATGAAACTGTTTGGAAGATGCCATTTGTAGAATTGTTTCCAATTGGATTTTATACTCTATTTTCTAGTGGATTCATAAAATTTCCTTCAACCTGTTCTATTTTCCAGTGGATTATACATGTCGAGTACAAGCCCCGAATCATAAGGAAGCTCCTCAACAACAATAGGATAAATTAGTAAGATTACGACTAAAGATAGGGCGCAATGGCGACAAATGATCCATATAGCCGACCTCACTATGGTGGGATAAAGGCTTGAGTGCTGTTATTGTTGTGTCATAAAAAAAGTTAAGCCCATGCTTGAATTTTACAAGCAAAATGATATCAAATTATCTACTAAGTTGTTAAAACAAATTATTATTCGGAAGGTAATTGATTTTAATTTATTATAGAATGTATGTTTGGCACGACAATGGGTACGACCGCCGCCAAGAAAAGAAAACTAGTTTTGAAGATAAAAGTGGATGAAGTTCCTTAGGTGAGGTCGGACGTTCACGAACAACGGTTCATAATCACCGCATTCATGACCTCAACCGCCGCGCTAAACAGAGCCTAAACGTGTGTAGAAAGAATGTGTTACCCTCATGCATTTGCCGGAGGAGCTACTTCTCGTCGGGACCACCAGAGCGCGCATATGAAGACCGCCGTGATTATTTTTGTAATTAACTTGGATTAATTAATTGATTAATATTAATCAATGAATATTCATTAGATTAATTAATTACTTAAATCATTTTGTATTTCCTTATATGGTTACCCTCCCTCATCTATATAGATGGAGGGGTTTAGGTTTTAAGGGTATCTTGAATGTTGTAATTGAATTGGGCTCTCTTTGGAGGGAAGATCCGTCTTGGCCGGAGCTTGCTCCGGATTGTATCTTGTGCTCTTTTTCAATTAATATATGAGGATAACATTATACCAGCCTCGAAAAATGCACTAGTTACAGAATGTTAGTGATGCAGGACGGGCATCACCACCCGACTGCCACCCTGGATACCTGGCGTCCCACCACAGCTCAGGGGTCCCACCGGGAGTCCACCCGATGAGCCTTATCAGGTCCCGCGGACCGTACACCCCGACCCATCCCCGGTCCCACCACAGGGCCGATAGGTTGTTGAGGTCAAGGCTCGATCCCCCGACCTTGATAAAGAGTCCTTAGGCGGACTCTCATCACCAACTGAGCCCTGGCCTCAACAACCTATCGGCCCTGTGGTGGGGCCGGGGATGGGTTGGGGTGTACGGTCTGCGGGACCTGATAAGGCTCATCGGGTGGACTCCCGGTGGGACCCCTGGGCTGTGGTGGGATGCCAGGTATCCAGGGTGGCAGGCGGGTGGTGATGCCCGTCCTGCATCAGTTAGAAAAATGCATGATTTACGCCGCGTGCATAATTAGAAAAAATGGGCATTTACCGGGACCTCCCCTCCAAGTTTGCAAAATTACAGATTGCACCCCTCTTATTATTGAAATTACGAAAACCTCCCTCAATGTTACAAATTAAAACATAACATTTACCTCACCTGAAGTTCACATTTCATAGCATTCATGCACAAAAATACCTCGTTCGGAGTACTTTTTCCAGGGGGGGGGGGGGGGGGGGGATTTTGTGCATGGATGTTATGAAATATGAACTTCAGAGGAGATAAATGTTATGTTTTATAACATTCAGGGAGATTTTTGTAATTTCAATAATAAGAGGGGTGCAATATGTAATTATGCTATCTTCCCGGGAAAGTTTTGGTAATTATTCCTTAGAAAAAATGATAAACACAAGATAGCATGGATGAATATTATTACGAGTATAACAACAACCACTCTAAACAAGGACGACAAATGATACATTATTTACAAACACATCAAACATATGTACATTGTTACATGATAAGAGACCAAAACATTTCCCATTCATTCAAACTATGCAGCACAAGGGAAACATAAATAGTAATAAAAAAGAGTGAAGCATAGAAGAACACTCCTCCCTCCAAATTAGGATCCTCATCAACAATCATGATGCAATTATTAACCTCGACCGTCGGATCAATTCCTTTTTAATTTCAAAATCAGACAAATTTTGAAAATTGATCAGAACCAATCCAAGCCACACAATAATTTGGATGGCTGGGATTGATAGAGCAGAACAGGACTTAACCTCTCTCATCACCCACCCAATTATCCTTCTGCTTAGGACCTGTGGGGCCTTCCTCACCATACAGCTCAATGGGAAGCTTGTCAAAAACACTTTCCACTGAAAATCTAAGATTAACAGGTAAATACCTAATAATCCTATCTAGTTCTGACCTGGAGTTGTATACTATAGTTGGCCCCCATTCTCTCATGAACTGCAACCAGCAGGGCTCCGGCACGGCGTCGCCGAGATACTCGGCAGCGATTATCTGATAATTAACACTCGAATCCACGAACAATTTGCTCCGCGCCGCATCGTTGCTAATCCCGATCCCCAGCTTTTCCACTCCTTGGAGATAAGTTCCGGGGTGCGGGAAGCTGGCATGCCCGCTCCTCGAAGAATAAACGATCGCCCGGTTTCCCTCGACGAACTCTAAGCCGGAAGCATCCACCCATTCGCCGCCGCTGTGCTGAGAAAAATATAGGCTCGAGAGCTCGCCGGCGAAATTGCTGATCCTAAGAGTGAAATGCTCCCAGTCCCCCACATGCTGCCCAATTCTTTTGAGAGGGAAATTCAGCAATCCAATCTTGAGGTTGGCAGGGCCATTGAATGGGCAAAACACCCACATCACAATATCTGTGAAGATCCCTCCAAGAGCTGGCTTCACATGAATGTACAATTCCGCGCTCTCTAAACTCCCCCGCTTGACACGGTCGCCGGCGGGCAAGTCGATCCAGTATTCCCCGTCGTTGTCGCCACCGCCTGGCAGATTTGAGCCTCTGGCGTCAATGGCGTGCGCCTCTTTATCGCCTTTCTTGCATAAAACGGCGCCATTGCTGAAAAACCATGGCACAGACGAAGGCAAGTAGATTTCTTTTGGATGGAAGAAGACAGTTGGCCCATAATGCTTGATGAGAGCATGGATCTGTTCGAGATTCGGCATGGAGGATAAGGACTGATCGAGGTTCTTCAAGCACGAAATGCTGAGTTCGCCATCAAAGTCGCAATTTGTGCTGCAGAAAAATGTGCCCACAGGAGCTCCTTTGGACCAAATACCTCGATCAGAAGGCCTCGTATTCCAAACGGAAAACTGAATGTCTAGACTACTTGATTCGATTTTAAGAATGTCTTCATGACACTCGCAAGGTTCGACGAGATCGGCTCGAACACACCTCACTTCCGCAGCAGATGGTTTGGTCGAGTCCCCGGTGACCACGAGACCGACGGATTTATAACCTTCCGGAGGACATGGACGCCAAAAGAATCCTGATTCGACGTCAGAATCCTTTTCCCGGTTTGTCGAACACCAGATAAGTGTATAGTCGAGCGGTTTTTGAAGGGGAGGGAGTCCCATGTTCTTGGAGTTGAGAACTGGTCTTGCTGCAAGAAGAAAGCCTTGGAAGGGTTGTTCAGTTGACTGGCCATAATGACCAAGGCAGGAAAATCCATAAGGAATTTCAACAGGTTTGTAGAAAGCGGCTCCACTGTTCTTATTTTCCGACGGGTAGCTCCAAATTCTCTCGAATTTGGAAACCTTCACCACCTCTATTTCTCCCAAGCATATGCTTCCAGTTGCGAAGTCATTTTTTCCTGAGCAAAACAAGAAATGAAAAGTTTATTCAATTTGTTGTTTGATCAATAATAATAATAAGCATCGTGGTTCATAGCAAAAGGCGATAAATCTGAAAAATAATACAAGATCTGTTGACGCTAGGAAAACCCTGACCTCAAGATTCGGACCGATGCAGCCGGAGACTACTTGCCAAGCGGCTCGAAGAGATGGCTTGGCGGGCAACTATGAGGAAGCTAGAAGAGCAACAAACATGACCCCAGGTGCCACGGCAGGGAGGTCCCACCACGTACCCAGAAGCTCCGAAGAGACTTCCCCTCCAAGACCAAAAATGGCCGAGCAGGGTACAAGGAAGGCACCGACTTGGCTAGTACCGGGAGTAGCGGCCAAGTGCGACAGGTTCCAGAATGCAAGAGCAGGGTTTCAAGAGCTCAAGTCCAGGTGCCAATCCAAGTACCCCTGGGGTCCTATTTATAGGAAAACCAAGGGGTAGGGGGTTTTTATAGCCCAGCCCCTGCCCGGCGACTAGCGACATTGAGGCGATCTCCCCGGGCAAATGGGCGAGTATCACATATGGTCGCCCATCTTTTGGCGAGTATCCGGGCTACTCGCACGAGTGCGCCCCTAATCGCCTACGCTTTCTTCTGCTCCTATGCTCGACGAACTCTGGAAGGCTGCGTTCGACGAACTCGTCTACTACTCCTGTTGGCCGACTTTGTCTTGGTATCTCGGATTGCTGACTTTTGTGTTGACCTTTTAAATTTGACCTTTTGACCACGTGGCTTGGAGAGGGCCCACCCTCGGAGAATGAGGGTTGTACACAATCTCCGCTCTTTGCGAGTAACGTAGTTGCTCGGAAAGAATCATCCAACCGTCATTCGACGACCAGGCCTTCTTGCGAGTATTGATTGATAATCGGCATCCTGCTGGTTGACGCTCTGGCTCTATATATAGAGGGGGAGGGGTCTCTGAGGGCACGACTTGTCTGATCTCGCTCAAGATGTCACGCAGTATTGCTGAGGAAGCTGCCGCTGATTTGGCCGAGCTCGCTAGTCTGCTGCCACCGTCGCGGAAGCCTGCTCGCGACGCCGATCTTGAGGACTTCCTCGCTTCTAGGAAGAGGAAGAGGCTGGAAAAGAAGAAGGAGAAGAAGAACAAGAAGAAGAAGAATGCCGACGCCCCTGAGAATGTCGCTAATTCTCAGGTCGGCCCGACCCAGCAGGTACTCGCCGACCTGGGTCTCGGCCACTCGGGCGGCTCGACTGCTCCTAATCCTCCTGAGTCGAATGTTCCCCCGGAAGCGAGTACGGCTGGAATCTCGGCCCAAGTTCAAACTGAACTCCCTCCTTTACAAAGTGAGAGCTACTTACTCGCCGTTATTCTGGTTTGAGTCGCCTGCCTTTACTGGCGTGTTTCTGATGCTCTTGGTACTATCTCGTAGGTCCGCCGCTCACCACTGCTCAGGAGGAGTCTTTGACCGCTATTCCTCTGCGATCATCACCTATGATCTCGCCCAGGACTGGGGAGGGTTCTCGCCGCGGCGGCGCGGTTCGGATCCTTCATAGCTCCCTTCTGGAGAAGAGGTCGTCGAGCGAGCATAAGGCTCCTTTGACGAGCAGCGCGCCTCTATTGCCACCGTCTTCCAATCCTTCGGAGCTGGCGAGTAGCTCGCAGCTGCCCGTTGAGAAGCTTCCTCCACCTCCTCCGTTCCCTCCTCCTGCCGATATACAGGGCGATCAGCGCCATTTGTCTTCTGCAGTTCCTTCAACCCATCTGGGGGAGTCCTCGCGCCGAGGCGGGGTTGGGGGTTCTTCTGGGCCCTTCGCCCCAAGGGGGGGAGGGCGACCAATGGATGGTCGCGGCCGGGGGGAAACTCTTCGCGACAGGGAGCCCTCTGCCGGGAATCCAACCGGTCGGCGAGGTGCTGGCCATCACAGTTCCTCCCCTCACCGAGGAAGGAGTCCCCCTCCTCGGCGATCTCGCAGTCCTCCTCGCAGCTCGAGGAGTGATACTCGCCGACCTGGTAACTTTAACTACTCGCTCTGTGTGAAGCTGTCTCCCCTGTACTTGTTACTAAAGCTCCTTTTATTTTTGTTTCCCTCGCAGCTCGCGCTCAGACTCCCATGGGAGCTTTGATTGACGGAGTGGGGCTTCCTTCGCGCGAGTACCAGGAAAGGGCTACTCGCGCCATTCTGGATCTGGAGGCGAAGTTGGAGCGCCTAGCGATCAACGACCCGCATCGTCGCTTGACGGATGTGGAGGCTCGGGTCGAGCGCCTGACGGCTAGCGAGCCTCAGCGTCGTTTGACCGAGTTGGAGGCGCGAATGTCCCGGTTGGAAGAGTTCGATACTCGCCTAGCCGTTGTGGAAGCTCGCCTTCAGGCTGTCACGATCTGGAGCGCCGGGTTGGCAGGATGGATCACCGAGTGCAGCTGCACCAGGACGAGCTGGTCGGGATTCGTGCGAGCATGGGTTCGGTCGGTCGCCTGGCGAGAATGGAGGAGCAGCTGCGACAAGGCGAGGACGCAATGTCCGTGGCCTTCGAGCATTTTAAGCGAGCTCGCGGCATGGGCTGGGTTGGGCGACAACCACAACTTCTCGATGCTCAGGCGAACCCCTAGGATCCTGTCTATTTTCTCTTTGTAGTAGCTAGTCGCCTTTTGGCGAATGCTTTGTAATTCTGAATAATTTGATTTCTTCAAGTAATTTGTTAATTGGCGAGTACGAATATCGCTCTTGCTACCTTTCCTGTTTGTTGTGATGTCTGGATTTACTTTTTTGTTTTTTGTTTCTTTCCTGCAAGTATTTGTTGCATGTTGCGTTGATTTGGCGAGCATCCTAGTGATCTGATGCAGGTACTCGCTCGTTCGGTACTGGTGATTTGACGTGTACCCTTGGTTTTGGCGACTTCCCTCGATACTCGCCACCCCTGACTCGTGCTCGCGGCGGCGTACGCGGTAAGCCAAGTTTCGTCGAGTACTATAAATGGGGGGGGGTACGTATTTATTATGCTTTTGGCGATCTTTCCTTTCTTTCCAGCGAGTATCTGCCGATTGTTCCTCTCCTCGCACCTTTGATACTCGCTTCTTTAATCTCTTTCTTCCTGAATGGCTGACGAGGCAGCTATTCGTCGTGCAAGTCATGCGAAGAACATCGAGGCGACTTCCTTCAAGAAGTCGATTACTCGGCCGAGCGATCTGAAGGAGTTCTCTGCTAAGTACTTGTCGCTGGGGTATGTCGCCAGGCTTCCTCGCGAGGATGAACGCCTGAACTCCTTCTCGGCGACCGAGCTGATCTTCCCCATCCACCATTTCGAAGTCGGCCTACGACTACCCTTGTGGTCGGAGGTCTGCCAGATACTCCGCTATCACGGGATAGTCCCTGCCCAAATCAATCCAAATGGAGTGGCGATGATCATGAGCTTTCTCTGCTTCTTGCGAGAACAGAAGATCGTCTTTGATCTCTCCGTCTTCCGGCGAGTATTCCATTTCGGCGCCACTGGCGAGGGAGTCGTCTTTTTGTGCAGTCATGTCTGCACGCTGGTCGGTACGGCGAACAAGAACCATCGCTGGACCGAACGATTAGTCGTCATCATGGGCGACTTTGGCGTCGTGCCGACCTCATCCTTCCAGCCGGCAGAGAGCGCCTTCGCTCCCCCTTATTTGGAGGAGAGCCGGGAGAAGTTACTCGACAGCTTCCGAGGTCGCCGCCTGGATGTCGTCCTATGGAGGAGGCGGGTAGATGAGCTCGCCGAAGTGTTCCCGGGCGAAGGTAGTCTTCTGAGCGAGTATTTGGTCATACTCGCCAATTCGTCTTCAGTCAGTGTCTAATGTTCTTCTCTTTATGTCTTGATGCAGCTACTCGCTCCTTACCGAGCGAGCTTCTTCCCTTGGCGCCAAAGGCGGGGGCTTCTGCTCCGGTCGATTTGTCGCAGGCGGCGATGAGCAGGAGGTCGCCGGCGATGATGCTGGGCCCTCTAAAAAGCGGAAGGCCAAGGCGAAATCCGCCGAGCCTGCGAGAAAGAAGGAGGTCGCCAAGAGGGACCTGAAGGCGAAGGCAAATCCTTCGGAGGGTGGCGAGCCCAGCGGCCATCCGAACTTCGGCGAAGGTGTGGGCAGCGAGGACGCCTATGGTCGCCCTCTGGTGTCCTGGGTTGAGCGGGCCCATGAAGTAACCTTGAGCACCAACCTCCCCGCCTGGTCGGAGGATTGGGAGGATGTCGGCGAGGCTTTTGACGTGATGTTCGCCCTCTATGGTCGCGCGGACGCCGAATCCCTGCAAGACGTTCCGGCCGAGTATCTCGCCCATCAGAGCTCGCGAGCTTACCTGCGAGCTGCCGAGCTTGGTCACGCGACGACGAGGAAACTGCTTGAATACGAGCAGGTGATCAAGGTGCAGAGCAAGAAGCTCATCACCATGGGGCTGGAGGCCGCCAAGTGGAAAGATCATGAGGTACTCGCACATCGCCTTTCTGATCTCTGAGATAGTCGCCTTTTGTGCCGATGGATTTTCGCTTAACCGCTGCTTTTTTACCTGTACAGGCCGCCGAGGTGGAGATGGCGAAGAAGGTGTCCCAGCTGGAGAAGGAGCTGGAGGATACTCGGCAAACCTTGGAGACCGCCCAAGTTCGCATCGCCGAGCTGGAAACTCGGCCTGCCGAGCAACAGCCTTCGTCGGCGGGCCCCTCCAGGGTTGGCAAGCAGATTCGGATACTTGGCGACGATATGACGTATATTCGCTGGGAGATCGCGCGAGCGACCGGGAAGGTGGTTCTAAGCAGTCTGAAGGCCGATGGCCTCTTGAAGCCGGAGGAAATGAACCTGACTGTCATGGACATCATCCCGGCACTACTCGCCGAAGAGTCCAACTCCCCTATGCGAGATCTTCCATCCTCATCCACCGATTCTGAAGATGACGATTCTGAGGACGAGGGTGATGATGGCGAAGATGACGACGCTGATGGCGAGGATGGTGGCGATGATGGTGCATAGTCGTCTGGCCCCCTTTTGCAAATCTGTACAACAAATTTTGTATATGTACTTATGAAAGTAATGAATACAATTTTTTGCTCGCCTTTTGTAGTCGCTTCTTGCATTTCTTCTTTTGTAGTTATGTCGAATAGGCTCTAGGGATCGAGGCGAGGTTGAGTGCTCGCTAGGCGACTAAGCATAAGCGAGATAGGATACTGCGGACGACGATCATACCTTGCTCGCTTGTTGGATACTCGCTTGTTGGATACTCGCTTGTTGGATGTTCGGCCATATATACTCGCACCTTTATACCCGCGCCTGCATACTCGCACCTTCCAAGGGAACACACCATCCCAAGTTCCCCATCCTACTGCTCTTGTTGATGTTGTTTGAAGAGATCGACACGGTAGGGAATGACTGTCGGGGAGGTTCCAATGGAGCACCTTCCAGGGGAACACACCATCCCAAGGTCTCCATCCTACTGCTCTTGTTGATGTTGTTTGAAGAGATCGACACGGTAGGGAATGACTGTCGGGGAGGTTCCAATGGAGCACCTTCCAGGGGAACACACCATCCCAAGTCTCCGTCCTACTTGGATGCTGAATGCGGATCCAACCTGTTTCCTGTTGCTCAATAATTAAACGGGGAGTTAAGCACACTTAAGCACATTAACTCACACGATAGGAGGAAAAACTCGGAAACAAACAACCGAGGCACTGTCCCCTGATCAGTTAAGTCGATCATCTCTTCGTTGAATTGGGAGGTCGGCGTCCAGACTTCTTCCTGATAATTTCACCAGTCGGATGAGAAATGCAGTCGGTGGGAACCGCGGCCAACGTGCAAGGGGGGAGCTGATCTCGGTCATCATTGCAGAGGCTTGGACTTAAGGGGACGTACAACCGAGGCATTGTCCCATCACCCGCTCTGAGTTTTTACGAGAATCAAGTCGGAGGCCAGTTTCCCAACCTAACGCGGAGATCGGCTTTGCCTGCTTCTCTTCTTTTACTTGAAAACACATCTTTGACGAAGCAGATAAGGGCGAGCACCACCTTTGCCGAAGTCGATTATTCCTTCGTCGGATTGGGAGGTCGGCGTCCAGACTTCTTCCTGATAATCTCACCAGTCGGATGAGAAATGCAGTCGGTGGGAACCGCGGCCAACGTGCAAGGGGGGAGCTGATCTCGGCCGTCATTGCAGAGGCTTGGACTTAAGGGGACGTATAACCGAGGCATTGTCCCATCACCCGTTCTGGCTTTTTACGAGAATCAAGTCGGAGGCCCGTTTCCCAACCTAACGCGGAGATCGGCTTGTCTGCTTCTCTTCTTTTACTTGAAAACTAATAGCCGAAAGAGACAAAAGACTCACCATTTCCCATGTTTCAGGGAGGTGATGGTTTTATTTATGGACAATAAATTTACAGGGGTGGGATGTGTACATACTCCCGTTTAGGAGCCAAACCTTTTCAGGTTGTCGCCGTTCCAGGTGTTTTCCAACAGCTCCCCTTCACGATGAAGGGTTCTTCCCGTCTTGGATTAAGCTTCCCGGCAGCGGCTGATCTTCCTGCCGCGTCCACCTTTTGCTTACCTAAGAAATCAAAAAAGGGAACCGTCCAAGATCATCATCCTGCTCGCCTCGACCTCCAGGTTGTCAAACGTGTTCGTGAGAACGACGTAAAGATGACACGGACTGAACCCCCGTTGCACACCAGGATTCGGTTGACGGTGGAGTCTTCGACGATCGCTTGAATCACACGGGCATCACGGAAGTGATTCTCATTCCCTAACATGCCCTCCTCCGAGAAAGTGATCTCCTCTAGCGGGGGTGGCGCTTGAGAGATGGAGCGACATTCTGGCGGTAGGCCTGGTGGAAATTCGTTTCGCGGAAAGATCCGAGCTCCGCTTCTCCATAACTCACTCCTACCTCTCCGACCTTGATCCTTCCTTGACATTCTTGGCTGACCCGATCCCTATTTCTCCTCCGGCTATTCCTCCGATTACGTCTGTTCCCCTGACGGGCAACAACCATCGACTCCGTGCATCCTTCCTCCTGACGACCTTCTTGCCTACCACGATTCCCCCCCTCCGGCACCTGGTATTTTCTTCCCTCCTTTAGCCGTTCCGGAGTTTCAAAGGGTCTTCCCACTTCCTGTCTCCCTGGCTCCTCTCCTCTGCGTTTTGCCGGCCTACGCTCTTCCGGCCTCCTCCTCTCCAATCTTTGGGGCTCCTCCTTTCTTCTTACGGGGATCATCTCTTCTTCCTCTTCCTCCTCTGTGGTCAGCTGGGTGGACTTGGCCAGGAAGCCACGATTCGAGGCATCCTCGTAGACGTCTGACATGGTCCGGATGGGGACTGCATCCTCAAACCAATGGGGGTGTCGGATAGGGTCGCCTCTCCCCGAGTAGTAATTCATCGCGGGATCTCTGAATCCTTCTGGCACTGGCGCGGCGACGGTCTCCTCCCAGAATGGGCTCCTCCCACCAAACTGGCGACGACCCTCTTCTTGGCGAGTATCGCCCCCATACTCGCTAAACTGGCGAGTACCGAAGTACCTCGCCTGCTCCTCCTCCTCGCGGAATCGGATTCTGCCAGCTCCCTGCGAGACTTGCGGGTAGAACTGCGACCTCCTTGGTCGCTCCAGCTCCTCTCCATGCTCCTTCCCTGCTCGCCGAGGGTGAGCACCTTCTTCGGTCAGAATCGGGCGATGAGGCGAGGTCTCCGTTCCTTCCGTGCGAGGTTGAAGAGCTACTCGCAAGGACTCTTCCATCCGCCGTGCGAATTCCTCGAAGACTGCTAACGTCACAAACTCGCCACCACTGGTCGAGTTGCCGACAACTTCCTCATGGTCGCCTACTACAACCATCTTTTCTTCCCACTAAGCTTTCTTTCTCTGGCTACTGTCCACGCTCACCGCACCAAAGTGTTGACGCCAGGAAAACCCTGACTCAAGATTCGGACCGATGCAGCCGGAGACTACTTGTCAAGCAGCTCGAAGAGATGGCTTGGCGGGCAACTATGAGGAAGCTAGAAGAGCAACAAACAGGACCCCAGGTGCCACGGCAGGGAGGTCCCACCACGTACCCAGAAGCTCCGAAGAGACTTCCCCTCCAAGACCAAAAATGGCCGAGCAGGGTACAAGGAAGGCACCGACTTGGCTAGTACCGGGAGTAGCGGCCAAGTGCGACAGGTTCCAGAATGCAAGAGCAGGGTTTCAAGAGCTCAAGTCCAGGTGCCAATTCAAGTACCCCTGGGGTCCTATTTATAGGAAAACCAAGGGGTAGGGGGGTTTTTATAGCCCAGCCCCTGCCCGGCGACTAGCGACATTGAGGCGATCTCCCCGGGCAAATGGGCGAGTATCACATATGGTCGCCCACCTTTTGGCGAGTATCCGGGCTACTCGCACGAGTGCGCCCCTACTCGCCTAGGCTTTCTTCTGCTCCTATGCTCGACGAACTCTGAAAGGCTGCGTTCGACGAACTCGTCTACTACTCCTGCTGGCCGACTTTGTCTTGGTATCTCGGATTGCTGACTTTTGTGTTGACCTTTTGACCACGTGGCTTGGAGAGGGCACACCCTCGGAGAATGAGAGTTGTACAAGATCAATTGAGCATAAGACTGAAAAATAACACAAGATCAGTTGAGCACAAGACTTCAAACCATATAAACATGATCATTAGTGTAAGAAAAGGATCTGAAATTCCTCTCTGCTCGAGCCATGTCTTGGAAAGAATTCTTCTCCCAATTCTCCGTAAAAATACGAAAACACAGTGAACTTCAACTCTGAAGATGCTATTTTAAGGAAACGGAAGGTGAACAATAGATCAAGACACCATTGATTTGAAAAATACTATAGCAGGAACCTAACAATGCATTTCTTGTGAAATAAGTAGAAAAAATTGGGATGAAGCTGTTTATCGCTTATGTGTGCCAGATAAGCTTCCCAAGGGATAATCATTTTAGGAAGCCTGCGGGGGATTTTTTCATTAAACTCCCAGTAGTTTGGCTTTTTGTTTTGAACAAGGAAACAAATCTTAGGCTTTGGTATTCAATCATCTATGTTTGGGTTATCAAAAACCTAGCACCGGTTGATTATATGCAAGCTTCAAAAGCCATGCATATCTCTTGGGTTTTTAGAAGAAAAAAAAACTAGCTTTTTAGTACATCATCACCGTCATTAAGAGCCTTATGTCAACTATTTGGGGTCGAATTTTACATTTATCATGTGGAGTGTCGTCCGAGGTTGTAAACCAAAACTACAAATCATCTTGAAAAACTTTAAAAGTTAAAGCACCTAAGTCTATTTTCATTCCATACTAACTCTATCTATTCATCTAATTGGTACATTTTTTGTCCTTCATTGTATATGCCTAAAACACCTAAGTCTATTTTCAATTAGTTTATCTTTGATAGATTTTACTCCCACCATTTCTTTAATAACATCATTCCTCAATACTTCTTTTAATTTTGACACACATCCAGCTTAGCTTCTAATTTCTACCACATTGAGCTTGCATATCAAAAAATATTTTTTATTGCAACAGCCAACTTCATACAACATTGTCGGTCTAAAATCAATTTTATAAAATTTACCTATAACTCTCTGTAGGATCGTCTTATCACATAGTAGTCGTAAGATATTCCTCCATTTTAATCAAACAACTTTAACTCCTAAATATTATATCTTCGTCTATTTCCACATTCTCTTGTATAATCGAACAAAAATACTTAAAACATATTGTAAGTAGCTCTTTATTCTCGAATAAGTGATAATTGTTAACATCATTCCATTAAGATTGCATATGTACTGTCTTTGTTCTACTAAATTGAAGCTTTCTATCTTCTAAACTATATTTCTAGTGTTCTAGCTTTTCACTTGACTCATTAGAAGAGATATTATTCTATCTTTTCACATAACTCAGAAAATATCACTACGAATAGAACTATGTCATCTGCAAAAAGAAAGCATATATCAATACACCTCATTTTGGATAAATTTTATAAGCATCTTCATATATATTACAACAAATATGGACTCATTGTTGATCCTTGATGTAAACTTACTGTAATAAAAAAATCTTTGGTCACTCCAAAATCCATCTTTAATAATTTTAACACCTTGAGATAGACATTTCTTCTTTAATGAGCAACAAATTAAATCTCATGAGACTAATCACAAACATTTTCAAAATCAATTAAAATTAAATGAAGATTATTTTTCTGCTTTTTAGATTTTACATCAACTATCCTAATACAAAGTTGCTTCCGTATATATCTTCCCAAGCCCAATTAGTATAGTGTTTGTCATAAAGCCACACACAATACAATTATCAGGTTAGTCCAAACACATTTAAGTGTTAGATATATATGTCTTGAATCCCAACTGTGTTTCGGAAGGGCATTTTGAGGATTTCGTTGTGCACGAGTTGTGTATAAAACTCTTCTTATTCTAGGGTTTGGGCATCAGATGAAAACTAAACGCCTATTCATCTTGTAAAAGTTTATGTTTTTCCATCTAATGAAATGACCCGCTGCTGCCTGTTGATTTAACCCATTTTGGGTGAAAGCAAGTGAATCTTGTGTTTTTCTATGTTTGTTTGTCTCTCATTTTGCTTAATTTCCTAACATCAAGTAGATTGAAAAAAAAATCATGCAGCATGCCAGGTTTCTCTAACTTGATTGACCATTTAGCAAATTATCCTTGCTTGTAAACATTATGAAAATTCAACAATGTTTTTTACTAAATTTAAACAATATCTCTCAACCAAGCAGCTGATAAACACCAAAAAATTCTTGTTAAACAAATTTCATTATACAAGATGACAGCCAAAATTAAAGCGGCAATAGTAAAAATCAAACAAATGTATCATATTACTACTCTAACTGACAATAAATTCAAAGAGATAAGTATGGATTAAAATTAACATACAGATCTGGAACAGAAACAAAGAACAGTCACAATAAAATCTAAATGAAGTCCAAGATGCTTAGAACAGAAATTTCGCTCAATATTAGGAAGATATTGAAATTACCATAAAATGGAATCCAGATAATTCTGTATGATTTCAATTCCTTCCTTTATTTTGTGGTTCGAACAATGAAATTGAAATTGATCCCTCTAATTCCAATTCCAAGGGCTCAATTCTGTCCAAAAGAACAAACAATGCGTGGCGGTAGTTTCCAAAACAAGGATCTTCAGTTTCAAGAAGCCCAAGCACACATACTTCTGTTTCAGTTTGCAAAGAAACTCGTAAAACAGCCTGGGTTTTCCTATATTTATCGTCCTTGTTTTAAAATATATATATATCTATACTATATTAAAAAGAAATATAATTTAGAGTTAAATGACAAGGTAAATAGGAGAACTATGGCAAGCTAAATGAGACAAAAACAAATCATGTCCGTCAATTCAGCGATCAAAATGGCCTTCCCTCTTTTAACAGAGCGTGTTAGTTGTTTTTCTGAGCGTTACCATCAAATGATGCTTTGATCTTCATTTGAGTTCTTAGGATATTCTATTGTAATTTTGCCCTTTGTTCAAGCAAATATATAATTCTTTTGAGATGATGCTTGATGGTGACAATGCCAGGGCATCTTGGAAAATGTTTTCGATGCGGTCAGGCTGGGCTTCTTGCAACAAAATGCAGAGGTGAGTCTTAGCGAAAAAGCTTCCGATGGCCGCTCTGTTAATTTCAAATGCAATAATACTAACTTTTGCAACTCCTGAAAATTCCACTCCTACTTTTCCAGGGTTTATGATGGAGATTTTCCCTGGACCTAGGATTGCAAGACTCATTTTATCCATTTATTACGAATCCCTCCTGGGTTTATCAAATTTAAACTGATTTATTTTTATATACATTTTGGGATCAATCCGTTTATATATTTTCTTGGTGTTAGTTGTTTTTCTGAGCGTTACCATCAAATGATGCTTTGATCTTCATTTGAGTTCTTAGGATATTCTATTGTAATTTTGCCCTTTGTTCAAGCAAATATATAATTCTTTTGAGATGATGCTTGATGGTGACAATGCCAGGGCATCTTGGAAAATGTTTTCGATGCGGTCAGGCTGGGCTTCTTGCAACAAAATGCAGAGGTGAGTCTTAGCGAAAAAGCTTCCGATGGCCGCTCTGTTAATTTCAAATGCAATAATACTAACTTTTGCAACTCCTGAAAATTCCACTCCTACTTTTCCAGGGTTTATGATGGAGATTTTCCCTGGACCTAGGATTGCAAGACTCATTTTATCCATTTATTACGAATCCCTCCTGGGTTTATCAAATTTAAACTGATTTATTTTTATATACATTTTGGGATCAATCCGTTTATATATTTTCTTGGTGTTAGTTGTTTTTCTGAGCGTTACCATCAAATGATGCTTTGATCTTCATTTGAGTTCTTAGGATATTCTATTGTAATCTTGCCCTTTGTTCAAGCAAATATATAATTCTTTTGAGATGATGCTTGATGGTGACAATGCCAGGGCATCTTGGAAAATGTTTTCGATGCGGTCAGGCTGGGCTTCTTGCAACAAAATGCAGAGGTGAGTCTTAGCGAAAAAGCTTCCGATGGCCGCTCTGTTAATTTCAAATGCAATAATACTAACTTTTGCAACTCCTGAAAATTCCACTCCTACTTTTCCAGGGTTTATGATGGAGATTTTCCCTGGACCTAGGATTGCAAGACTCATTTTATCCATTTATTACGAATCCCTCCTGGGTTTATCAAATTTAAACTGATTTATTTTTATATACATTTTGGGATCAATCCGTTTATATATTTTCTTGGTGTTAGTTGTTTTTCTGAGCGTTACCATCAAATGATGCTTTGATCTTCATTTGAGTTCTTAGGATATTCTATTGTAATCTTGCCCTTTGTTCAAGCAAATATATAATTCTTTTGAGATGATGCTTGATGGTGACAATGCCAGGGCATCTTGGAAAATGTTTTCGATGCGGTCAGGCTGGGCTTCTTGCAACAAAATGCAGAGGTGAGTCTTAGCAAAAAAGCTTCCGATGGCCGCTCTGTTAATTTCAAATGCAATAATACTAACTTTTGCAACTCCTGAAAATTCCACTCCTACTTTTCCAGGGTTTATGATGGAGATTTTCCCTGGACCTAGGATTGCAAGACTCATTTTATCCATTTATTACGAATCCCTCCTGGGTTTATCAAATTTAAACTGATTTATTTTTATATACATTTTGGGATCAATCCGTTTATATATTTTCTTGGTGTTAGTTGTTTTTCTGAGCGTTACCATCAAATGATGCTTTGATCTTCATTTGAGTTCTTAGGATATTCTATTGTAATCTTGCCCTTTGTTCAAGCAAATATATAATTCTTTTGAGATGATGCTTGATGGTGACAATGCCAGGGCATCTTGGAAAATGTTTTCGATGCGGTCAGGCTGGGCTTCTTGCAACAAAATGCAGAGGTGAGTCTTAGCGAAAAAGCTTCCGATGGCCGCTCTGTTAATTTCAAATGCAATAATACTAACTTTTGCAACTCCTGAAAATTCCACTCCTACTTTTCCAGGGTTTATGATGGAGATTTTCCCTGGACCTAGGATTGCAAGACTCATTTTATCCATTTATTACGAATCCCTCCTGGGTTTATCAAATTTAAACTGATTTATTTTTATATACATTTTGGGATCAATCCGTTTATATATTTTCTTGGTGTTAGTTGTTTTTCTGAGCGTTACCATCAAATGATGCTTTGATCTTCATTTGAGTTCTTAGGATATTCTATTGTAATTTTGCCCTTTGTTCAAGTGCTTGATGGTGACAATGCCAGGGCATCTTGGAAAATGTTTTCGATGCGGTCAGGCTGGGCTTCTTGCAACAAAATGCAGAGGTGAGTCTTAGCGAAAAAGCTTCCGATGGCCGCTCTGTTAATTTCAAATGCAATAATACTAACTTTTGCAACTCCTGAAAATTCCACTCCTACTTTTCCAGGGTTTATGATGGAGATTTTCCCTGGACCTAGGATTGCAAGACTCATTTTATCCATTTATTACGAATCCCTCCTGGGTTTATCAAATTTAAACTGATTTATTTTTATATACATTTTGGGATCAATCCGTTTATATATTTTCTTGGTGTTAGTTGTTTTTCTGAGCGTTACCATCAAATGATGCTTTGATCTTCATTTGAGTTCTTAGGATATTCTATTGTAATTTTGCCCTTTGTTCAAGCAAATATATAATTCTTTTGAGATGATGCTTGATGGTGACAATGCCAGGGCATCTTGGAAAATGTTTTCGATGCGGTCAGGCTGGGCTTCTTGCAACAAAATGCAGAGGTGAGTCTTAGCGAAAAAGCTTCCGATGGCCGCTCTGTTAATTTCAAATGCAATAATACTAACTTTTGCAACTCCTGAAAATTCCACTCCTACTTTTCCAGGGTTTATGATGGAGATTTTCCCTGGACCTAGGATTGCAAGACTCATTTTATCCATTTATTACGAATCCCTCCCGGGTTTATCAAATTTAAACTGATTTATTTTTATATACATTTTGGGATCAATCCGTTTATATATTTTCTTGGTGTTAGTTGTTTTTCTGAGCGTTACCATCAAATGATGCTTTGATCTTCATTTGAGTTCTTAGGATATTCTATTGTAATTTTGCCCTTTGTTCAAGCAAATATATAATTCTTTTGAGATGATGCTTGATGGTGACAATGTCAGGGCATCTTGGAAAATGTTTTCGATGCGGTCAGGCTGGGCTTCTTGCAACAAAATGCAGAGGTGAGTCTTAGCGAAAAAGCTTCCGATGGCCGCTCTGTTAATTTCAAATGCAATAATACTAACTTTTGCAACTCCTGAAAATTCCACTCCTACTTTTCCAGGGTTTATGATGGAGATTTTCCCTGGACCTAGGATTGCAAGACTCATTTTATCCATTTATTACGAATCCCTCCTGGGTTTATCAAATTTAAACTGATTTATTTTTATATACATTTTGGGATCAATCCGTTTATATATTTTCTTGGTGTTAGTTGTTTTTCTGAGCGTTACCATCAAATGATGCTTTGATCTTCATTTGAGTTCTTAGGATATTCTATTGTAATTTTGCCCTTTATTCAAGCAAATATATAATTCTTTTGAGATGATGCTTGATGGTGACAATGCCAGGGCATCTTGGAAAATGTTTTCAATGCGGTCAGGCTGGGCTTCTTGCAACAAAATGCAGAGGTGAGTCTTAGCGAAAAAGCTTCCGATGGTGATGAGAAAGCCCTCGATGAAACCCCCATCTACAAGAAAAACATCAGGTAGTGCATGCCTCTACTCCAAACATCTTCTATTTGTCATTTTAATCGGGTTACTATGATATCTCTTTATGTTATTTATTGATCTCTTATGTCCAGTTCCTACACATTTGTGTCTTGCGAGAATATATGGAGTCCAATTTACAGATACAAGATCAACCATTTACAGTTCCTTTTGAACGAGTTGTAGATGATTTTGTGTGTATGTGTTTTTTTGCTAGAAATGATTTTCTCCCGCACATGCCTACATTGGAAATCCCCGAGGTTAGTATTTGTGCATATGTTGCTAATTTGCTACACGATTACTGCACAGTTAACCTCGCTGTTGAGAAATTAGACAAAAACACGTCTGAGGGTTCCGTGCCTGTCACTCCCACGATGAATGTCGCCCCCACGACGAATATCGCTCCCACGACGAATGTCGCCCCCACGACGAATGTCGCCCCCAAGACGAATGTCGCCCCCCACGACGAATGTCGCCCCCACGACGAATGTCGCCCCCACGACGAATGTCGCCCCCACGACGAATGTCGCCTTGCATAGGGCCGGAGGCCCGTGCCTGTCACTAGTATATATATATATTAATAATTGTTGCGGAACGCTTAGGGCTCTTGGTAGACCGGTTCACTTGAACCGCCTTAGCTCGTGAGCGAGCTAAGCGCGCAAACAGTCAATTAGAGGTTCGTTGAGTACGCAGAGACTTTTTAACGTGGAAAACCCGGAAAGGGTAAAAAACCACGCGGCCGGAGCTGTGCCGACCAAACTTCACTATCTTCTGGAGGAGTTACAACTTGGAAGCTAGAACTCGAGCGCGACAGACCGCTGCTCGTTACAATACTTGGAGAAAGAGAGCTTCGAGGGTGACAGGCCACCTCACGAAAAAACTAAGTCCTTTTCCCTTCAAAGACTGCTAGTCGCCTTTCGGAAGCGGGAAGGCTAGTCGCCTTTCCCTTCTGAGAGATGCTGGTCGCCTTTCTGGAATTGAGAAGGCTGGTCGCCTTTCTCTTCTGAGAACTGCTCGTCGCCTTTCGGAATTGAGGGGGCTAGTCGCCTTTCTCTTCTGAGAACTGCTCGTCGCCTTTCGGAATTGAGGGGGCTAGTCGCCTTTCTCTTCTGAGAACTGCTCGTCGCCTTTCGGAATCGGGAAGGCTAGTCGCCTTTCTCTTCGGAGAACTGCTTGTCGCCTTTCGGAATCGAGAAGGCTAGTCGCCTTTCTCTTCTGAGAACTGTTCGTCGCCTTTCGGAATCGAGAAGGCTAGTCGCCTTTCTCTTCTGAGAACTGCTCGTCGCCTTTCGGAATCGAGAAGGCTAGTCGCCTTTCTCTTCTGAGAACTGCTCGTCGCCTTTCGGAATCGAGAAGGCTAGTCGTCTTTCGGAAGCGGGAAGGCTAGTCGCCTTTCCCTTCTGAGAGATGCTGGTCGCCTTTCTGGAATTGAGAAGGCTGGTCGCCTTTCTCTTCTGAGAACTGTTCGTCGCCTTTCGGAATCGAGAAGGCTAGTCGTCTTTCCCTTCTGAGAAATGCTAGTCGCCTTTCTGGAAGATGAAGATCTTCAAGTCCCAAAGGAGATCTTCAAGTGCCGAAGGAGAGTTCCGCAAAAGTCTGCAAGGAGCTCTCCCGAGTCCAGAAGTCCAGGTCCTTTCAAATGAAGCCATGGGGCTCCTTTTATAGTTTTTGCCGGGGGCGGCCCGGTAATTTTGCCGTTGGCAGTTTCCATAAATGCTCGGTGGACGAATCATATTCTCTGGTTCGGGGCCCTCGGATCGCCATTTTTCGCAAATGACCACCTTGCCCCTCGGGCAGCTTGGGCAGCTCGGGCAATTCGGGCAGTTCCGTTGGAGGTGAAAAAGGCGACCGACTGTTCCTGAAAAGTGAGAAGCCTGAAAGACAAAAAGTGAGACGCCTGAAAGACAAAAAGTGAGACGCCTGAAAGACAAAAAGTGAGAACGCTCCCGAACGCGTTCGGAAGCGTTCTGAGCGCGCGTGAGCGCTAAAGTGCTCCGAGCGCGCAACGAACATGGAAGCGCTCTGAGCGCGCTTAGTAGTGTTCTGAGCGCGCGTGAGCGCGGAGGCGTTCCGAGCAAACGGTGGAACGGAAAGTTGTCCCCCAAAGGGGAATTGGGATTCGACGCGCCCGACGAGGGGGCGTGAATACGGCGGTGTCCCTTACGAGCCCCCTTATGGAAAAAGGCGAGGGAAGGGGGCCGGACCGCATCCTATGGGAGGTGCGGCGGAGGCGCACCCCGGGGGTGCGGCTTGGCCGCACCCCTTGAGGGGTGCGGTTGGGCCGCACCCTATGGGAGGTGCGGCGGAGTCGCACCCCGGGGGGGTGCGGCTCGGCCGCACCCCTTCAGGGGTGCGGCTGGGCCGCACCCCCATGGGAGGTGCGGCTTGGCCGCACCCCCATGGGGGTGCGGCTTGGCCGCACCCCTTGAAGGGTGCGGCTGGGCCGCACCCCCAAGGGGGGTGCGGCTTGGCCGCACCCCCCAAGGGGTGCGGCTTGGCCGCACCCCCATGGGGGGTGCGGCTTGGCCGCACCCCATGGGGGTGCGGCTTGGCCGCACCCCTTGAGGGGTGCGGCTCCGCGCGAGCCGCACCCCGAGGGGGGTGCGGCGGGGCCGTTCCACCGCGACGGGGGGGCGCTGCCCGCGCGCTATTGTGCGCGCGGCAGCGCACGCGCTTGCGCGCGCTCTGCTTCTGACGGTGGGCGGCGGAAATGGCGGGCTCGGTTTCTTTGATTCGGGCGATTGCGTGTTGACCGCCGACCCCATCTCTCTTCAGTGGTGCTTCCTTTAGACGCACCCCAAGGCCTTTATGGGTGGTATAACATAAGCCCCCCAAACCTTCGGAGTCCGAGTTTCGATGCGAGGAGTTCGGAGGTTTTAATTTTTCTGTGGCGGCTTTACCCATTGTCCACTGTGCGGCGCTTTTCTGGTAAGAGCTGATGTCGGAGGGTGTTGGTTTTCCGAGGTCGTTGTGGGCTTGCTGCCCGGCTCTGATATCCGCATGGGCTGAGGGGTTTACGCAAAATGACAGATTAGCTTGCGCGGTTCTGAGCTCGCGGCTTTTACACAATAGAAAATTAGTTTGCGCAAGTTTGTGCTTGCGGCTTTTTTGCACGAGTCTGTGCTCGTGGCTTTGGTGCACGAGTCTGTGCTCGCGGCTTTGGTGCACGAGTCTTTGCTCGCGACTTTTTTGCACGGTTCTGTGCCCGCGAATTTGGTGCACGTGCCTTTGCTCGCGACTTTTTGCGCGGTTCTGTGCCCGCGGCTTTGGTGCACGTGCCTTTGCTCGCGACTTTTACATGATGTAGACTTGAGCGGTGAATAGCGGGAGCATGATGCTTTGCAGCGTGGGAGCTGTGTGCCCTGCAACGCGGGAGCATGATGCTCTGCAGCGTGGGAGCTGTGTGCCCTGCAACGCGGGAGCATGATGCTCTGCAGCGTGGGAGCTGTGTGCCCTGCAACGCGGGAGCATGATGCTCTGCAGCGTGGGAGCTGTGTGCCCTGCAACGCGGGAGCATGATGCTCTGCAGCGTGGGAGTTGTGTGCCCTGCAACGCGGGAGCATGATGCTCTGCAGCGTGGGAGCTGTGTGCCCTGCAACGCGGGAGCATGATGCTCTGCAGCGTGGGAGCTGTGTGCCCTGCAACGCGGGAGCATGATGCTCTGCAGCGTGGGAGCTGTGTGCCCTGCAACGCGGGAGCATGATGCTCTGCAGCGTGGGAGCTGTGTTGTCCTTTTTACGGACTTGGTTTAGATTGTTGGACTCGACGTATGTCCTCCACTTGTGAGAGGCCCCTTCTTTTTCCTATGTTGGCTAGTTTGTCGTTTGATAATAATGCTGAGGGTCGTATGTGACTTTAACTTTTCGGTGCCTCACTCTAGAAGGTTAGTACCGCTGATTGAGACAGAGAGCAAATGTAGTAATTTCGAATACATAATGGATGCATGCGCGCAAGTATAATCTTGCGGCTTACTGTTTTTAAAAGCAGAAAAATGGAAGGAGCGGAAAACAGAAATCGACGACAAATGAAATGCGGGTTGCGCGTGCTCTACTACGAGGAAAGTTTCCCTGCCCGGTATTTCTGGTTCATCCGTGTCGGGGTACAGCGTTGTCCTCTACTGGAGTGTCAGCGCGTGGTCCGTGTTGGTTTGGGACCTGGTTTAGTAAAAACCTTCCGAGAAGGCCTTGTTGGACAAGGCGCTCGATTTCCTCCTTCAATTTGTTGCAGCCTTCAGTCCTGTGTCCACGCCCGCGATGAAAGTCACAATACTGCGACTGATTTCCTCTATTCGGTGCAAGCGGCTCGGGCCTGCGAAGCGCGTCGCTATTACGGATGGCGAGGAGAACGTTAGTCCTGGTAGTGTTCAGGGGAGTGTAGTCCTGACGTTGGCGAGATCCTCGGTCTCGGCTGGGGTTGTCGTGATGCTTGTTATTTTTGTTGGGAGCTGTATGCGGCGGCGACTCCTCTTTCTTCCTCTTCGAGCTCCCCTCGAACTGCCGGCGGTGTGCTTCGATGGCCTCATCGGCGGCTATCTGAGCCTCGACTCGCTGGACGAGGTCAGGATAGCTTTGTACGGTTTCTCTCATTAGAGCTGAGTAGAAGCCACTTGGGCGGAGTCCTCCAAGGAAAAATCCTCGCAAAAGCTCGGGGTCGACTCCCGGGATCTGTCGCGCCTCAGAGGTGAAGCGTCGGAAAAAATCCTTCAGAGTTTCTCCGTCGTTCTGGCGGATTCCCGAGAGATGGGAAGGATCTCGGACAATCCTACGATTGGCGATGAACTGGTCCACGAACTGCCGCGCCATTTCTGCGAAGTTGTTGATGGCCCCATCCCGCAGGGAGTGGAACCAAGTGCGCGCTTGTCCTTTCAAAGTTGTCGGGAACACTCGACAGAGGAGTTGGTCGGGGGCGCTGTAAATCCCCATGATGGTGGTGAAGTGATTGACGTGTTCCAGCGGGTCGTCCGTCCCGTCGAACGTTTCGATGTTGGGAAGCTTGAAACCGTTTGGAATTGGATGGTCCAGGACTTGAGGTGATAGTGGGGAGCCGTAGCGCGCGGGATGGCGGGCGAGAGCTGCGCGTCGCCCTGCTTGGGCATACTCCTCCTCTATCATGTTGCATATTTCTTCTCGCGTAGCTCTTTCCACTGCTTGCTCAGGGGCAGCTCTTCCGTGGTGGTGGCGGTGGTTAGCTTCTGGGCCTCCAGCTGGTGGGGCAAGGTGAGCGGAACTTGCCGTATTGGAGAATCCTTCCGAGGCTTCGTCTTCCTGGGTGGCCTCCCCGTTCGGGGCATGATTCAGAATTGGGGGTGGTGGTGCGTTCAGAGCTGGTGGCTGAATCGGAGCTGGAGGAGCCCCAAGATTCCTTACAAGAGCCAACATCTCAGCTTGATGTTCTTCGATCTGCCGCATGCGCACCTCCAAACCAGCCGCGGGTGCTGGTAGTGCCTCCTCTGCGGGAGGTGCATCGATAAGTGAGTGGGAGGGAGCTGGGTCGACGCGTCCTTCCGGCATCGATCCTTCAGTAGTGCGAGCACTCTTCCTTGCCATGGCAGTTGGCTTTTGAAGAGTTGTTGGGAATGTTCCCACAGACGGCGCCAAACTGTTGCGGAACGCTTAGGGCTCTTGGTAGACCGGTTCACTTGAACCGCCTTAGCTCGTGAGCGAGCTAAGCGCGCAAACAGTCAATTAGAGGTTCGTTGAGTACGCAGAGACTTTTTAACGTGGAAAACCCGGAAAGAGTAAAAAACCACGCGGCCGGAGCTGTGCCGACCAAACTTCACTATCTTCTGAAGGAGTTACAACTTGGAAGCTAGAACTCGAGCGCGACAGACCGCTGCTCGTTACAATACTTGGAGAAAGAGAGCTTCGAGGGTGACAGGCCACCTCACGAAAAAACTAAGTCATTTTCCCTTCAAAGACTGCTAGTCGCCTTTCGGAAGCGGGAAGGCTAGTCGCCTTTCCCTTCTGAGAGATGCTGGTCGCCTTTCTGGAATTGAGAAGGCTGGTCGCCTTTCTCTTCTGAGAACTGCTCGTCGCCTTTCGGAATTGAGGGGGCTAGTCGCCTTTCTCTTCTGAGAACTGCTCGTCGCCTTTCGGAATTGAGGGGGCTAGTCGTCTTTCTCTTCTGAGAACTGCTCGTCGCCTTTCGGAATCGGGAAGGCTAGTCGCCTTTCTCTTCTGAGAACTGCTTGTCGCCTTTCGGAATCGAGAAGGCTAGTCGCCTTTCTCTTCTGAGAACTGCTCGTCGCCTTTCGGAATCGAGAAGGCTAGTCGCCTTTCTCTTCTGAGAACTGCTCGTCGCCTTTCGGAATCGAGAAGGCTAGTCGCCTTTCTCTTCTGAGAACTGCTCGTCGCCTTTCGGAATCGAGAAGGCTAGTCGTCTTTCGGAAGCGGGAAGGCTAGTCGCCTTTCCCTTCTGAGAGATGTTGGTCGCCTTTCTGGAATTGAGAAGGCTGGTCGCCTTTCTCTTCTGAGAACTGCTCGTCGCCTTTCGGAATCGAGAAGGCTAGTCGTCTTTCCCTTCTGAGAAATGCTAGTCGCCTTTCTGGAAGATGAAGATCTTCAAGTCCCAAAGGAGATCTTCAAGTGCCGAAGGAGAGTTCCGCAAAAGTCTGCAAGGAGCTCTCCCGAGTCCAGAAGTCCAGGTCCTTTCAAATGAAGCCATGGGGCTCCTTTTATAGTTTTTGCCGGGGGCGGCCCGGTAATTTTGCCGTTGGCAGTTTCCATAAATGCTCGGTGGACGAATCATATTCTCTGGTTCGGGGCCCTCGGATCGCCATTTTTCGCAAATGACCACCTTGCCCCTCGGGCAGCTTGGGCAGCTCGGGCAATTCGGGCAGTTCCGTTGGAGGTGAAAAAGGCGACCGACTGTTCCTGAAAAGTGAGAAGCCTGAAAGACAAAAAGTGAGACGCCTGAAAGACAAAAAGTGAGACGCCTGAAAGACAAAAAGTGAGACGCCTGAAAGACAAAAAGTGAGACGCCTGAAAGACAAAAAGTGAGACGCCTGAAAGACAAAAAGTGAGAACGCTCCCGAACGCGTTCGGAAGCGTTCTGAGCGCGCGTGAGCGCTAAAGTGCTCCGAGCGCGCAACGAACATGGAAGCGCTCTGAGCGCGCTTAGTAGTGTTCTGAGCGCGCGTGAGCGCGGAGGCGTTCCGAGCAAACGGTGGAACGGAAAGTTGTCCCCCAAAGGGGAATTGGGATCCGACGCGCCCGACGAGGGGGCGTGAATACGGCGGTGTCCCTTACGAGCCCCCTTATGGAAAAAGGCGAGGGAAGGGGGCCGGACCGCATCCTATGGGAGGTGCGGCGGAGGCGCACCCCGGGGGTTCGGCTTGGCCGCACCCCTTGAGGGGTGCGGTTGGGCCGCACCCTATGGGAGGTGCGGCGGAGTCGCACCCCGGGGGGGTGCGGCTCGGCCGCACCCCTTGAGGGGTGCGGCTGGGCCGCACCCCTTGAAGGGTGCGGCTGGGCCGCACCCCCAAGGGGGGTGCGGCTTGGCCGCACCCCCATGGGGGGTGCGGCTTGGCCGCACCCCCATGGGGGTGCGGCTTGGCCGCACCCCCATGGGGGTGCGGCTTGGCCGGACCCCTTGAGGGGTGCGGCTCCGCGCGAGCCGCACCCCGAGGGGGGTGCGGCGGGGCCGTTCCACCGCGACGGGGGGGCGCTGCCCGCGCGCTATTGTGCGCGCGGCAGCGCACGCGCTTGCGCGCGCTCTGTTTCTGACGGTGGGCGGCGGAAATGGCGGGCTCGGTTTCTTTGATTCGGGCGATTGCGTGTTGACCGCCGACCCCATCTCTCTTCAGTGGTGCTTCCTTTAGACGCACCCCAAGACCTTTATGGGTGGTATAACAATAATGTTAACATCCATCTCTTATCTAGATGAAAAAAAGGAGAGAAAACTGCAAGCAGTTTACACAAACAAATTCTAAAATCTAAAAAAATCTGAATTCAACACAAAAAAAACCCAACTAAGAATTAATTAAACTCTCCTCCACGCAAAAAAAACAAAAACTAAATCGCAAATTCTCGCAGCAGATCCAGCAAAAACGCGGATCGAAAGCATCGGAAGCTGAGAGTAAGATCACACCTCTGGGCCAATCTGGGATTGAAGAGGGGAGGGAGAAGGGCTCCGATTCTCCGGAGACGAGATCGTACGTGCCTCCACTGTTCCACCAAAAGCATTTCCATCCATCCATCTCCTTCTACGCCTTCAAATCCGCCGAAACGCACAAGTCTCCGACCTCCGATCCAACTCCACCACCAGATCTAAACAGAAACACAAGTCCCCACATAATTTGGTTAAAGAGACGTAGCTTCTTCGGCAACTTGCCGGAACCGCATTATCGTCCCCCGTCGGCTGACGCTTCCAGGAAGAATCGGGGAAAGCAATCGCTGGGCTAGATTAATGCATAATAAATTCTATGCATCCGAATATTTTTCCAAACTACTAATTAGCTCAATTAATTATGTTCAGCTTAGATTTTAATTATAAAGAAAAAGGGCACGGCAGTAATTCATCTTATCTTAGATGAGCAAATTTTAGGTACGCTCAGCGTACAGAGAACTTTTTTTTCTTGACAAATTATAGTCATAAATGGTTTGTACTTTTCTTTTCGTATAAATTATAGTTGTAATTTAGTTCAAAATTTTTCACTTTTTATAAGCTTATATTCATCCCAAAATATATACATATGAATATTTAAAATGATCGTAAAAATATATGAACCAATATTTCGTAACATTTTTAAAAATAAAATAAAAAATATAACGTATAATTGAATTTTCCGCATCATGCCTAGGTACGCTTAGTGTACCTAAAATTTGCTCATTTAAGATTCACTGATAGAGATATCTTTAAATTTTGTACGGAAAAACTGTGCAATGCATACCAACGATCGTGCAAAAAAATATTGTAAATATAAATATTACATGAAAATATAAAATGTTATTTTGGGCGAGTAGATGGGTTGTGTCATTGGTTGAAAATTAAATTTGGGGTTGCACATAGTTGAAATTGGTCTGTAAATAGTCAAAATTAATCCACGAATAATCAAAATTGATCTGCGAATAACCAAATTTTGATATGCTTATAATCATTGGTCTGATCGAAGTTTATTTAACATTAAAAATATCTTTAAAAGCAATAAAATTTAAAGAAAAACAAAGCATATGCAAAATGCTTTTAGCTCGCTCAAAATAGAAATGAGTAGAAACCTCATAATTTTGTGCTGGGTCAAAATTGAATCGAGTCAACTGAGAAATCGAGTTCACTTAATTCTGGTCGACCAGAATTGATTCAAACTTAGTGAATTACTAGATATAGATGTGAAACTTGGATTTAGAGGTATTTTTGGCACGGCGGTGGCAATCGTGAACGTGGTCGTGACGAAATGATCTACATACAATAAACTTAAAATATCTGCTAAACTCATATTTCGACCCTGCTCGAATCGATTTTCAAGTGAGCAAATTGAAACCGTAAACAAGCTCAAAATTGATTTGAGACAGTTTGAGCGACTCAAATTAGCTCCAATCAAATCCAATAAGATTAACCATCGATCTGTTAGAATTGAAGTGAGCTAGCGCCAGCGCTAGCTCATACTCGTCACCCCCCTTGTTTTGCCTATAAATAGAGGGGTACCCCCCTCTAAGCGACCATCGATTCTGGAACTGGCGAGTATCATCAACTTTGACCTAGTTAGAGATACTAGAGCGCCACCAGGCGAGCATCGGACTTGGAGTAAGTTCGGCAGGCGAGCATCGGACTTGGAGTAAGTTCGGCCAGCTACCTTGAGCAAGTAGCGAGTAGTGGAGATACCGCCTGCGCTAGTGCTAACGCGCGCGATAGCGACAAGAGGCGAAGAGGCGAGCAGCGAGCTCGCGAGTACCTACTCGGGAGATAGCGCCTGGCGCTAGTGATAGCGCTCGCGCTAGCGAGTATTGGAGGAAGCGGCGCGTGGCGAGCAGCGAGCTTGCGAGTAGCAGAGCTAACGCCTGGCGCTAGCGATACCGCCGGCGGTAGCGAGGAGCGAGCTTCTGTAGCGAGTAGCGAGTATTGGAGCGAGTATCACCTGCGCGGTGTGCTACGGAGGAGAAGCGGACCTTGTCCGTGACCAAGTTCTTACCTTCAATTGGCTGTTGTGATTCAAGTTGGATGCAACTTGTATTCAGCCGTGTTCAGTTGTAACTAGCTACCAAATTTAGTATTGTGAAAGCTTGTGTTCATCTTTGGTGTCCTTATTCTCTGGTTGGTTGACGTGTTCTTCCGACTTTAAAATATTTCACATGGTAACAGAGGGATAGTGGGAACAAGGACGAAGCAACCAAGATGGACGGCGGAGGAGGGTATGCTAGGGGACTTGGCATTGAGCTGCTTACTCAAACCAACTACAAGAAGTGGATGTCTTGTATGGAGAGCTACCTTCTTGGAGATGATCTCTGGGAGGTTGTTGGTGGTGGGGAACAAGAGGAAGTAGTAGCTGTCGGTGATAATGGTCTAGCTGTGAGAGCTTGGAGGAAGACCAACGCCAAGGCGGAGTTCACCTTGAAGAGAGACATATCATCTGACTTGTTCGACCATAACATAGGTTGCAAGTCAGCGTCTGCGATCTGGATAGCCCTCGATGGGTTATTCAACAAGAAGAATGTGGCGCGGCTACAATTCCTGGAGAATGAGTTGGCAAAGTCAACTCAAGGCGAGATGGCGATATCCACCTTCTTCCTGAAGGTGAAGAACCTATGTGTGGAGATCTCAGCCTTGGATCCTGAAGAGCCAATCTCAGAGGCGAAGTTGAAGCGGCACATACTCCGAGGCTTGAGAAGGGAGTATGTCCCCTTCGTTACTTCCGTGCAAGGATGGGCTACTCAGCCCTCCCTTCTGGAGCTAGAGAATCTGCTATCGTCACAAGAGAGCTTGGCGAAGCAGATGGCGGGAGTATCCATCTCAGGTGGAGATGGCGAGGCCTTGTTCTCAGGAAAGAGGAGATCCTGGGACAAGAGAAAGAAGAACTCCGGAGATAGACCTTCAACGTCCTCTCAGGGAGATGGGGGGAAGTTCCTCCCTGCGCGCGATGAGAAGGGGAGAACCATTTGCTTTGCCTGTAAGAAGTATGGGCATATGACAAAGGACTGCCGGTCTAATCTGAAGGCCGGTCATGCTGCTAACAAGGAGGGAGATCACCAGAGAGGTGGAGGAAGAGGTGGAGGTCACCAGGGCGGTGAGAGGGGGGACAAACGTCAGTCGATGTCTTAGCCTCCATCAACCTCGAGAGCGACTGGATAGTGGATTCCGGTTGCGGGCATCATCTCACAGGAGATATGTCCAAGTTCGACTCCTTGGAAGCGTATGAAGGGACGGATGCTATCATCACTGCGGATGATACGGTACATCCTGTGGAGCGAGAAGGAAAGGTGTCCCTTGGGAGTAGAGAGAAACCAGTGACACTGAAGAGTGTGTATCACGTGCCTGACATGAAGAAGAACCTCTTCTCAGTGGCGAACGCCGTGGATGCTGGATACCACGTACTGTTTGGACCAAAGGAGGTGAAGTTCTTGAAGAACCTTTCGTCTGTCGATGCTGACGTCACGCTCACCGGGAGAAGGGTGAAGGATTTGTATGTTCTGTCTGCAAATGCCTACGCGGACAAGCTGGAGACAAACGACAGCGCTGTGATCTGGCATGAGAGGCTGAGTCATGTGGGGATGGACAAGCTGAAGATGATGACGGCAAAGGGCCTAGTGAGTGGCCTGCCTCATCTCTCTTCCTACGACGACGACCATGTGTGCGACGGATGCCAATATGGAAAGTCACATCGACTTCCATTTGACAAGTCGGAGACCAGGTGTAAGGCACCTCTTGAGTGCGTACATGCTGACGTGATGGGGTCGTGCGTCACCCGTACTTATGGAGGCAATAAGTATGCGCTGGTTCTGGTGGATGACTACACCCGCTATACGTGGGTATACTTTCTGAGAGAGAAACCAGAAGTATTCAGGAAGTTCCTCGAGTGGAAGGAGCTTGTGGAGGGGAGGCTGAACCGCGGAGTCAAGAAGCTAAGAAGCGACAATGGAGGGGAGTTTACCTCCAATGAGTTTGCTTCTTTCTGCAGGAGGTTCGGCATTCGGCGGGAGCTCTCCTGCGCTCACACCCCGCAGCAGAATGGGGTGGCAGAGAGGAAGATCCTCCATCTGGTGGAGACTACCAGGAGTTGGCTACATGCCAAGAGCATTCCCAAGGCCTTATGGGCGGAGGGAATGGCGTGCGCTACTCATGTGATCAACAGGCTACCTTTGAGTCCTAACAGGATGGTGTCTCCACTCCAGCTCATGTTCGGGGAGAAGCCCAATGTGGGTCACATGAAGGTGTTCGGTTCTACCTGCTTCGTGCACGTCCCGATCGCTCAGAGAACAAAGTTGGAGCCGAAAGCGAGGAAGTGTATCTTCATCGGCTACGATGAGCGGAAGAAGGGGTGGAAGTGCATGGATCCGCAGACCCACAAGTTCGTCGTCTCGTGCGACGTAGTGTTTGACGAACTGGTCTCATACCAGGGAGTCTCTTCCGTGGAGCTGCCGGAGAGTGGAGAAGCTAGCAGGGAAGAGGAGTGGGTCACTGAGGACCCTACTGTGAAGTTGGAGCTATCTCCAAGTGCTCCATCGCCATCTGGCTCAGGAGGAGCTTCTGGCTCAGGAGGAGCTTCTGGCTCAGGGGGAGCTACGAACTCAAGAAGCAGGGAGAGCACCACTTCAGGAGGAGTTCAGAGAGGAGCTCAACCAGAGGAGTCTACCGGAGTGGTAGATAGTGGTCAAGCCTTGAGGAGGTCGAAGAGGGCGATCGTCCCGCCTGCTCGCTATAAGGAGGGGAACTTCGTGAGTTTGGTTTCCTGCTTCTTCGCAGGACCACTCGATGAGAGGGAACCTGCCTGCTTTGAGGATGCTGCTGGCATCAAGGAGTGGGACGCGGCCATGATCGAGGAGATGGAGGCCCTTGAGAAGAATGAGACATGGGACCTGGTTCCCATGGTGGAGGGCATCAAACCTGTCACCTGTAAATGAGTGTACAAGGTTAAGAAGAGGGCTGATGGAGAAGTGGAGCGGTACAAGGCGAGACTTATCGCTCGAGGCTTCTCACAGACCTACGGAGAGGACTACGAGGAGACCTTCAGTCCTGTAGCGAAGATGACGTCGGTGAGGACGATCATCGCTTTGGCCGCGTGCCGAGGTTGGAAGCTATGACAGCTGAATGTGAAGAACGCGTTCCTGTACGGAGAGATCGACAAAGACATATTCATGGTGCAACCACCTGGATACGTGTCCAAGTCCCAGCCGCGTCACGTCTGCAAGCTGAAGAAGGCCCTCTATGGTCTGAAACAGGCGCCGAGAGCCTGGTATGGGAAGATTGCGGAGTACTTGCAGTTATGCGGCTACGATGCCTCAAACTCGGACTCCAGCAGGTTCATGAAGAAGAGTGGAGGTCTTCACGTGCTGGTGCTGCTATACGTCGACGACATGATCGTGACAGGGAACAACCCTGAGGAGGTCGCGGCGCTGAGGCAGCAGCTTTCCATACGCTTCGAGATGAAGGATCTTGGTGAACTGCACCATTTCCTTGGCCTCCAAGTAGAGAAGAGAAGAGGCGGACTGGATGTTTCCCAGATGGCATATGCCGAGAGAATCGTCGAAAGATTCGGCATGAAGGAGGGGAAGAGCAGTTCCGTTCCTCTGGAGGCGGGGCTGAAGCTTCGGAAGGAAGAAGGGAGGATTCTTCCTGATCCGAAGATCTTTCGGGCACTGGTGGGGAGTCTTATATACTTGACTATCACAAGGCCGGACATCGCCTTTGCTGTCGGCCGAGTTAGTCGGTATATGCAGGAGCCGCGGAAGCCTCATCTGGAGGCAGCCAAAGGGATACTGAAGTACGTGAAGGGCACCCTTGAGATGGGGTTGTCCTATGAGGAGAAGTCTGACTTCAAGCTGCACGGGTACACAGATGCAGACTACAGAGGTGACGCTGATGATCGCAAGTCGACATCGGGTTACGTGTTCTTGTGTGGAGCAGCTGCTATCTCGTGGTGTAGCAAGAAGCAGGACTCTATTTCCCTTTCTACCACGGAGGCCGAGTACAAGGCGTCGTCCTTAGCAGCTCAGGAGTGTGTCTGGCTAAGGAGACTAGTGGAGGATGTGGACGAGGAGGTCAGCGGACCTACTATGCTACGTGGGGACAACGAGAGTGCATTGAAACTGGTAACCAATCCAGTTTGTCATGCAAGGACCAAGCACATAGAGATCGAGCATCACTTCATCAGAGAGAAGGTGCTGGGTGGCTTGATCGTTGTGGAGCATGTGCGGAGTGAAGAGAACCTTGCGGATATATTCACGAAGCCCCTATCTGCGGGGCCGTTCCGGAGGCTTCGTACATTGCTTGGAGTTGTTCCTGGAGCTCACTTCAAGGGGGAGTGTTAGAATTGAATTGAGCTAGCGCCAACGCTAGCGCTAGCGCCAGCGCTAGCTCATACTCGCAACCCACCCCCCCCCCCCCCCCCCCCCCTTATTTTGCCTATAAATAGAGGGGTACCCCCCTCTAAGCGACCATCGATTCTGGAACTGGCGAGTATCATCAACTTTGAGCGAGTTAGAGATACCAGAGCGCCACCAGGCGAGCATCGGACTTGGAGTAAGTTCGGCAGGCGAGCATCGGACTTGGAGTAAGTTCGGCCAGCTACCTTGAGCGAGTAGCGAGTAGTGGAGATACCGTCGTCGCTAGTGCTAGCGCGCGCGGTAGCGACAAGAGGCGAAGAGGCGAGCAGCGAGCTCGCGAGTACCTACTCGAGAGATAGCGCCCGACGCTAGTGATAGCGCTCGCGCTAGCGAGTATTGGAGGAAGCGGCGCGTGGCGAGCGTGTGAGAAGCTTGGAGTGCGAGCAGCGAGCTTGCGAGTAGCAGAGCTAACGCCTGGCGCTAGCGATACCGCCGGCGGTAGCGAGGAGCGAGCTTCTGTAGCGAGTAGCGAGTATTGGAGCGAGTATCACCTGCGCGGTGTGCTCCGGAGGAGAAGCGGACCTTGTCCGTGACCAAGTTCTTACCTTCGATTGGCTGTTGTGATTCAAGTTGGATGCAACTTGTATTCAGCCGTGTTCAGTTGTAACTAGCTACCAAATTTAGTATTGTGAAAGCTTGTGTTCATCTTTGATGTCCTTATTCTCCGGTTGGTTGACGTGTTCTTCCGACTTTAAAATATTTCACACACTCTTCCTAGAGCTCATTCACGAAAAAAAATCATCTTATCAATCACGGGCTGCTGGATTTCATCACTCGAATAAAATTTCACGGCCTCGAGGTAAAAACGCGTGTTTCATAATTCAATTAAAATGTGAAGAGTTTTGCAGGTAGTCGACAGTCAGACATAAGAGCTTAATATAAGTTTTCCTGGGATTTGGATTTTTCACCTTTTCATTTGATTTCCATATGCTTGATTAAGATCTCAATGGACAAATAAAGGTTCAATATTCTAACATGTAGGCCCCGTTTGGCGTGACGGCGGCGGTCGTGAACGCGGTGATTATGAACCGTCGTTCTTGAGTGTCCAACCTCACCAAAGAGACGTCATCCACTTTTATGTTCAAAATAAGTTTTCTTTTCTTGGTGACGGTCGCAACCATTGTCATGCCAACCATATATTCTACGACGGTTGCGTTTGTCAAAACTGGTGCGTGATTTGAGGGGAAAAAACATAAAAGTCATGGTAGAAATGAGATCACATAATGCACAAACTCATTGTGTCACATGAACAAAGAAATGCTTCTATTATTATAGCCCCGACCATGCTGTTGAAAGCTTTTGAAAAAGTCTTTGCTTTAAAGATATTGAAAGCTTTTGAAAAAGACTTTGCTTTAAAGATCTGTGTTTGCTTTATTCTTGATTTGGACGTGCATTTTAACTGTAACATGTCCCAATTCGATGAACTAGCCCTATCCAGCAAAAAGACTACCAAGTGATAAACGCGCGCACAAACACACACATGAACATTGAAGGGTAAAATAAGAATGATAGTTAATGGCCACATGGGATTTTCATTATTAACAGTATAAATATACACTAGAGAAAATAACATATTTTATGCAACAAAACTTGAAAAATCTACATATAACATCACAGCAAAGTTTTGCGTACAATTTGATGATTATTAACAGTATAAATACAAGGATTTCCAAGTTATATAATATAGATACAAAATTTTGAACAAGGTTTGATGAGACCGTCCCATCGCGCCATGATACGGTCATGGCCGGGATACTGTCGCAGCCGCACAAAATTATTTGGCTAATCGCAGATCATCGTGAATGGTCCGTATTTTTTGATGCCATCACAAACGGATATGATTTTCTCAATGCTTTTTAATTCCCACAATTTTGAAGTCATCCATACTTCTTTTTAGAATAGTATAGATATAGATATATTATTAGACATATATAAGCACAAAGACTGAACGACCGACGGAGAGGGTCCTATGCAACTTGGGTAAAAATCATTTCATTTCCTGAGGTTACAAGATAATGTCAATTTGGTCCCTAAATTTTTAAATTGCGTCATTTCCATCCTTTTGGCAAACATTCGACTACATATTGAGTGCAATTAAAGGGCTTAAAAAGACACCTAGATGAGAAATTCAAGAACTATTTGATACAATTAAAACTTTAGGGACTAATTTGACATTGACTTGAAACCTCGGGAACTGATATGATTTTACCCTATGCAACTTACAAGTTTTCTTTATATAAAGTACCAAGTGTCTTTATAACAATGAGCACAAAATCCAATGGGATTTAATCACATGCAATTATTAACTCCCATAGATCCCAAGTGCACAAGGCTACATGATTTTTTTGATGTGGGATTAAATTCTCAACATGACCTCACACATGTAGGATCTTTTTCTTCTAACACGTGAACTTTCTTTCATACTGGGCGACGCAAGGGTGAGTCGTTGGGCCTAACGTGCTCTGATACCAATATTAGAAACTCGATTGTAAGTGAAAGGATCTCAGCAGTCTCCCAAGATCTCTCGTCGCTTCTTTCTCACCTCTCACTTCATTTCTAATGGCTCAAAAAAAATCACAAAGCAAACATCTCAAATTGAGCTCATCATCAACTTTGCTAACATCAAACTCAGGAAACAATTCCCCTATTACCTTAGAACAAAGAGGAACCATTGAACTAAAACAGAAGAAAAGAAAATTTCATCAAAAACAACTTATCAAAGTCTCAATCCTTCTATCGATAAATAAAAAAGAGTCATCTCACAATTTGATTCTTTTTCGACGCGCATGACGTTGATGCGGAAACTAGAAAATGGCGCGGAAATTTTGTTGAATATGCAAACAACCAGGATGGCACATTCAAGGGTGATAAAAGTCGCAAAAGCTCGGACGCGGTGCAGCTCCCTCAATAGAGAATACTAATGGATCTGGATGAGAATAACCATGGAGAGTAGAAGGGAAAATTGAGAAGTTCTTGGGCTATTGTATCTTAAGGGCTCAATTCTAAACCTGGGCTATTGTATAGTAGTACAAAGGGAAATTAGCAGGCACGAGCATCGGACGTAGAGAGTGTTTTAGGGACCCAAAAAAGTGTTTTTAGGTTTTTACCATCGACGTTTTGGATTCCTCCGATTTGCGCCTTCAAAATGTTTTTGTTTTTTTTTTTACGATGTCGGCATGATTTCCTCCTGTAAAAATCTTACCAGTACTTAAAAAAAATCACTTGGAAGAAAAAAATGTGAGGAATCCAATAAACCGATGGTAAAGACCAAGAAACGAGAATTTGGCGTCCTAAACACTAGCATCTGACTAACTCTATGTGTGTTGCTCGTGCAGTTTAATTTCTCGGTCTCTGATAGTTTGTATGCCCTTTGATTTTCGGCTAAAAATCAAGATCAGCATGGTAGGTATAACTTCTAAGTTTTTCTTGTAAATCTAACTGCTTGGGAAGCACTAATTCAGCTTCAGCACCTGATGTTGAGAAATATCGTTCCAGTAACATCTGAACCAAGGAGAAGAAAAATAGTGTGAAAACCGTCAGAATTGAAGTTAGACGAAAAATCAAGAGCTTACTAAGGCGGAATAGGCGTCGATTTGCCGTTGGCGAGCAGATCTCTTCAGCCTTCTGAAATAAATAAATACATAAAACGATCAAGCAAATAGATAATGATAATAATTTGCTTAACAAGGCGGAAAAACATCGGTGCGGGAGCAGCCATCGGTGCGGGAGCAACCGCCGTCGCAAGGCAGAAAAACATATGTGGTGCGGGCGGTGGTCGCAAAATCCCCCAAAACGCCCCGTCTCCAACCCCTGGTCCCCACAGCCAGTTGCTCCCGCCCCCCCTGGTTTGCTTCCGCCCCGTCTCCCAACGCCTTTCCAAATGAAGCCTTAAGCTATGGTGATAGTTTTTTAAGACAGTTTAGATATGGTTGCATTTCGGCTCTGTTTGGATTGGCTGCAGCGCAGGGAAAATCAATGGGGCAGAATTGTGATGGAAAAATGAGTTGTGTGACAGAACAATGAAACACTGAACTCTGTTTGCAGTGATATTCAAAACAATGAATATGTTCTATCTGTTTGGAAGAACAATTGTGTTGTAGGACATATTAGAATTTCCACAGCATAGTTAAATTATTACAATTTTCTTTTAGGAGTAGATAGTTCCAACTGGAGAACCTATTGCAGTTCTACTCCGATTTTAGACTCCTGAGAATGATTTTTCATGCAAAAGGGGATCAAATATTGGGTTGCGGGCAGTGAAATATAAGATGGTGGGTTGGTTGGAATTGGCACTGGGGCGGAAGACTGCAGGTCGGCAGGATGATTGAAGGGGGGGAATTAGTTGGCCACAGGCTTCTTGGATGCCCAGTTAGACACGTTGAGCTTCGTAGGAAATCAAAATTCTAAGATGAATTGGTGACAGGACTACGCAGAATAGATTGAGAAATTGTTAGGTTAGAAGAACCGTGGGACTAGCATATACTGAAGTAGTGAAACGCATTACGATTTGATGGATCAATAAAATTGATGGGAAAAGCTACAATTAAGCACTCCAAAAAAATGGGCAGACCAAAGATATCTTTGACATAAATTACGCAAAAAGGTATCAAAGAATAGGAAAATCGAGAACGAAAATGTATAAGATATCCACAAAAAGTCGGGATAAGACTTATAAAGTTATGATGATGATAATGAGCTTGTGGATTGTTTCTTCTATCAGGGCAGACTCGTATCATGATTTTCTCTATTGGTCGGCCACAAGGAAGCAACCATTCGAAGATGTCCTGAGTGCTACAACTCACTACGTGAAACAAAATACTCAATCTACAATACATAATGAAAGATGTCAAAAGACATTTACAGAGATTCACACTTTATATAAAGCATGTTGAGAAATTTTATGCATGCATCAACCGATGGAGAAAAATCAAAATCAAAATATTTCTATTAAATAATAAAGAACATACAATAAAGCTTCATATGAATAAAATATCTAGAAGAAAACTACTATCACAGCTTTGCAAAGTGGCTTTGATGAGCAGCAGAATAAAACAATTTTCATGATATAATAAATACAAAATCTGACTCACCTTTCTATCATAACATCAAGAGCCTCTAGTGTGGTCCCGTGCTCGTCCTGCAGATATACCCTCCAACCCCTGTGATCGACGGAATTAGAAGCCAAAGATATCTCAGTAGAGATGAAAATTGTCTGTAAACTTTACAAGAAAATAAAAATATAAAATGAAATCGGACAGACAACAAAGCTATCCGTCAAATTGGGTAAACGGTTGTATATTGTCAGTGTTGATAAGAGTAATATATTGCACAATTAAAAACTTAGACAGCTGGAGAATAAAAAAAATGTAACTTTTTCATGTATCTTATGAGCACTACATGTGGGTTTTCAAAATACAATATACAGTACATAAATAAGTTGATGCTACATGTTTTATTTGATGCAAGCAACCAATTTGCATCATGCATCATATTAATCACACTATTTAGGCACTGTTTGGGAGAGCAGTGAGTGTGGTGGTGATTATGAGCGTGTATATATAACAAACACAGATAGTGTTTGGGAAGGTGTGGTGGCGAACGTTGATTTCCAAAAATGATGTTTGGGAAGGTGCAGTTGTGAAAACGCCTAGACCCTACATAGTTAAATTTTGACCCAAAAAACTATCAAGAAAATTAAATATGCAGGTACACCGCCACCACTATATTTACTATCACAGATTGGCACGGCCACCGCTCAAACGCCGCAGCTATCACAAACGGAGCCTTAGTTACACCACCTTTCCATCTGCAAATTGATTTATTCGACTACAAGATGCATAAATGTGAAGCTAGCATCTCCATCATGTATAATTGGATAAGTGTGCCAGCTTCATAAATGGCTAGACACACCATATGGGCCTAATTCTTAAAGAGTACACGTGAGAAATTTTGAAGAATAGAAGATACTATAATATTACCATATGACCTCATTTCCTTCTACTGAAAATGGGATAGAACTTCATGGACAATTGATGCGGGATAAATGTACTGAGTGTAATTATGCCGTGAGGAACTCTAATGATGTTCATGAAGTGTCGTAGGAATTTAGAATGGTGTGATGTACATGTGATAACCCAACGTTTAATTACAATTAATTCTGAATTATTAGTAGAGTTAGTAAATCTTTCAAAAAAGGAAATGACGGCCAAGATCGTCTGAAACATAAATCTTTCAAAATACTGTGTTGTTAGTAAATCTTTCAAAAAAGGAAATTCTCATACACAACCATCCAGTTTGTGTTGTTAGTAAAATTTTCAAAAATAAAAAAGCAAGGAAATTGATAAATATATAAAGGCAGGGTGCTATTCTAAGTTCTAACCACCCACTTTGTGCTGATAGTAAAATTTTCAAAATAAAAAAGGAAGGAAATTGATAAATATATAATGGTGTGGGGGACTATTCTAAGATCTAACCATCTACTTTGTTCTGTTAGTAAAATTTTTAAAAAAAAAAGAAGAAAGAAATTGATAAAGAAACATTTTTAGAGCAAAGAACCAATTTCTACATCATACCGCTCCGCCGCTTGGACTGCAATTCTACCAGCAATGCTGCGAACTTTGTTGGACTGCGGGGTCTCCTTTCCATCATGAGATTTGGGAAGCCCTATAATGAATTCATCTACCTCCTAATCATAAACTCATGCAGACTTGAGTAATGGAAGCATCAGAAATTTGGATAATTGAAAATCTGAAACCTAGAAGAAACCTCTAGCTCGGCAATTTCGAGAAGTCGCATCTCCAGTTTCTGTCCCCGCAGCTCCAAAACCTATTAATCGGAAACATCAATAAAACCCCAGTAAATGAGAATCAAAGAAGCTAGACTGTGAGCAGTTACCGCAAGGGGACGAGGGCAGAATCCTTTGCCAAGGGCGAGACCGGTGTGGGAGGCGCCGAGGTCGACTCCGAGGCTGAAGCCTCCGCCACCCCAGGAGGGAGAGGTCCGTCGGCGGAGAGCATTAGATAGAATCTCTTCTCCATCAGTTGTTTTCGTGAAGGAGGACAAACCCCTAATAACCCTAATTCCACGGGGACGGAAAGCTCGCTTTTGAAACAGACCAGCAATGGAGGAGAGATTGGTAGGATATGACGCCTTCACATTCGCGGGCGGGATACCCTCTCGTGTTCCTGCAGGCCAAAGGCGCGCCCAAAAGATAGCTTCGTGCGGCGAAGGAGCGATGGAGGCGGAGGAAATTGTGTCGGAAGCGCAGATGGTGGAGCGTGCGGCGGCGAAGATCGCCATCGACATCCAAGTAATTGCTCTCGAGAAATTGCTCTCCAAACGCCTTTAGGGAAAGTCGTGCCCAAAATGTTTCCGGAGAAAAGTTATGCCCAAAATATTCCCGGGAAGTTATTCCCAAAATGCCCCCAATGGAAAAGTTCTTCCCAAAATGGTCCCGGTAAAGTGTCGCCCAAAATGCCCCCGTCATGCCCAAAATGCCCCTATAAAAGTCTAGTCCAAAATAGCCCCGGGCAAAAAATCACGCCCAAAATGCCCCCAAAAAATGATTTACCAGGCGCGCACTCAGGGCTACCGGAACGAAGCCGGCTCCTCTCCGACCGGCCGCCTCCCTCCAAAGCATCCTCTGCCGTAACCTCCGCCTTCATCCAGCCCTCCCGACATTCCTCCCAGACGCAGCTTCCCCTTCTCCTTCGCCTTCAGCCCGATCTGCAGAAACTTTTTCAACCGGCCAGACGCTCTGCAGAAAGGCGGAAGGCGTAAGTCGTCCTTCCCTCAGCTCGTATTTCTCTTCCACATCAGGAAATGACTCCGTCATTGACGATAATGGCCGTGCCGACTCGCCGTGAGGTCCAATCATGCCCTTCCTCCGCCAATCTTCCGGCATGATCTGTGGAGATCCTCCTTCCGACGACACTGCTCTGGACTAATTTCATGAATGCCGCAGGGGTAAAAGGCGCTCCGTCATTGACGATCCTCCTTCCATGAATCCCCGCGTCTCTGTGTTTGGATTTCTAGTTTACTCCTTACATTTCACCGTCTGTAACTTTGATTTTTTTTCCTTCTTCTCTCTAATTAGCTGGCAATCAATGGTGATCCCCTTGTTCAAGATATAGCCGATGGGCAGAAACAGATTTTTTTTTTATTCTTGATCAATTCAGCATTTTAAAGATTTTTTTTTTATTCTCGAGCCAGAGTAATGGCTTGTTAAAGTGAAATTTGTGTTGGAATTGCTCTTGTGAATGCTGAATTGAAGTTGAGGGAGGATTGGTCGGAAATGAATTTGGTGAAAAAATTTTAAACTCAGCTACTTTTCGGCCAGCAGCAGCAGCTGAAACAAACGGAACATTCATCTTCATCCCGATCTAAGTCGACGATTCCGCGATAAAATGCCGACAACTCGACAAGATGAACGCAGAACCATTCATGAATCACTCTGATGCGTCTACGTGACTGATTCTCCGCTATTCTTCAAATTTTATTTCAAATATTTGTCGCGTTGTTATGACCTTGGTAAATTCTCGAGATAAAATACAAAAAAAAAAAACATGATTAATGTAGCATCATCTTATTCTAAATGAAACAAATAATACAAATTCCTATTGAGTCTTACTTTGTCACTCTAAACTCAATTTGATCTCTCTCTAACTTCTCTTTTAATTTCGGTTGTTGTCGTTTTCGTTTTCGATGATTATTGCTTTCACGCATAGCCACATTCAAGGAGCACATCGTTGTGTGATTTTCGTCTCCAATCTTCGCTCCCACGAGGCCGTAAAAGGCGTCAAAGTTGAAAATGTTGTTTTATCATGTTAATTTATACTTGTCTTGTTCTGGATCATTTTCTTCATAATTTTCATTCATGAAGGCCAACTCAAATGCAAGCACAATTTAAATGACAACACAATACACGTATATCAAAAAAAATAACGAATTTGAGCTATAAATAACATGTATATCGAAAAAAAAAAGAGAATTAATAAATAAGGAGAAACAAAAATAGGCCTTGTAGATTTTGAAAGTGGTATTAATAACATTTATCTCATCGTGTTCCATACATACTTACGATCTTGATATGTTGATTAATTACATTAAAAATGCTAATTATTTGTCTGTCCCACTCTTGGCCCTGAAAGCTCAAATTAGTTATTACATTCATACATGATAAGATATATATTTACGTACGATAAATAATAAGGATTACATCAGCACATATGCATAAATATTTCATATAGATTATAGGCTAAATTGAGTATAGACATAAATATTTCATATATACATCCCACCAAAAACTTCTATTTTAACTAAACCATAATTTCATGCTTACAAAGTGAAAATTTGCTACATTCATGTCTAATAAATTCAATCCGACTAACCAAATGTTTATTTTAAATGATCATCATGGGACTAGGAAAAAAAATTAAATTTTCTTCGGGGAAGCCATGTCAAAGCAAAAAAATAATAACAATTTCCTAATTGGCTGCATACGATCACTTTTATGATCTTGAGTCTGAATAATTAGTTTTGTGGCCATTATTAGATAGGATCATTTTGATCTCATGAAATTATAATGATCAAGAGAGATCACAAATTATCATTTTGATCTCACGAAATTATAATGATCAAGAGAGATCACAAATTATCATTTTGATCTCACTAAATTATAATGATCAAGAGAGATTGTGCATGGAAGAAGACTAATGTCTAGACAGAAATCTCACAATGAAAATGGTGCTATCTCATAGAACTTGAAGTGCATATTTTGGTGGAAAATAGAAGGGCAAAGTTCACAGTAGAGAGCACAGTGAAATGTACAAGTTATAGTACTTCCCAATTCATATAGATGAAGTTATTTTTCTCTTTTCGCCGTTGAAACCTTTAGAGGATCTGAGCATCAAATAAAGTAGTAAGACGGAACACATTGTTACATGAAGAGTCTAGCTGCAGTAAACGAATGGAGCGGGGTTTTATTCCCTCGAAGGGGAAACCTGAAGCGTTCTGCGAAACATGATGTTGTCGGCATCGTTCTCTTATCCGTCTCACATTATACAGCAATTGGCTGGAGACTGGAGAAGTTCAGGTGGCCTGCAACCCAATAGTGAATTTTATTAAGAATCGGAAAGAAAATGAATGGAAATTTGGAGTGCAACTGAGAACAAATCCAGGCATAGCCATGGAAAGAATCATATTGTGTAAGTGGAGCTGCATAGATATCTATCTATTCATTAATTTCAGTGAATTTCTTTTGCTTCCAATACGAATTATATTAATAGAAATCCACTTTGGCATCCAACTTCGAGGCGGGCAAAGTTGGGCTCAAAATCGGCTTAAAGAAATTTGAGCAGATTCAGGATCAAATGGGTTCCAGCCATTCAAAAGCCATGAATTTAAAAACCATTCTGAAAGTATCTAGTTGCGGCCTAAATCACCTAGAGGGGGGGTGAATAGATGGATTCTATGTCTTTATGCGGAATTAAAAAATTTAACACAGAAAAGCAAACAATCAACCACAGCACAGACACAAGGATTTTATAGAGGTTCCCCGATGTGGGTAGTCCTCTTTCCCGCCTCGCCTATCTAGCACTACGAGGCTAGACTCGGCTACTTCACCAATCTCAGATTATAACTAACCTTACACCTCGGAGTCCAAACTCCTACAACTCGGAGTATACCACTCCTACAACTCGGAGTATACCACTCCTACAACTCGGAGTATAACAACTCCTACACCTCGGAGTAAACAACTCCTACAAATAATCTCGGAGTGAAAACTCCTACAAAAGAAAATATTGAAACAAAAAAATACTTCTTTTTAACCTCAAAAGAGATTAACTTCAGATCTTGAAAACTGAGTCTTCTTCTTAACCTTGAAAGAGAGCTTGACACTTGAAAGAAGTGGAAGAGAGAAGACTTGGCTAACCAGATCTGAATAGGCCCTTTGACTTACTTGAAAGAATCTTCAATAAAGAGAGCAACAATAAGATCAAAGGCCTTCTTCTGAGAAATCTCTAACAGCAATAGAGAAAGGATCTTGAGCAGAATATGTTAGGTCTCAGAAATCTTGTTCAGCAAAAGAGAAAGGAGATCGACTTTTTGCCTTTTCTGAACTGTCGGCTGAAGAGAGATGTTTTGATCAAAAATTAAGAAGAGCCCCTTGCCCTAAAATAAGGATCTATTTATAGGGAGGACTTCAACGGCTAGTGCGACAAAGAAGGGAGAGGCGACACGTGTACTGATCATGGTGGCTAACCCTAATTGTCGAAAACGAAACAAAGATTTGAAATCCGTCTGTCCGTCATTCGTCGAGACTTCACGTGAACATCCGACGAATTGACTTAGCTGCATAATTTTCTTCAGAACTCAGCCAAAATGACCTCTGTCAGCATTCGTCGGGATTCGTCGGAATGACCCGAGTCATCTCGACGAATGGACTTGGCTACAGAATTTTCTTCACAACTCAGCCAAAATGGCCTCTGTCAGCATTCGTCGGGATTCGTCGGAATGACCCGAGTCATCTCGACGAATGGACTTAGCTGCAGAATTTTCTTCTAAACCAAGACAAAGGTCTTCTGTCTGGATTCGTCGGGATTCGTCGGAATGACCCGAGTCATCTCGACGAATTGACTCAGCAGAATTTTTCTTTTCTTCTGAAAACCTGCTCCACTCCTCAACCTTGAAAGCCTTCAGTTATGAGTATATGAAGTGCACCCCAAAAGAGAGATTACACATGGACCAACACTTTGTTCTATACAATGAGGGATTACATTGTCTAGAACTGTGTTTGGTGATCCATTGCAACCTGACTTTGGTGAGCACTTAGCATTAAGGCCTGTCATAACACATCTAAACAAAAGTCATCAAGTACAAATACAATTCATTTTAGTTTACTAGGGGACATCTTCAAATCAAGGTGATTGTGGACACAATACCCAACAATCTCCCCCTATTTGAAGATGTCATAACCCTAGACACTAACTTGAATTGCACAGAAAGAATACTAAATAAGAAAGCACAACCCAGACAGTAATATATAAGAAAAAAACAGAATAGGACTGAATGTTTTAACTTAACACAAGAGAAATGTGTATATATATATAAGCAAAGAAAACATCATGATTCCAGATAAGCACAGCTTATTCATGACCTTTGCCTTTCTTCTTTGCAAACATTCTGTCCACTGCCTCAGTTTTCTTCTTCAGTTCTGAATCCATTCTCTCAAAGAATGCCTTTGGCTTAGGCCAGTATTTGTCAGGAGCAGACTCTTTAGATCCACCATTCTTGAAGTGAATTCTTCTTTCATTTGTCCTCTTCTCAAACTTGCTCCATTCTTCTGAACTATAATGGTCACTGACTTTTTCATTCTGATTGCTGACTTTATCAAAAACAGAGAGAACAATACTTTTGGAGATGGGGCTCCAACTTTCTTGGAAGTTTCTAGGAGGAGGCCTATCATAAAATTCTCTGATCTTCTTATGTGGATTAGACCTCTTAGCAGATGGCTTATCAGCAAATAGCTTCCTTTTTAATGACTTCTCAGAGGGTTCAGCAAAATGTGAGCTGTCAGGATCTTGAACAGGGAATGGATCATCCCAAAATTCTTGATAAGATGAAGCAGGAATGACTTCATCAGCAAGAACAGAATCCTCAACAGGATTTGGAGAGAAACTAGGAGCCCGGGGTCCTGGAGCACTTGATGAGGGAAAATCTGATCCTTTATCCACAACAGTGAACCCAAGCATTCCAGCCACTTGCTTGAACAGCCAGCTTTGGGCTTCATAAGTATACCAGTTCACATCCTTAACATTTTGTAAGATGTTTTCCTTGAGATCTTGCATTTGACTAGCTACAGTTTCATTCAAATCATTCATTTTGCTTGCACTTTCTTCTAACTTGGATACCACACTCTCCTCCCCCTTTATGACATCTTCATGCAGGAGGGTATATAATCTCTTCAGCTGAGCTTCAACTTGATCATCCAAGTAAGTGATTCCTTGATCATGAGCAGAGCTAAGAGTAGAGAGAGCAGTAGTCAAATGTAGTACATCTTCACTAACCTGATGCAGATTCTTGAGAGCATGCCCAACAGCTTTATTTGTATGATCCAAAGCTTTCCCTGCAGAAAGCATCCAGGCTTCTTGATCACTCTTGAATCTTCCCATGTCATGCTTGATCTCAGCCATTTCCTGCTTCAGAGAACTATCAACAGAGTCAATCTTCTTATAGACTTGCTTGATAGACTGATCAAAGTGATCAGTCTGAACCTTTAGCAGCCCTGTTATGGACTTCAGCAAAGAAGAGTGAGAGCTATCACCAGTCTCAACCTCTTCAGGAGAAATTCTATCAGCTACAAAACTTGAGGACTGTGCTTGCTTGTCAAGCACAGTTGCCCTTGGAGAAGTGCTCCTAGCCACAAGAACTTCTGGAGGAGGCAAAAGCAGCACAGAAGGAAAGACTTCAGGAGGAACAGATTCAACCATGAAGATATCTTCCTGGTCTTTCTCCCCCTCAAATAGAGACATCTCCTTAGCCAACCTCAGCATAGCACCAAAGCTGCCCTTCTCCCCAGATTCAGATTGCTCATGAGGAGAGTCTGGCAAGATTTCATGATCTTCAGAATGAGAAACAACCATGGCAGGTGATCTCCTTGAATCTTCCAGCTCAGGAGACTCATCAAAAACAGCAGCATTCTCTGGGCCCTCCATGTCAAGAGTAGCATCAGGGACAACAAAATCAACAGGATCAAGAGGTACTTGATCAGCATCACTTGGAGGAACATCTTCTGCAGCACCACTTCCTGCACCAATGTCTCTTGGGGTTGGAAACTCCCCCTCAACATGTGCATCTCTGCCCTGAGCAGGAGCTGGACTAAGTCCACTCCCCTGGATGATTGCCCTGCTTCAATAGATCTATGCTCATCAAGAAGAGGGGCCTCATCATCACTTACAGCAGCCCTAACTCCAGCATTCCCTAAGCCCTTGGGAATTACCCTTTCCCATTTGGAGAAAATGGTTGAGTTGATCTTCTTTGTGTGGTGGATGGGGATACCTCTTCCAAGATTAAAAAAATCTGGATTGCTACAGTGGAGAAGCAAACTGAGAATTCTTCCAAAATTTGGAGCAAGAAAACTTTCTTTAATCTTCTCAAAGATTACTTCACCAAAATTGAAATTCTTCCGACAAATTATAGCGGTGTGAATTTTGAAAGCTTCTTCAGAGAGGTAGTCATGAGAGCCTACCTTGCATAATAATACTTTTCCTATAATATCACACAGAAGCTTACCTCCTTCATTCATGAACTTTCTTCTGATTTTGGAGCTTTGATTAAGAATGCCACAGAATCTTCTGGCTCTGAAAATATCTTCAACAAACAACTCTTCTGATTCAACTTCAGGCATCCTCAACGAACGGTTGATACCACTAGCCTTCAAAATGATTTTGCAAGACCTAACAGAGCTTTTGATCTTCTTACCTTGACTTGAGATTTTGGCATTTCGATAGAACTCCAGAATGTCCTGTTCTAAGATTTTAGCCGGCTCTTCTAAGATAAAACTGAGCCCGGCGACATCGAGCATCAAAATCACGTTCCGAAACTCATTTGAAGCTGAGCGGAAGGCGTCTCTCACCAACTCTCCCCCTGAATGCAAACCACCAGAAGCTTTGGGCGCCATTGATGTCGTTGAAGCCACGGAAGAGAAACAGAGGAATCGCGAAAGAAGGAGACGAACGGTCGGGTAGGGTTTCACGGAGGTTCTCGTGAAATCGTGATGTTTTCTTTGATTTATATATATATATATATAAATTGAAGTAGAGTACGTACCTGAAGGACGAAAAAATCGTATTTAATAGGGAGATGATTCCACGGGAGATGAATTGAGAGGAGTAATATTTGTCCCGTGAACACCCGTGAAACTTCATGAAATTTTCTGAGTTAACAAGTGAAATCTCGTGCAATTTCGTGAAATCTCAACAGTCCCAACTTCAAGAGTCCTTGTTAAGCATTCCAAGTTCCATTTTGAAGAAATTGAATTTGGTTTCGTCCAGAGGCTTCGTAAAGATATCTGCAATTTGTTTGTCAGTATTAACATATAACAAATTTATGTCCTTACTCTCAACATGTTCCCGGATGAAGTGGTAGCGAAGCTCAATATGCTTCGTTCGGCTGTGAGAGACGGGATTATTTGTTATGGCAATAGCACTTGAGGAGTCACAGAACATGGGGATTTCTGAGAGCTTTAAATTATAGTCCTCAGGCTGATTTTTCATCCACAAAAGTTGTGCACGGCAACTGCCGGCAGAGATATACTCCGATTCAGCAGTCGATATTGCAACGCAATTTTGCTTCTTGCTGCTCCAGGAGACGAGCCGTTTTCCTAAGAACTGGCAAGTTCCCGAAGTGCTCTTCCTATCATCTTTGCTTCCTGCAAAATCAGCGTCTGAAAAGCCAATTAGTTCAAAATCATTGCTTCTTGGGTACCATAAGCCGAGATTTGGTGTACCCTTAAGGTATCTCAAAATCCTCTTTGCAGCGGCATAATGAGATTCCTTACAGTTCACCTGATACCTGGCACAAACACATGTTGAGAACATTATATCAGGCCTAGTAGCAGTGAGATAGAGCAAGGACCCAATTATGCTTCTGTACTTGGTTTCATCAAAAGGTTTCCCTTTCTCATCCTTGTCCAGAGACATACTTGAGCCCATTGGAGTCCTCATTGAGGTTGCACTCTCCATTCCAAATTTCTTAAGCAGCTCTTTGGTGAACTTCGTCTGAGAGATGAAGATTCCATCTTCAGATTGGTGCACCTGGAGTCCTAAGAAATATTTCAGCTCTCTCATACTGCTCATTTCAAACTTACCTTGCATCAAGTTAGAAAACTTTTTGCAGAGTTTGTCATCAGTAGAGCCAAATATAATATCGTCGACATAGATTTGCACTAGTAAAATCTCGCCTTTTACTTCCCTAAGAAACAATGTCTTGTCTATTGTTCCTCTTGTGAATTTGTTCTCAAGGAGAAACTTAGACAATGTCTCATACCAGGCACGAGGTGCCTGTTTAAGACCATACAAGGCTTTATGTAAATAATATACATGATCAGAAAAGTTAGGATCTACAAAACCTGGAGGCTGAGCTACATAAACTTCCTCTTTAAGGTCTCCATTCAGAAAGGCGGACTTTACATCCATCTGGAAAACCTTAAAGCACTTATATGCAGCATAAGCCAGAAATAATCTGATGGCTTCAAGTCTTGCTACTGGTGCGAAGGTTTGATCAAAGTCAATCTCTTCTTCTTGCTTGTATCCTTGAGCAACCAGTCTTGCTTTGTTCTTGGTGATGATGCCCTTTTCATCAAGCTTGTTCCGGTAAATCCATTTGGTTCCAATCACATTCTGTCCTTTGGGTCTAGGTATCAACTTCCAAACTTTACATCTCTTGAATTGGTTGAGCTCCTCTTGCATAGCAAGGATCCAAGAGGGATCGGTGTTTGCTTCTTCAAACTTCTTCGGCTCAATCTGTGAAAGAAAACTTAAATGTAAAACTTCGTTAGTTGTACCTCTTCTAGTTAGAACTCTGCTTGAAGGATCTCCGATGATTTGATCAGCTGGATGATCTCTCAAATGTCTGATCATTCCAACATTTAGATGACCATGAGGTTCCTGCACTTCAGGTACATCTTCATCTTCCTGAGGGTCATCATCCTCACATGTAGAAGGAGCATTTACTTCAATAGCTTTTGGAGCGTCTTCCTTTACAGTTTCTTCTAGGTGTAGTTCCTTGAACCTTGCATCTACATCTTCAACAAAAACACTAGAAGAGTTGCTTTGAAGCATACTCGTCTCATCAAATATGACATTGTAAGTTTCTTCTACAACCAGGGTTTTCTTGTTGAAAATCCTATATGCCTTACTATGGCTACTATAACCTACAAAAATACCTTCAAAACATTTTTCACTAAATTTAGTTTTGTAATATTTCTCGTTATTAAGTACAAAACACTTACTGCCAAAGATTCTAAAATAAGACAGGGTTGGTTTCTTGCCCTTCAAAAGTTCATAAGGAGTCTTATGATGGTTCTTGTTGATTAGTGCTCTGTTTTGCACGTGGCAAGCAGTGTTGATGCCTTCAGCTCAGAAATACTCTGGTAGTGAAGAATCACTCAACATTGTTCTGCAGGCCTCTATGAGTGTTCTATTCTTTCTCTCGGCAACCCCATTTTGCTGTGGAGTACGGGGAGAGGAAAACTCATGAAAGATACCCAGACTTTCACAAAATTCAGTCATGGCCCCAGACTTGAATTCTGTACCATGGTCACTTCTGATTTTGACCACAGAACATTCTAATTCATTCTGAATTTGCCTGACGAATGAGGTGAAAGAATCATAGGTGTCTGACTTGTGTTTCAGAAAGAATACCCAAGCAAATCGTGAGTAATCATCGACAATGACCAACGTATAAGACTTACCCCCTAAACTCCGAATTGGCATGGGACCAAATAAGTCCATATGAAGTAGATATAAACATCTGGTAGATTCTTTGCCAATAATGCTCTTAAAGCTAGCTCTCGTCTGCTTGCCCATTTGGCATGCGTGACAAGGTCTCTCTTTAATGCACTTAACATCAGGAGCATCATGAACTAAGTTGTGGGAAAATAACATATTTATAGTTTTGAAATTTATATGTGCTAGTCTCTTGTGCCACTGGTCACAAAGAGATGCACTATCTTTTGCTAAAAAGCACACTGGTGTAGAAGAGTCTAAACATAGAAAATTTAAGCAAAAAATATTTCTACTCCGAGTGCCTGTTAAAATAGTTTCTGACGTATCAGACGACTTTATCAAGCACTTGTCCTTGTAGAATTCTACCATATAGCCTTTGTCACAAAGTTGACTTATGCTAATGAGATTATGTTGTAATCCTTTAACATAAGTCACGTCTGTGAAAGAGACTATACCATTTGTGATCATACCGTAGCCTTTTGTGATTCCCCGATCAGATCCGCCAAAAATAACTTTTGGACCATCTTTCACCGGGGTATACTCTTGTAGTAGGCTTCTTGTTCCGGTCATGTGCCGTGAACATCCACTGTCCAAGTACCATATTGGATTTGAATTGGCCTTTGGACATACCTGCAATCAATAATCAATTGCCCTTAGGAACCCAAACCGATTTGGGTCATTGGCTTCTTGTTAGATGACCACCACTTGGAATGTTAACATTGCGAGGGGTCATTCTTGCATTGTTAATCCGTGGAGTCGTGACATTTCTCGGATTAAACCAACAATCTATGGCAAAGTGACCAACCTTGCCACAACACCAACAATCGAATCGATTGTACCTTCTCTTTGTCTCCTGTTTTGCCTTTTGAACGGGAGGTGCAACAGGAGTGACTTTCTTAGTGGAAGTTTTCTTAGAAGTGGGGGCCTCATGGTGACAGCACACACATGGCTCCAACTTCTTCTCAACAGATTTGGGTGCAATCGTTTTAACTTTTGGTGCTTTCTTGTGAGCTGATCCGTGAACAAATGGACCATGATCTTTGAGGATTATTTCATCATGAGGAGCTTTGAATGGAGAGTTGTCAAAGTTTCGGGGAAAGCTCCATCCTTGATATCTATTACTAGGTTCAACATGTGTTGGCCTAGCAAGATGACCGTAGGATGAATCAAAGTCAAACGGGTTTGATGGAAAAATGACCTTCCTGAATGAAGGTTGACTTTGATTGGCAGTTCCCTTCCCTTTCACGGCTCTCTTCTCAGCAGCCTTACTACTTTCAGTCTTATGACCAATTCCACTACCCTTCGCAGGAGCAGAAAACCTATCAATGAATGGAAGAATAGTCTTAGGCTTCGAGAAGCTTTCTACGAGCTTCCTTTCCGCCTTCAACTTATCTTCTAGTTCATTTATAGTTTTCTCCTTTAGATTCAACAACTCAGTGGAGCTTTTCAATTCGTCTTTCAAGAGTTGGATTTCATCTTTGAGAGGAGTTAGTTGTTCAACTTCCTCCCTCAAAGCTAATTCCACTGTCTTGAGAGATTCAATTTCTTTTGACTTGGACTTGACGACCTTGCGGCACTTGTCAAATCCTTTCACAAGGGCTTCATACTGAGTTATTAACTTAAAGTCCTCCTCTGAGGAGTAGCCTTCATTTGCTATGGATGCAGTCTCATCTTCAGAAGCAGACAGAGGGGTATGAGAGTTTACCTTCCCCTTATAAGAGGAGTCGCCTATTTCTTCGTCTAGATGTGTCATTAGCCCAAAGTAGGCTTCTTCATCTGAGCTTGACGCATCAGAGTCACTGTCGCTCAGAGTCTTGGCCTTTTTGGCGAGGAGGCTCTTTTCTTTCTTCTTTCCTTTAAAGGATCTCTTTTCTTCCTTCTTTGATCCTTCTTTCTTTTTGTATGGACACTCGGCTATTACGTGTCCTGACTTATTGCAGCAATAACAAATAATGTCAGTAGAATCAAATTTGTTCGGTTTAGATTTATACCTGTCATTATAGTAGTCCTTCTTGTGATGATCACCATCACGTCTTGATCTTTTGTGATCAAATGCAGTGGATTGGCCTCTCTTCTGCTTTCTTTTATTCAGAAGTCTTTTGAATTGTTTGGAGAGAAGAGAAAATTCTCCATCAGACATCTCTGAACCTGAGGGGCTGGCATCAGACTCATCCTCATCAGAAGATGGTCTCCTGACAGGTGGGAGAGCCTTGCTCTTTCTTGAGCTTTCAGCTTTTAGGGCAGAGGACTTCTCCCTTCCAGAGGCCCTGACCCCCTCTTCTTCAGCTTTGCGGGAATTTAGCTTCAACTCATGGGACAGGAGCTTACCAAGCAACATTTGTGGCTCTGTGGTTCCGAGCTTTCCGAATTCTCTGATGGCTATAACCTTGGTGTCCCATTCTTTCGTCAGGGATCTCAGAAATTTGTCATTTAGTTCGCCAGTTGTGAATTCTCTATCATAGTTCCTAAGACCATTTACGATCTTGAAGAACTTCTCGTAGGTGTCAGAAATGGAGTCTCTTGGATCTTGCTTGAATGCTTCGTATTCTTGGTTCAGCAACGATCTTCGGTCATCCCTCACTTCTTCGGTCCCTTCCATCAGAACGACTAGTGAATCCCACATTTCTTTAGCAGATTTGCAGTGAAGCAGATTTTGCAACATTGAATCATCAACTGCACCTGCTATGATATTCTTTGCTTTCTTGTCTAGGGCCACTAGAGCGATCTCATCTTTGTTCAGTTCCAACATCTTCTTCGGGATCATGATGGTGGAGTTTATTGAAGACGGTTTCATCGGAATATGGGGACCTTCTTCCACGATCTGAAAGATTCTTGGGTCGGCAGCTTCCATGTAGAATCTTACTCTTTCCTTCCACATAAGAAAGTTCTCTTTGGTGCAGACTGGCAACTTGACGGAATCCTTGGCCTTATCCATTCCAGACATATTTGCTTTAGCAACTAGATGAGGAGTCTTGTTCAAGGTGTTAGCCTTATAGCGAACAACCTCCCTCTGATACCAATTGAAAGTATCTAGTTGCGGCCTAAATCACCTAGAGGGGGGTGAATAGGTGGATTCTATGTCTTTATGCGGAATTAAAAAATTTAACACAGAAAAGCAAACAATCAACCACAGCACAGACACAAGGATTTTATAGAGGTTCCCCGATGTGGGTAGTCCTCTTTCCCGCCTCGCCTATCTAGCACTACGAGGCTAGACTCGGCTACTTCACCAATCTCAGATTATAACTAATCTTACACCTCGGAGTCCAAACTCCTACAACTCGGAGTATACCACTCCTACAACTCGGAGTATACCACTCCTACAACTCGGAGTATAACAACTCCTACACCTCGGAGTAAACAACTCCTACAAATAATCTCGGAGTGAAAACTCCTACAAAAGAAAATATTGAAACAAAAAAATACTTCTTTTTAACCTCAAAAGAGATTAACTTCAGATCTTGAAAACTGAGTCTTCTTCCTAACCTTGAAAGAGAGCTTGGCACTTGAAAGAAGTGGAAGAGAGAAGACTTGGCTAACCAGATCTGAATAGGCCCTTTGACTTACTTGAAAGAATCTTCAATAAAGAGAGCAACAATAAGATCAAAGGCCTTCTTCTGAGAAATCTCTAACAGCAATAGAGAAAGGATCTTGAGCAGAATATGTTAGGTCTCAGAAATCTTGTTCAGTAAAAGAGAAAGGAGATCGACTTTTTGCCTTTTCTGAACTGTCGGCTGAAGAGAGATGTTTTGATCAAAAATTAAGAAGAGCCCCTTGCCCTAAAATAAGGATCCATTTATAGGGAGAACTTCAACGGCTAGTGCGACAAAGAAGGGAGAGGCGACATGTGTACTGATCATGGTGGCTAACCCTAATTGTCGAAAACGAAACAAAGATTTGAAATCCGTCTGTCCGTCATTCGTCGAGACTTCACGTGAACATCCGACGAATTGACTTAGCTGCATAATTTTCTTCAGAACTCAGCCAAAATGACCTCTGTCAGCATTCGTCGGGATTCGTCGGAATGACCCGAGTCATCTCGACGAATGGACTTGGCTACAGAATTTTCTTCACAACTCAGCCAAAATGGCCTCTGTCAGCATTCGTCGGGATTCGTCGGAATGACCCGAGTCATCTCGACGAATGGACTTAGCTGCAGAATTTTCTTCTAAACCAAGACAAAGGTCTTCTGTCTGGATTCGTCGGGATTCGTCGGAATGACCCGAGTCATCTCGACGAATTGACTCAGCAGAATTTTTCTTTTCTTCTGAAAACCTGCTCCACTCCTCAACCTTGAAAGCCTTCAGTTATGAGTATATGAAGTGCACCCCAAAAGAGAGATTACACATGGACCCACACTTTGTTCTATACAATGAGGGATTACATTGTCTAGAACTGTGTTTGGTGATCCATTGCAACCTGACTTTGGTGAGCACTTAGCATTAAGGCCTGTCATAACACATCTAAACAAAAGTCATCAAATACAAATACAATTCATTTTAGTTTACTAGGGGACATCTTCAAATCAAGGTGATTGTGGACACAATACCCAACACATTCAAAAGATCCTAGCCATTCACTCATAATCCTGCTGTCCGATCCAAAACAAAGCCCTATTAAAACAATCGAACTTCTCTCTCATCATTCCCGATCTCGCCATTTCGAACTCCTCACTCCCCGCACCGCTCCTCTTCCTCGCTCGCTCTACGATCGATATCATGCACTCTAGAAATTGGTTAGACCTTGCCCTTGGCATCGTGAGTAAGCTTCGTCTTCGTCCCGGCTTTGCCGTTCAAAGCTGTGGTCTTCTGCATCGCGATTTCTCTTGGCGACACTCTATTGTGGCACTGCCCCCTTCATTCACGCTCGCTCGATTCCGTAGAGAGGTGGTGCCTGGGGACAGCGACGGTGTCAGCTGCAAAGGAGGAGATGGTTACAGTGGGATAGTGCGTGGGGGTGGAGTTGGTGGGTTCTTCGGATTCCGTATTTGCCCCCCTTTCATTTGCGACTCTAGGTTAGAGTCTTCCGCCTCCCATTCTTAGGGTTTTACCGGTCGTGAGTTATTCCTCACAACTGGATACTATTTGCAATCATGTGCTTCTCTCGCTCGGGCATCTACCGAGCTCTCACCTTCACCTTTCCTCCAACTTTAAGTCGTCGCCTCCAAACCTCCGCCGGCGCCAAGCCATCACCTGCAAGCTTCACTCAGCTTCAAGGTGTCGCCTCCAAACTTCCTCCTGGTTCAATCCGTTGCCTTCAAGCTTTATAACAGGAATGTTGATTTTTTTTCCCTTCAATAACTGATGCTTAATATCATTGCCATCGCACTCGAATCCTCCTCCGCAACTGCTTGCAAGTTCCGTCGGGTGTCATCCCCATCGATTTGTCCGCAGCTGAATCCTCCTCCGCAACTGCTTGCAAGTTCCGTCGGGTGTCATCCCCATCGATTTGTCCGCAGCTGCTACCAAGCTCCACCGGCAGCTGTTTCCTCTGATTTCTTTTGTTGGCGGTGCTACTTTTCAGTGGTAATATCTGCATATTTTTTTCTCCTCCCTGCTCTATTTTTCTCCACTTCCGCTTCCTATGAATTGCCGCTCAAACGAAGATTTTCTGTTCTGTTTTGTATTAATCTAACTGATGAAGAAAAGCTTCTTTTCTTTGGTTCTCTTGATTTCAGCATTTACTCCTCTAGACAATCCATTGTTTGGCCTTTGAATGGATTTTGTGAACAGATTTTCCCTCTGCATCATTTATCGCACCTCTATATTTTAGAAATGAAGAAGTCATTTTTCAGCATTTACTCCTATATAGACATTTCAGTGTTTGGATTGATATTTTCAGCAACAATTTTTGAGTTGTCATCGGTCCTCCTTGGAAGAATTTCTAATCTGAATCTCCTTCCCTATTTGCGAAGGGCATAAATTTTGCACCGCATCAAGCGATTTCAAGAAATAATGGCGAGGACGTAGGTTCTCTAATCCTGCTATTATTTTGCAGCCTACACTTTTTGGGAACCTTCTTTGGCTCAGATCTCTGAACTAAATGTATTTTCAAGGATGACTCTTATGATGGAGATAACTATGCAGACAAGAGAAACTGATCTCTGGCACTTGCGGTATTGATAATACTTTAATACTCATCAGCACATTCGTTACTACCTGTAAAAAATGAATTCAGGTGTTCTGAAGTTCAATTTTTTTTAGCATTATTAAGACAAATATATTCATAAAACAACATGTAATATTATTGGATGTTTCTGAGTATTCATATCTTTGTTTTCCAAAAATAAAATAAAAACAAAGATTTGTAATCGACGGACAAAAGCTTCTATTTAGCAAACCTCTATAAGATCAGCAATTAGAATACCTACCATAAATTATTTAATAGGGGTCGCTAGAAATGTTAATGTTTTTACCTAAAGTGTCAAATGATTCCTCTCTGTTGCACAGAATTCTGAGGCCACCACATTGCATATGTATCTTTTCAATATTAACTATTTCCAGTTTGCGTTCGAGTTTTCTCTAAATAGGCAGAATACACACAAGTAAAATGTTATCTCATTTATTCATTTTTTATGTTTGTAAGGATAATCTTAGGGATTGTTTTAGTTCAAAAATAATGGAGATAATTGCTAATTATGATTTTCTTCACAAAGAAGTATAGACCTTTTGGTGGGAATCTTAGGGATTGTCTCCGTCCCCGCCGAATGTTGTCGCCTCCGCCGAATGTCGCCCATCAACAAATCCTCTCCGTCCGTCTTCATCTCAACTCCTCACATCGCTCACTCACAACTTAAGAAACCATAGAGACATAATTAAAGAGTGTTTTGAAACCATAGAGATATTTTCAAATTCCCTCGAATTAAATTAATGTATCATTTCTAAAATCTTGCATGCCTTGAATGGTTTTTTTAAACTTGAAAGCTAACAATTAAGCTGGCATATTAATTTAGTTTTTAGTTTTTACACTTTTAGGATTTTGGGAAGAAAGATGATGACGAAGAATTTAAAGGACAACCTACAACCACCAAATCAGTCATTTTGAGAATGTCTCCAAGAAGGCAATCCAAGGTAACCTCTATCTTAAGATGAATTTATATTACCCATTTACCCCTTTCTCATAGATTGTTGAAGATTGATTCCTCTGAAATTTATTGTTTTTAAATTACATATAAGTCATTTTTTTAATGTATGAAGGATAAAGAGGGAATCCATGCTAGGATTAAAAAAGTACCGTGAGTTCTCACCAAATAAACTCTTTTTTCTTCGACTTTAGTTACTCTCCTCTCTATTTTTCAATTCTCTTCTCTCTATATATAGCTTAATTATTGCCTAAGGTTAAACATTCAAAATTGTCAAATATAGCCTAAAGTAATTGTTTTCTCAAATTAAAAGTAACGAGGAAAATTCATAAAATTGAAAAAGTTTTAAATTTAAAATTTATTAAAGTAATGATGAAAAATTAATAATATATGAATAATTATGAGATTTTAACAAAAATCTAAAAATTGTGTATAACTATTTTCCACATTAATTAATTAATAATGTGTTTATTTTAAACTGTATTAATTAATTGATAGGGGAGGAGCCTCGTGCCTATCGCGGTCAGGTTACTGTCACAGTCGAGGTACTGTCGCGGTTGGCCATAGGGGCAGAGTCCATGTCGCCCCCCATGATAAATGACGCCCACCCCACCTCGACAAATGTTGCCCCCCCCAACACACACAACAAATGTCACCCACACGACAAATATCTCCTTGAATCGGGCTGGAGGCCCGTGCCTGTCAATGACACAATCTCACAATGCATTAAGTGTTAACTAGACTGTTAAACGCTTAGCTAATGTCAACAAACATTATATATATATATATATATATATATATGTGTGTGTGTGTGTGTGTGTGTGTGTGTGTGTGTGTTGTGTATGTATATATATTCTTTTTAATCTAGAGCGGGATTGATCCCATATATATTCCTTCTAATATCGAGCCAGTTGATCCCATCTGAGGTCAGCTTTTAATTGAGAGTGACCCGAATTTTAGCTCATTGTTTGAATTTTTTAAGTGAGAACCAAAGTCGATACGAGCCCAAACTCGAGCCAATTTTCGAGCAAACTTCAATACATCATGACTCCCCTACATTCAAATCACCCTTGAGAGTCAATAGAAAGACTTCTCATCAAGGAGGTCAGGGCCTCAAGGCTCGGCCTCAACAACCTACCGCACTCTTTAAAGGCAGCGATGCAGAGAGCTGGTTGGGGTGTGCGGGTTGCAGACCTATTGTGGAGGAATCGGGAAAAGTTGAGGTAGCCCACAACAAATTCCTTCCTTAAGCTCTGGGATGATGGAGAATGCCTAGGGGAACAACCCTGCCTTGGAGAGGCGGAATTAAGGCGAAAACGAGAGCTAAAACCCGGAGGTCCCTTAATGCTCCATCAAACAACGTAATTATACCCTCCAGAAAAATAGTTGTGCACGATCGGGCATTCGATCGTGCGCGAAGAACTGGGGAAAAAGGGTGCGAAAACGAAATGATGGGCAACCACAATATGATCGTGTGTTTTGGTCACGTACGGTCGTGAGGGACCAAACCGCACGGGCGTTTTCAGATTTTGGTTTCCTAGAAAGTTGGCAGCCAAAATAACTCGCACGATCGTGTGTGCAGAACATCGCAGTCGTGCAAAATCTCTATATGACAACCATTCGTGCGTATTGAACGTGCACGATCATGCGTGCACAAAACGCACAAGCATTTTCAGAATTTGATTTTTCAAGAGATGGGAGGCCGTGAATCCGCACGATCGTGCGGCAATGAGCTCGCACGGTCGTGTGTTTCACATAGAGTTGTAAAACATGCCACCGTCCTCACAAGGAGACCATTGGTTGCACAAACATGAATACATGATCATTAAAAAACTAAAAATAAATAATATGGCCAAGCAAAAAGAGATGGGAAGGAGAGAAACTCTCATCCAAACCCAATTCAGATGAAAATCACACCATTCTAGTTCCTAACCTACTATCCTATGACAATTTGGCAAATGATGAAGATATGAAAGGAAATTTGATTAACAGGAGCATAATTGATGTGACCCTGCCTAGGGCACTCTAATCCTTTTTCCATGTTTTATTTTTTTGTCATTTTTTTATTATTTTCTGTTTAAGTTTTCATGCATTATGCGCACGCACTCTTGTTTTAATGGCCCGGCGCGTGAAATTGACCACCTCACGTGACCCTGAATGAAATGGTCCGGCATGGAACGAGTGGAGTGGGTCAGTGCACTCATTTATTTTGAGACTTGCTGAAATTAGGTTTAAAACTAATTAAATAATATTATTTGAGTGGGGGGGGGGGGGGGGGGGGGGGTATAGGTTATAAATATTCCCCTTGTTGCCCTAAAGTAGGGAGGTTGGAATATTTGAGAAAGGATTACTTTTCCTTGCTCTCGGTATTCCCAGCCATCAGCCCTTTCACGCGCACATCTCCCGACAGCCCCAGCTCCTCCGTTTCCTGCTCTTCTTCGCAACCCGACGCCAACGCCAGCCGCCTCCTTGCGTCTTCTTGCAAGGTCGCTGCTCGATCAGCCCTCCGTCTCATGCACTTCACCGCAGCCCGACGCCAAACGTCGCCAGATCCCACCCTCCGTCTCCCTGCACACTTCAGCAACCTGACGCCAAACACCATCCCACCTCTTGGTGCCTTCTTGTAAGACCACCGACAGTCCCAGCTCCTCCGCCTTCCTGCAACCCTCCGCCTCCTTGCGCCCCCCTTGCCAGCCCCCCCCCCCCCCCCCCCCCCTTCACGTACCCCTATTATAACCAGCCACTGTCATCACCTTGTGTTGCTTTGTGACCTACCGTGACTGCGCCGGAAGGAGGTCAGACCGCCGCTGTGAAGCATCCCGGTGAGATCCCCCCTTTCCCCTCCTCTCAATCTCATTACTAGTGGTTTATTATTTTAGTTTCAACAAATATTGTCTCTTCAAGTGTTGTGCATGCCCGTACTTGTCACTCATTGCCGTTCTTTGTATATTAATTTCATTGCTTGGAATGTGAGCCTGTTGCTCGAATATAAATCTGTCCCTTGCTTGTGAGATGACTAGTCTGTTTATTTTTCAGTTTAAGAGGTGGTCTATGAGCGTGGAAATAATTTTAACTTGTGCCAAGTCTATCTCCTGTTGAATCTAAAGTTTTGCGAAGCACGGTTTACATCAATTTGGTGTGGCTGCTGGGATATCTCACTCCTATTATGGGATAGCCGAGCGACGTCCGCTTCCGAAATTTTAAGTTTAAGCGTTAGTCAAATTAATTCATGGAGTCGAGAGTCGAACACCTAGAGGGAGGTTTAGATGGCATGGGACGACGTATTGAAGAGCTCATGACCGTTGTCACCACCCTCACCGTCTCCATGAGAGATACAAACCAAGTTATGTTAGGATTGCGCGCTTCTGCCAACAACCTAGAAGCCCAGTTTCACTTAGAAGGTCTCCCTGCACAACACCCCACACCTCCACCACCGGAGCCACAACCTAAACCCCAACCAACGTATCCAGAGAATAGGAACCCACCCAGGTGAGATGCAGGGATAAAATTGGATGTTGGGGACTTCGAGGGCACACTTGAGCCCGAGGCATGCCTAGATTGGTGTGATCGATTAGAGCGGTTCCTCAACTGGAAGCGCACACCTGACCACCAACAGGTGGAGTATGCTACCTTAAAGTTGAAGGGACCCGCACTTACATGGTGGGGAACGGATGTGTTACACTATGAGGCAACCGCCTATCACCACATGGGTTGAGTTTAAAGCTCAACTCAAGAGGAGATATGTTCCCGCCGATTTTATGCAGATTTTATATCGTAGGTATCATAATCTTAGGCAAGAAAAACAAACCGTCGACGAGTACACAAATGAGTTCCTTGTGCTCCTGTCACGCTTAGATTTGAAGGAGGAAGACCACATGGTTGTGGCCCGTTATCTTAACGGGCTAAGATATTCGATACGTGACGAGTTAGAACTTCTTGATTTCCGGGACCTGGGAGAGGTCTCTGGTCGGGCTCGCCAAGTGGAAGCTCTCCAGAGGAGGACATCTGGTCAGCGGCCTACGGGTAGGACTCATTACACCTCTTCATCGACGTCGGCAGTTAGAACGATTCCAACGTCGGTGCCTGGTCTACCTTCCACCGTTAGACCCGCGCTGGCAGACCCTACCCATCCGGGACCCTCTTCGATTTCCACTAAGGGGAAGGAAGTTGCCACCTCTAGGCCGGTGTTTAGATGTTTCAAGTATATGGAGCCTGGACACAAATCCTCTGAGTGTCCGAGGCGACAGTTTACCGTCGTAGAAGAGGTTGACGATGGTCGAGCTCCCGAATACTGGGTTTGGGAGAGTGATCTTATTAGAGATTCAGAGGTCCCATCTGAGAGCGAGTATGAAGTTGAGGGCGAGCAACTGGATCAGTTGGTTTGCGTTGTACAGCATAGCCTATTGACCCCACGAGTCGCTACTGATGATGCCAGATTGAGGCATAATATTTTTCGTACTACCGCCTGTATTCGAGAGCACTTTTGTTCTATCATCATAAACAGCGGAAGCATGGAAAACTTCAATTCCTAGCGCATAGTGGAGAAATTAAATCTCAAGTCCCAAAAACTTGAGCCATCTTATGATTTATCCTGGATGACTAGCGGCACCACGATGGTTATCTCCCAACGGTGCCTCATAGAGTTCGCTATTGGGCCTACCTACTCTGACTCGGTATGGTGCGACATCGCTCCTCTGGACGTGTGTCATGTATTACTAGGACGACCGTAGAAGTATGACAGACTTGTTACCCATGATGGGCGTAGGAACTCTTATTCCTTCGAGCACCGTGGTCGCAAGATAGTTCTTCCCCAGAAGAATAGTCTTGTGCCCCAACGGTTGGCGCCTCCTATGCCACCCCCCACCGATCCTCCGCGCTCCAAGCTCACCATTGTATCATATCCTTCCGTCAATATGTTGCTGACGGCAAGACATTTTTGTCGAGAGATGAGAGAGAGCGTCGTCACGCATATTCTAGTTGGCATTGAGTCTCCCACCACCACTCTGGAGATTCCCGCAGCGGTCCGACCGCTGGTCACAGAGTTTAGTGACATCACTCCTGATGAGCTACCGGCCCAGTTACCTCCACTTAGGGACATCCAGCACAGCATTGACTTGATCCCTGGAGCGAGCCTACCGCATTTACCCCATTATCGCATTTGCCCGAAGGAACACGGGGAACTTAGGAAACAGGTATCCGAGCTTCTCCAGAGGGGCCATGTGGGGGAGAGTCTTAGCCCCTGCGTTGTTCCGGCCCTTCTTGTCCCCAAGAAGGATCTTCTTGTCCCCAAGAAGGACGAAACCTAGCGTATGTGTGTTGATAGCCGCGACATCAACAAGATCACTATCAAGTATCGATTTTCGATTCCCCGATTGGATGACATGTTTGATATGTTGAGTGGAGCGAAGATTTTTTCGAAGATCGATCTCAGAAGTGGCTACCATCAAATCCGGATCCGACCCGACGATGAATGGAAAACCGCTTTCAAGACCAGAGAGGGACTATACTGGTTGGTCATGCCCTTCGGCTTGTCCAATGCACCGAGTACCTTTATGAGACTGATGAACCAAGTCCTTAGACCCCTGATAGGGACTTGTGTCATCGTCTATTTTGACGATATTCTCATCTACAGCCTCGATCCTAACCAGCACCTTAGACATCTTCGTCAGGTCCTTCATATATTGAGAGAGAATCGACTGATTATCAACCTTAAGAAGTGCACTTTTATGACTAGCAGTCTTACCTTCTTATGGTACATTGTCTCTTCTGAAGGGATTAAAGTAGATCAGGAGAAGATCCGAGCGATAGAGTCCTGGCCCACCCCCAGAAACTTCACTGAGGCACGCGAATGTCATGGATTAACATCATTCTATCGTCGTTTCATACGCAATTTTAGCACCCACATAACACCCATCACGGATTGCCTCCTGAAAGGGCAATTCACCTGGACCGCTGAGCAGAGCAGGCATTCCTCCTCATGAAGGAGAAAATGTTCAGTGCTCCTGTTTTAGCACTCCCCGGTTTTGAGAAGATTTTTGAGGTAGATTGTGATGCATCTCATGTTGGTATTGGGGTTGTGCTAAGCCAAGAGGGTCGACCCGTCGCATTTTACAGCAAGAAATTGAACGATGCGAAGACCAGATATTCGACTTATGATATTGAATTTTTTGCCATCGTCCAAGCCCTTCGACACTGGCGTCACTATTTGATTCAGCGCGAGTTTGTGCTGAGCACGGATCACGAGGCGCTGCGCCATCTAAACTCCCAAAAGGAGGTCAGACGCCGCGCTAAGTGGGCCGCCTTTCTGCAGGAGTACACTTTTCATATTAGGCACAAGCCCGGAGTTACCAACAGAGTGGTTGACGCCCTTAGCCGTCGTGCGCATCGGTTAATGACTCTACAACCTAGGCTGACCGACTTAGATTCCCAGAAGGGCATGTATGCTACTGATCCCGATTTCAGTGAGGTGTGGGCAGAGTGTAGGTTACATGGAGCGGATGCGACGGGACACTTCTGTGTTAGTGAGGGATACTTATTTAGGGGCACTAGATTGTGTATTTGCCAGGGACCGTTACGGGAAGCCTTACTTTTCGGGTTGCACTCATCTGGGTTAGGCGGACATGTAGGGCAGGCTAAGATGTTAAGTCTAGCGACAACCCGCTATTATTGGCCTCGTATGAGGGAAAATATTATCACCCACGTCCGCAACTGTCACACCTGCCAGTTATACAAGGAACAGTCCCAGAACACCGGATTATACACTTTACCCATCCCTGAGCGACCCTGGGATGAGGTCTCCATGGACTTTGTTAGTGGATTTCCTTGCACAGCGCGTAAGTTGAACTCAGTTTTTTGTGGTGGTCGATAGGTTTTCCAAGATGGCTCACTTTGTTCCATGTAGGAAAACCTCCAATGTCGCACACGTGGCACAACTATTCTTTAGAGAGGTGGTTAGACTTCATGGGATTCCACATACTTTCACTTCTGATAGGGATACTCGCTTTATGGGATTATTTTGGAAAACTCTATGGGGTAAACTTGACACAAAATTAAAATTCAGTAGCGCCAACCACCCCCAAACTGACGGGCAAACTGAAGTAGTCAACCGAAGCTTGGGCAATTTATTGAGATGTTTGGCAGGTGAGCATCCTAAGCAATGAGATTTGGTACTAGCTCAAGCCGAGTTTGCATACAACAGTACACTAAATCGCTCCACCCAAAAATCCCCTTTTGAGATTGTTTATGGATTTCCTATCCCTCATTTCCTTGACCGCCAGTCCGCCACTCATTACCTTCTCATGAGCGTATTTCCTTTGATGACACTGCTTGGATTGACAACTTAAAAGCATAGCATGAAACTATTAAAAATAAGCTACATGTAACATCTGAAAAATACAAGGTCGACGTTGATATACATCGGCGTTACATGTATTTTTCAGAAGGTGATTGGGTGTTTGTTCATTTCAGGAAGGAAAAATTTCTCATTGGGACATATCACAAGCTCCGACAGCAACGCTTTGGCCCTTTTCAAGTACGGAAGCGGTTGGGCGAGAATGCCTACCTTTTGGATCTGCTCTTGGAATTCGGCACATCACCAATTTTCAATGTGGCAGACCTTTGCCCCTTCCATGGATCCCCACCCACCGTTCCTCTACCACCACCTACTTCAGAAGTCGGGCGACAACAGGTTTGCAGCCGGCCTTCACACCCACCACAGAGGAGATTGACCAGGTGCTTGATGTTCGAGAGTTCCAAACTCGTGCAGGAACCTACCAGCGATACTTGGTCTCCTGGCGGGGAAGGGACGTGTTGGATAGCAGTTGGATCAGTGCCCAGGAGTTGCAGCGACGTCGTCCAGATCTATCAGTTGCAGCAATTAGCACAATCTCGTCGGAGTTGAGTTCTCTCAACCCCGGGGGAACTGATGGGACCCTGCCTAGGGCACTCAAGTCTTTTTTCCATGTTTTATTTTTTTTGTCGTGTTTTATTGTTTTCTGTTTTAGTTTTCATGTCATTATGCGCGCGCACTCTTGTTTTAATGGTCCAGCGCGTGAAATTGACCACCTTACGTGACCCTGAATGAAATGGTTCGGCATGGAACGAGTGGAGCGGGACATTGCACTCATTTATTTTGAGACTTGCTGAAATTAGGTTTAAAATTAATTAAATAATGTTATTTGAGAGGGGGGAAGTAGAGGTTATAAATATTCCCCTTGTTGCCCTAAAGTACGGAGGTTGGAATATTTGAGAAAGGATTACTTTTCCTTTCTCTCGGTATTCCCAGGCGTCAACCCTTTCACGCGCACTTCTCCCGACAGCCCCAGCTCCTCCGTTTCTTGCTCTTCTTCGCAACCCGACGCCAACGCCAGCCACCTCCTTGCGTCCTCTTGCAAGGTTGTCGCTCGTTCAGCCCTCTGTCTCCTGCACTTCACCGCAGCCCGACGTTAAATGCCGCCAGATCCCGCCCTTCGTCTCCCTGCACACTTCAGCAACCCGACACCAAGCACCATCCCACCTCCTGGTGCCTTCTTGTAAGACCGCCGACAGTCCCAGCTCCTCCGTCTTCCTGCAATCCTCCGTCTTCCTGCAATCCTCCGCCTCCTTGCGCCCCCCTTGCCAGTCCCCCCCCCCCCCCCCCCCTCACGTACCCTTACTATAACCAACCACTGTCATCACCTCGTGTTGCTTTGTGACCTACAGTGACTGCGCCGGAAGGAGGTCGACCGCCGTTGTGGAGCATCCCGGTGAGATCCCCCCTTTCCCCTTCTCTCAATCTCATTACTAGTGGTTTATTATTTTAGTTTCAGCAAATATTGTCTCTTCAAGTGTTGTGCATGCCCGTACTTGTCATTCCTTGCCGTTCTTTTCATATTAATTTCATTGCTTGGAATGTGAGCATGTTGCTCCAACATAAATCCGTCCCTTGCTTGTGAGATGACTAGTCTGTTTATTTTTCAGTTTAAGAGGTGGTCTGTGAGCATGGAAATATTTTTAACTTGTGTCAAGTCTATCTCCTGTTGAATCTAAAGTATCGTGAAGCACGGTTTACATCAATAATGACTGCAAACATGAATGATGCCTAAAATGCTATAAGGGATCTACTCATCAAATACCCTCAAGCTTAAACGTTTGTTTGTCCCAAGCAGGACAAGCAAATCATTATACTCACCGGGGATACAAGAGATAAACAAAACAATTAACTTATGAAATGAAGAGTGTTGAGAGAAGTACAGTGCAAAAGGAGAAATAGAAATAAACTCAAACAAATTCACTAAGTATAACACAGGCATTATTAACTTTTCTACAATATATCAATATGCATATTATTCACCTCATAACTAGAGTAAATAGAGTGTCCTAGGCATAGTGTAGTGAGAAAACTACAAAGTAACTAAGATAGGTATTATAGTCACGGAACTAGTAGGCAGCCTCCAAAGAAATACATCAATGGCGATGTTCATAGGCTTGTCCATCTACATTTTCTCCACTACACCGATTGTGCTTTCATGATTAGGATCTATAAGACTTAAATTGGGGTGAAACATTAGGCTTAGGATTAAGGTGTGGAAATCAAACATAAACATGAAAGATGAATCACACTTAAGCAAATGAACTGAGCTCGATAAAGGACTAATCTACCGACAAACGAAGTGAAATGAATCTCCCCCAAACCTGAATTTTAGCATATGAGATCAACTTCACAAAAGAGCTACACAATCAAATATATCTCTCTATTTTAAATTCATGCACACAATTTTTCATTTTTTTTCTTGTCATTTTTAAGCTTCAATTTTTCTTTTTCAAGCATACCAAAGATATTAAGATAAGAAATTTTATCCTCTTATCGGCAAAAATGCAGGGTAAGGTTTGCCTACATTTCACCCTTGTGGTGAGACCCGTCCCCGTATCCTCGCTGCGCGGGGATGCCTTGTGCACCAGGATGTCCTTTTTTATCTAAAAGACAATTTTGTCTACTCCATTTCAATCACAACGATGAAAACTCCATTATTAACATACAAAAGTAAATAACCCAGCTCAAAGCATAAGTATGAGATATAGGTAAGGCTATGTGGCTTGGGTGATTTGGAGTGGTGGTAAAGCAAGAAAAAGGGTGTAGGCTCAACATGGGTAGTGCAATGGTAGATTGAAATAGGTGTGGTGCAAAAGCTCAAACAATCCAAGGAAATGACTACTTCATTTTCTAAGCACAAAACAATCTATGCAAGCGCTTCGAGAATCATATCAGGGCAAATTCTAGTCATCGAGAAAGGATACCCTTCATAACGATCCTATAATACCGCTTTAGCTACTCGTCACACACTACTACACTAACCATTAGACACAACTAAAACCTAGTGAGAGGTGGCGAATATGCATAGATACAAAGTGAAAGAAATAAAACGCAAGCAATACCAAGTAAATGAGTTTGATAAAATTTCTAAAACAAGAACAATTGGACACACGCTAAGAATAATGCTGACCGTTTATAACTATATCGCTAGTAAAGTTAGAAAGAAAAGCTTGGACAACAACACAAAGTTAAGTGAATTTTTTTCCAAATGGGTGCAAAACTGAATACTATGAGTGAAAGTGGGCATGAAATAAGAATTATGCAAGTGGATGCAATTGAAAATGTGGTTAATGTGAGGGCACAAAACTGCCCCCCCCCCCCCCCCCCAAAAAAAAAAATTAAAAATGCATGAAGAAATGAAAGTACGGGAGAGGGGAAGAGAATCGTTGCCCCCATACCAAAGAAAGTATCCACTGCATCCATGAAGCATTGCCCAAGGGTATGTAGGTCCATCCATAAAAAATTGGAGCACCGAATTCTACAAAAAGTATTATCTCCAGAGAAAACACGGGAACAGTAAAAAATGGATTAGGAATACGAAAGTAAGCATGCAAAACACACAAAACAAGACTACGTGCTGTTTTTTACGTCCTCGGCTGGACTCACATGCAAGCATACGTAAAAAGCAAAGCAGAAGCAAATAAGTTCAGATAAACAAACAAGAGAGTCAAATTGTTTTGAAGATTAGCTTAGGGTGTCTCCCAAGAGCGTTTTGTTTAATGTCCTTATGTTGGGCTCAAATCTCTTATTTAAGAAGTTAATCAGCTATATGCTGATTTATAGAAAATTTCAGAAGCTAATTGAGAAGGGCCGGAGATTTTGATGCTGGAGTTGAGGAGGGAATGAGTCCCTTCAGCTTTGGCCTCGTCCTTTTTCCTACCAGCCCAACGGACTGCACGTTCCGCTTTTTTCCCTTCCTCTCTCTTCTACACGCGAAGAATGGCACCGTGCCTCCTTTTTCTCAATTTCAGCAATAATTTTCTTCTTCTCTTGCCTTGGTGTTAATTAGGACGGTTCCCACCGGCTTGCCCAATTTGCCAATGTTAACCTTGCAACCAATGCTGGCCCGGCTTGTCCTGGCTCCACGAAAAGTTCGGGTGGTTGCGCCACTCCGGATTATGTGTTGGAGTAAGGGTTGTTCCTTTGCTGATTTCCTACATAGTTCACATTTTCTTCATCGTAAATAGCAGAAGAATCATAAGAGAATTTACCAAAATTGCACTCAAAGCAGTGGTGCCCGAAAGGGCCACAATTTTGGCAAGAGGCAACTAGGACAGGAGCGGGTGCAGGAGGAGAAGACTTCATTATGCTCAAGCTTTTGTTACATGCTTACTTGGTCGGCGATCGATGGAGGCGGGGATACAAGGGCAAGCCCTAAAATGGAGGTAGAAGAGAGGAAAGAAGAAGAAGCTTGGGGAAAAGGAAGAGCGAAACTCTAGAGGGGGAAGAGGGCTTAAGAGAGGAGAGGAATTAGAGAGAGAGAAACTATTCCATTCATTGATTCATTTCCAGCATGACAAGGGGTTCATACAATAATAGGCGCGAAAATATTAAAATACGACGACTGTAATAACTACGACTCGACTCATAATAAAAGACTAAATACAACTCGAATTAATATAATTCATAATACTAGATAACCAACAACGTGAAATCCGTAACATCTCATCCGTCCTCGAAATCGAGCTTGCCCTAAAGCTCGAGCTCCACGCGGATGATCGGCTCCTCGGGATCCTTGATTTCGGGCCAAAACAGCGCCTGGTAGCGCGTCGTGGCGGCCAGGGCGGCGACGAGTAGCGATGGTACCGTCGGGAAAACAAGCGGCGGAAGGAATGGATCTGGCGGGGCCGACGGAGTGGCCGCAAGCAACGACGGCAAGGAGGCCAGCGGGAACAACCGGCGGAAGAAACGATCTGGATGGATCGGCAAAGCGGGGGCCGACGAAGCAAGGGCCGACAGAAGGGGCGGCGAGGTGGTTGAAGGGGCCGGCAAGTGGAGAGGGGAAGTGGTCGGGGGCACCGACAGAGGAAGGGCCGACAGAAGGGGCGGTGAGGTGGTCGAAGGGACCGGTAGAGCAGGGGAATCATTGATTTAGAGTGCTTGATTCGTTAGAGAAAATAAAAGAATCAAACTGCAAACGAAAAAATAAAGAGAAACAAGCACTTGTCGCGGCCTATTCGTTAGAGAAATCAAAAAGCTGTTAAAATAGAAAGGTGCAGAAAATAAAAGAAACGAAATCCCTTCATAGCTAAATACTCTAAATCGAAGAATCGCACATATGTCGTGTTATTGTCGAAGTAACCGAGTATCGAATCTCTCGAGGAACACAGGCGTGGATTAATCGAATTGAATCTTTAACTATTAGGGTGGATGTAGATCGTTGATTTGATTTGATTTGTTATGCTACGTACAAGAAATGAAAAGTCTGAAACTAAGAGAGCTTGGAGGAGCAAATCCTTGTCATCGCTAGAACAAAACCACATTGCGTTCAACAATCACAAGAGCATCATCGCAATTCAAGGCATGAACAAGAATCAACATGAAATGCATTGGAATATGACATCAATACAAGACATGGTTTAAAATCATTCTTCATAACAAAACATCACAACCAATCATCGAAAACAATAAGAGAAACTCATCAAATCAAAGCCTAGAATGACAAGGAGATAGGAAAGAGAAACAAACGATGCTCGAGTGTTTGATCGGGCGCGAAGAACTGGAAAATGGGTGCAAAAACGAAATGATGGGCAGCCGCAACTCGTGCGTTTTGGTCGCGCATGGTCATGCGGGACCAAACCGCACTGGCGTTTTCAGATTTTGGTTTCCTGGAAAGTTGGCGGCCAAAATAACTCGCACGATCATGTGTGTAGAACAGCGGACGGTCGTGGGGAATCTCTATATGCAAACCACTTGCGCGTATTGAACGTGCACGATCGTGCGAGAACAAAATGCACGAGCGTTTTCGGAATTTGATTTCCAAGAGATGGGAGGCCGTGAATCCGCACGATTGTCCGACAATGAGCTCGCACGGTCGTGCGTTTCACAGGGAGCTGTAAAATAGGCCATCGTCCTATCACCCTTGGCTGTACAAACATGAATACATGATCTATGGCCAAGCAAAAAGAGATGGGAAGGAGAGAAACTCTCATCCAAACCCAATTCGTATGAAAATCACTCCATTCTAGCTCCTAACCTACTCCTATAACAATTTGGCAAATGATGAAGATATGAAAGGAAATTCGATATAACTGGAGCATAATGAATGCAAACATGAGCTAGAATGGCCCACTATCGCCTCTCCGAGCATCGTCACCTTAGTATCACATGTGCTTCTATAATTACCTATGTAACCCTAGTAGCATTTTTGGAATCATGTTGTATGTCTCGCATACATAAGAGTGTGAAGAAGAGTTGGGATTTATTTTGGGACTTCTAGGTTTGATTTCTCATTTGGAGGGGAGCTTCAAGGGGGGACCAAATCTCGAAAGCTAGGGACTAGGATACCCCGTGAGTTGTATTCCCATATTATTATTTTAATGAATTTTTGATCAATCATCACATACCCTCCTATAGAAAAAAAAAGGCCTGCCCATGTCACAATATCTTGCATGCTTGAAGCTGAAATGAGATGCCATAACAAAGGATTTGATTTGTATAAAAGATGAATCAGCTGGTTTATGATTATGAAAACAAGTACTAGTGACCTAATTTCTACAAATTATCCACTACCACAAAGATGGGTTAACTTAAAATTTTTAAAATTTTCCGTGGCTTCTCATAAGCAGAAGGATAGACTCACAGCTGAGTTAGATTGTTGAGATCAAAACCAGGAGCAAGGTCTTGAACAATATCACTTGGTGGTTGGCCACATTCCTGCATTTTCTGCATGAGATCAACTATCTTCTGGAAGTTGTTAGGGTCTTCTTCATAAACTTCATTAAGTTTCAACATCAGCTCGTATTGATGAAAATAACGATCAAATTCTTCCTTGCTAAGCTTATCTTTATGCTCTTGCAACCACTTGGGATATCTTTGTCCAATTTCTTTCATCGGTTCCTGGAGAATCTCTTTCGACAGAAGTTGCTGCATCATGGACTCAACAATTGATTCCATATCCTGTAAATAGAACAAAGAGTTTCATTATAGATGAGTTTTAACCTGATAGTTGCAACAAAATAAATTAAATAAACACGGTAATCCACAATATAATAAATTAAATAAACACGGTAATCCACAATATAAGGTAATATAATAAGTAGGAGTGAAAAAAGGGCAGAGACGGAAAAATTATACAATAGAAGAACGCTGCTTGTGTTTGGGGCTAGCGGAGCAAACTTATATCAGAGGTATGAATCTATTTAAGCAAGTTTACAAAGACAATTTACGATTCATGACACCTAAAAGTCTAGCTTTTAAGGCAATTCGACGTACACAAACACTGAGCTAATTGTATGAGAAATCCAGGCAGTCAAGCAAAGAATACAAAAAATAACTACTAAATTCACAATAATGAGATGCAACAAAATGCGCCAACAGGTAAATATTCGACGTTCAATTAATTAAATAATAAGAAACTAAAATTTGCACAAATAACCACAATTGATTACAAGGAATTAAACTAAGACTAACAAATAATAATTGCAAGCGGATACAAGTGTTATAAATTAAGTGTAAGATCATGTTAAGTGTAAGACGAATAGAAATTGCATGCCTGCCAAAAGAAAATGGCAACACTCGGAGCTAATTATCACTAGAAATAACATGTAACGAACCAGCCCACAATAAATGAGGTTTTGACCACTCGGGTTCAGCACATCTCATATTAAGTTGAATCACGATTTTATCAATTTTCTTAGGTGGCCTACGAGTACTTTGTAAGGGACCACTCATCGCAAAATTACTCTCCTTGCTCTGGATTCTGGAAAGACGCCTTCGATATTTGAGGGTCCAAACTATTACTTTAGCTCAATAATTTTTAATCTAATTCCAATGTAAAATCATTTTATTTGTGCACATTCTTTCACATAGAAGTCTGGCATTCTCGAAGCCTATTAGAAGCTGTCTATGAGGAGCTGTCTAACTCTGGTATCATTTATAACGATACAACCCACAATATTTGAAGCACTTTCGCTTTAGTTCAACTCATCTCATGCTAAGCTGAACTGCATGGTTTTATCATTTTCCCTTGGTGACTTACGAGTACTTCCCAAAAGACCACCAATCTCAAAATTATTCCCACCAAAACGCTTAATTGTGAAGTTCCCAACGCAACTCCACCACTTGCTCTGGAAAGATATCTATGATATTTGAGGATCCATATTATTACTCAAGTCAGTAACATTTCATTCAACCTCGATGTGAGGTTCAGTTCATTCATGCACATCCTTTCACCTAGAAGTCGATCATCCATTAAATTTACCAGAAGCTAAATTTCTCTTAACTTCTCTGCCCCCAAAGACACTCCAGGCTCTCATCGGACCACCGTCAAATTCAGGATGTTACAGAGAACGTACCTACAATGTGAGGAAAATGAAAATTAATATAAAAAAATCACTAAGTGAATGGGTCTGACGAGGAAAGGATGTTGTACAAAGGTTTGGGTGGGGGATAGGAACGACGTGTGGGTTCTAATATGAGGTTGGCAGAGAAAGGTTATATGAGAACCTACGGTTTTGGGGATATAAGGATTTTGGACGCGAAAGAATTTTTGGCGAAGATTCAAGAGAGGATGCTAGTGGTGGTCAGATGATGTGGGGATTTTTGGATGAGGAAGGAGGGGAGGAGGAGGAGCTCGAGGATAAGGAGCTTGAAGGTGGAGGCTCGTCAGAGGAATGGTGGTTGGTAGTGATGAACGGTTCGGTTAGAAGCATTGGTCTCGACTGAAGGATGAAGGGCTCATATGTAGCGGCTAAGAGAGGGAGAGTTGTTGTTGAGCCATGACTAAAGGAGGGGAGAGGCGGGACAGTAATGACATGAGCCTAAACCTCCTAAAAGCTAGTGTCTTCGGCACCGCCAGAGGGAGGAGCATGCGAATTCCACACCATGTGATACTCTATCACGACCTAGTAGCTAAATGCTTTCATCCTCCACTCTCGATTACCTTAAGCTCCAATAACAAATAACTAATAAGAGGAGGGGGTAGGTTAAAGAGATTTGTCCGCTCGTATCACACCATTAGATCATTTAACTTAAATCTCACAATAACACTCTAAAAAATAAAACAAAAATACATAGGAATTAAAAAATAAATCAATCGTATCGGCGGATTCTAATCATCTAGATGACGATCTTATAATTGATGGTAGTGTAAATCAACCATGATTGATGTCCACCATAATTATTTGTGCTTTAGATGAAAATTGGAAAATATAATCCCACGCATGATTAGGTTCCCCTAATATAGAACTAATGAGTAGGAATTTAGAAGCATGTAAAAATTGATATGTACTTGGAAGAAGAGGGAATAGATTGCACGAAGAAGACGAATTACATTAACACTTAAAAAGACATGTTCTTGCTAAAAAACAATTGAGGGCTAGTTCCCTCGCTGAGCTGTAAACATAGGCCAAATACCAACATATGGCATGATCTCCACTCTTACAACACATTCCATAAATAGATTCCAATGCAAGTTAAATAAGAAAGACAACTAATAATACATACATAAAGGGAACCCGTTAGTAATATAAATTGTGTAGCGGCTCTAGGTTCTTCTCTTGCCATTTGGGGGGATGGGTCCCGATCAGGGCGTATGCGAAATAAAAGACTACCCTTGAAAATTGACCATGTCCCGAAAGTTGAGTCATATTGGGATATGAATTAATGTTTGCATTTTTAATCATTTTGGCAATGCAAATAATCTGGAACATTAGCAGTGGACATTATCGGGGCATAATGTTGGTTACAATAGCGGAGTTAGGATGCCAAGGAGTAGAAACATCATGGAGATCTGGTGGATAAAAAATAGAGCAACGTGTTGGAGAGGAAATAGCAGCAATGTGACAAGGATAGTGGTAGTAGCGTCGTCGGAAGGTAATTAGTGACGCGACAAACATGGACAAATCTATGAGCACTGTGAGTAAAATCGGTAAAAAAGAATCGTCTATGCCCAGTTGGTTGCTAGAAGAAATGCATATGGTGTTATTTGCTATGAAGATGGTCGATGGAGGGTCGAATGAAACAAACATGGGAGGTGTGAGTGCTAGGGCGAGCGAGGGAGAGTCCCTCAAGGGATTTGAGTCCCCTTTTCTAGATCTCGGTGGAACTTTGGTTGCAAGGGAGAAGGACAGAGGAGAAGAGGGAAAGGGGCAACTATTCCGGCGAGGAGAGACCGGCGGAATACCAGCAGACCGGCTGCTTGCGAGAAATACGCGTGAATGAGTTGTTTCGGCGTGATAGATAGGGTCACGGGAATTAGAGAGAGAGGAGGAAAGGAAATAAGAGAGAGGGAATTAGATAATAACTTCTTGATCTATTTCATCAAACCAAGTCATCCAAATAAGTTCAAGCCCCTAACTTGGCCCATAAGACGAGTAAAATTAACATATGCGCGACATAATAAATTATAAATAATGAGGCGAGAACTATCAATCTTTGGTTGATTGGATGCATCGTTGATGCGAGCGCCCCCAACGTGGCTCCATAACATCTCCTTCCCCGTCGAGAGGCAGCTTGTCCTCAAGTTGTGGCGGCAAACAAACCAATGGTTCAGTCGGAGCGGTGCCCACGAATGGCTTCAACTGAGAGACGTGGAAGACATTGTGTATGCGGGCCTCCAATGGGAGTTGGAGTTGGTATGCCAACTCACCGATGCGTTGGAGGATCGGAAAGGGCCCATAAAATTTGGGGCCCAATTTGCTGGAAGAAGGGGAGGAGGCCAAAGTAGCACGATAAGGTCGGCGTTTCAGCCAAACCCAATCCCGGCGCATCGGTGAGTTGCGCCTGGAAGAACCGCTCCCTTGCGGTGGACAGAATCGGATCACGACCGAGGAGCTCCCGGTCGACGGTATCAATCATGGCGGTGCCCCCACTGTAAGACAGTAGACGGGGAGGATCCCTCCCATAAACCAAACGAAAGGGTGTAGTCTATAGCGCGGTGTGATGCGAAGTGCTGTAGCAATACTCAACCCAAGGAAGCCACCAAACCCAATCCTCGGGGCGATCCCCAGTAATGCAGTGTAGGTACATCTCCATTGTGCAGTTGACCATCTCGGTCTGCCCATCGGACTACGAATGATAAGCGGTGGAGAAGGCCAATTTGGTGTCGCTGAGAGTGAACAACTCCTTCCAAAAGAAGCTGGTGAAAATCTTGTCGCGGTCGGATACGATGCTCTTCGACATCCCATGGGGGCGAAACACGCCGTCAAAGAAAATACGGGCAACAATCTCAGCAACAAGGGGTCAAGCCAAGGCAATGAAGTGTGCCCCCTTGGAGAAGCGATCGACGACGACCATGAGTACGGTCTTGCCCTTGGAAGTGAGCAACCCCTCCATAAAGTCAATGAATACGTCTGCCCAAATCTGAGTCAGCATTAGCAACGGCTGCAAGAGGCCCACAGGAAGGAGATGAATCGACTTGTTCGTTTGGCAAACGGGGCAGGATGCGATGAAATCTAGCACCCGACTCCGGAGGCCCTTCCAAAAGAACTCTGCGCGGAAGCGATGAAGGGTCGTGTGGACCCCCTCGTGCCCGCGACTATGCATGTCCTCCAAAATGGTCTAAACAAGGAGAGAAGTGGCCTCTAAGTATAGTCGGCCCCTGTAGAAGATGAGGCCCTAGCTAGCGGTACAACACGGGGGCAGGAGGCCCTCCTCAAGGCGATGGTGAAGCTCTAATGAAACCGGAGAAGTCTGGATCTCGTGGCGCAAGGTGGAGAGGAGTGCGGTTGTGGGGTAGGAGATGGCAAAGATAGCCCCCTCGGTGGTATGCTCGCGACGGGATAGAGAATCAGTTGCCATGTTCAAGGCCCCTGCCTTGTATTCCACATGGAAGCCGAATCTGAGGAGTTTGCTGACCCAACGTTGCTGCGGTACAATAGTGAGGTGCTATTCCAGAAGATACTTCAGGTTGAAGTGGTCGATGCGGATCACAAAAGCGCGGCCCTAAAGGTAAGACCTTCAGTGTTGTACGGCCTTGGCGAGCCCGATCAACTCCTGCTCATATGGTGGTAGTTTCTGATCGTGGAGCGCGGTCTTGCGACTGAAGTACGCACTGGGGTGTCCCTCCTGGTGTAGGACGGCCCCACAGGCCGCAGCCCTGACTGGATGCGTCGCACTCCACATGAAACTTCTGTGAAAAATCTGGCAGGCGCAAGACAGGGCGAAAATCAAGGCCTGCTGGAGCGCTTGAAAAGTCGTTGTAGCGGCGTCCCCCCACACAAAGGCATTCTTCCGCAAGGGGGCACTAATGGCTCAACAATAGTATTGTAGCCTCGGATGAAGTGGTGATAATACTCGGTTAGCCTAAGAAACCCGCGGAGGTCGCGCGGCGTTTGGGGAGTGGGCCAAGCAGCCACTCCCTGGATTTTCTCTGAATCAGCTGACACTCCCTGAGCTTGCACCATGCGGCCTAAGTAGGCGACGCTCCCTGTGCCAAAGGAGCAGTTTGAGGTCTTGAGAGCGAGGTGATGGCGGTGGATAAACTGGAGAACAATGCGAAAGTGCTGCAGATGCTCGGCCCAGGACTTGTTGTACACCAAAATGTCGTCAAAAAATACTAAGACCGACTTATGCAGCAAGTGTTGGAATACCTCATTCATTAGGGCCTGAAAGGTGGAGGGGGCATTCGTGAGCCCCAAAGGCATCACCAAAAACTTGAAGTGGTCGTGATGTGTCCTGATGAACGTCTTCTCGACAAAGGTGGTTGTCATGCGCACCTGATGATAACCTGAGTATAAATCCAACTTGGAAAAGAAACGAGCTCCAAGTAACTCGTCCAGAAGCTCCTCCACCAAAAGAATAGGGAACTTATCCTTCACCGTCTTGGCATTCAGCTCTCTGTAGTCAACGCAAAAATGTCACGTGTCGTCCCTTTTGTGCACCAAAAGGACCGGTGATGAAAACAGTGAGATACTGCGGCGCATAATCTCCTGCTGAAGCATCGTTGTGCACTGTCGCTTGACCTCATCCTTCTGGAGGAAGGGGTAGCGGTATGGTCTGACGACCACGGGCGACGTACCCGGTAGAAGACAAATATGGTGGTCCTAACTGCGGATCAGAGGAAGGTCGATCGGGGGTGTGAAGGTGTCTCCAAAATCCTGTAGGAGCTAATGGAGTTCGGGAGAAACGCCCTCCAGGGTCGAGATAACCATCGAGCGTGGAGCTTTGTGGACCAAGGAGGAAAAGATGTCTGCCATCTGGGAGTGTTTGTGCCACTCAATCCATTGCGCGCCCTGGTGCCAGTACATAGTGAGGCTATCGAAATCCCACGTCAGTAGCCCTAAAATCCGGAGCCAGCGAATGTCAAGCACTACCTTGAACCCCTGAAGGTCCACCACAAGGAGGTCGACGAGGGAGTGTTTGTTCTTCCACCACAATGGGGATCCTGCGGAAAATACTTGGGCACTCCATCTGGTGGATGTTGGCCACATGCACACGACTGCATTTTGTGACCGGAAGGTGAAGACGGTGAGTTGTAGCGTGGTTGACGAAACTGTGTATGCTACCTGAGTCCATGAGGCGAGGAGGGTCTGGCCCCCAAGTGTAACGGCCATTTGGATCGTAAGACCCTCTTGAGGGTCAGAGATGGCATGCAGGGAAATCTCTGGAACTCTTGTGTTTGGATCATCATCAAAAACAACATCAGACGAGTCGTCCACTTGCACTCAGAAGAGACGCTTGCACATGTGGCCTGATCTGAAGGTCTCGTTGCAATTGAAACAGAGGCCCTTGGCGCAGCGGTCAACCATCTCATAGACGGAGAGGTAGCGGCGAAAAGGAGGGCGGCTTGAATTGTCCCCCTTCGACGATCCAGAGGGCGGTTGCTCGGGGGAGTTACTGCCTCGAAAAGGCCCTATCATATCCATGCGGCTACCATGGGGTCGGTCTAAGAGGAGGCGCTTCTCACAAACCTGCGCGAGACACATCGCAGTCGTGAGGTCAGGAGTGGCGTGAACGTCGAGGCGAAGGCACTCAAGAAGGCCCGCCGTAAAGATGGGGACCTGCAGGGAAGGGCTCATAGAGGAAGCACGAGCAAGTAGAACATGAAAAGTCTCCAAGTAGTCGTCGATGGGGCCCATTTGTTTGAGTGCAATGAGGTCGTCAAGAGGGTTATTGTGTAAGGGGGGTCCAAAACGGAGCATGTAAGAGTCCTTGAACTCCTCCCAGGTGAGCTGGGGTCGCACCCTTTAGAGCTGAGTGAACCAAAGTTGGGTTGGGCCCATGAGGTGGAACAAGGCAATGCTCATGCGGTCTTCCAACGTCGTCCTTTGGTTGGTGAAGAAGAGCTCACAGCAGGTGATCCACGGGAGAGGGTCTTCGCGGCCTTCAAAAATGGGAAAATCTATTTTCACATTGCAAGGGATGTCGCTAGCTTCGGAGCGAGGGTGGTCATGCTTGGGGCGGTGGACGTTGTATGGGCCATCATTGGAGGAGTCGGAGGCACGCGCTGGGAGTTGTATGGAGTCGATCCAGGTTTGGATGGAGGTCACCATTGATTGGAACATCTCCAGCAATTGGTTTATGGTCATACCCCCTTCTTTCATTGGTGCACGCGACAGTGTGGTAGGGTGCGGGAGAGTCAAAATGTCGGAATTGCAGCGGGGGTGGCTGTCTGGAAGGTCGTCGATCGTAGCAAGAGCTGTTCAGCCCGCTGGGATGGAGCCCGGGCCGAAACAGGGGGCGCGGGGGGCAGCAGGATGCTGGGTTGTCTTGGCGCGAGGTAGAGGGGGAAAGGTGTCGTCACGACAGTTAATGACTTGGTGATTGCGTCAAGGGCACCCCCTCTTGGTGCCGTGCTTCAGCGGCGACATTGGACGTCATAAAAATGTGCATATGATCTATAAGCTAACTGAGTTTGTCCGAGAAATCGCGCATGTGGAGAATTAATTTAAAATAATTGAATTAGTTTGTTGTTTATTAATTAGTAATTAATTAATCAATTAATATATTAATCAACTATACTTAGGATGCAGGCAACGGCGCGTTAATTTATAGCAGAGAACTTGAAACAAGGCATGCACAGTTAAAAGGGGTGCGGGCCTGCGTGAGGCTCAAATCGAGAGAGCAGGAGGGTGAACACTGCACATGGCTCGAGAGAAGATGCTTTGCAGACCTGATAGCAACGGGGCTCGAAGAATGGCTTTGCGGTGCTGGCGCCTGGCAGGACACGGGCACAAGTCTATGGAGCGGCTTCTAAACAGAAGGCGGGCGCAGGTGCGGGGCTCACGGATCGAGGACGTCTGAAGATCAACAACGTGAGGGAGATGACGATGACAAGCTCAGCTGCTAACGGTTGCGTCGATGTTGCATAGGAAGATATGGAGGAGGATCGCAAGCCTGGAAAGAAGACGACCCTCTATCTACAACGCTAAATCCGCCAGGTGTTCCGACGGAAATACTAAGCGAGATTGTCATCGATGGAAGATACAACAGGCTGTAGATGGAAGATGCGTCGATAGCATGTTGTCGAAAGAAGCGGACAGGTGCGGCTTGTGTCGACGAGAGAGCGATACTTACGATGGTATAAGGAATTGGCTTCCAGAAAGATGGAAGAGGGTTTGCTTTGTGTTTGAAATTTGAACGGGGAAGAGAGAGCATTGCAATGTTGGGAGCCGTGGACAGCGGGCGATGGAGAGCGAAACGATGTCGGCTCTGATACAAAAGTTGTTACAGGCTCGCCGAAGGATGGACGGAGGCGGGGACGATGGTGGCGGAGGATACTATGGAGACGGAGTTGGGGCAGCCTAGGCGGGGTATGATCGGAGAGAAATAACTACCAATATCTCATAACAAGGACAAGATAATAGAGTAACTTTTGCATGTCATTCCACTAGCCCAAGAGGACCTTAAATAAGATTACAATATTTGGACTCAAATAATAAAATACCCTTACATGAAATATAGTAACATATGCTAGACTCGATACATAGATGATTAAAGACACGATGTGTCATTAATAAAGACACGACAAGATATTAATAAAATACATAATTTATTCCCGTAATATATATAGGGCGACAAAAATATGCCCATAACATAATGAAAAGAAGAATGTTGTGGCACTTTATTTAGTTTTGATTTAATAAGGTAGGTACAACCAACAAAAATATCATCAATAGCAGCCTTATGCAAACTAAGTGAACAAACAAATCATTCATAACAAACACACTACAAAATAAATGTGGAAAAAATGATTGCATTCACTTCGAAGATAAAATTGCGGCACAAATGTCTATGTTATACCTTACACCTGGTTTATTTCAAATCAACCAACCCCTTAATCATCAAGTCACTTCAAATTAAAATTTTCACCCCAATTTCTTTCCCTCATTTGGCAAAGTTGCTAAGCTTTTTTTTTTACATGGAAAAACACTCATATAACCCTTAACATTCAAAAGCACCCTAAAGTTTACTTGCTACCCAATTCATGTAAGAGCATAATAATTGCCTCCGCAACCCTCATTAGTGACCTAAATAGCAAGCAAACTCATAAAGCATTGAGTGCTCAAGCTTAATTTCACTTACGATGGAATTCATTCCAACTCAAATAAGCTCACAAGTTTCTTGTTTGATAATAATTGTCTAATAAAGTAAATGCAGAAAATATATGTTATTAGACTACAAAATGGAACTCCTGGTTCTTCAAACTTTTCGTGATTCACACATGAACTTCAAAAGAACAGAATAAGTTAAACTTTAACACAAACTTCAATCACAGACTAACATTGGAAGGATAAGAGTAAGGGCAGACCTGCGATCCAGCAAGCTCTTCGAAATGCTTGACGAAGTCCTCAACCATGCGCTCGTCATCAAACCCGCCGGTGACTCTCGTCCCTCCGGCCGCAGCAGCTGTGACTGATTCCAGCTCCCGGACGGCCTCTCGAGTCTGTTCCGTGAGCCTCTCGAGGGCCTCGTTCGCGTGAGATTTCTGAGGAGACGGAGCCATCTGCCTCTTCCCCTGCTTCTTAGCCTTCAAATCAGGCAGACCCATCCCCAACCCCCTGACTGACAATGGAGAGGATGAAGATGAAGGGGCTGCCGATCCATACCCCCTTCCCTCTTTCACCTCCACACCCGTCCCGCTCCCACTGTCCAACGGAAACACGGTTAACAAATGATTAACACTGAATCTACAAGTTTGAAGTGAAGATAGAGAAGAGATAAGAACCTCGGTGTTGGGGCGAGGTCGATCTTCGCGAAATCATCCAGAGCACCTGGAAGGAAGACGATGAGTCATATTAACTGGTAGGAAAAGTATCCCCTTAGGGCAAAACCAAATAGGAGAGATGACCAATCATACTATCGAGAAGTTGGTCGAGATCGTCGGGGTAGGGTTCCGCCATGGAGAGAGAATGATTTGAGAACCGCGGAGTGGAGAAAAGATCAAGAGACCCGCCTTCGGATCCATTCGCCGCTCAGGCGCACACCCTTTATCCATACAAATGTCCTGCTTCAAAAGATTCCGTACTTCGAGGCAAAAAAAAATAATTCGGACCAGAATCCCGGACTGAAGGTTTTTTTCTGCTATTCTTAGGGTTCATTTGGCGCGGCTTTTTGGCGCAACGCTGCCGGACGGCGGGTAAATAAATGCCCTCCGGCGGCATTTGCTCCGGTTGGACCCTCCGCGCCTTTCAAAATGGGGCAAAAAGCTCCATTTCGATCCCCTCCAATCTTATCATGGCGTCGACGCCTAGGCGTCCAGTCGGCCGATTGGAAACATGGCGACGACCGCTTTATTTTTTTCGAATAATAGGTGAATAGACAGCGGTTTATATATAAACCGCTGTCTATTGTACCAGGAATGATACATTAGACAGCGGTTTTTATATAAACAGTTGTCTATTGTATCAGGAATGATACAATAGACAGCGGTTTATATATAAACCGATGTCTATTGTATCATTTCTGATACAATAGACAGCGGTTTATATAAAAACCGCTGTCCAATATACATATAATTATCATTTTTACCTCGATATTTTACCTTTTACTCGTTGCTGCTCTGTTTCGACTGTGCGAAAACCCTAACGGCGATTTTTTCAAAGATTCTCATCTCCTTTGGTTCGTTAATTCCATCTTACGATTTTTTACTTGCTCGTATAATTTCCAAGTTCCTGTTTGTGGTTTAGGGTGTTTTTCTTCTTACGATTCACTTTTTGTGGTTTAGGTTTTTTGCTTTATTTATATGTGTGATTGTCAAGCATACTCTCTGTCTCTTTATGACATTTATATGTGTGTTTTACTGTTCTTTATTTACCTCAATATTATTGTGGTTTTTTAAGTATTTTGTTTAGGTGTTTTGGATGGTTTAGGATTTTTGTAGAGTTTTCTTATTCTAGGAAAATGGCTGATAAAGGTTCTTCATCAAAGTCAACAAGAGGCTACACTAAGATGTACGGATTGAATAAGCTTATAGTAGAGGGGAAGAAGCTTTATATTTCTGTTAGTGATGATGGCCACATTATTCACGGGCCTGAGTATAATAAATTGATGAGTTTAATTGGTTCTCTTGTGAGGATGCATGTGCCAGTTACATTTGCTAGATGGAAGGAAGTTGATAAACAAATTAAAGATCGAATGTGGCAAGAAGTAAATGTACGTAATTTCGTTTTTAGTGATTACATAATTGTATTTTTTTAGTTAATTATTAATTAATATTGTCTATTATTTTCAGAATTATTTTGATAATGTTGATAGTGTTCGCCATCAATTAATGAAAAGCATGGGTGAAAGTTGGAGGTCTTGGAAATCCAAACTGTATGTCACTTATGTAAAGGATGTTGATTTGGAGCATCGTTACAATGTTCCTGTCAAGTATAATTTCATAACTCCCGACGATTGGAAAGTTTTTTTCGACAGTCGCACCACTACGAAATCTATGGTTATGTTTTCTTAATAAACTCAGTGTTTTATAGCATTCTACTCTACGTATTAAGTATTAACAAATATTTATTTGTGTAGGAGAAAAATAAAGCTAATTCAGAGAAAGCAAAAACACAAAAGTCATTTCATCCTACTTCCAAAATGGGTTATTCTGGATTAGAAAAAAGGATGGTATTAGTATTTACTATTTAGTTCTCTACTTCTCTCTCATATATTTTGTTTTAAAACTTGGTTTTCTCAATAATTTAAATGATAATTTATTTGCATTTTATTGTCAAGATTGAACAAGGTGCAAATGCACCACTTTCACGTGCGGAGCTATGGAAAGCCGGTCACAAAAGAAAGACTGGTGAATACATTAGTCAAGATGCAGCTGATTTGGCAGCTAGAATTGTATGTTTAAATTATCATTTCATAATGTGTAAATTTTCATTACATCATTTGCATTAATATTTCTTGATTTCACTTAGGATGAGGTCTCGAGCCAAGAGTCTCAGTCTGCTGCATTAGTGTCACAGGGAAGGGATGACATCCTTGCATCTGTTTTAGGCAAGGAACATCCGGGCAGAGTAAGAGCTGGTGGCAAGTTTTCCACCATTACAAATTTTTTCAAGAATGATAAGCGGAAGGAGAGAAGTACAATAGCTCGTATTGATGATGTGGAGTCTATTGTTCAAGAAAGATTGAGCAAGCAACAAGAGTTGTGGAGGCAAGAACAACAACAAGAGCATCAAGCCTATGCGAGCCAAATAAGACAACTCAACGAACAACAACAATAACATGAGCAGGCCTTTCAGAGCCAACTCAACCAACAACAACAAGTGTATCAAGCAGAGATGGCTAGTATGAAAATGAAAATGGATGATCTTATGCGCATATTTAGTGTTAGAACTGAAACTTCTCAGGTATTATTATGTATTTATGTTTAATTATTTATACTTTTATGAAATATCATGTTATCTTTATACTTTTATTTATAGTTAACTTGTTATTTTTGGTTTGTCAGCAGGCACTTGTATTAGCCTCACAAGGGCCTGAAACATCACATCAACCTGAAACGTCACATCAGCTTGAAACATCACATGGGTGTTTACCGTCTTCGGTATTATAAATTTATAATTATTATTTTTGATCTTTATGTAATTAAATTTTTTGCCCGAAATACTAAATACTAATTATTTTTAATTCCACAGAATGCCAATGATGTCATTGTCATGTTACCCAATTTCATTAAGATGATGAAGACACAGGACAAAATAATAACTCTGGTATTACATCCAAATGTATTTGGAACTACAGCATCAACATGTACATACTTTGAAGCTTCAGAGTTGCTTGATTTTCTTAATATGGAAAAGATTGGAGTTAACATCATATTCTCATGTATTGGGTGAGTAATGATTATCAAATATTACAAACCTAAGATTTTTAGTTAATATATATATTGATTATGAATTTACATGTTTTTTTACAGGTACATAGATTCACAACTAAACAAGTTTAAATACACAAGAAATATATATTTTCATAATCTGACATCAATTTTTGCTTTTAATGATAAGTTTGCCAATGATCGTATTAAATCACGAGCAGAAGAGCTAAAAAATAGGCTTGCTCAACTACAACCGGATTCTTTATTATTTTTGTCATATCATAGAGAGTAAGTATCAATAATTATTGATATTTATTATTCTAATTAAGTTATTACTTATTAATGATTTTATTTGTTACACAGAGTACATTGGATGTTGGCGATTCTTGATTACGATAACAATACCATTTATTGGCTTGATCCTTTAAATAATGACATTCGTGATGATCTTAAAAATGTCATTGCACTGTAAGTTTATTAATTAGTATATTTCCTAATTCCTATTTGAAATTTAGATTCGGCTGTAAACTAATTTTTTTAAATTTTATGAAGTGCATTGAAGAATTTGGCAAATGACCGGAATGTCAAATTTAAAAAACCAAAGGTTTTACGGTGGAAGCCAGTAAGCTATAACCTATATGAGTATATGTTATATAATTATTTTCATATTTACAATTTTAAATTCTAATGTTTACTATTTGTTTATTTATTTAGTGCCCTAAACAACCGGATAGCATTCAATGTGGGTATTATATCATGTGCTACATGATTGACATAGTTGATGCTCTTAGGAGTCCGACAATGCCATCAAGGGTAAGTTAACTGCATATAGTTTCATACATGATAATAATTGTGTTGAATTTATTTTAACAAATATTTTTGTTTTTATTGCAGATCTATGATGGAGTGATGAATTTTCGCCTGAGAAAATAGATAATATGCGAAATAAGATTTGTGATTATATAATCAATACATGTGCGACATGAAAAATGATTGAAAGTTAGAAAGTAGAAACATATTTTGTCTTATTGCTAATCAAATGTAATTGTGTAGAAACATAGTAGAAACAAAGTAGAAAGTAGAAAGATACTTTGTCTCATTGCTAATTTATGATGTATGAACTATTTGTGTAATTGTTTATGGACATTGACCCTACTTATTAGTTATTACTTAACTTTATGTGTTAGTGTGTTGCTTCATAATTAATTGTGTAACTGAATTTTATAGCTCTTGCTTCAGTTGTTTGTGAAAGATGGAAGACCAAAACATCAACAGTCTTGCTTCATCCGTTGATAGCAATGAGCTAGACCCAAAAATTGATCCTAAAAGAAAAGCAAATTCAAAGGATCCTGGATGGAAGTATGGACATTAGCATGACATCAAGGATAAAAATACAGTTAAATATAATTTGTGTGATAAAATATATAAATGTGGAATCAAAAGATTGAAACAGCACTTATGTGGCGGATATGGAGATGTAGCAAAGTGTTTTAAGACTACTTCGGAAATAACAACTGAAATGTATGCGGCTTTAAATGGTAAAAAAGGACAAGGTGGATTTGACTGTTGATGATGATAATGCGAGTGAACAAGAAATAGAGCGAACAAGTTCACAGAATGTATCTACAGCTAAAAGTTCATTTGTCCCAAGTTCTGGGACAAGTGCCAAAAAGAGAAAAGTTCTCCACCTTCCACAAAAATGGGGCCCTATGGATGCTCATGTGAGACGTGCTCCCGAAGATGTAGTTGATGAAAGATGTGTTAAAGGTCCTGCACAAACTACTATTGAGAGATGTTTTAGATCTCCTGAAGAGAAAAAGAGAGTTGATGGCTATGTTGCTGATTGGTTCTATGAATGTGGAATTCCATTCAATGCTGCAAAGGCACGAAGTTTTGAAGTAATGCTTGAAGCAGTTGGACAGTATGGGCCTGGTTATAAAGGCCCTAGTTATCATGATTTACGAGTCCCTCTGTTACTAAATACAAAAGAAAAAGTTAAGGAGATGAAGACAAAGTATGAAGCGTATTGGAGGAGATATGGTTGCACTCTTATGTCAGATGGTTGGACAGACAGGAGAGGGAGACATTTGATCAATTTCCTAGTAAACTGTCCAGAAGGAACTTATTTTACGGGTTCCGTAGATGCATCCAGTCACATTCAAGATGCTACAATGCTATCAGATTTGCTTGATAGTAAAATTACAGAGATAGGAGCTGATTGCGTTGTTCAGATTACCTTTTTGGTTATACTAATTTTCATTTTTCAGGTTACCTTTTGCGTTGTTCAGGTTACCTTTTTGATATATACAAAATTTTGTTGTATGCTTGCAGGTAGTGACTGACAATGCCTCCAATTATAAGGCAGATGGTAAAATTTTAATGGAGAGAAGACCCACATTATTCTGGACTCCTTGTGCAGCTCATTGCATTGATCTCATGCTAGAAGATATAGGCAAGCTACAACAAAACAAAATAGTGATAAAAAAAGGCAAGGATGATTACAAATTTCATCTACAGACACACTCGTTTACTTGATGCAGTAAGCACTACTATAGGTGGTGATCTAGTCCGGCATTCAGTGACTAGGTTTGCAACACCATTCCTTACTCTACAAAGTGTGCTTAAGCATGAGGAGAAGTTGAAATTATTCTTTGTGTCGCCTTCATGGAATGCTGCTAATCTAGCAAAAACCGAAGCCGGAAAACAAGTTGTTGAAGCAATACTTTCAACTGTTTTTTGGAATGGAGTAAGAGATTGTCTAAAAGGCGGAAAGCCACTTATAGCCGTTTTGCAATTAGTAGATGGAGATGAAAGGTCAGCTATGCCTGAAGTGTATGTGGCAATGGAAGAAGCCAAACAAAAGATCAAAGATCATTTTGATAATAAAGAAAGATTATATAAAAAGATTATTGACATTGTTCAAAATAGGTGGACAAAGCAAATGGAGCAAAAGTTGTATATGGCGGCTTTGTTTCTTAATCCAAACAAATATTTTGAATATGAGGAAAAATATGTTGATGATGCTTGGAAATTTCAAGATGTTTTCAATGATGTTATTGCAAGACTAGTGCCCGATCAACAATTGCAAGACAAGATTGCAGAGCAAGGCACTAACTATAAAACATCTCGAAATAGTTTTGGAAAGCCTATGGCTATTAGGCAATGAACCACCTTAAATCCAAGTAAGTATTGATTACTATTTTATTTATTCTTAAATATTTAAATGTTATACGCTTATACTAATTTATATTTGTCTTAAATAAATAGTGGATTGGTGGGGTGCACATGGAGGACCTAATGTTGACCTTACAAAGGTAGCATTGCGCATACTTGGCTTATGCTGTTCTTCTTCTAGTTGTGAGCGCAACTAAAGTACTTTTGAGTTTGTAAGTAATTAAGTATACAAATTTTTAATTTAAAATTAAACTTGTTTTATCTACTAACAAATAACAAGTTTGCAAATTGCAACTATCTTGATTCAGATTCACACAAAGAAAAGAAATAGATTAGAGCATCAAAGGCTTAATGATCTTGTATACATCCAATACAATCGTCATCTACAAGCTCGATTCCAAGAAAGACGTGAAAAGGGAAGAAATTATAACCCTTTAGTGTTTGATGAGCTAGATTGGAGTAGTGAGTGTATGATGAACCAACCAGAGGAGGCTTTAGTTTATGATGATGATGATCTCACATGGGAAGCTGTAGAGAGAGCTATTGGGACTGGGGCTCAAAATTTAAAAAGTGGAGCTCCAGCTAATCATGAACTAATAGCTGAAGGGGATGAAGATCTAGATCATATTAGCTTTGCAAATGATGATGAAGATATTGTTGATAATTATGGGCAAATGACGAGTACCTCAAACCAACTAAGCTCATGCAATGTCAATGACGATTTACTAGATGATGATTATATCTGATAACATTTTGGTATTGAGTGAAATTGTTGTGAACTTGTGATTGTCAATTTGTCATTATATATTGATTGTCAACTTGTCATACTTGTGATTGTTGTAAACTTGTAATATATATTGATTGTCAAGAAACTTGCATGCACCATGCACACAGTATCCTGTAAATTTTTTATTTAAATTTCCTGTGTGCTGAGCTGCTGGGAGAATCAGGGTGAGCAATTATCTCAATTGAGAAGGCTTGATGCCATCGACATTAAGGGTAAAAGCTTGATATGTTGGGTTTGGACTTCTGTTTCTTCTGATTTTGTGCAACTGTAACTTACAGAGTTCCAAATCACTTGTAGGTTGATCTTGTAAGCTGCAGTTTTTTAAGTTCTATTTTTATCTAGTGAAATATTATTGGGTTTGTGCCCTTTTTTAAACTGTGAGAACTATCTTTAGAGCCCTAATAATCATTTGGTGTCTTCTGAGTTTGCTTGATGTCACAGATTATAGAAATGATTTAAAGCATTCTTCATGCTGGTTGCAGGTTGCCTTGTTCATTTTGGATGTATTAATGAATAAAATCTGTGTAGTGAATGCTGAATAAAATTTGTGTAGTTAATGCTGAATGATGGTTCTCTTTTGCCCAAAAAAAAATTGGGATTATAGACAGCAGTTTGTGACTATAGACAGCGGTTATTATAATAACCGCTGTTTATAGTGACTATAGATAACAGTTATTATAATAACCGCTGTCTATAGTCACTTGACAGACACTATAGACAGCGGTTATTATAATAACCGATGTCTATATCTTCATTTGTTTTTAAAAAAAAAATTAATATTGTCGCCTTGCATTTGCTCGCCTTGTTGTCGCCTAGGCGTCCGCCTTGTCGCCTAAGCGTCAAGGCAGTCGGGACTCGCCTTGGTACGCCTTGACGCCAAGATAAGATGGATCCCCTCCTCCTCCCCTCCATTCCCAATCCTCCGTCTCCACCCGCCCATTTCTCCCGCCATCGCCGCGCCAAATAAAGCCTTAGGCAATTGTCATTAGCATCGCACTTTTGGCCAAGCTTTTCAGAACCGGACCGGACCGGCCGGTTCAACCGGTCGGACCGCCGACCGGTCCCCCGGGCGGTCCGGGCAGTGTGTTAAAACTGGCTCCGCCGAGAACCGGGTAGGAACCGGCGAACCGGGCGGTTTGACCTGTGAACCGGCGAACCGGGCGGTTATTGAACAACCAGGCGGCTTAAAAATCAACCTTTGATCCATGATCGGACGGTGCAGGCATACTATAGATTCTTTTTCGTTGGCATTTTAACCTAATCGTAAGTTACATGCGGCTGTAACTCATCTTCCCCCAAACTGCCACTGGAACCGAAGGTCGTCTGTTCCTTGCGACGGCAACGGCGAGCCCTATCCTCACGGCGACAGCGCTATCCTCACGACGACGGCGACGGTGCATCTTCGCGCTGATAGGTTGATTTACTATCAACCCGAAAAGGCAAGTGTACCCATCGAATCGTAGTATAGAAAAATGTCGTATTAGACCGGGGCTGTCAATTACTACTACTCACGCCGTTACTATTATCCTACCGAACGAAAGTTGATTTTGGTTTTTGAAATTAAAAATTGCAAGTACGAAGAATTTACGAAAGAGAAATTCACGATTTTAAAAAGACTTAGCACTTGATTGGGTGTTCTTGGGAATCCGATTATAAAAGAAGCGCTCTAATTCTTAAAAATTCCGTTTCGATTGGAGGATTGAAAAATTACGATAGAAACTCGCTAGAGACAACTATCGCCTAATTTTAATAATACTTCAAACATAATCTCTTAAAATTTGAAATAAAATTAAAATTGCATGAACGATTAATCCCAAATCCAAAAGACTCGATATCTTTAATTCTCAAAGAAGAATATCCAAATCTCTTTATTTCCGAGAGATCTAAAGCATTCACGAGCCTCTCGGCCAACTAGAATACCGATCGGATGGCGAAATTTATATACTAGCAATATAAACTCGCAACCAAAATTTAATCGGAAATAAATCGAAACGAGAAATCTAAGAATTAGAGATGATAAATTATAAATTAATCTTCATCCCAATACTAACCAATCAAGCACTAAGAGAAAATTTAGCTACTCATAGTAAGAAAAGAGACAACAATAAAAGAGAAAGATTGCATTTTCATTAAAAGAAAATAATAAAAGTGCACAACCATATTAAGCAAAATGAAAACAAAAGCATATAAGAAACAACATGAAATTAAACTCGCATACAAAGTAGAACTCTCTTGAACTTTCTCTCTTCTCCAACTCTTGAACTTTTCCAACCTCCCAAAGCTTTGGACTCATGCTCCTTATATAGATGCAAAAAAAACATCTAGAATCATCCATTACAATAAATTGTGGCCTTTGGACTCCAAGAGAAATAAAGAAATGAAGATGAGAGGTTGCATGAGTATTGGAATAATAATAATAACTAATACTAATAATTATGATACTAATAAGAATAGGCTTGGGCGGTGGTTTGGATGGGTAGAGAGAGAGTTGCATGATAATAAATTATCAAAAATAACCACCCTTTGATTTTGATTGGTGGAGAGGAGAAGAAATGAAATGGTGTGGCCGGCATGAAGAGGTGGAGGAATAAATTGGAGAAATAATGTGGGGACATGAAGAGGTGGAGGAGAAGATGAATTAAAATGAAGGGAAAAGAGATGAAGGGGTGGAAGATGAATTGAATTTAGAGAAATAAAGAGGGGAAGATGGAAGGCCACACACATTGAAATAAAATAAAATAAAGAGGAAGAACAAGGGGGAGAGAGAATTTCGATCATGCATGGATGAGGTGGCTACATGAATTAAATAGGAGAAAATTAAATGGTGGAGGGGAATGGGAGAGAGCCGGCCACATCATGAAAGGAAAAATAAATGGGATGAAGAAGATGAATTGGTGGAAGTGATTTAAATGAAGAAATAATAAAAGAGAGAGAAAGAGTACACATGTTTTGAAATTTATAAAATATTTTATGCATAATAAAGGTGACCATGCATGAAAAATTAAATATAATAAATTAAGGATAATTTCATGCATGGTGAGGAGAGAGAAAAAATGGTGGAATAACATGCATGCAAGAATTATTTGCATGAGAATAATTTCTCGTCCGAACTGTTGACAGCGGGCTTTTGCGTTGAGTCGTGCCGAAATTCCCCCAAGCCTGTCATAAAATAAAATAAAACAGCATTAGTGCGAATAATTATAAAATATTAATAATTAGATAATTATAATATAATTTAGAGAAATATATATAGTTTATATTAAAAATATAATAATAATAGCAAGCATATTTAAGTCAAAATATGCGTCATCAAATTTGTTCCTCTTCCTTGCGACGGAGATGGCTATACATTCTCATCCTCGAGCAGGTATTCTTCCTCACATAGCAGGCATACTGTTTTTACTTTTTTAGGCATACTGTTTCTGCTTTCTTGAATTTCTTGTAGCTGTTGTCCTAATATGATCTCCTCTGGAGATCAAATTTGATCTCCAGGAGATCAAATTTGATCTCCTGGAGATCAAATTTGATCTCCTGGAGATTACCCGGAGTCCGGACTCCGGACCCAAAAATCATGCGGTTTTTGTAATCTCCAGGAGATCAAATTTGATCTCCAGGAGATCAAATTTGATCTCCTGGAGATCATAATTTTGAGATCAGAATATGATCTCCAGGAGATCAAATTTGATCTTGAGAGGATCTTTTAGGCTATAATATTAATATGTGATAAATTGGGCCTTATATGTTGGCTTTAGTTTGGTGGATTTTTGATGTCTTTGGGGACTTCATATGACATATGGTGTCCAAATCCAGCATGCTTGCTGATTTAGGAAATCCTAGGCTCTACTTTGTTGATCTCATTATGCCTTGCACTAAATTATGACTTTATATGGTTGTCAATTCCCAAGTTTTTTCAAGTTTTGCTCCAAAATTTACTGTGTTATAGATGACATCTCGGAAGGGGAACACAAACCCTAGATGGGAAAAGTGAATGACTTCTATTTGTCTCCATTTCCTCTTTATTTTCAGAATGTCTATTTCAAAGAACTTCGCACTTATATTTCATATTTATTTCATATCAGAAAATGGAAGCTCCTTCCGAGCCATCTGATTCTAATGTCTCTTTACAAGCTGTTCGTGAGAAAAATGATCCTGCTTGGAATCATTTTACTCTCATCCAGAGTTCCGATGGAAAAAAAGTGAAGCACTATAGATGTTTACATTGCGGCATGGTTTATAAGGGAGGAGGAATTAATAGAATGAAACAACATCTAGCTGGAGTGAAGGGAAATATTGCTGCTTGTAAGAAGATTTCTCATGACATTAGGAATCAAATGCAAGAGAACCTAAAAGAGATTAGTACCAAGAAGCAAGTAGCAGAAGAATCACTAGATAGTGTAAATCCATATGGTGATCATGTGAGCGATGATCGAACATCTTCTTTCCCTAAGTCACAACATTCTGGAACACAAGAAAAAGGAAAAGGAAAGCTTGATCAAGTTGATAATTTCTTCGCTCCTAGAACATCTGTAGGCTCACAACCATCTATAAAGAGCGTCTTGGCCTCAAAAGAGATGGTACGTCGTGCTGACATGACTATAGCTAGATGGTTCTATGATAGTTGTATACTTTTTAATGCATTAAATTCCGTTTTTGCACAAAAAACAATTGATGCAATAGCTGCAATTGGTCCTGGTTATAAGTTTCCTTCATATCATATGATAAGAACTAATCTATTGAGAGATTGCAAGGAGGAATGTCGGCTTCTTATAGACTCTTATAGAGAGAGTTGGAAAAAAAACCAGATGTACATTAATGGCAGATGGTTGGACGGATAAAAGGAGCAGAACTTTGATTAATTTCTTAGTTTATTCACCACGCGGTGTCTCATTTTACAAGTCAGTGGATACATCTGATGTTACAAAAGATGCTATAACTCTTTGCATGTTATTTTCAGAAGTAGTTGAATGGATAGGTCCATCAAGTGTTGTGCAAATTGTTACTGATAACGCCGCGAACTACAAGAAGGCAGGAGAGTTACTGCATGAAAAATATGGCAACATTTATTGGTCTCCATGTGCAGCCCATTGTTTAAATTTAGTTTTAAAGGATCTTGGGAACTTGAGTCATGTTAGTGAAATTACCAAAAAGGCTTCAAAAGTAACAATTTTTGTTTATAATCATATCTTTGTTTTATCTTGGTTGAGGAAAAGGGAAGGCTTGAAGGAAATTGTTCGTCCTGGAATGACACGGTTTACTACTACATTTATTACTTTGAAGAGTATATATGAGCACAAACATGATTTGCAAGCTTTAGTAACTAGCAAGTATTATACTGATTCAAAGATTGCAAAATCAAGCAAAGGAAAAGAGGCTGTGAATATCATTTTAGATAATCAATTCTGGAATATGTGTTTGGTAATGACAAAGGTCGCAGGCCCACTAATAAGATTATTACGAATTGTTGATTCTGATGAGAAACCATCACTTGGCTATGTCTATGATGACATGTATCGAGCAAGAAAAGCAATTAAATACATATTCAAAAATGTCAAAAGATTGTATAAGCCATATACAATTATTATCAAAGATAGGTGGGATCGCCAACTTCGTCAAAGACTTCATTCTGCAGCGTATTTTTGAACCCGACATTCCAATATGAACAAGTTAATTATTGTCATAAGCCTGAAGTTGTGCAAGACTTAATTGAGCTTATTGGAAACAAAGGAATTTGCAGTAAATCATCAATTGCGATGAATGAAGTAAGGGTATACCGAGACCAATTAGAAAGCTTTGGGAAGCCCCTGACAATCAAAATGGCAAAAGAAATGCAACCTGGTGAGTATAAGTACAAAGTTAATATGCATTTTAAGTTTCAATTTATAAGTCATAAGTTTTAACTTTTTTTTCATCTCCAAGATGAATGGTGGAGAATGTTTGGTTCAAGTGCTCCTCAACTACAAAAATTGGCTATTCGCATTCTTAGTCAAACTTCATCGTCATCTGGCTGTGAAAGAAACTGGAGCGTCTTTGAGCAAATCCATACAAACCGAAGGAATCAACTAGAGCATCAAAGACTCAATGATCTGATTTATGTTCGTTACAATCTAAATATGAGGGATCGGTATGAATATTTAATCATTACTTGACAAAGTTCAATTTTAACATTTTGACTTTGTTGTACTTCCTAATGTTTTATTTGATGACTTGATTAATGCATTACTCATTTTCATGTAGGGTGTACTTCAAGAAAAAAAATATGATCCTCTTGATTATACCAGTATTGATTCAATGGATTTCTGGGTAGTTGAGGAAGAGCCATCCCCGAAACTTAATTATAATGAATTAGAAAATGAAATATATGAGGAATATGATATACCTGTTGATGGAGAAGCTCAACCAAGTTCTCATCAAAATGAACAAATAAATGGTAAGTTTGTATGTATGTTGTTGAAACCTGCAACAGGTCTCTTGAGTTCGGACCCACTAGGGGGTGTAGCCGATGCTTATTTCTCCCTCACTAGACTCTCTTGATGGTGGATGTGGGAATAAGAATAGACCCAAGGCTGAAGCGAGGAGGTCCCGCCACACACCCGGAAGATCTTGGAGAGCTTCCCCTCCCAAACCAGAGTTCAACCGGGCACCTTGGAGGGCATTAACAGCCAACCAAAAACTAGCCTGGAGGAGAGGATTCTCAAAAGATCAGTCCTCCTCCAAGGTGCCCTTAAGGGTCTATTTATAGTTTTTCCGAGGCTGGTCTGCAAATAACATGAATCCGCCTTTTAGTTTTACTGGCTGCACCCCAAATTGGTCTGCTAATAGCCCAACTCCGCTGTTCTGAAGGGCTATCTGCAGCCCACAAGGGGTATTATGGTCATTTTCCCCTCAAATCCATCTGGGCGAATGGTCCGTGAAGGCACCACTCGCTGGGCATCCGCTTAGCTGGGCGAATGCCCATGCTTCCGGGCGAATGGTCTGTGAGGGCACCACTCGCCTAGTTCTCTCTCCTGCGGCTTACTTCCACCTCCTAGCCGGGGCGAATGATCTGGTTGACCCAGGTCTCGCCAGTTGGCCTGAGGGACCCACTCGGCGAATACGGGTTGTACATATGTTACTAATTTGTGTTAATAATTACGAATTAATATGTATGGTACTAATATACTATGATGTAATTATTATTTTTTGTAGATGAGGAGTGTACTCAGAATACTCTTGATGATGCAGATCTTGAAGCCTTTGGAGGGGATGCTTTTACTGGATATGATTTTGATGATATATAATATATTGATATACAATGATTTCATTTTGCAAACTTTATGGTTGATGACTTTTTAAAATCTATGAAGTATTAACAAGTCAACTTGACAACATGTTTTAAATTGATATGTTTTGTAAGACTTATCATTTTTATGAGTTTAGGTTAAGGTTAAAAACTTCATATATCACATTTTAATATTTGTTACTTATATTAGTGTTCAACACTTTATATATTATATGTTTAATTTGTATATTCTAGTCACTAATGTCAAAACGGTTCAACCACGGTTCAACCCCGGTTCAACCGGTCAAACCGGTTAAACCTTGAACCTCTCCCAAGACCGGTTCAATGTCCGGTCCGGTTCTGAAAAGCTTGCTTTTGGCTATCCGCAACTATTTGATATCCGCAAATCATTGTTTTTCAAAATGACTATCTACAAACATAATTGTCATCCGCAAACCAAATGTTTTGAATAATAAAAATTTGAAGAATTGTAAGCAATATCACAACAAATACATCCATGCACTCAACAAGTTTTCGTTGACGTGAATGGCGGAAGAGAAAATGTGGGCCGGCAAAACAACAAAGAAGCAAAGTTGAACAACAGGAAAAAAAAGGTTCATTTTTATGTTTAAAGTCTGATTGTAATGTATTAGATGATCGTTTTAGATCTCAGTAGTTTTGTAGCAGAGTTAATTGCTAAACATGATCTTATAGTTGCTCTAAAAACTGCAAATACCCTAAAATAAAATGTACTGGAATATTAAGCCGTGAAAAACTGCAAATACAACACCATGAAGGGGAAACAGGTCTGGAATATTAAACAGTGAAAAATTTCAATAAGGTGTAAGATGGTTTGCGGTAAAAACATGATCGGGCTGAAATATTAGGCAAGGACGAAAGAGCGGCGGGGCGGAGACGGCGGGGCTAGCTCGCGAGATGGAGAGAACCAGACGTCGTTTTGGGCTAGCGTCGGTACGAGATGGCGAGGAGGAAGTGGCGGGGCGAGCAGAGGGATGAGAAAATGGGGTGCAAGGCTGGAGAGAGCGGCGGGGCGAGCGGTGGGAGAGATTAGCTGGGCGAGCGACGAAAACCCGAAAAAAAGAGGTCGGCGCAGATAGGAGGGAGTGAGTGCGGTTAGGACTTTTAGGCCCTAAAAAAACCTCAAATTGGATGCTGATAGCCAAAAACTTAGTGCTAATAACAATTCTCTATTCTTATTAGTAGTTTAGCACTTCAGTCTCTTCAGTGAAACTATTAGCACTCATATTTAGGCTTCATTTGGCGCGGCGTTTGGATGTCACTTTTGTGGCAAACGCCGCCGCAAGGCGGGTAATCAAACGCCCCAGCGGCGGCGTTTGTCGCGGCTCCACCCGCCGCGCCTAAGGAAAGCGGCAAAAAGCCGCGGGAGGAACCACCGTTCCCTCCCTCCAGTTCGAATGTCGCGGTTCCTCCCGCCGGTTCCGCCCGCCACCGCCGCGCCAAATAAAGCCTTACTTATACTTAAAAACTATCCGCACTCGCCTCCCCAAACCGTCCCTCTCTCGCGTGCTTGCCCCCGACCTCGTCTCCTTTTTCGGTTTTCTAGAACGAGAAGCTCTCGCCTGCTGCCCAGGGTCGATTTTTACTCGAAATCGCTGGATCTTGCTCATAGACGCTTGGTCTTCCAGTTTCCTGCTCGCTTGCTCGCCTAGAGACAGATTTCAGCTCGCAAAATCGGCGAAAGCTACTCGCCGGACGTTGCTTTCTGCTCTCAAAGGGGTGGCTACTGCAGATCTGTATGTCACGGATTACTGCTATGGAAGGGGTTGCTATTGCATCCATCATTCACATCTACTTTCAGTTTTTAATCATCCCTCGTTTTGCACTGTATTGTATGATGATGTGTGTTGTTATGTTAACATAGTATTTGGCTCTCTTTTCCCGAGTCCCCAATATTTCGAAGAAGGAACATCTCGGGAGTAGCACTCTCATCTGCGTGGGTTTAGCCACCGCAATCCGAGGGCATTTGGCTTTAATGATCCTATAGGAATATATCGTGGGAGTACTGGAGCTCCTATCTGGTGGACTCGCTATCCGCAAATCTGGCCTATAGAGACAAGGAGCCCTCCGGCTCAGCCCACCGACGTACTGTAAATGTTAACTAATAAATAAATTATTTTGATACGACAGAAAATAATGTTTACAAAAAGATAAAATATATGATGATGTGTTATTATTTACTGTTTCACTTGAATCTAGTCATGCATACATGTATATTTTGTTATTCTTTCATGGTGAACGAATATGCTCACCGACCTACTTATGTGTTTAAGTACCGACGTGGATGTGAGCGTCGGTGAGCAGTGAGGAAGACTATTATGTATCATGTACAAGAAAAATGTTGTATCCGATATGATGATGTAATGTAACCTTTTTGAAATATAAATAAAATATGTTGATTCTATTGATTCTTGCTCTTGAGATGTGTAATTGCAAAAATTCATGAATCACATTTACTATTTTCGCGTTGTTAACTCGAGCTTATCGGTCCAGAGTGTGACAGTAGGCGTCATGCGGTGGTGATTAGCCTGTGTGCTAGCACTACCGTAGGGCGTCTACTTTGGGCATTGGAATTCCCTCGTCCGTACCTAATTCCCGGGAGGGAGGGGGGTCTTACATAGTGGAAAGACAACTCATTTGAATTAGAGAAAAAGAGGGATAGAGAGATCTATTTATTTCAATCCACTAATGTACGAAAAAGGAAGGTCGCGTTCAACTGAATAAGGTGTGTTCCTATGATTTGACCTTGTTCCGATCCATCGCTCTAAAGTATGATGACATTACTGTTATGTCGCTACATTTACAATTACTTCCTGGAAGAGCTATTCGTTTAGCCTAAGATGAGGGAACCTTATATGTTAATAGAGGGGACTTCTATTCACCATTTAGTCAAACAATATTTATTTGTCCCAACTCAAGCCAACAGTGTCACTTAATCAAATTAGATGACCAACTTGGGCTAACTCACAACTCTGGGGAGCTACAAAGAATAATGTCATGATCAACAATTCTATAGATGCAACAATGCAATCGATTCGCAATAGTCTAGTGGCGACTGATTGATTGATGCATTGATTGAGATAGCTCATTTGATGCATAAACAACACACGAACTCGTTAATGATAAATATCGAAGAACATCAATAGCTGTATGACACTCAAAAAAGATTATAGATTATCGCCCAAAGTGCAAAATATTTGTAGGAATAGTGGCAAGGGAGTAATATCATATTTTGCTAATGTCATAGGTGCTCCAACAAACAAATCGTTAATATGCTGTTAAGAATAATCCTTAAGGCCCCGTTCGTTTGGACGGAATTGGAGAAAAGAATCGGAATTGGAATTGCCAATTCCAATTCCGCTGTTCGACACTCCCAAATTTTGATAGGAACTCCAATTCTGACCTCACGACATCGGACTTGGCGATTCCGCCCGCGACCCCAACACCTTTGCTCGCGTGAACAACGACGAGTCGTGCGCCTCTCCATTCTCTGACGAGTCGTGCGCCTCTCCAATCGCAGGATTCCTTCTTCTCCTCCGGCGACTGTAAGGTGAGGTTTTCTGGTATTCCTCTCCGGCGACGGCAAGACATCTCCCACTCCTCCGCTCGCGACCCCGACTCCTCCGCTCGCGTGAACGACGACGAGTCGTGCGCCTCTCCATTCTCCGACGAGTCGTGCGCCTCTCCAATCGCAGGATCCCTTCTCCTCCGACGACTGTAAGGTGAGATTTTTTGGTATTCCTCTCCGGCGACGGCAGGACCTCTCCCACTCCTCCGCTCGCGCGAATCCCGACTCCTCCTTCTCCTCCGGCGGCAAGATCCCTTCCATTAAGGTGATGTTGTTTCCTTCTTCGATTCTCATGTGAAATCTCCACCAAATATACCTAATATGAATTTATTTTTATTTTAGTGTTCAGGATTTCAAATGCTTAAGGTTCGTTCCACCCATAGCTTTCATTTTAGTATACCATGATTTATTTTTATTCTAGTTTTCTTAATAGGAAATCTCCATGAACCTCTGATCTGCACTTGTTAAGTTCTTGTTGTATATCTTGTTGTCATTTTATTCTCAAGTGAAATCTTGCCATGGTTCCAAGCAAGGGTGGAAGGCCAGAGTTCTATTTTGAGGATGTAGTTCTATTTTGAGGATGTAGTCAAGGCTACTGGAGTGAATATCCTTAACAACTTGTTTTTCAAGGAATGAGAGTAGTATGAAGCGGTCCAGTAGACCTCTGAGGAGATGGGATCACCTTAGTAGGCATGAAAGAGGACTTAGGAGAAGAAGCTGTCTAATAGACAGTGATTTTCTATGAGTTTGTGTTTGTATTTGTGGATGAAATAGTGTATGTGTCTATGTATGTAAGTGTGTGTTTATGTTATGTGTATGTATGTGTGTGGTTATATGTGTTTAAGTGTGTGTATGTGTGTGGTTTTATGTGGATGAAAATGTGGTTGTGTGTGTATGTATGCGCATGAAATGGTATGTGTATGAAATTGTACGTGGGTATTAAATTTCAATTCCATCAACTGAAAAATAACATACAGCCGAACATCGGAATTACTAATTCCAATTCCTGTGACAGAATTCCTGCATTCAACCGAACAGCAGAATTGAAATTGACTTCAATTTCAATTCCTGCGTGAATCGGAATTGGGCCAATTCCAATTCCTGCATTTCATTTCCTGCCAAACGAACGGAGCCTAAAAGTTAATAACCACCACCATTCCAATTAAAATGGTTAATGGTCTAAGATCCTTGATTGAAATATTTTTTAAGAACATGTGAAAACATTTTTAAGAAGCTAATTCATTGGCTCATGTAATGATTAAGTCATCGACATACACTATTTAATTGATAACACAAATAGATCTAAAACGAAGAGGAATGAATATGCTCTAGAGTTTTCTAAAGCCTGGTGTGATTAGAAATTGCCGCAATTCACAACATCATGCTCGATGTGTTTGCTTGAAACCATCAATAACATTTGAAGTTGTACATACGACGATGATAATCACGATTAATAAATCTAGGTGATATTAATTATCTGCCCAATCTGTTAACAACATGAGATTAACGACTAAACCATGCAAATTGGCTTGTGTAAATAGAAAATGTGAATTAAATAGAAAGATACAAGTTCAAAAATACAAAGTACTGCAAAATTGTTATAGAGTTTGTAGATCATGACAAAATTATTATAGAGTTTGTAGATCATGTTTACTTTAAGGAAGCATCTTTAAAACTTAAAACCTAGAATTAAAACCAAAAGTAACTGCAAAATTGGATAATTCATAAGAACAATTTTGCAAGCAGTAAACCTAAATACAAGAGCAACAATTAAATGGTTAAGGTAAATGAAAACCCTAAAAATTCAAATTAAGAAACAAGGACGTCTGTTTAGGAAGAGTTTCTAGGGAGCGAAGTCGATGCGAGAAGTTGTACTGGCCAAGCGAAGGAGATGAGCGAAGTACTCCTGACCGCGCGAAGGAGATGCACAAACTCCTCCTGGCTGATTTCTGCGAACTCCTCCCGGACGAACGGCTTGGCGAAGGAAATGCATGCTTCGACTGCTTTTAGCAAAGGAGATGCAGAGGACGATGATGGATTTGAGCAAGGGATGGCGTGCAAAGTCATTGCGGTGTTTAGCGACTTTGACCGAAGGAACAACATGTGTCGGGAGCGTTACCGCGTTGTTGAGCGAAGGAGTTGAAGGTGTCAGAACTTTGGGCAAAGAAGCCAGTGATGGGATGTCAATCTGCAGAGTTAAGGGGAAGCGGGAGCCGAAAAGGTCGTGTGAATGTTAGGGCTTGTGGGTTTTGAGAAATGGGATGTGATTGAGTATACATACTGAAACCGATTAAAACGAGGTTTTTATGGCCTGTTTGGCTTGACGTCGGCGGTCATAAACTCGTGGTTATGAACTGTCATTTGTGAAAGCTTTACCGCACTTAAGTAACTCCATCCATTTTTTGGTTAAAAATATTTTTCGCTCATAACCATTGTTACATCAGGCATGAGACTATGACGATATTGTTTTTGGTAACTCACCAGAGCAAAAACGTTACGCCAAACAGACTACGGTTTATAACCACCACGTTCACGACTGCCACTGCCGTGCCGAACGGACCCTTAGTCTATTTTATGGGGTGAATAGCATATTTCACAGTCTAATTGCTCTAAAAACAAGGCAACCAACAACGGTAGGTAGAGGTGCGAACATTTTGAGCACGTGTCAACCTTGACAAAAATTCCAAGCTCGAGCTAAACATTTCGATCTCGAGCTCGGCGAGCTCATTTTGCTCGGCGCGAGCTCAAAGCCTACTTATTGAGCTCGAGGTGCTCAAGAGCTTTTTAGCTCATGAACCTTATTTTCTTCGTATTTTTAATTTTTTAAAACTCACGTGCTGATGAACAACAATATATGAACTCGAGACTAATCGAACTCTAGCTCGCAGAGCTAAAACTCAAGTCGAGTTTTTTTTCGAGCCGGCCCCCTCAACTCAATTGCACGGGTAATTGGCAAGATGCACCCTCAAATTACGTGATTTTGGCAAAATACATCACAAATTGTTGAATATTGCCGAATGCACCCCCAAATAGAAAAAGACCGGCAAAATATGTTAGGTTAATTTAATAATATGTCCGCGCGTGTCAGGACCGACTCGGAACGACCCAACGGGTTACGTGTCACTAGGGTTAGGCTCTACGCTGGAGATACTATAAATACTCATTCCACATGTTGATGAGGTATTGTGGACTATCTTGAGCGGAGCAATTACATTCTCAAGATAATTTCGTTAGGTTTTTTCCGCTCATTTTTTTTCTCTCCCGTCGGCGCTCCCCCGTCTCTAGATCTTGCGATTCTCTGTGTTCGCCGATCACTGTCTCGTTCTTTTTTGTCGATCGATCCAAGCAAGAGCGATTCCCTGCAGAGCAGATCGCGAATTATATGGTCGCTACTCTTGTCGAAATCGATCAGGAAGATAAATAGATCGGAGGAAGAAGAAAGATCGCTAGATCTGTGCCCTGGGAAGAAGATCCAGATCGTGAAGGAATCAGCAGGCCTAGATCGAGATTTCTTTTATTTCGCCATTAGCCTGCAACGCTTCTGTCGCAGATTCGTTTGCGATTTCTGCTCGTTAAGGAGCGATCCATCGCCGCTCGCAGATCAGGAAGAGGGAGATCGGGATCCAGATCCAGCGAATCAGATCGCAAGGACTGCTTCCCCTGCGCCGATCCTCTTCTGGTCGCAGCTCTAGATCGGGAAGAGAGAAACTTGATTTCCAAGCGCCGATCTGCTTCTGGTCTCCGTCCCTGTTCGCGATTTGCAAAGGAGGACAAGATCCGACAACTCAAAAGCTCCAGATCAGTTTGTCGCCTCTACAAGAAGAGCAGGGTGTCGCCGATTTCAGATCTGTGGTTCTTTTGTTCTCTTCTGCCGCTCCCGTGGTTTTTCTCTCGCTGCTCAGATCCAGATCGGTAGATCTGTCGTTAGAGAAGAAGCCGCCGTGAGGCGCTGATCGACGAAAGTAAGATCGAGATTTTCCTAGCACCGCTGCTTCCAGAGCTGTTTGCTTCCAGAGCTGGTTGTTTCCAGATAGGAGTTCGCCCCCGGTCGCAGATCGAAAATTCTGTCACAAAAGTGAAAGTTCCTGTTGCTGACTTATAGAAGATTTCTGCAATAGTGAAATTCTTGTTGATTTTCGTGAGAAGTGAGCAGGCATCCTTACTAATCCAGTGCGATCAGCCTCAGATCTAATCCACTGGTGTTCAGAATTTTTCCATGGTTAATTCCTTCTGTCCTGTTCTGAAGCTGTGAGCGACTGTGTTTGTCGGAAAGGAGGAGCAAATCAATCAGATTTCTAGTTTTTTCCGTTGCTTGGATCTTGTCTTCGGCGACCGTGATCAGTCGAAGAGGAGGAGCACACATACAGTCAAATTTTTTGGATTTGATCCGAAGTTTTCCAGTCGTCTTCGCGCGAATCAGGTGATTTGTTTCAGTTTTTCGTTCTAAAATTTTATTTCTGTTTAAATCTAGTGCGATGACGGAGTTGAGTGCGCTCGACACTGTCAAATTGCAGTCGTTTGACGTCACTGATCTCCTCAGTTGGAAACTGTATGTCCAACTAGGAATGAAAGAACGTGGAATTTTCTACACCATTCTTAGCGATTTCGCCACTACCCGTGAGGATGTGGATGAATATCAGTGGAGTAAAGACGAGAATTTTTGCAGGAATTACCTTCTAAATTCCCTAAATTCTCGCCTTGCCTTGACCTACAGAGCATGTAAGACCGCGAAAGAGATTTGGGACCGCGTGAACGCTCACTTTCAGTTCTTAGAACTAAAAATTATGCGTCACAAGCTAAAAGACGAACAGTCTGAAACGGTCGATAATCAATTTGCAAGTCTATTTTTGAGCAAGCTGCCTCCCAAACAGAATACTGCAAACATGGTGGTCGATACTTCTGATCCCAAGTCCTTTGTGGCTATGATCGGGAGCAATCACCGCAGTGCGTCTTCTGAGTGGTGGCTGGACAGCGGTGCTACCTGTCATGTCACAAATGACAGAAGTCTTCTCTCAGAGGTCAGAGCAGTCCGAGACAGAGTTGAAAACTGCAATGGAGGAGAGACAGTCGTCACTCATGCTGGGACGACAAAGCTCGTCCTCTCTTCAGGTAAACTGTTAATTTTGCAAAATGTTAAATTAGTTCCTAATTTAACTAAGAATTTAATTTCTATGAGTTTGTTACATAAGTCAGGAATGTCCTTCACAACCATTAGCGGTAGAATAACACTGTCTGTTAATTCCCATTATTTTGGTTGCGCTTACTTAATCAACGGAATGTATAGACTTAGCCTAGAAAACGAGTGCATAAATCAAGTGAGTTCGTCTCTCTTAGATCCAAAGCTACTTCACAATAGACTTGGACACGTTCACTACAAGAAAATGCGCGATCTAGCTAAGAGTCACAACATTCCGTTAGATTTTTCTATTCGATTTGATAGGTGCGAGGTTTGTGCCCAGACTAAAATAACTAGAAACCCTTACAAAACCGTTTCTAGGAGCACACAACTTTTGGAATTGATTCATTCCGACCTCTGTGACTTTCGGAGTCATGCCACTAGAGGGGGAAAGAAGTATCTAATTACCTTCATTGACGATTTCTCCAGATTTTGTCATGTCTACCTATTGAAATCGAAAGACGAGACATTCGAGACCTTCAAAATCTTCAAATCTCGGGTAGAAAACCAGTTAAATCTGAAGATTAAGAGACTTAGAAGTGATCGAGGAGGAGAATACACTGCAACTGGGTTTAGGGAGTTCTGTGCCACTGAGGGCATAATCCTTGAAACTACAACTCCTTACTCACCCCAATCAAATGGCGTTGCTGAGCGTAAGAATAGAACTTTAACAGAGATGTTAAATTTTATGCTCCTGACCGCTGACATGCCCAATTCCTTCTGGGGGGAAGCAGTCCTTACTGCAAATCACATTCTGAATAGAGTGCCTCACTCAAAGCTCAGTTCTACTCCTTATGAGCTGTGGCACGGTCATCCTTGTAGATATGACACTCTTAAGACTTGGGGCTGTATCGCCTATGTGCGTATACAAGACCTTAAAAGACCTAAGGTGGGACCTAGAACGACAACCTGTGTCTATCTAGGCAGTGCAGAAGACAGTGTAGCTGACCGATTTCTGGATCTATCCACTAATTCAGTGATAGAGTCTAGAGATGCTATCTTCTTTGAGCATAAATTTATCAAAGATCATGGCCTGACCGTTCCTGGATCTACTGACATGATCTCAGAGTCTACGGTAGAGCCCGAAGATGGCCCCTCTGGCACTGCTCCCCAACCTCTAGAGGTCGAACCTATTCCTCTTAGAGTATCTACAAGAGATAGAATCCCTAAGGATTCTGGTGAGAACTTCGTCACCTACCACTTAGAGGATGATCCATTTTCCTATCAGGAAGCGATGAGATCGAGAGATGCGTTAATGTGGGCAGAAGCCATCGACGATGAGATGAACTCGCTGCTACAAAATAATACCTGGCATCTAGTGGACCTGCTAAAGTCCTGGGATGCAAGTGGGTACTGAAGAAGAAACTACATAGCGATGGGTCTATAGCCAGATACAAAGCACGTCTAGTAGCTAAGGGTTATAAACAACAAGGGGAATCGACTATTTTGATGTCTATTCACCTGTGTGTCACCTATCCACCATTAGAATTCTTCTAGCCTTAGCCTCTATCGAGAATTTCATCGTCCATCAGATGGACGTGAAAACGGCCTTTTTGAATGGAGAGCTAAATGAAGAGATCTACATGACACAACCTGAAGGCTATGTCCATACAGATCTAAAGGACAAAGTGTGCAAACTCGATAAATCCATCTATGGGCTTAAACAAGCACCTAAGATGTGGCACATGAAGTTTAACCAAGTAGTAAATAGCTTTGGATTTCAGTCCAGTCTTTCAGATAAGTGTCTCTATTACCGCTCAATGTCGAACCAAACTGTCATCATATGCCTTTATGTGGATGACATGTTGATCCTGGGGTCAGACCTAGCTGTCGTGAGGGATATTAAGTCCGCTCTCGCCAAACCGTTTGATATGAAGGACCTTGGTCCCGTTGATACCCTACTAGGTATGAAAGTAAGAGTAGACAAGGGATGTGTCACTCTGAGTCAAGCTCACTACATAGAGCAGATTCTAAATACCTGGGGTTATAAAGATTGTAGGCCTGTTGAAACACCCACTGATCCGAATGTCAAGCTGAGTCCGAATGAAGGAACAAGCGTTGACCAAGTCAAGTACTCAAAGATCATTGGAAGTCTCATGTACGCCACAAGCTGCACTAGACCTGACATTGCTTTCTCCGTAAGCATGCTAAGTCGCTTTACCAGTAGTCCAGGCAAAGAGCATTGGGATGCCCTAGATAGGCTGATGAAGTATCTCAAAGGTACTAAAGACCACGCTCTGTGCTACACTGGTCACCCTCCTACTTTGGAAGGGTACTCTGATGCCTCCTGGTGTTCAGAAGTTTCAAACAGCAAGTCCACAAGTGGATTTATATTCACATTGGGTGGCGCTGCAGTTACTTGGAAGTCCAAGAGACAGACTTGCATAGCTTTGTCGTCTATGGAAGCCGAGTTATTTGCCTTAGCTCCAGCTGGTGAAGAGGCAGACTGGATCAGAAATTTGATCTTAGACATTCCCTTGTCTAGAGTTCAAATCAATTCTTTAAGCCTATACTGTGATAATCAGGCTGCAGTCTAAGTTGTTAAGAATGTCCTCTTTAACACTAAGAAACGACATATACGACTGAGACACGCCCTATTGAATTATCTTAAAGAACAAGGCGTTATTACTTTGGTCGATGTGCGATCGAAGGATAATCTAGCTGATCCACTGACAAAAGGAATGCCTCGAGACCGTTCAATCAAAACAGTGGGGGAAATGGGACTCAAAGCGGTTTGAAACCAGCCTAAGTCCGAATGTTTTGATTCCTTTGTCAAATTTAGCATATTGTGCTCCGTTGCTATTTTGGTTGCTGAGTACGAATCTCTGGTTGGTTGTTTCATTCCACATTTGATGATAACAAACCCATCCAGATTCGTCTTCCTTAACTTGAAGGAGAGTGTTATTCCACATTTGATAACATAACCTGACTTGTTTTGGACCTTCTCCTGTTAATTGGTTCCATTCCACATTTGATGAATTCCAATTAACCCTAGAAGAACAGTAACCATGATATCACATATAGGAACACAGATATAGCTGCGTTGTCCAGAAGTCTGAAATCGTTTCGTTTAGAAACGATTAATAGATTCTGCGGTTTAACCTGAAATACTCTAACTATATCCTCTAAGCATAATTTAAAGTACTACGTTCTTATATACAGAACTAGATACATATATATTCCATAATTGAATTCATTCTGAATGAAGTTCTCTGTTGGAAATTACAAGAAATGCTGCTGTAGGAGGAGCACATGCAGACTGGGATCCTGAAAAGGATGACCTGCTGGATGGTGGTTTCTAGAGTATCTGTTTGGTTTTCTTTCTCTGACTTAGAGCACTGTTTAGCTCTCTTTACCTGCTTTGTTTGGACTATTTTCTATTCCTTGTTAGTCACGAGACATTAGGTCTTCTGGTACCTATCTCTTTGACTGTACTTGGATTCTGATGTGATGCTGCTTGGTTTATGCTTTATACTTATGCGTGCATACATACTACTGTCTTCTTTCAGTCCAATATATTATAACAGGTACTTACGGACACTGTTGTGTAATGAGTCTAACTGGTTGAACACTACACACACCAACCTTTTTTCCAATGTTGGTATACCGCGGACATAGGAGGAGATTGTTAGGTTAATTTAATAATATGTCCGCGCGTGTCAGGACTGACTCGGAACGACCCAACGAGTTACGTGTCACTAGGGTTAGGCTCTACGCTGGAGATACTATAAATACCCATTCCACATGTTGATGAGGTATTGTGGACTATCTTGAGCGGAGCAATTACAAAATACACCCCCACCAGGATGCAAAGTGCGGGGCTTTTTCTAATTAGGGAGTGCATTTTGTAATATTTAACAATTTAGGTTTGTGAAAACCTTGCACCCGGTGGGGTAATATTTGGGTACGTTGAGCACTGTTCATGTGCGGGTGCCATCAGAGCCCTCCAAATAAAAATCACATGAGACGCACTATTTTTAAAGTAAATTTGGGCAGCTGGCAATGCATGTGCACGGCACTGTGCACGTACGTACCTAAAAAATTTCCCACCCGGTGAAAGTGACAGTGGCCGCGCAGAGAAAGCGGATGTTCCGCCGTTCTGGAATATAGTGAGAAACAAAGGTGGGGGTACAGCTTCCCCGGCTACGACGGACGAGCAAGTCTGGGGCGGCAATAGCTTGGTCGGGTCAGGCGACGATTTTGAGCACTACTGTGGAACAGAGCCGCCGGAGTTGCTGCAGTAGATCCCGTGGAGCAGAGCGGTGATGTCCTCCAGCGGAGACAGTAGATCGTAGGAGGCGACAACAACTGAGGTTCGTTGGCGACAGTTTCTGTGATTCGTCGAAGAGTCGAAGACGAGCTTGGGAAGGTTTGCACTGTAAGAAAACGAAAGAGAGATTGATTTATGAGGAAGACCACAGGTAGTAGATTGTTCTAATACACAATTAATGCTCCATCATTTTATCATGCAATTCGTTACTTTCCTCTAGTCTTCTCTCCAAATAATGCGTCTATTTCTACTCAGGATTTCAGTACTTTTCCGGTATTAGCCGTTCATAGGACACGGCGCACAATCTCGGTCGAGACGGATCTGGAATACCAAGGCTAACCTCTTCCGGCCCCATCAACCCCCGCGACATTGTCGGCGTGCACCAGGAGACAGCGATGCAAACGGAAATGATCCTTCGGAATGCTGCCGCGAGCATTTCCATGTCGATCCCTAGCCAGCGGAGGGGGTGTAAGACTTTCATTGCCCGGCAATACTCGCCGCCGCTGTCACGACGGCTAGGTTTTGTTTTGCTCCGTATTCCCGTTGGTGGCTCCGTCTTATCCCTGTTAAATAATCAACGCATCCTCCCTATCGCGCGACTGGAGCTCCCGTCCAGACTCAACCTCATCAAGAGAAGCCACATCTCTTTACGAGCTGATGGGCGGAGTGCCCCCGTCGTTTCTTCTGCGAAGGCCACCCGATCGATGGAATCAAATGGAGGATCTAGGTTCTTTTTCTATATCTATATCTATCTATATTATTCGGACTTTTGACACTTTGCATCCTTCAATTTGGGGAGTTTGACATTTTGCACCCTAATTATTTAGTTTTGGCATTTTGCACCCCTCAAATAGGTTAAGTGTGACATATTGCACTCTCACATAGTTTTTTTAACTACTTTAATTCTATGAAAATAGTTTGGTAAGGGTGCAATATGTCACACTTAACCTATTTCGAGGGTGCAAAGTGCCAAAACTAAATAATTAGGGTGCAAAGTGTCAAACCTCCCTAATTGGGGGGTGTTTAGTGCCAAAAGAACATATTATTCTATAAACAACAAGCACACTTTGGTGCAACATTGCTTCTTTCATTTTTACCCTTTCTTATTTATTTTACGAAATTCTATATTTCAATTTTTCTTGAAAGAGTTAACTCACTCCCGCTTAACTTTCCCATTCCCGCTCAACTTAAGCCCCATTATTATCAATCGTATCACTTCTTTTCGACTGACATATCCCCTCTGTAGGCTCTGCCGCAAAACACCTCCAAAAGCTACTGGTTCAATGCTTCTCCCTCTCTTTACTTCCAATCAAAGCACACCTCCCCAAAACCCTCTCCTACAAGCAAACCCTCCCCTACAATTAAACTATTTGCTTCTCACTATTGCCCGGAAAATTTTTTGGTACAAGCTTGTACCATTCTCCCGTGCCCAAATAAATAAGGGTTTTCTCACTGAGTCCCACCCCTTTTTCCCCTTTCCCCCCAAGTTTGCGATTTTCCCTCCTGAGCATTTCTTCCGCCGAGGTCGCTAGGGTTCTTTCACGCCGCCGGCACCTGGAGTAGCTAGATAGCTAGAGTTACTTCACGACGAAATTGAAATTTTAAGTCCTTCCCTTTCCCGTCAGCCCCATTTCGCCCAGCCGCTCAATCCTATGGTTTCTTCACGACGGAAGGAGGCCGTTACTGCTCCACCGTTCTCGGCAGCTCTTGTTCGACGTTCCCTAAAATGGGCGGCGCAACCGGAAAACGTTGATTTAGGCGTAGAAATCGAAGGAAAAAATCGGATTGCCGTCATTTCTAGGTCTTGTTTGGCTTCCCCACTTGTTCAGCATTCCGAACCACGCCTCTGGGGCGCCAGACATTGAAGAAACTTCCACCGGAGAACTTACGACATCATCAAGGTATAATCTACAGATTTTCATTCCGTTCCAGTTTTAATTTTTGTTTTTCCAGTTTCATTACAGTTGCAAAATCTGCTTATTATTTCAGTTTCTCTTGTAGTCATAGTCCAGTTTAATTCCAGTTACACCAAGGGCGACGTGCGTATGCTTGTTGCTCTTGTAGTTCAATTCTAGTTTAATTCCAGTCGTTGTTACCTGGCTAGCTGCCTCCAAGTTACATTTCAGTTATAAATGGTTTTATTCCAGTTGTGTTTCAGTTCTAATTTGTTTATTCTTGTTTTAATTCCAGTTCAATTCCAGTTTAATTTTAGTCGCTGTTACATTGCACATGCTAGTTACATTCCAGTTACAAATGGTTGTATTCCAGTTGTGTTCCGGTTGTAGTATAGTAGATGTGATTATTCTTGTTGCTTTTGTAGTAACTGGATCTAGTTTAATTCCAGTCGTTGTTCTTTTGCTAGCATCATGCCATTTACATTCCAGTTAAAAATAATTTTATTCCAGTTGTGTTCCAGTTGCAATATAAATTGAACCTTTGTTGTAACTTCCCGATCGCAGATGCCAGGTTTTAGGTACTTATATAGCAGATGTGCTATTAAGACCTTCAAACAGAATGCCAAACCTCTGCTGGATGTACTCTCCGAGGACTCCCAAGAGACTCTTTTTGAAATGAGAATTCTCCAATTGTTTAGCATGCCTACTATCCAACAAAATATTCCTCTTCTTTATTATATTATCAGGTCGTACTCTCCCAAGAGAAATGCCTTTCTCTTGGGTAATATTTATGTTAAACTAACTATCAATTATGTTGCACTTATTTTGGGTCTTCCACAAAGGGGAAGAGAATTTCAATTTGAGAGAATTCCTTTGTCTAATTCTAAGCATAAGGACATGGTGCAAGAGTTAGCTGACCTCACAGTAGAGGATGGGTCACCAACCCTAGAGGCAAGGAGAATTGATGCCCTTATTAAGTATGTGTTGGCAGTTTTATTCTTCCCACTGAAAGGACTCAAAGGCCCAGCCTGCATTATGAACTTCAAGGGGTTGGAGGAATTTACAACTGTGAACTGGCCGAAGGCCATACACACTTTCCTCCACTCCCATTTTGCTTTTATGAGCCAAATTTTTGATGGAGAGGAGTTGTCAAATCTGGGTTACCTTGAGGGTTGCTCCGTTATTCTAGTGGTAAGCAACAACATACTACTTTGCTCCGTTATTCTAGTTGTTTTATTCATTGCTTAAAGTTATTTCATATGATGTCGTAGGTATGGTTTTTTGAGCATACCTCTTTAGCAGCGGCATCGGCAAAAATGGCCACTCCCCGAATTCACCGATGGTCCTCCCAGCTTACTTATAGCGCATCGTACTGTTCAAAACTACGAGCCAGACTGTCAAAGCGCCATGCTGTAAGTAGTACATCGTTATTTCTTGAATTATTTATGTCAAGAACATATAACATGACGTGCTTGTTTGCGAGCAGGTGCACAATGCTTTTGTTTATATATCGGCTGAGGAGCAAGATTTGCTCGGTGGAGAAGGAGAGGGAGACTCGTCAAGCTTTGAGGATGAGGAGGAGAGGAGAAGTGTGAAGAAGTTGAAGAGAGAAGAGGAGGAGAAAAGGGAGAAGAAGAGGTTGAGGAAGGAGAAGAAGAGGTTGAGAGAGGAGGAGAAGAAGGTGAAGGAGGAGAAGGAGGTGAAGAAGGAATAGAAGGGGAAGGAGGAGAAGGAGCTGAAGAAAGAGAGAAGGAGGGCAGAGAAGGAGAAGAGAGAGAAGAGAAGGGATGCTCAATTTAAAAGCTACGTAGATGTGGCGGTCGGGCAACTTAAAAATTATATTAAGTCAAAATTTGATGCTTTGGCGGACCTATTAGGGACCAAAGGGAAGGCTTTAAAGGAGGATGAGAAGGATGATGAGGAAGTGAAGGAGGAGAAGAAGGTAGATGATGAGTTGAAGGATGAGAAGGAGGAGGATGAGTTGAAGGAGGATGAGGTGAATCTGCTAAGTATGTATTGGGAAGGAATTTGCTTAACGTTAGCATGGTTATACACCCTTAATATGTGTTTGCATAGTATTCCTTTTGTTTGAAAGCCTTTGCACGAACAATCCACATCAAAATTTGCTGAATCGAGGGTTACAAACCAATGTTTAAGATCCTCTGTTGCGTCACAAAGTTGTGTAGCGTAGACAATGTGATTCTCGTCTATTCTGGATTCCTCTACAATACATACACCAATTGCGCCGTCCATAAATGCTTGCTCACATATGGAGGAAGTCTTTCGAATGTACATTTTTGAAATTTGTTTGAGTTGCTGACTATGCTGAATTTTTGGAGTTACACTACCATGTTTGCAGCGAAAGTTCTCATCATGTTCGGCTCGACGCCAACTTGCCGTCAATCTATCCAAACCAAGAAAACATTCAACTAGTGAACTGGTTGCTTTAGAACAACCATGCAACACATTATTGGCCGACTCACTTCTTTGTGTCGATAATATGCCAAGATCTAAACATGTTTTATTAAAGGCCGTCGACCACTTCATTCTTACCTTATATAGGTCCCGCAACCATCTGTTATCCTTCAAGTTCCCTCTTGTTACCATATCGTTCCAACACTTCTCAAACTCAAGCTCAGAATCACATTTGCTCATGCATTGGTAAAAAAATGATCGAATACCTCTATCATTATTGAAAGCAGGTACCTTTGACGGAGTTTTTTTTGAGATGTGCCATTGACACAACCTATGTTGACTATTGGGAAGAGTTCTCTCAATGACAACGACCATTGCTTGATCTTGATCTGTGAATATGGTGGTGGGTTGTTTCCCACCAACAAACCTCAAGAAAGTCTTGAACACCCAACAAAAGGATTCAATGGTTTCCGTTGCTATGAAAGCTCCGCCAACAAATATATTCTGCCAGTGGTGGTTAACCTCAATAAAGGGTGCACAAGCCAAATTGTACTTATTTAATCGATATGTTGTATCGAACACAATCACGTCGCCGAAACAATCATAATCGAGTTTGTTATGCCCGTCGATCCAAAAGAAACTAATCAGTCTATTCATTTCATCAGTTTGGATATCGAACGAAAACATATTATCCTCGGATTGTCTATCCTGCAATACTTTCGACAAGCTGATAGCGTCTCCACTGTCTATTAACGCTTTTCTTTCACGTTGGACAAAATTATAGGCATCTGACTTACAAAATTCAACGTTTTCAACACCGCCAACCTCATCTGCAAGGAAGTTGTATGCATCGGTTGTTCTAAAACCGGCACCTGTCATATTTTTTAGGAGACTAGCTTGAACATTAGATATACTTCGATGAGATCTCAAGAGATGCTTGTTATGTTCTGATGCAAGTGGGTGATTATGTTCTTCGACGAACTTTGTAACCTCCCAATTCTTACCTTCTATGTCCGCATTAAAGTATATGCAGGCAAGACAATCTGTGCGAGTATCCAGTTTACGGTACTTTTTGTGTTCGTCATTGAGCAATTTGGACACCTTCAGGCCGGCTTTTGCACAACTGTACCCTCGACCCTTAATAATTCGCGTGTGTGCCCAATACGTGATATTTTGCTTCCGCACACTAAACCCAGTTCTGTGGGCATAATCGCAGTACATAGAATATGCTTCTTCCTCACTGTGCACGACTGAGAATGATACATTTCCTTTCTGTCATTCAGGAGGATAATTCCAGTTGGAATTAATCAGATTACAGTTGGAATGAAACATATTACAGTTGGAATTACACAAATTCCAGTTGGAATTTAAAGGGTTCCAGTTGGAACATAAACTTTGCAGTTCTACTTAGAAAACACATGAAAAGTGCAGATTTATAAATGCCAAAACGTAAAAAAAAAAGAACAAAACGGAAAGTGTTTCCACATCCGCACTGTAGAGTAAATAGTAAAAACTCACATTGCCAAAACAATTGACGGAGGGTTTCTCATATGCCTCCTGCATGATGCCCAACTCCAGGAAAAACAGAACAGGGGAGCCTTGTAAATGACAGACTGATAATGGTGGTCGACGACCTAGATTCAGGTACTCCTGCTCCTAGTTATCACGGAATCCAGAAAATCGCAACTCCTCCAGCTCCTAGTTATCACGGAATCCAGCTCCTCCAACTCCTCCAGCTCCGCCCTAGCTATCTAGCTACTCCAGGTGCCGGTGGCGTGAAAGAACCCTAGCGACCTCGGCGGAAGAAATGCTCAGGAGGGAAAATCGCAAACTTGGGGGGAAAGGGGAAAAAGGGGTGGGACCCAGTGAGAAAACCCCTATTTATTTGGGCACGGGAGAATGATACAAGCTTGTACCAAAAATTTTTCCCCAAAAGCAAAAGCACTCCCCCTCCCAACTGCTTTCAACCCTCTCTCTCCTAAAGTGTCAAGACGCCTTCAAATTCTTCTCCGGAGCATCCACGACAGCCTTCTCAAGCAACTGCACGCCGCAGTAGGAGCTACCCAATATTGGGACTCCAGGCCATGGCAAACTCACTTGAAGGGGGGGGGGGGGGATGATCGCCGAACTTGGGCCACGGGGATCTTCCAAGCTCTTCTTGGCACCAAACGACTCTTCGGCTCGAGGTAACCTCGCCAGGCTTACAGTACTTTCATCTTTGGCTTCCGTGAACTTTTGCTCCCATTTTTAACCTCACGATCTCCCCTTGATCTTCGTTTGCGTCGTTGCTCTAACCAACCACCGACCATTATTTTGGGTTTTTTCCTTTTCCTCGCATCCAACATGTTCTTTCAGAGGGCAGAAAGGAAGAAGTTTAGATTCTATTTTCATGACTCTAACCATGTCCAAGCATGATCAACTTTGATTGTCTGATCTAGCAGTAAAAAATGGCACGCTAGATCTTTTTCAGGTTCTTTAGATCCTTTTTTCATCATTTAGCCAGCCTGAAGATTCCATTTTATGAAACAAATCATGGACAAGCGTGACAATTCCAGGTTCTTTACATCTTTTTTCATCATTTATCCAGCGTGTTTGGCTCACTTTCCTTGATAACTTGCCGGCGCTGCCGTAGTATCAAAGCGAGTCATCGATGCTTAGAGAGTTTTGTAGAAGGCGGATGGATGTCTACAGCTTCAGGGCGCTTTTTCCCGAGCTACTCACTTGGAAGGCGATGACCCTGGCTCTCCTGGAAGAGGAAGGATCTTCTGTGGTGGGAGCAGTTTGTGGTCCGAGAAGAGTGGACTGCAGAGGTCTTCAATGTCGAATTGTTGAGGTATCAGAATGCGGAGGAGATGGTTCAAATGCTGCAGCTTGGCGATGCAGGTGGTGGTGGCTAGGATCAAGAATAAGATTCTTGGGGAATCATTTTTTTGAAACACTTTTAAATGAAGCTTTTGTTTGTTTGTCTAATTGGCATGCTCTGCAAGGTCTCTCCTTGGTGTATTTTCCCGAGCTACTCACCTGGAAGGCGATGACCCTGGCTCTCCTGGAAGAGGAAGGATCTTCTGTGGTGGGAGCAGTTTGTGGTCCGAGAAGAGTGGACTGCAGAGGTGTCTTCAATGTCGAGTTGTTGAGGTATCATAATGCGGAGGAGATGGTTCAAATGCTGCAGCTTGGCGATGCAGGCGGTGGTGGCTAGGATCAAGAATAAGATTCTTGGGGAATCATTTTTTTGAAACACTTTTAAATGAAGCTTTTGTTTGTTTGCCTAATTGGCATGCTCTGCAAGGTCTCTCCTTGGTGTATTTACCTAGTTGAAGACCTCTCACAAGATTATCCTTAGAGAACTTAATGATGAGGAGATGGCTCAAATGCTGCAGCTTGGCGATGCAGGTGGTGGTGGCTAGGATCAAGAATAAGATTCTTGGGGGATCATTTTTTTGAAACACTTTTAAATGAAGCTTTTGTTTGTTTGCCTAATTGGCATGCTCTGCAAGGTCTCTCCTTGGTGTATTTACCTAATTGAAGATCTCTCACAAGATTATCCCTAGAGAGCTTATGATGGTCTTAAGATTTAAGTGACCCAATCTCTTATGTCATAATTCACCATTGCTAATTTTCATATTAAATAAGCATATTTCTGTATGAACCGAAGAGAAATTAACTAAGTAATTGTTACCTTTCCTAGTACCCTTAAGAATTTTGCTACCTGAAACATTGCACACAATATAACATTCACTTTGATTGAAGATCACTTTGTATCTTTCATCACACAATTGACTAATGCTGATCAAATTGTTCTTGAACCCTTTTACATAAGCTACCTTTTTCAATTGTGCTTGAGCCCCTGATAGATACCATGCTGATACGATAATTTTTATGTGTGTATTCAGAATTAAATCATGTCTAAGGGTTTTGGGAGAGTTAACTTTCTCTCATCTAGGTGTTTTATTTCTTCCTTTTGTGCTACAACAAAGACATTTGTGGATATATTAGATGAAAATCTTAAGAAAACACTACATGACATTGGTGTTTTGCAACTCCCTTAATTTGATGATATTTGTGCCCGACCAGATCAATCAATACTCTTTGCGAACACTAAAACCAACTATTCGAGATTACTCACAATACATTTCATAAGCCTCGTCTTCAGTTTGAGCAATTTTGAATACATATTTATCTTTCACAGCTTCCTGCAATTTACAAGTGAAAGTCAACAACACTCCAAATATCATAAACAACAACATTTTACAAACTAAATGACATTACAGATAAGTTCACGACATTACATGCATTAATAAAAAATAAGATGTCAAAACTCACAAATGACATCTGAGATGTCATTTCAGTGAGATATCGCAAATGACTTCTGAGATGTCATTTCAGTGAGATGTCGCAAATGACATCTGAGATGTCATTTCAGTGAGATGTCGCAAATGACATCTGAGATGTCATTTCAGTGAGATGTCGCAAATGACATCTGAGATGTCATTTCAGTGAGATGTCGCAAATGACATCTGAGATGTCAAAAACATCTCAAATACGATAAAGGACATCTAGTTAACTTATGAAATATTTGCGAAGACTATCAGACTTTCATTACGATCAATGCAGAATTTTGGCGTAAAGAAAGAAGTTACCTCTGCCATCTTTCAACATGTAAAAGTGTCACTTTCTTCGTCTACGGTCTAAAGACCGCCAGAGGGCGAGTTCTCGCAACATTTGCTATAGACGAGTAACACCTCCTAATCTCCATGTGGGCGAGATCCTACGTAACTCGCAAGGGCAGGGTATTCTCACCTACATACTATAACGGTCTCCCCAGTACACAACTCGAAAGGACGACCGTCGGCACCCCCAACACACAACTCGCAAGGGTTCAGCCTCAACCGGTCTACAGACCGTGCACTCCAACCCCTCTCCGTCTCACCATAGAGCACAACGGGTTGTTGGAGGCCGCAACCCTCCCTTTCATGAGGAATGGTTCAGTTAAGCGGTAGGCCTCCTTTTCGAACTGTGTGCTAGGGAGACCGTTACACATACCCCTCTAGGATTTGTCTATAAATAGACCCCCAGAGCATTAGCGGACCTACATGCAGGCACACCCAGGTTGAAAATTTCGCGAAATACTAAAGGCGCTTCGTCGTTTCCAATTTTTCTGCTTGCGAACGAGAGCGCCGTGACTGAGAGCGTGCCCTAATCTGCCTTGAGGACGTCCTGACTTCCGCCGTCCGAGCGTACCCTCATCTGCTCTGAGCCTCCCGCTGAGTCGACGAGCATTTTCTGTTTTTTCCCATTGCTTCTCTGAGTCTCCCGGCTAGTCGGCGAGAAGGTAGCCTCGACTCTTAATATCCTCCAACCTCCTCGTCTCCACCCCTTCTCTTTTTCTCCTTTTTTTGCAACTCTTTCTCCAGATCCCTTTTTTTTCTCTTTGAAGCCTTTCTCTGATTTCAGCATTCTTTTTCTTTATCCAGGTTACCAGGTTGCCTCGGCTCTAGCAGACCAGTAGCAGATTGCAGATGCAGGCCTCTTTTACTCGATTTCAGTCAGGTATTCTCAATTCTCATTCTTCGACCTCCATGACTCAAACATTTTTCTAGATTTCCTGCTTTGAGGCTCGAACATTTTTCTCGATTGCCTGCTTTGAGTCTCGAACATTTTCCAAGTAGCCTCCAGCAGAACAACAAGCAGTAGAGCAGCTCAGCAGAGCCTCTTTTTCTCGTCTGGTTGATTACAGCCTTTAGGTATTCTCAATTCTCATTCTCCGACCTCTTTTGCTCGATTTCAGTAGAGCAGATTGCAGATGCAAAGCCTCTTTTGCTCGATTTCAGTCAGGTATTCTCAATTCTCATTCTCCGACCTCCATGACTCAAACATTTTTCTAGATTTCCTGCTTTGAGGCTCGAACATTTTTCTAGATTTCCTGCTTTGAGGCTCGAACATTTTCCAAGTAGCCTCCAACAGAACAACAAGCAGTAGAGCAGCTCAGCAGAGCCTCTTTTTCTCGTCTGGTTGATTACAGCCTTTAGGTATCCTCCATTTCTCCTTCAGCCCTTCTCCTAATTTCATAAGTTCATTAAATTTTCTTTTTCAAGTATGAATCCTTGTTGACCGGTAATAAGCAAAAATTCCCAACTTGATTGAGTTCTAATCAAATTCCTATTAGTCTTCAATTAATTTAGTAAACGTATGCGCTTTTATTTGTGTGTTGATGATTGTGCTTCTATTTTACTTGGTGCCCGAGTTGGATGAAAATCCTGGGTCTGCGACTGCCCCAGAGGTACCAGGAATGATACATTGAGATGCCCCCAGGCTCCATACTCGCCAAGTCCGTGCCTTCCTCGTACCTTGCTCAGCCTTTTGGTTGCGGATGAGAAGTTTTTCATAACTTCCGGGTATGTGGTGAGACCTCCCCGCTGAAGCACTTGGGTGTGTTTGTAGACATCTCGTTCTCTTGCTCTAGCCATTAGAGTTGTGACGTTCGACTGCGGGATCAATAACCTTAGGCTACACTTAGATCCGAACATTTGATGTTAGTATTTTCGTGGCTTCAACAGTTTATATAGAAGACATTTCCCTGAAGCCTTATTCACCTTCAGTCCATAAATTCTTATTTGTCTCCATAGGTCTATCGACTAGTTTTGACCCAAGAATCTAATCTCATGTGACAGATCAGCAGTGTACTTTCGTTGGGAGAGAACTATTCCTTCAGAGTTATTTGCTTAATCCCAAGAAAATACTTTGGGCTACCAAGGTCTTTGGTAACCAAGTGTTTGTGCAAATGTTCCTTGACTTAATCTGTACATGTTGTATTAGATCATCCCAAAAGGGTATGAGCATATACCTTAAGTATAACCGGTCCAGTCAAGTTAAAAACTGAGACATTTGCATAACTTTGTCGAAACCCCATCTTAGAGACTATTTAACTGAACTTCTCAAACCAAGCCCTTCCAATGGGCAACAAATCTTGGAGGTTGCTCCATATATACTTCGTCTATTAAGTCCCAATTAAGAAGACATTATCCATACCATGTCAAAACAACAACCAACCAATGTTAACAGCCATTGAGAAGAGAATCTGAATAAAAAATCAAACGAGCAACTGGAGAGAATATTTCAAAATAATCTACACCATATGTTTGTGTAAATCTCTTTTCCACACGGCCGATTAAATAACGCTCAATAGAACCATCTAGTATGTATTTTATGGTGAACGACTACATGCATAAAACAATGTCATAATCATGAGGACCTGTAATAGTCCCAAGTATCCCCTGACAACAAGGTATCCATACTCATCAAGCATGACTTTCTTCCACATGTGTACAATAAGAGCATCCTTTGATTCTTAGGAGTGCGAATAATTGAAAGAGACATTGTCATACCTTGGCTCGGTGAACTCGAGTTAATGAGATGGTGACAATAAATGTGATGAAAAATCTTTCAGAACACAGATTAAGAACAATAAAAGGGCAGCCCGGTGCACAAAGCATCCCCGCACAGTGAGGGTCCGGGGAAGGGTCCCACCAGAAGGGTGAAATGTAAGCAAACCTTACCCTGCATTTTTGCAAGAGGCTGCTTTCAGGACTCGAACCTGTGACCTCAAGCCTCAAGGTCACACGGAGACACCTTAAATAGTGCGCCAAGGCTCTCCTTAAGTTTAAGAACAATAAATAAAATATTTTTTATTTATATTTCAAAAAGGTACAAACTCATTTTCCTCATAAGATGGGTCGACACCCCAGATAATCCTAAACCCCATAATGGATAGAATTCTTACAGATGGCTTGTCCGTTTCTAGATGAGAGTGCTATTTCCGAGATATTTTTCCTAGAGTTGCAGGGGACCTTTGTAAAAGTGGAGACAATACTGAGCTAACTAGTAACATATACATCATCATTTCGTGTCATTTTCTAAACCTTAAATGAGATCGATTAGATATTCTAAACATCGGAATAATTCTATAATATTAACGTGCACGAACATTACAACATTGTTTTTTCCATTTGACCTTATACGAGATTGATCCATCATTATCGATCAGGTCATAATTCATCTGCGCATTATTATTTTCATGAGTTCATTATCAAGTCATTATTTCATTATCATCCATGAGCCTAATGACTCAAAGCCTCATTATCACTTGGATACAAGTGATTCTACTTTTCGTCGCTTCTAACGTAATAAGTGTGTGCATTATTTTGCATACGTGTAATTCAAGTGATGTTACATAAAAACCGTAGTAATTTCACATACCCGGGCCTTCTTACTCCTCTAAGGGTTTCTTGAATTATTCGCTGTTAAAAGGGCCTTCGACAACACCTGGACGTTATTCAAAGCTATAATTCTTCTCTAGAACCCTCTCGTAAACTTCCCTAAAAGTTAAACGGAATTTCAGCACGTTCTCTGGAATCTCTGCTCCATCCCTCTTCATTTTCCTTGATTTTAGAGAAAATGAAATAATTTGAAGTGATTTGAAATTCTCATTGGATTTGTATTTATAATACTCTTTCAACCCCACCAGAACTGTCGAAATCGGAGCTCTTGAACTCTCTGGAAAGCCCCAAAACCAAAACTCGCATTACTGTCTTCCCCGGAAGTGACACGTGGTGTCAGGTGGCGCCACATGTCGCTGTGTTGTGCACCGCCGCGTGGCGGCCCCGACGACCACTCTTCAGCGCGTTGCAGCGCAACGACCATGCGGCAGCGCCGCACCGCGCAATGCCGCATGGCTACACACGGCGCGTTGCTTATAACAAATATATTTTCGGTGGAGGGCTGCAGAGACCCCCTCTTATGGCACCAACGTACCAGAAAAAAAGTGAATATTCATGCACTGAGGTTTTTCGACGCTATAATTCCGAATACGGCTCGGATTTTTCAAATTCGATACAAATTTTCCAATCAAAAGTTTTCCACTGACGACCTTGATTTTCCAATCAAAAGTCAAAATTCCAACTTATGCTCCTCTAAAGTTTTCCGACATTATAATTATTAATATGAATTCCATTTTTTGATATCTCGTATTTACGTTCATGTTTTGAACATTTAAATACAAAATTATATTTTTTCGATAACTTTTTCATAATAAAAATTCAAAACACAATTTGCATAATAAAATTTCACTAAACGTCGGGTTATTACGGACATAGTTATCTGACCAAAGGATTGCCCCAAATTAGCAAAAGAAACGTAACCCATTGTGCAAGGGCATAGAATGTGTTTACCATTTCTAAGAGCAATATGAAGTTGCAGATCGGGTGGGGGGGATGGTTGTACCTCCAACAGCAAGAAGAGGATTAACTGAAGTGGTGAGGCACACACAATGAGTATAAATCTGCATATGAGGTTGTGGTGGCTATGATATCCATTTAGAACGAGGTAGGGTCTGTATACACGATATTGGTAATAGTGATGCTGGTTGAAACAACGATGTTGTTCGAATGCTGATATGAACACAGATAGGAAGAGGAACAAAGGATATAACAGTAGTAGGTGAGAGAGCTGTGGAAGTCGTAGAGAACTATAGAAGAATTGTCTTCAAAGAAAGTGGCATTAGCAAAAACAAAAATGGTCGAGTGATTGCATCATAACACTTATACCCCTTATGTAGATGAGTGTAGGAGCAGTTTTATCAAGATTAGGGCGCTGTCAAGAACAAAAGTTATACATCTAAAAATCCGAGCAGTGAGGGGAACATGATAGTTAAAGGATAATTACATTTGAAAGGGATTACCAGCAAATGAAGATGAAGTCATTCTGGTAATCAAGTAAATGACATTAAGAACCTCATGACTCCATAGATATCAAGGAACAATCATTTGAGACATAAGTGTGCAAGTGGCATTAAGAATGTGATGGTTCTTGCATCCGACTATCAATTTGCTGAGAGGTGTAGACGAACGATGTGTGGTGAAGGATCCCATGGAAGTACAATAAGTGGAAAATTCAGTATTTACATATTCCAATGCATTATTAGCGCAAAGAACTTTAATACTAGAGTTAAACTGAGTTTGATTTTCATATGAAAAATTTTAAGCATGAAAAATTTAAGCATACCACACGCTTGAGACCGAGACTTTAGCATACAAAACTATGGAAGTCCAGAAAACTCGCAGCAACAACAACACTAAAGCCTTTATCCCACCATATTGGGGTCGGCTATATGGATCCTCTGTCGCCATTGTGCCCTATCTTTAATCATAGTCCCACTAATGCCTAAGTACATCATGTCTTTCCTTATAGTTTCATTCCAAGTCTTTTCTGGTCTACCCCTCCCTCGTTTAACATGTCTAGTGACTAAACTCTCACAACGCCTAACAGGTGCCTCTATTGGTCTCATATATACATGTCTGAATCATCTTAAACGAGCTTCTCGCATCTTCTCTACAATTGGCGCCACTCCTGTCTTATCCCTGATACATTCATTCCTATTTTTATCCAGTCTCGTGTGACCACACATCCACCTAAGCATTCTCATCTCCGCAACTCCCATTTTTTGCTCATGTACACCATTCACTGCCCAACACTCAGAACCGTAGAGCATTGCTGGTCTAATTGTAGTACGATAAAACTTGCCTTTAAGTTTTAATGGTACTTTACTATCACATAAGATCCCAGACGCGCCTCTCCACTTCAACCAACCTGCTTGGATTCTATGTATCACATCTTTACCTACACCTCCATCTTGTTGAATTATCGGTTCCAAATATTTACAACACTCACTGCGGGAAATATCTTGGTCACCCAATTTAATGACGGAGTCACCCGACCTTCTTGCACTATTAAATTTAAGCTCTATATACTCCGTCTTTGTCCTGCTCAACCTAAAACCCTTCTTTTCTAAAGTACCTCGCCAAGATTCAAGTTTCGCGTTTACACCCTCACGCGTCTCATCGACCAAAACAATATCATCTGCAAATAATAAACACCAAGGTATTGCTTGTTGGATATGTCCGATGAGCTCATCTAAGATAAGGGTAAAAAGATAAGGGCTTAAAGTTGACCCTTGATGTAAGCCAACAACGATAAGGATTTCCTGTGTTAATCCTCCAGATGTCCTCACCCTGGTCACTGAATTTGTATACATATCTTTGTTTACGTCAATGTATGATACATTTACACCTTTCTTTTCTAAGACTCCACAAGACCTCTCTTGGAACCATATCATAAGCCTTCTCCAGATCGATAAACAGCATATGCAAATCTTTTTGTCTTTCCCGATAATTGTCAATGAGTCTCCTTAAGAGATGTATAACTTCCATGGTTGACCTCCCTGACATGAATCCAAATTGATTCTCTGAGATGCTAGTCTCTCGTCTAACTCTTCTCTCTATTACGCATTCCCAGAGTTTCATAGTATGACTCATTAATTTCATTCCCCTGTAATTGACACAATTTTGTATATCTCCTTTGTTCTTATACAAAGGTACCAAAATACTTTCTCTCCAATTGGTCTGACATCCTCTTTGTCTTCAGTATCTTATTGAAGAAACTTGCAATCCATAAAATTCCTTCCCTCCCTAAGCATTTCCATACTTCAATGGGTATATCGTCTGGTCCAATCGTCTTTTCATTTTTCATCTTCTTCAGAGCGTCATCTATCTCTGGTGCTTGAATTTTACGATAAAAAGTTATGTTTCTATACTCTTCCGATTTACTTAACTCTTTCATGTTCAGTTCATTGTCTTTTCCTTCATTGTATAGTTGATAAATGTATCTTTTTCATCTCTCCTTAATAGCCACATCATCCGTCAAAACCGTATTTGTTTCCTCTTTTGTGCATTTAATTTGACTTAAATCTCTTGTCTTCCTTTCTCTAGCTCGAGCAATTTTAACGAAATGTAATAAAATAACGAAAGTCAGAATGAGACCCAATACAACTAGAATCCTACATATCTGAGTGGACAAGATCAAGCAGAGATGAACTTGTTTGCAAACAAGGAGAGGAAGTATCTTGATGATGCTTGCCAAGTTGACACACCTCACACCAAATTGGCACGATGGAAGTTGTTGGAAGCAAGTTTTGGATAGTCTAGAGAGACGAATGACCAAAATGGCAATGTCAGTTGATAAAAGTCATAAAGGAGCTAGATAGGGTGGCGACTATGAAGATGGGTGGAAGATGATCGAGGTAATACAAGTCATCTTGCCTATGCTCCCCACCAATTCTCTTCCTAGTCTGAAGTTCCTAAAACATACAATAAGAAGGGAAAAAGGCCACAAAATTATGCAGAGACTAGTAAGATGACTAATAGATAATAAATTTATAGGAAAGCATGGTGTTAAAAGAACATGATCAAGAGTGATAGTGGGAAGTGGGCAAACACTTTTAGAACTAGTAATAGGAGAAGGTTGTCCATCCGCAGTATAAATAAGAGCTCACTATAAGATAACCTTCAAATAGAGAGGAGTCACCTGTCACATGAGAAGAAGCGTCATAGTTTAAAAGCCAACTGTGAGTCCGAGAAGTATGTCAAGCACTAGTTCCCGAGGAGGAAGCATCAAGATCACTAGTAGAATCCCCAGGTGTAGTTGGTCGAGTCCTCGTAATGCACTCATACTTGTTGACAATCATAACTATAGATGGTTCGGAGAAAGGTTCGTCATAGGTAGATGAAACAACCTGATGATGCACCCGAACAGGCTTGCTCGGATCGAGCTTACCGTACTTTTTCCTGCAAAATTCAGATCCGTGGTTTTTATGGCCACAATGCATACATGGCCCCCGATGAAAAACTCCCCCTTTCCTACCGAGCGATGACGCCCCTCACCCTCTAGTAGGCATCATATATTCACGATCCCTTCCCCGAGAAGAAGATTTACCTCAGTTTTGACAAACAAAGTGAGCAGAAGACTCAACATAAGTTGAGTTTGGCTAATTTAGAAGGTGACCCGTCGTGGCAAATAGTCGCAGCAGTCTGAAGAACATCTCAATAGCGAAGGAATCTTAGATTTTTGATAGAATGGTCTCAGGTAGGAGCAATTGATGGAAGCTGGCCCGACAAGAAACTAACAACAAAGAGTTCCTCATGCTGTCGTCAAGAGTTGCCAAAGTCAATTACAAGTGGTTGATATTCATTTAGCTCTTCTCACATCTTCGAAGTAGAATAATAAGCAGGAAGAGAGGTAACATTCATCCGTTGAATAGAGAATATTCCTTCATAAAAATCATATATGTGGGAATGTTTCTCGTAGAGCACGCATCGCTTGAATCGTCTCCCGACAGATCCGTCGAGCTGTATGAAGACATATTACAATTGTGGACATTTGGGTCTCCATACTTTTCAGAAGCCATGTGATCATCCAATTATCATCTCGACGCCATATAGAGTTACGAGGATCGGTTGGGGGGGGGGGATGAGATTAACATTCAAATAATCAAGTTTCAATAGCCTACCAATAATATTTGAAAACAATGAGACCAACACAAATAATTGTTCCCATCTAACTTGATGGTCACAACACTAGTCATCTGTTGCACATTTCATACTGATAGAGGTGGAGTTGGTAGAGATTTGGTCAGAGGGACAATGGGTAGTTGTCTGAAATGGGAGGAGTGAATCATCCATACCACCAAGAAGAGAGTCGAAGCAACGAAACAGAACAATAACACAACTAGAGCGTCGACAAGCCCGTTGTCACGGACACAACGCTGGCCCCACACTCAAAACTTGATTCTTACGGCCTTAGCTTCTTTTTGCTCCCTTCGTAATAACTAAGTTAGCCTTCACCTCTTTTCTTGCAGTGGAATTAGCACACACACAAGTATATGGTGGAGTAGGAGAATATTTAAGAAAGAATACACAAAATTCTATTCATAACTTCAAAGCTTTACAACTCTCGACTCTTTAATGACTTGCTTACATTGCTTCTTGGCTTGCTTGACGCAAATCACCACTCATCCCCTTTTATAGCCTCCAAGGGGTTTTCCCTCCAATCAAGGGAAGGCTCTAAAAACTCCCTACTCTAAACTCTTCTACGCTCATCTCATTGTTATGTACAAGCCTCTATATTATTCTGAATGATCCCTACTTCCGCAAATCACCACTCATCCCCTTTTATAGCCTCCAAGGGGTTTTCCCTCCAATCAAGGGAAGGCTCTAAAAACTCCCTACTCTAAACTCTTCTACGCTCATCTCATTGTTATGTACAAGCCTCTATATTACTCTAGAATGATCCCTACTTCTACAAAACTGTATACTATTCTAGAAACCTCTATACACACCTAGAGTTCTCTAGAAGGTTCTATACTCTTCTTGACTATTCTATATCTTACTAAAATATTTTAGAAATATCTACGCAATTGCATAATTGTTTAGAGCATTCTACATGATTCTAGATTCTTCTAGAAGACTCCACATTATTCCAGAATCTTCGGTCATTTTTAAGATTTCTCTCAAGTGTTCTGGAGACTTACACATCCTTTTTCGTCATAGAATATCATGACTGCACTTAAGTTTTATTCTTGAAATTCTCACATTGTGCATGAGCATCTCGAGTATGGAGCCATACTTGTGCCAAGGGCTCCCACACCCAAGTCTTCGACCTCTTCAAAGCCTTTCCGCACCACCATGCTCCTCATCGTGCCGCCTGTGCATGGATTGATTGTCATGACTACGCCATGAACTAGCAACACGTGACTTTCTCCCACACTCATTCTTGAGTCGCCCTCGTCGCAACCATTCATCAACTAGCGACATTGTTCGCACTTTTGCCCTTCTCCACTTGTGCAAGTTGGGAGCCTCTTCTGCAAATTGGCACTCAAGCGCACCTTCATCTTGGTGGTTTGTAACATAAATGCCCACTAGACCTTGCCTCATGTCACCAAGAAGGTCTTGCCTCCAATGATCCATCGATGCTTGGTGGTCTTCATCTCCATCAAGTGGTGTCACCAACTCAGCATTGACTAGAGACTCTTCGACATAGGACTTGTGATTCTTATGCAGGTTCTCCAGCTACAACAACTTATATTCCTTGCTCAGGTTCCAATTCTGGTTCGTTCATTGTTTGTGGTTCTTGAACCTCTTCAAGTTCTATCTTAGTATATGAAGAACATAACTTTACATTTGGTGGATTCCGTCCTACTTTGTCTTACCCTCAAGCCAATCCTCAATATGAGTTGCGCCCCCTTGGTGTTCGGACTCCGTGTCCTCTTCTTGTTGTTGATCTCTTTATGTGTTGCCTTCGTGCAAGCATTGCCTCCACGACACTTGGACCTCTCTTCCTCCGATTACTCACCTATGAACTCCTCGACTGGTTCCTTTATGTTAGCCTCGCCCCCTTGGCACTTGAACTCTGCGTGCTCAACTGACATCACCTTGAACCCCATGATTCGTTCCTCTTGGTGAGATTTTCCCTCTTGGCACTTAGAGTCTTCGGCCACATCCTGTTCCATGTTGCTTAGCACCACTTCTTCCTCCGCGGATGTATTACCCCTTGACAACTCAACTCCACATCTTGCTTAGCCTTGATGTAAGGTTCTTCTGAGAGAGTCATTCCTTGGCTCCGCAAGTCGTTATCATCATCACGAACATGAGCCACCTCACCTTGGAAAATGGATTCCTCATCCTCAACAACTTCAATTGTTGTCTGTGGTTGTTGCTAGCTTCTTTAGTTTCCTTCAACCATTGCGTGGTTGAACAACTATATCGTGGCCTCCTTTACAAAATAAGCATGTCTGCTTACGAGGAATCCACATTGGGAATCCATTGATTCATGACTCCTTGCATCTGAAGTAGTGTCATTTTGACATCACCACCTTCTTCTCATTCTAGAACTTGGGATCTGATTGATGTCTAAGTTCTCTCTTGAAACCTTCCCAAGACTTGATTGTTTCCCTCTTTCGCTCGTGAAATCGAGCGGTTCTTACCTATACCACCTCATCAGTAATCATATTTGTACGAAAGTGCCGCTCCAAGTTCTCCATAAAGTCATCCAATTCTTCTGCAGTTCCAAGACCCTTGAATCACTTGGGGTAGATAATTTTACCTTTATGATGAAGTGATGTGCTCCACCCATCGCTGGACTGTATTTCATCTACCTTGAGTTCACCTTTCATGGTTTCACCTGACTTCTAATTTCCAACATAGCGGGTAGAGATTCCCTCCTCTTCAAGAGTTTACTAGCCTCATCATTTAGGACATCTTGCATCCCTCTTTGGACCTACTCCTTGGATTTTGGCTCCTTCATGCACTTGGTTGTGTCTACGCACCTTACTTGGATCGTCTCCTGATAAACTCCATATCGTTCATGCAACTCTGCAATGTTGTCTTATGGCCCCTCGAACTCTTGTAGAACTCTACCCTCATATCTTGTTGATTAATGTGTCACTTGTGTATCCATATAAAAATCCACGTCGAGCTTACCTCAAACTAGTGGAACACTTAAGTTCACCCAGCTTGGTCGAACCTGATTCAGATACCAACTGTAACGGTCACAATACTGGCCCCGCGCTCAAACTTTGATCCGTGCGGCCTTAGCTTCTTTTTACGCCCTTCTAAATAGCTAAGTCATCATTCACCTCTTCTCTAACAGCGGAATTATGCACACACACAGGTATATGGTGGATAAAGAGAACCCTTAAGAAAGACTACTTAAAATTATATTCACAATTTCAAAGCTTTACAACTCTTGACTCTTTGATGTCTTGCTTACATTACTTTTTGACATGTGGATTGCTTCCAGGATTTCTTGGCTCAAATGACCACCCATTCCCTTTTATAGCCTCCAAGGGGTTTGCACTCTAACCAGGAGAAGACTCTAAAATCTCCCTACTCACTCTTTTAAACTCTTCTACACTCTTCTCATTGCTATGTAGAATCTTCCACACCACTCTAGAATGATCCTTCTACAAAGCTCTAAATTATTTTAGAAACTTATACACACCTGGAGTTCTTTAGAAGGTTCCATACTCTTCTAGAATATTCTACTCTTCTAGAATATTCTAAACTATTCTACATCTTACTAGAATATTGTAAAAATATCTACACAATTGCACAATATTCTAGAGCATTCTACACAACTCTTGAATATTATCGAAGACTCCACATTATTTCAGAATCTTCTGTCATCTTCAAGATTTCTTTCGTTTGTTCTGGAGACTTCCACATCATTTTTCGACATAGATTATTGTTACGGATCGGTTTGCCATTTATCATATTATGTTGTATGGAGTTTGTATTAGGAGTCGAGTCTTATTATATTAGTATTTATGCATCCTTATGTAATTACGGGTTTGCCACCCGGGGGTTCTATAAATAGACCCTTAGAGTCTTGTATCAGGTATCAATGAAATGAAGTCTAGTTCTTATCCCTTGTTTTGAGATCTTGGTGGCTCTCTCCTTCAACGAGCAACCCCGCCTAGGCAACCGCGGTTCCGGCTCCACAGTATCCTCCTTCATCGCCATCTTCTCCGCCTCGGATCACTATCCCGACGAGTTACTGCAGTTACGGAAGTAGGCCCGTAACAATTATCTTGACTATGCTTAAGTATTATTCTTTTCATGCTCATCTTGTGCATGCCCATCTTGAGTATGAAGCCATACTTGTGTTAAGGACTCCCACAACCAAGTCTTTGACCCTTCCGAAGCCTTACCACTCCACCATGTGACTCATCGTGTTGTCTGCGCATGGATTGATGGTCACGACTGCATCATGAACAAACATCCCTTGACACCGTGCTATTTTAGTGCCTGTCAAGTTGACCCCTAGAAGATCTGAGGTTAGTTTGCTGGTCTCTGTTGGAAAGGGGAGCATCCGATCTCTTGTTGTTTACGCCAATGGGAAAAACCTCAAACCGATGCCCTGATGTTGATGCAATGGCGAGAGATCTGAAGCACCAAGCTGAGTCAAGCTCTAAGAATTTCCTATCTGGGCAAAACAGAGAAGGACTAGCGCACAGAGAGAAACAAAAGGCTGAAGAATACCAGACCTCCAGGGGCTACTTAGGAGTCCGCTAAGAGAAAAAAAGCCCGCTCTAATCGGTCACGCCAAGAGAATCCAAGAACTAGGAGAATGGTAACTCTGAGATTGAGGATTAAATCCGAGAACAATTTGAGACCCGTGAATGACGAGAAACTGAGGGCACATTGAGAACAAACTAGATTTTTAGTTTGTTACGAAAACTAGCTTAGCTCTTCACTGAAAAAAATGTTGCTTTGATGCTTATGATAAATCAAATATTATCTTAAGATTTTTTTTCTATATATTTTACAAATCTTAAAGAGGATCTATATTGAGTACCAAAATAACAAAAGGGCCTAATCAATGTGAGACTAAATGCTCACACAATGCTTAGAAGGGATTTGGTGGAGGGAACTATTATCGTTATTGTTAAAATAGCCCATGTGTTTGGCCCATTTGGTGGCCCAGTTACTTCTCTTCTATTTCTCTTTAGTCCCACATTGTGTATAGGATTTCTCTCTCTCTTCTCTCTCCTATAAATATGTACTCTCTCTTTGTATAACACAAGAAATACATACAAGCTCCAGCTTTTCCTACATGGTATCAAAGCCAGGTTTTCGAAATCTGCGGTCTCCCTTCCTCTGACCGCCTGCGAGCTCCCCGGTCTACCCTTCCAGACCGCCCGCTCACTCGCGAGCTCTACCTTTCTGACCACGCGGCCAGTCTCCTTTCTGTCCGCACATTCCTCTGCGAACTCTTTTTTTCTAACCGCCGTTCCACTGCGGTTTACATCTCTCGTGGCTTCCACCTTCCCTCCAAGCCCCGCCTCTCCTTTTATAGGCTCTCCAGTCTGACAGGTGTGGGGCCCGCTCCTCTCCCTTCCCGCGCGACCTCCGCGGTCACCTTCTCTTCTCGCTGCGATCACTCGCGCGCTCTGACTTTCTTCTCGCAACGGACTGTGATCTCCTTGCGGTGTTCTCTACCCGCTGAATTTCCCTCGCGATCTCTCCTGGTCGCAACGACCTTCTCCTAGTCGCAGATCTCCTTCTCGCCGTGTTCGCTACCCGCGGACCTTTTGTTCTCGCGATCTCTCCTGGTCGCGGCGACTATCTCTTAGTCGCGGTTCTCCTTCTCGCAGCGACTTCTATCTCTGACCGCTGCGGTCTGCCGTTACCTCTACTCACCCTTCTCGCACGACCTATCTCTGGTCGCTGCGCTTTGTCGTTATCTCTACCCGTAAGTCTCTCTTTTCACAGCGATCTCTGCGCTGCTTCTCCTATCCGCGGCGGCTTCCTCTCCTGACCGTGCGGACTCTTCTCCTCAGATCGCCAGCTCGCTTATTCCTCCTCGGCTGTCCGATCTTTGCGGTCTCTGCCCCTGGTCGTAGCCTTACCGGCTGCTGGTATCCTTACCGTGACCGGGCGGACTGCTCTCCTCAGACCGCCCGAGCTCTCCAGCGGCCTCCTCTGCTCCCAGCCGCTCTCCAGTCCAGCGAGCTCCCTCTGCGATCTCCCAGCTCGCCAGCGGTCTTCTTTCTGCTTTCTACTCGCTGTTCTCGTCGAACAGTAGCGGTCTCCTACCAGCAGTGCGACTTGCAGTGCTCTTCTATCCGCAGTCCTCAAGCAGTTCTAGCCGCAATTCTGGTCGCCCAACCCTCTGCTCTGCTGGTTACTCCCTGGTGCTTGTTTCTCCATGACTTTGTCTCCTTCCAGGTCCCCAGGCTTGGTTGTGTCTATTTCTGGTGGTGGCATCTCCTGCCTCCTTCATAGCTCTTCATGGATTCTGGATTCCGGGGCCAGCCACCACATTACTTCGCAAGCACCTTCACAATACTTGGCCTCCGAACATCCTCCGTTCATTACTGTGGCTAATGGGGCTTCTACTCCTGTTGCTGGCTCTGCCGATCTCACTCTGTCACCCTCACTTACTCTTCGTTCGGTTCTTCATGTTCCGGGCTCCTCCTTCAATCTCTTATCTATTAGCCGTCTCACCCAAGATTTGGATTGTTGTGTCTCATTCACCTCTACTTCATGTATTGTGCAGGATCGACAGACGCGGCGCATCATCTGCAAAGGGCAACTCTCGAACGGACTCTATCTCCTCGATACCTCTCCCACCGTTCTTCTCTCCTCTATCAACACTACTGAGTGGCACCGCCGTCTTAGTCACGCTCCTCTACAAATACTCCGCAAAGCTCTTCCCAACGTCTCTCTCCATGAGTTTACCTGTGAGTCGTGTATCTATGCCAAACATCATCGTTCTACGTTCACCCCCCGTCCCACTCGAAGTGCTGCTCCCCTTGATTTGGTTCACTCTGATATTTGGGGTCCCTACAAAATCGCCAGTGTTTTTGGCTATCGTTACTTTGTTACCTTCGTTGATGACTACTCACGGGTGACATGGTTGTACCTCCTTCGTGACCGCTCTGAGTTGCCTGGTGTTCTTCGAAACTTCATCATTGAAACTCGCAACCAATTTTCTACTACTCTTAAAACTCTCCGTACCGACAATGCCCGCGAATATACTGGTCATACAGTCACTCACTTATGTGCTGAGTTTGGGATAATTCATCAAACTTCTTGTCCATATACCCCCCAACAGAATGGCGTTGCTGAATGCAAGAATCGTCACCTGCTTGAGGTCACCCGCTCTCTCATGCTCCAAATGAACGTCCCCAAACAATATTGGAATTTCGCGGTCTCTACCGCCCGCACTCTCATCAACCGCATGCCTTCTTCTCGTCTCAACTTTGCATCCCCCTTCAGTCTCCTTTTTCCTTCTACGACTCCGTTCTCCATCGCTCCTCGCGTGTTTGGCTGCGTATGCTACGCTCATCGCCTTGGTTCGTTCTCTGACAAACTTGCTCCACGTGCCACCAGATATATGTTTGTTGGTTACTCCCGGACTCAGAAGGGCTATCTCTGCTTCTCTCCCCAGGATCGCAAGCTTCTTACGACTGCTGATGTTACCTTCCTTGAAGATCAACCCTATTTTCCCAACCAGCGGACTGTCCTCTTCCGCTGCCTCCTCTTCCGCTGCCTCCTCTTCCGCGGCCTGTTATTCCGGTTACTTCACCCCTTCCTCCGCTCTCTCCAACGCCCGTCTCCTCCCCGCCCGTCTCCTCCATACCAGTCTCTCCCATCCCTCTTCTACCTCCCTCCCAGAAACCACCTATCACTCGTGTGTACGCTCGTCGTCCTCTGTCCGCCACTGCCCTACGGGAGGTGCCCTCCTCTGATGATGACTCGCGGCCTGCCGATCCGACTTCTTCCTCTACTGCACATCCAATGGCACACTTTGTCTCTCTTCACCGCCTCTCTCCGGATCTTCGCCAATTTGCTACTTCTCTTTCCTCCATTTCTATTTCTAACTCTGTGCAGGAGGCTCTTCAACATCCTGGCTGGCGTGCCGCCATGGAAGAAGAAATGGCCGCGTTGTGGGCAAACCAGACCTGGCAGCTGGTGGATCTTCCCCCTGGCCAGAAAACTGTTGGTTGCAAATGGGTCTTTGTCATCAAGCATGCTGCGAATGGGACCATTGACCGCTTAAAAGCTCGACTAGTGGCTCGCGGCTACACCCAGCAACAAGGTTTGGACTACGACGAAACCTTCTCTCCCGTCGCCAAACTGAACACAGTACGGGTTCTTCTCTCCGTTGCCGTGCACCGCCAATGGCCCTTACATCAACTGGATATTAAGAACGCCTTCTTAAACGGTGATCTCACTGAAACGGTGTACATGCAGCAACCGCCCGGGTTTGAGACCACGGGGGAGTCTAGGACCCCGAAAGTCTGTCATCTTTTGCGGTCTCTCTATGGTCTCAAACAGTCTCCTCGAGCATGGTTCGACAAGCTCAACAAGGTCCTTCGTGAAGCAGGGTTTACTCGGAGCTCGGCTGACTTCTCCCTGTTTACTCGCCACCAGGCAACAGGCACCGTTCTCCTTCTAGTCTATGTGGATGATATCATTATCACAGACAACGACTCAAAAGGAATTCAGGCGATCAAACAACAACTCAGCTCCGTGTTCCAAACGAAAGACCTGGGGAACCTTCATTACTTCCTGGGCCTGGAGGTAGCCAGGCGACCAGACGGCCTTGTTCTATCTCAGAGAAAGTATTGCCTCGATCTTCTTCATGATGCAGGCTACTCCGACTTCAAACCCATCAATACTCCAATGGACGCAAATCACAAGATTTGTGCTCAGTCCTCTGACTCTGATCTCTTGCTTCAGAACCCGGAGTACTATCGCCGTCTGGTAGGAAAATTGATCTATCTGACTGTTACAAGACAAGATATCTCCTTCGCTGTCGGTATTGTCAGCCGTTACATGCACGCCCCTCGTTCCTCTCATCTTCAGGCTGTGGAACGGATTCTCCGATATCTAAAAGCGGCTCCTGGTCAAGGCTTGGTATACAAGACCTCATCCTCAACTCCAACACTGGTGGCATACTCTGATGCTGACTATGCCGGCTCTCTGGATGATCGTCGGTCAACCAGTGGCTTCTGTACGTACTTCGGAGGACATTTGATTACCTGGCGTAGCAAGAAACAAGCAGTGGTTGCGCGCTCCTCAGCAGAAGCAGAATACAGGGCAATGACATCTGTGGTCTCTGAACTTACATGGCTTGAAAGTCTTCTCACGGATCTTGGGGTAAAACTTCCTGCTCCTGCTCTTCTACTTTGCGACAGTCAGACTGCTATACATATTGCCAAGAACCCGATCTTCCACGAAAGAACCAAGCATATCGAGGTCGACTGCCACTTTATCCGGGAGAAAGTACAAATGAAGAAGATCGAGCTAAAACATGTCCCTGGTACTGAACAAGTTGCGGATGTCCTCACAAAGGCACTGCCCAGTACCCTCTTCTATCAATGCTTATCCAAGCTTGGCGCATACGATTTGTATGCTCCAGCTTGCGGGGGAGTGTTAAAATAGCCCATGTGTTTGACCCATTTGGTGGCCCAGTTACTTCTCTTCTATTTCTCTTTAGTCCCACATTGTGTATAAGATTTCTCTCTCTCTCTTCTCTCTCCTATAAATATGTACTCTCTCTTTGTATAACACAAGAAATACATACAAGCTCCAGCTTTTCCTACAGTTATGCTTGCTTTTTCCCGTATACCTGCAAAATTTTTTGCGTTTAAGGTGGTGCTTGATTTATTCCTAGATAGTGCAGTTGACAATTGTGCAAATTATTCAAGACTTCACCTTGATTTGTTTTTCTCCATTCATGTTTTAAATGATTGATCTATTGCTGCTTCTTCATTGAGCTCCTGAATCTCTGTAGGGCGACTAAATTTGTAGAGGTTGAGATGAAAGTCCGGGACTACGAGCTTGATCAATATGGAGTTGTAAATAATTCAGTATATGCAAGCTTTTGCCAACATGGTAAGATTTCTGCTGAACAGCTTGATGCGTATATGCCATCATCTTGAGAATTCCAATGTGCAGTTTTGAACGGTTTCATGTTGTGAAAAACTTTTTAGAGCATTGTTAGTTGTTAAACTATATGTTAATTATATCTCTGTTTAATTGTTTAAGAAGAAAAAATTAGTGATAAGTGAGAATTAATCCTCTTCAATGGTTAACAATATTTTTTTCTGTCGTTCTTGTCATTAATTATATCCAATAAGTTCAGGACTTCTACTTCTTCCAGGAAATGTTTCTTAATGATTTTAAAAGAGTCTTAGTAATTGAATTTGAAGTATTTCCTAGGGTTATGCTTGCATTAGATGGAGGAAATTAATTCTGGTGTATGAATGTGAAGATGAAGTGATACAAAGCTCATTTACATAAAAAAGTCCTTGAACCAATTTCATATGAGAGCCTGAAGTTTCTATGAGGTGATTTCTTTCTTCCATTTGTTTTCTCTCTCTTCCTTCTTGTATGTCATATATATTATTGACATGCTCAAATTTCGAAAAAAAATTATTGGAGCTAGGCTTCTAATGAAGCTTTTTTGCTTGCCAAGATACTTGGGAGGCAACTGAGAAGATAATATTAGGAGCTTCAAGATGAAGCAGCATCAGCCACCCAAAAGCGCTTTAATTCATCTATCAAGTTTTAAACAAAGTCAACTTCAAGAAGATCGTCGACATAATTACATTTAATCAAGCATGTAAGATCTTTCAAAAATGCACACGTGAGTGTAGAGAAGGTAAATAAGATTTATCTTCAAACATCTCAGGCCTACTTTGAACCACCATGAAGGAGACAAAATCAGTGGAAAGTGGCTTCACAAGAGCCTTGACCATGGTTAACCAACAATGGTGTAATAATGACAATTTGGAGAATGTTTGAATGGTAAAAAATATTCTGCACTCAGGAATGATGAAGTTAACCATGTTGTCATGGACATTGAAAAATCCAAGGTTCCAGAGTTCATATATGTGATTGTGATTGCTTATGGTCTCTTCGATATGTTGTGAGCAAAGAAGCACTAAGAAGCAAGATACTCGTGAGCAAGCCCTTCAGTCAAAGTTTGTGTTAAGAATGACAAAAGTATTAAAAGTTGAAGAGAATTCAAGCAAACATGGTTGTGACCATGCTTGGTGGTAGCGATCGGTTAGTAATGAGCGGGATTAGGGCACGAGAGGAACGTTGGGTTGTCCACTCCCTCAAACTCTTTCCAATAATAAGACGGTGCAAAAAGATGGATACAGGACTTGGACACCTCCTTTATGTATTATGAGGGTCTACTACTAATACATAACAACATAAACTGAGACATCGAAAATGATCTAATAAATTCCTTCATTCCGACACTGTGTTCGGAACGTGAGTAAACCCGCACGTATTGTTGACCGATGGTGGAATCACATGTGTTCTTATCAATACCCCGATGTATCATAATGACCTTGACCTCCTCCGTCATGATCCATGTGGCTTCCTCCAAGGTTAGTCCCTTCCACTGAATAGTGGATGAGAACGTGTTGTAGACCCTAAGTTTCCTTGGTACAGGACCCCAACACTGCATCAAGCTTATAACGAGGGACGAAGTCAATCATCATCCTTTCTGGCAAGGTGGCGTGGAGTGGGTAATTTCCTAACGCCCTCTTGAGCTGGGATATATGAAAGACTGAGTGTATGCGATTGGAGGGAGGCATCGATAACCGGTAGGCCACCTTTTCTATCTTCTCCAGGATTAGGGAAGGGCCAATGGAGCGGGCAGATAACTTGGGATGCAATCGATCAGTGAACGAACTCTGTCGGAGGGAGCGCAACTTGACAAACACCTTCTGGCTGGGCGCGAAGACCACGTCTCGTCGGTGTCGATTGACTTGCTGGATCATGCACTGCTAAGCCTGGAGGAGATGTCGCTTTAGTTGGTGGAGGGCTACATCTTGATCTTGGAGATCTGTGGCCAAGGCTTGCACTTAATACTCACCAGACAGACTATTTGGGAGCTTCGAGGGAACTCGCCCGTAGATCACCTGAAAGAGATTTGAGCTGGCAGCGGACTAGTAGGAGGCGTTGTACCACAGATCTGCCCAAGCTCTCCACTCAGTCCACCGACGAGGTATCGAAACATTCGCAAATCTGTGTCGACGTAACGGTTGAGGACCTCGGTCAGCTCGTCGGGTTGCTGGTGGTAGGCCGCGCTGAAACGAAGCTGGTGTTCTGTACGAGAAACAACTCATGCCAGTGAAACTCATAAACATCGGGTCATGATCACTGACAATGGTACGGGGAAAATCGTGTAGGCGAACCACTTCCCTTACGAAAATCTGAGCAATAGAGTTGGCCGTGTATGTATGCTTGGTAAGTATGAAGTGCCCGTGCTTGGAGAGGCGATCTAGATGACCAGAAGGCAATCGTAGCCCTGAGAGCTAGGTAGGGGAGTGATGAAGGCCATGGAGATGTCCTCCAAAAAGACATCAGGTACCAATAGGGGTTGGAGCAATCCGACTAGTGCGAGGGTTTGATACTTGGCCTTCTGGCAGGTCATACAATTTGCAACGAACTATTGCACCTCCCGCATCATGTCGTGCCAGTAAAGGGTCGCGGCTAAGTGCCGATAGGTAAGGTGCACACCCGTGTGTTTTCCCTTAGAGGTGGCATGAAACTCATGGAGGATGCGCGAAATCCAATGAGATGAATCAACAACCACTAGTTGATCACCATAATGTAGTTATTTTCCCACGAGGTGGAAAGGGGGATGAGACTCAGGGTCTCGCCGGAGGTCCTGGATCATGGCGACGTAGTGGGGATCCCTTTGCACCTCGGTTGGGATGGTGTCAACATCAAGCCACTGTGAGTGGGAGACAGTTAACAGAATACCATTAATGTCCTTGCGGGAAAGGGCATCCGCATGACCAACACCCGTGCCCACAACTCATTATCATAAGCCGGGACTACACATCGACGATCTGTAAGGGATTTGCTGAAGTAGGAGATGGGGCCATCAAAAATTCTTCATTCGCCCTCGCCATATGCTCCTCGCCGCGGAAGATATGATACGCCATCTGCGACAAATTGTCGATGGAGCCCACACTCGCGTGAAGCCCATGGATATCGTCCTCCTGCATATTCTGGCGATGCTCCACGCCTGCAACCCGCCTCTCCAAGTCTTGAATAACGAAGTAATTTGCCTCGGCTCCCTCGAGGAGGCACTCAAACTCTTCCTCATTCGCCACTTGAACCTCCAACGAGGCGAGGCGGTGATTCAGCTCGCACGCCGCAAACTATCCACTCTTGATTCAAGGGTGATGAAGGAAACTACAAGGCGAGTACGGAACTCGCTAGACGAGGCGCCTATGACATTGATGAACGCGGCGTCCGGAGAGGAAGTGCGATATGCAAAAAGCTAGTGAGGTTAGGAGAAGATCCCGAAAAACAAAGCTAGTTGAGGTCGCCTACCTGGGCGAAGATCATCCGTCCTCTCTTCCTCACGGGCGAGCGGTGGAGTGGCCTCGATCAGTCCTGATGGCGAGAGCGATCTCGCGAAGATCGCCTGCATGACCCGCCACCTTCTCGAGGTCAGTAGGCGACACTAGAGACGCCTTCCCGCAAGAAGGCGACCTGCGGAGGGTCCCACCAGATGAAGCCGCCGCGTTCGAACTCCGCGGAGGATCTCGCAGAGGCAGAGGTACATTGGGTGTGACGATTTGAACAACCCCCTTGGAAGGAAGACCAGGAGGAGGCGACAACGACACTTGCTCAGAAGGGGACCGGCTCGTCAAACAATCTGCTCGTTGGGGCCGGAGTAGTCACTGACTTCGCGTCCAGTGAAGGATCTAGAAACTCTTCGGACAGCGGATTGGCCCCGACAAAGGGGTCCAGTGAGGAAGATTCGGGGGCGAGGTCTCCCGAGAGGCGAGATCTCTCAATCATCTTTTAAGGGCGGCGCTTCGCCCGCTCCTTCAGTTCAAGGCAGAGATTCGCCTGATGGCGTGATCTTCGTCCGAGGTCCGTCAGACGGCGCGACATCAGGCGTTTCCGCAGGAACACTAGCTACGAGGAATAGTTGAGTCAGAAAAGACAACGGGTTGTAATCCCAGATCACCGAAAAACATCTACCTGGCGAGACGACCGCTGCATTGCCGACTAAAGGGGACCAGACGTTGTAGTTCTCGATAGAAATATCATCATAGGACCCGAAACCAGCGAGATCCACGCCCTGGCAAAGCAACGAGTAAATTTAACGACGACGTCAAATCGAAATGCGTAAAAAGGTTGACTCGTCGATTCACCTCGCCGACATTCCTCGAGCTGGTTGCTTGAGGTTGCTCCGAAGTCACGTTGGGGAGCTCACCTCCCTTGGCGGGAACCTTGACATCATTATGGGGTGGCTCGGTCGAAGGCGAGGTGAACGCCCTCTTCTGTTTTCTATTTTTCTTCCTCTGCCTTTTCTTCTCGCACTTCTTAACCTTGAGAGAAGAGTGATCTCGAAGGAAGGAAGCGATGTCTGCGGCTTTCGCAGCTATCTCCGACTTAGAGTTCATCTCGTCAACTCGCAGTAAAGGTGAAACCTGTGGGGACCCCAGTCCCGTATTTATAGACGGGGAAAACTAGCGACCCGACAACTCGCCGAATAAGGGTTGGACGATTCTTTTCGATCTCTGAACAAGCTCGCAAAGAGCAGAGATTGTGTACAATTCGTATTCGCTGAGGGTGGGCCCAGCCTTATGGGTCTTCAACAATAAAAAGTTGATCGTTGACCAAGAGGAATAACACCGTTCATGATATACAGAAAGCAGCTAGACGACAAGATAATCAGTTCGCCCATATGCAAGACCTCTCATGAGATCGCCCATAGGAGAAGTCCATTCTATGGCCGCCCATGAGTGAGGCCCCAGGCACCTCGCTAATCAGCTCGCACGACCAGTGCCAGACTCGCGAGGTCATTTTGAGCAACCCCAATCACCTCACCAAAGCCCTACAACATGATAGATCAGGTATTTTGCGGGGGTGGATATTTTGCGGGGGTGAACGCCCTCTTCTGTTTTCTATTTTTCTTCCTCTGCCTTTTCTTCTCGCACTTCTTAACCTTGAGAGAAGAGTGATCTCGAAGGAAGGAAGCGATGTCTGCGGCTTTCGCAGCTATCTCCGACTTAGAGTTCATCTCGTCAACTCGCAGTAAAGGTGAAACCTGTGGGGACCCCAGTCCCGTATTTATAGACGGGGAAAACTAGCGACCCGACAACTCGCCGAATAAGGGTTGGACGATTCTTTTCGATCTCTGAGCAAGCTCGCAAAGAGCAGAGATTGTGTACAACTCGTATTCGCTGAGGGTGGGCCCAACATTATGGGTCTTCAACAACAAAAAGTTGATCGTTGACCAAGAGGAATAACACCGTTCAAGATATACAGAAAGCAGCTAGACGACAAGATAATCAGTTCGCCCATAGGCGAGACCTCTCATGAGATCGCCCATAGGAGAAGTCCATTCTATGGCCGGCCCCAGGCACCTCGCTAATCAGCTCGCACGACCAGTGCCAGACTCGCGAGGTCATTTTGAGCAACCCCAATCACCTCACCAAAGCCCTACAACATGATAGATCAGGTATTTTGCGGGGGTGGATATTCGCAGACTACCCCCCCCCCCCCCCCCCCCCCCCCCCCCTCACACACACACACACACAAGGTTCCTCTTTTGCCGAACTTGTGCTTTCCTTGTGGCTAGCGCAGTTTTGCTTTAGGAGGGAATGTTCTTATATACTTCTGGGAGTGCGGTGAGACATCCTCACTGCAGCTAATGAGTCTTGTTTATAGGCAGTCCAACCCTCATCTCTTGTGATCCATCTCTCTTGCCATCAGATCTGTGGTGTTAGACCACATGGTCAATAACCTCGGGCTACACTTTTTGATCCGAACTCTGTGAATCGGTTTCTTGGTTCCAACAGTCATGGTCGCAGGAATTTAGTCATTATGCTTCAAAGTGATGTCTTGCGAACATACCAAGTTGAAGAATGTGTTAATTTCTCTGAAAAAGAAACAAAATATCCTTTCTTATTACTAGATATAAAGGAGAAGATGTTAAGCAGCATAATTTGTACTTGGGTACCACTGCCACATTTCCGTGCACCTCACTTCCCAACCGGTTGTGGCCCTCTCTTCCTCCCAATATCCACTCAAGGACTCTGCTGGAGTCAAATCCCTGATTCTGGAATTTCTTCCGGCAATCATACTATCTTTTTCCACTGCCAAAATTCTCCACAATCATACTACCTTTTTCCACTGCCAAAATTCTCCACAAAGTAGCATTTGGGATCCAGAATACCCTCCGTGCATCCCAGCCCCTCCAGGAGCCAAGCATACCTCAATTTCCCCATTCCAACAACTCGCCTAATCCAAAATTTCATTTTCCCAAGCCTGCTGTAATCCCCTTTTAAGTCCCAAGTCCCAATCGAGCATCTTTTTCCCTATCCGGAACTCCACACTGGCCGCTCAACTCACCAACTCTCTGTTCTTGGACCAGATTCCACCTAGTCCTTGATTCCAGCCACTGGAAATCAGCCACCACACCCCAACCAACCTCCCAGGTACCTGCAACAAACCTCCAGCCCCTCCTCCCACCGTGCGTCAACATCTCACCCTCTTAACAGTCAAACAACAGCACTGCAACCCCACCCAGCCACCCAATTTCCCTCTTATAGTCTAGTTTCAGTCCTTCGTTGCTTCTCCGACTACCGGATTCTCTCCAAGCATCCACTAAGCCTTCTATCCCGTAATTATTGTGAGCTTATTGCTTGGATGACTTTTCTTTAATGTCAAATTGTGTGTTTATTAGTTTGTAATTGTTGCCCGCAAGTCTCTTGTGTCTTGTTAGGACTTCTTTGTGTGTATTTATTTTTCTGCACTTTGACACAGACACACACACACAAACACACATAGACACACACACAGACACGCAGACACAGACACACACACACACACACACACACACACACACACACACCACATTATGTCTTTCCCTATTTGTAGAGCTTAGCTTGATTGTGGTGTAACTTTTTAATATTGTTTATAAGTAATTTTATTGCAAGTGTACTCACCGGACACGCGTCTAATTCATTAGTCATTTATATAGTCTACCTACACTTTTGTTACATCCGTCCTGCGTCAACATCTTTGCATCTTTTGGAATTAACCATAATATGTTTCTCTGATAGTAGCATATGAGCGTAATTACAAACTACCAGTAATTGACAATAACATACTGAGAGTTTTTATCCCTAGAGATATTAGACATTGAAAAAAATAATTGATTATCAAAAAAGGATACATCAAAAGAAATGGACATACATCTCTGTAACTTTGAATAAAAAAATGACAATCAAATAACATATGGAGACGGGAAAAATGATCATGATCAGGAAAAAACTAGAATGAAGCGGAGAACTTCCAAATACCTATTGCATGTGCGATGAAGAAGATAACAAGAAATAAGTACAACAAAATTTAGTAATATTTTGGAAGCTTATGCTCATGGGTGAGGGCTAAACATATTTTCATTTATTCTATGTGTGCCTAAACCAATATCTTTGTGTCTTAACAATCTCTTCACACGTAAGGGTTCCTTCAAATCGGTCATCAAGTCTCTGTTAGAAATTTTATAATTAAAACATTTGATTTATAATGTTTTATTGGAGCCTAGTATGGTGTTTAGTGTTTGGCTCCTCATAATTGATGAAAAGCTCCATAACCAATTAGAGGGAATCCAAATGTTTGGAGGGAACCTTTCGTGAAGGAAATGATGAACATTAGTCCCACCATGCCAATTTTCAATCTTGTTAGTAAGTATATAAATGAATTCACTCTTTCTTATTTGTTCAAAGGAACATAAGGAGGAACTATGAACCACACGCGCGCTCGCGCACCGCACCAAATCGGATCTGGATTGGATTTGGGATTTGGGGAATAATTGAATTGAATTGTATTTTTTGTACAAAATAGTTTCGACCCTTTTTGTAAATCCTATCTTTTTAAAAGAAGCGTCGACATGCGTCGAATCTAACTCGACGCACCCACCCGACTTGCGTCGACTGGAGTTGCATCGATAAGAACACGAAGCAGCCTCCTTGCGTCGATAAGTTCTTGACGCTTGCGTCGACAAGCAGTGACGTCGAGAAGAATTCGACGCACGTCGAGAAGATCTCAACGCAACTTGCATCGACTTCTCTCTTTTCGCAGCACTTGCGCGTAACCGTTTCTTTTACTTGTTTTCTTGCCATTACTCATTTACGTTGGAAATCTCCAACGTTTCTCTGCACGATTAACACTTACCAATTATAACCGTTGTAATTTATTACGTGTTAATTTCTTACCGTTTTACGAGACTCCAATATAGGAGATTTTCTGAATCATTTTAAAGGACACTCTCTCTCTTGTTCTGATGACCATTTTTCGTGATTCTGTTTTCTTTACATTTGCTTCATCAAGTGGGAGTTCGGGTGCTCTGTGCTTCTTCGGTGTCCGCGCACATCGAAGTTTTCGGGATCTAGCCCGGTGTTGTACCTTGGAGGAGTGAGCATCAGTTGAAAGCCCTGCCGGAGGGTGATGCAACTTCTTTAGGGTAGTGATCACATGCCTTACCCAGACTCGATTCTAAACTATATACTATTCTGTTTTTCTTTGTTTCTCATCCCTATGATTTACAAGTTCTTATAATCTTGTTATTCAAGATCCATTATTATTTTTATTATCTACTAATTTTTCAAAACGGAAAAATATATTAATATTGGAATATATAGAAAATATTCCAACAGTCTCATGCACCATGAGCACACTTAACCATGTAGAGCCATAATGAGAGCCATCAGCCCTAGATCCTTTCTCAACCATGTTTGAAAACACGACCCATGGGAGCCACAAACCGCATGAGCATATTCAATCACTGTTGAACCATCTACTTAGATACCGCTTGTTAGGAAGCGAGGAAACCAATGAGACTGAAATTGAGTCAAATTCACCATCAATCAAATTCATATTCAACCTAAAGCTTAAGTTTATGGATTAGAGCTAAATACATCGTATTTCTATGGGACTAAATGAATATGACTAAATGAATGCTCCCGCTTTCTTAACGATATTCATATCTTACTTAAAATTCCTATTAGCCTCAGTATTATTATTTAAATAACATTATCCTGGCTGATGCATTTCTTTATTATTCACATTTAATACATTGGAAGAAACGATCCACAATTGCAATGTATGTTGGAACAGTATCTCCAGTACCATAAATTCATTGTGCTTTTCTTCATCCCTTGCAAATAACATAATAGGATGATGCTTTTCCTTTACGCTTATATTTTGGTCAGGTCGCCATGAATTTCTCGAAAGGGTTGGATTGAGCCCAGATGCTATTGCTCGTACTGGTCAAGCGCTGGCACTTTCGGAGTTGTCCTTGAAATTTATTGCACCATTAAGAGTATGTCTTTTTTCTAGTTAAATCATAAATTGGCGCCCCTTGACCAGTCTAAAATTTTTAGTTTACTGCACGCCATTTTTTATAAAGTTGTTTCTATTAAAAGTTAGTCCCGCATTGGCTCTTGGCCTTTGGGTTTTATATTTTATTCTATATATATTGCCTTAGTTGTTGTTTGTAAGAGGCATGATACAGATAATACTAGTTGCTTTTACCTTTTCACATGGTATCGAAGTGGCTTTTGTTCTTAGTGGCCTGATTTTTTCCCGTCCTTTCTCAGTGACTTGATCGTCCTTGCGTGTGCTGCCTCTCGTTCTGGCTAGTATCGTTAATACCCTGTTTGACAAATCGATATCTTACTGCCTCTACTTGGCCGATGCACTGAGATCTCACTGCTCATCGACCTATTCGACATCGAGTTCTCGCTGCCTCTACTCAATCATCAAAACAATTCCGATCCCCTATGTCGAGACCTTATTGGCTTCCTTCCGCTGCTCTGGGGATTGTCTTTAAACTTCATCTGAATTAAGAGTGATTTTACTCGCACCACTAATACTCAGATTGTTGTTCTGCTGAGTGGATCTTTACTAGCTCTAACATCCCTTGGAAATCAATCTGTCGAGGCCTTTGACATAGATGCAACAAGGATGATAGTGCTGTGACTATTAAGTTAGATGGGGCCAACTATTTGTAATGTTGTACTAGTATTGCTATTTTCAGGCGTTCTTGGGAGGCTTGACCATTTGACGGATGATCCTGTACCACCCATCGATCCTCGCTACTCTGTATGATATCGTGATGATTATTGAGTAAGATCATGGCTTTTGACCAGTATGGAGCCTCAAATCTCCTCGGTTGTGAAGTGTCTTCCCACAATTCAAAGAATTTGGGAAACAGTTTGTTTGATGCATCCTCATATATACAATATTTTTCGCATATATGATCTCTATGTGCGAATCTTCTCAACTCGACAAATAGACGCCACCTCTCTCCCCACTTATTACTCTACTCTGAAAAAATGTGGGATGAACTAAATGAATATCAACATCTTTCTACTGATTTGGTGACTCTTGAGCATCAACTTGAAGAACTATTCTTTGCTCATTTCTTGCCGGGCTTGTATCCATCAATTGCTCTAACATAAGATATCATTTTAACAACATCTGAAATTTCTTCACTTATTGAGATTTTCTCCAGATTGGTGTTCTTCGCATGTATTCGCAGAACGTTTTTACGAGTTTTAATAGTTCTCTTTTCATGCAACTCGACTCACTCTTCTGAGTACCCGACCATACCGGCGAGAGGGGTACTTGGACCCAGAAAATTATCCATAGCATGCCGATCGGGCAGAGACTCGCAGGATCATGAGGCGTAAGTACACCGAGAAGAGAAGAAGAGTAGCCCAAGTGGACGGCTAGTCCTCCAGGTCCGAGCGGAAGCGAAACAAGGAGGCCCAGGAGGGGACCTCCTCCGCGAATACCGGGCATCCATTTCCAGATACCGCTGCAAATGTTCTGGACTCGGCAGGTGAACCATTGGTCCACTATGTTGGTTGTAATATAGGAAAATGTTCCTCACGAGGAAGACATCGTTGATCATGCATTCATCGTGGACATATGAACCATGATTCTGGCTTTTGTTGATAAGAGTATGGTAAGCCCGATTACAGCAAGTCTGTTGGGCGCATCATCATTCATCAGACTATTGATCTGCCTATGACTCTGGATCATCCATTCTTATGACCGTCGATGAGCATGAGCGCATTATGAAGATTCAACCCACTCAATATGGGCATTCTACCACTGATATCGTTGCTTCCTCCTTAGGTACTAGTGCTTACAATACTGGCCAAACTTGTGGTTGGCTTTTAGACTTTGTTTCTTCCTCTCATGTTACAGGTGACTCCTTTCTATTTACTCAGTTATCTTTTATTGATCGCCCACCTATTTGTATTGTAGATGGACAACCTTCTCATGTCACTGATTCTAGAAGTGTTTGCCCATCTCCCACTATAAACCACATTCTAGTTTAAATTTGTTCTTTATTAGTTCTTAATCTCCACATTGCTCCATAAAATTTTCCCCATCCAATTACGTGTTTCAGGACTTATGAACTCGGAAGAAGTTAGGCGGGGTCATAGCCGAGATGACTTGTATTATCTCAATCATCTTCCATCCACCTCCACTGCTACTGCCTTATCTAGTTGCTCTATGACTCTATTCAATGGCATCGCCGTTTTAGTTTCCGCCTTTCCAGACTACCCAAAAACTTCTTCACACCACCTCTATCATGTCTCTTCAGTGTGATGCTTGTCAACTTTGCAAGCATCATTGTGCTACCTTCTCTTCTAGAATCAACAAGCGAAGTTCATCTCCGTTTGATCTTGTCTGACCATATGTATGGGACACTATGCATTCGAGTTCATTTTAGCTTTCATTATTTTATTACCTTCATTGATGAATTTTCTAGACTTATATGTGTTTTCGTGTTAAAATCTAGGCTCAAGCTAGTAGTGTTTTTGAAACTTTTCTTCATGAAGTTCAAACTCGGTGTAACTCTAGTGTTGAAATTTTCCGCATTGATAATGCTTTGGAATATATGAATACCGACTTCTCTACTCATTGCACTTTCTATGAGATATCATCAGACGCCGTGTGCCTACACCTCTCAACAAAATTGTATTGCTGATCACAAGAACCGTCACATCTTGATGTCACCCACACACCTATGTCTCAGTTGACAGTTCTTTGATATCTATGGAGTGATGTGGTCCTTATTGCCCTCTACTTAATTGACCGACTATCTTCATCTGTTCTTGGTGGCAAGATCCCGCTTAAGTGTCTCTATCCTTCGACAACCACATTCCCTCTCACTCATCGGATCTTTGTATGTGCTGTTTTTGTTCATAACTTTCGTCCTTATATTGATATGCAAGTTTATACTCGTCATTGATATGCCCTCTATTTATATTGATATGCCCCCCTACCTTCTATGCAAGTTTATATTCGTCATTTACGTATCGACCACCCTATTGACACTTTAGATCCCCCGCTTCAGATGGAGGTCCTACAATCCCATTATGATTTCCTCGTCTTATTGCTCTCAGAAAGGGTAAGCTCAATCCCTTCCATTACCCGATGAATGATTATGTCTCTTTTGCTCGTTTGGAACCATCATTTGGTTAGATGGCCATGTCTCTTTCTACTATTTGAATTCCTCATACACCGAAGGGAGCTCTCGTCCCATATGGAAAAATCCATGCTTGTTGAAATGGGTGCTCTATTGTCAAGGAAATCTCAGGGCTTGGTACGGATCCACCTGATTGTGATGTTTATTTCATGCTGATGGATCATCTTGAAATATCTACCAGATGTTTCTATTTAGCACACTGTAAAGCTCATCTTTTGGCTAAAATATTTACTAAAACTTATGGCGTCAATTATTTTGGAACCTTCTCTCAAATTGCACATTTGAGTTCTATTTGGGTTCTTTTCTTTATGGCCGTGAACAATGGTTGGGAATTGTTCAAACTTAGTGTGAAAAATGTCTGTTTATATACCGACTTAGGCTCCATTTGTTTGAGAGTTTTTTCTCCGTTACGTTTTCTAAGAACACAAATGTTATTTTTTGCCCATTTAAATAGCTTCCATTTGGAGCCACCGATCCCCCAAAATATCATTTTATGCCTCAGTCCAACCGCAGAGAGAGAGAGAGAGAGCTCCATTCAAAAATATTTTATTTTCTTCATAATTGCTCCACCCATTCAGACTGATCCTTAGTAGATGAAGTTCATACGAAACAACCTCCCGGATTCATTCAGTCAGGCGGTCTCTATTGTGAAGTTCTGACAATGACAAAGTCATACAAATCGCTCATATTTATCCAGACTATTCAATCTGGCTTGGTTATATTGATGGTATGCTATGATGATATCCTTTGATCAGGATCTACACATGTAAAGGAGGCCAAATCACATTTGTACAAACATTTTGTTACCAAAGATCTTGGTAAATCAAATTATTTTCTGAGATTGAAGTAGCAAATAACTCTGACTGGATTGTTCTCTCCCAACATAATTATGCTACTGATCTTTTATAGGAGATTGGGTTACTTGGGTCAAAACCAATCGATACATCTATGAGGCGAAATAAAGATTTATGGCATGGAGATGGGGAAGGTTTTGAAGACAAGTCTCAGTACAAGAGGTTAGTTGATAAATTACTAGAACCAAATGTTACTCAGTCCGAATATCACCTTTACTATAGGACCTTTAATCAGTTCATGGAGTGTCCTAAAAATGATGTTGGGATGCTGCTCTTCGGACCTTGAGATACATGAAGGCGGCAACATGGGCATCTCAAGGTTGAATCATATTCTGATATTGACTTTACTGTATAAAATAGTGGCAGATGCTGTATTTAGGGGTATTGTACACATGCTGAGGGTAATATGGTCAAAGCACAGATGCAAACTGCGGTCTAGTGCGTAGGAAGAATATCGTGCTATAACACACAATATGTGAGATGATGTGGATCAAGACTCTTCTAGCTAATCTTGGTGTACAATATACTGACCCGCTTCCTATGCATTGTGATAACCAAGCTATCAGGGATTCTGTAGGGAGCACGCTGTCACGGATCTATATTTGGGTGCATTTGTGGGTTAATGCCCGGAAAGATTCCAGAGAAATCCAGAAGCTTATACATGGGAAGATGCTAGAAAGTTCTAGATAATTCATGATCATGTATATACTAGATTTGTATAGAACACTCTAGAATGGTAGTAGTCTAGAATCTTCTGTGTTTTGGAGGGAAACCTCTTTGGGGCCTATAAAAGGGGAAGACCCCCTCATTTGTAATCATCCAAGCTTTGGAGAAGCAATAGAGTTCTTTGAGTTTCCTTTACAATTGTGAGTTCTCTTGAGTTCTTCTTTGCATCTTTTCTTCATCATCACCTAGTTCTTGCAGGAGAGGCTGACTTAGCCTGGCTACGCGGAGTGGCAAGGAGGAGCTAAGGCCGCACGGGAGCTTGTAAGAAGACAAGTCCGTGACAACGCGCTCACTCCCTCTAAAGACTAAATCACTTACCTTTTTACCAAACCTCTCTCCCTCGCGCTCACTCCCTCGCGCTCACTCCCTCGCGCTCACTCCCCCTAAAGACTAAGGCTTCGTTTGGTGCGGTGGTGGCGGTCGTGAACGCGGTGGTCATGAACCGTCGTTCGTGAACGCCCGACCTCACCTAAAAAATTTCATGCATTTTAGGCTCAAAACTAGTTTATGTTCTTGGTAGTGGTTATAACCTTTGTCATGCCAAACATACATTCTATGATAACTGAGTTTTTGTTCAAACTCACCAGAGCAAATAAGCCGCGATCACTTACCTTTTTACCAAACCTCTCTCCATAGCCTGAGACGGTGACGGTGGGTAATCGTCTTCGGCGAACACTCGCGCCGCATGAGTCTTGCTGAGTACCTTCATGTTTACTCATGCTCTGCCAACTCGAGGCAACATAAGAATGCTTGTCTAAAAAGGAATTTTGACAAGTTAATGAGATTCTGTCTTTTTGCCATGAATTTTAATATTCTATGCTAATTGCTTACAAAGGACTTAGCTGATAACCCTTCTTTTTTCCATTGACAGAGTGGGGATAGATTTGTTGTCAAGGTTCGAGTGGCTGGCTTCTCTGCGGCGAGATTATTTTTCGAGCATTACATATTCAGGCTGCTGGATGAAGAGGTTGGTCACGAGTAGGTCTGTAAGAGACCGCATCAAAATTAAAATAATTAGCTCAAAAACGGCTCGAACTTGAATGAGCTCGCCCCAATCGGGTCGAAATTGTTTTGCATTTCTCGAAATAATTTCGAGCTAGCTCGAAAATATGGGCACTTGAACTAAATATTTTCAAATGAAAATTTGAATTGATCACAGATCAGCTTGAAATTGGCCCGAACAAAATACCAAGATGAGCTTTTGCTCGTGGCTTGGATCGATCCGAGTCAAAATCGAGCAGACTTGTGATCTTAGACACCCTAACAACCCTAGAGATCAGATTTTTTGACCTCTCAAACTTGAAATCCATTCAGTAGTTCCTTGATTATTAATTTTTGTTAATCATTTTTTCAGACAATTCTGGAGGCCAAGGCGACCGCTGTATGGCTCGATGAGAAGTACCGGCCGATCCGAATCCCCGCCGAGTTTACCTCCAAATTGTCACAATTCGATGCATCCGGAGAAGCTGATTGATCCTCCCGCATTGGGCACGAGTATGAGATAATGTTCAGAGTTATTTGAATTGAGGCATTCAAAGTTTAATTCATGTTAATAGGTTGATGATGTGAGCTGTTCTAGTTTGAAGAACTGTTTTCTTAGCGGTTCGGTTCACGGTTTTAGTAGAGCCGGAATCGAATCAGAACCGTGACACATCTCTCTCTCTCTCTCTCTCTCTCTCCCTCCCTCTCTCTCTCTCTCTCTATATATATATATATTGATGGAGTTCTCCCAAAAAATCAAGGTGGTAGGATTGGACCAAAAGAATTAGGACTGCGGTCGGCTCATCGAGACGATTCCAACGAGCCCAATTTTGCGCAAATTCAAGAAACCGGCCCAAGTTGGTCAACCCCGAACACAATTCCGTCCGCCAATCGATGGTTGGAGAGCCCTGATGGGGGTATCTCAAGTCCCTCCCCCATGTAGTGGACAACCTCTCTTCCTCCCTCATAAAACACCAAAACAGCCATTAGTGGGGAGGAGTTTTTTGAATCATTAGAGGCTGTTTAATTGAAGATTTTGACGGGTTACCATTTCGCTCACACCTTTTGTCAACGATTGTTGGAGCTCTAATTGAGAAAATGTCACCATTGGCTGACTCTTAGCGACATGACAAAGCTTCCCTAAATGTTTCATCAAGTTTCGTGCACTTTTATTTTTTCGGCGAACCTGATCGAACTGCCTAGAACCTCAGATTTGGGGGGGGGGGGGGGGGGGGGGAGTTGTCCGACCATCAAAGTTGGTGATTCTAGGGGTGTAGTCCGGTGTTTCTATTCCTCACCAAATAATTAAAATGACAATCTTTTGTGCACCCTTCTAGAAATCTATAAATGGGGGGCATATGAGCATATCCCTTCAATTGAAGGGCCAGTAAATTGGAGAAGAGTATGAATCTTGCACTCTTGTGTTTGGACACCGAAAAACTCCGATGAAAGCCCACTAGCACCCTCGCGCTACCCTCTCCTTAGCGCGCTCGCAAATATAAATCTCTGATGTGCACCCTTGTACGCTCCACTCTCGAGTGTGCCCCCACACACTTTGTTCTCCAACGCTCCCCTGTGTGCACAGTTTTGAAGAATATGTTTGTGCGTACAGTTCTGAAGAATGTGTCCATGCATGTAGTTCCCAAGAGTGTGCCTGTGCGTGAAGTTTACCAGAGCGCTCCTGTGGGTGTAATTCTGAAGTGCATTTCGGTTTGTTGTTCTTCTATCTGGCGCACGCGTCCCTCCTGTGATGCAATGAGTGCGTTCATGGCCCCTTCCACGAGAGGAGTGTTGATGAGCGAGTGGGAGGGTGTTGGATCAACATGTCCCCCAAGGACTGATTCTTCGATTGTACGAGCGCTTCTTCTTGCCATCGCGATCGGTAGCGAGTACTGCCTTGAAGCAAATACTTCCTTTTGAGAGTCTTTGCGGAGTATTTGAGAACACTATTCCCACAGACGGCGCCAAACTGTTGCGGGTCGCTCGGGTGCTTTTGGTAGACTGGTCGACTTGAACCGTCTTAGCTCTGAAGCGAACCAAGCGCGCTAACAGTCAATTAGAGAATTGCTAAGTACATTGGGACTTTTTAACGTGGAAATCCCGGAAAGGGTAAAAAACCACGCGTCCGGAGCTGTGCCGACCAAACTCCACTATCTTCTGGGAGGTTACAATAAGATACTTAGAATTCGAGCGCGACAGGCCGCCACTCGTTACAATAATATATATATATATATATATATATATATATATAGAGAGAGAGAGAGAGAGAGAACTCCGAAGGTGACAGACCACCTCTTGGAAAACTAAGTCTTTTTTCTTCTGAGAACTGTGGTGAGAACAAAAGTGAGAATGCCTAATCGCCCTTCGGGACTCGGAGACTTCCCAAATCGCTTAGGAAGGAGGACTTCCGGAACGATGGAATTCTCCAAGTCCGCGAAGGAGATCTTCGAAGCTTCGAAGGAGATCTTCGAAGCTTCGAAGGAGATCTTCGAAGCGCAAAGGAGATCTTCAAGCACCGAAGGAGAACTCAAGGAAAATCTTCCACAGAGCTCTCTCGGGTGCAGAAGGCAAGGTGTCTTGAAATGAATGCTCTGAGCTCCTTTTAAAGCTTTGGTCGGGGGTAGCCCGGTAATTTTGTCGTCTTAACCACTGTAACCACCTGACGGGCGAATCACGCTGGTCGATTTAGAGCACACGGATTGCCATTTTTCGCAAATGATCGTCTCGCCCTTCGGGCAGTTCGGGCAGTTCGGACAGCTTTGTTGAAGGAGGAAAAGGCGACACGCGAGTCCTACAATTTGAGAAATTAGGAAAAATAAAATGTGAGCGTGCCATGAATGCAGAAGAGTTCTGAGCGCGCTTAGAAGCGTTCTGAGTGCGCAATGAACATGGAAGCATTCTGAGCGTGCAACGAACTCGGAAGCGTTCTGAGCGCGCAATGAACGCGGAAGCGTTTCAGGCTTGCAATGAGCACGGGAGTGCTTTGGGCGTGTAACGAGTGCGGTGCGTTCTGAGTGAACGTGTGAGTTTTGCTGGAATGCAGTCGTCATGCGGACGAGCCGCGGCTTCCGACGATCGCGTTTACTCGGAAAGCGGGAACCGGAGCCCCCCGAGGGGAAAACGAGTTCAGCTTGTACCAGACAGGTGGGATGCGGTTTTGGCCGCATCCCCCGCGAGCCCCGGGGAGGGCTTGGCCGCACCCCCATGGGGGGGTGCTCCATAGCCGCACCCCACCAAGGTGGTGTGCGGTTTTGATGCACCCCACTGGAGTGGGGTGTAGGCTATCCGCACCCCCACTTAGTGGGGTGCGGACTAGCCGCACCTCAATGGTGGGGTGCGGCTTTGGTTTTGCCCGGCGCTGTTCACGGGGCGAAATATGCGCGCGGCAGAGTTACGGTCATGGGTTTGACTCTTGACCCCACTATCCCCACTCTCACTTAGTGGGGCTTTCTCTAACCGCACCCCGAAATTCCTATATATGTATGAGTGCATATCAATTATAGTCGTTGAATTTTTTTAAGCAAAAAAAAAAAAAAATAAATTAATTATATAAATAAAGTTTTATTTAAAATATCAAATTGATGTTTTAACGAAATGTGTTTGAACCAAAGACAAAAAGTGTTTTATTAACCATCTTTACCACTAAGCTAAATATTTTCTTATAATAAAATATGTAATGAATTTATATATATATATATATGTATGTACGAACAATAATAATACAACTGTCAAGCACTGAGCAAGAATATCAAGTTAAATAGTAGTACAGTGCCTACCAACAGATTCCTAATGAGAATGAGAGCGTTGACAATGGAGCGGCCGGTAACGGAGAGATGATTGCAGCCAAAAACAACGTTTTGGAATGATGGCGTTGAAATTTGAGGGGTAATAAACAATTTTTTTAAGGCTGATATTTTTTTACCATAGAGATAGAGCAAAAATGCCCAAACAAACAAAGCCTAATTCTATTATGCTATATAATATATATATATATATATATATATATATATATATATATATATATATATATATAAGGTAAACCATATTTTAATGAATCATTTATCCTTTCAATTTCATTCATCATGTTAAAATTTTTATTAGTGTGTTTAGTTTTTATACTTTTATTTTATTTTGAATAGCATGTCTAACTCTTTATTTCTCAAATTTTACAAAATTATGTATTTATCGATGAAAAAATCGCACAAATTATCGTGGGGGCACTGAGAACGTGCACAAATATTTGTCTATATCAATATTATATTAAAAGTTAAGTCTTTTTTTTTGGCCTAATGTTCATAATTTTTTTTAATTCAATGCTATCAAATTGTTTTATTATTTTCAAAATAATTTAAATTATAACGGTATATCTATGCATTTAAAAAAAAACAAGACAATTTTTAAAACTATTGTAATTATTATTCTATATAATTGTGACTGTCAAATCAAATAAATAAATGTGATTTTGAAAGGTGAAAATATATGATAGAGAGAGAGGAGGTGTCACGAGTGAGATTGCGAGCATACTGTTGCAGTTATGATCACGCCATCATACTGTCGCAGCCGCACGTGAGACCCCTCATGTATTGTTACTCGGATTATTATACAAGAGAAAAATAAACTTTGGTAAGAAATTTATCTTTTATTTATTTCAAAGTTTACCAATTTTTTAATTTATTTAATTTATTATTAAATTAAAAAAATATGTCATTATGGACCTTGTCAATTTAATTGTTATTAAGTTTTTTTTTTTAATTTGAAGATTTCTATTAGGACAGTGACGGATGACAATTGGACGGTTGACCGTCGCTCCGGTGCATGGAGGGAATCTCGTGCACTATTTGTATTGGCAGTTGCTAAACACAACACAGTTTTGGCTATCTGCACCACAATTTTTATGAGTTATTACACGTCTTTTGGAAATATGTTTTGTACATGCATTTTTAGGAAAAGTGTTCAACACGAAAGTTGTAGATCTATAACTTTCGTGTTGAACACTTTTTCTAAAAATGCACGCACAAGACGTATTGTCGTCATGATTGAAATATGAGCGTAACTATAGCGAAATACGTCTTGTGCGTGTATTTTTAGGAAAAGTGTTCAATACGAAAGTCTAAGATCTTAGTTATTAAATTTTTTTTTTAATTTGAAGATGTCATTATGGACCTTATCAATTTAATTGTTATTTAAATTTTTTTTTTAATTTGAAGATTTCTATTAGGACAGTGACCGATGACAATTGGACGGTTGACTGTCGCTCCGGTGCATGGAGGGAATCCCGTGCACTACTTGTATTGGCAGTTGTTAAACACAACGCAGTTTTGGCTATCCACACCACAATTTTTATGAGTTATTACACGTCTTTTGGAAATATGTTTTGTACATGCATTTTTAGGAAAAATGTTCAACACGAAAGTTGTAGTTCTATGATTTCCGTATTGAGCACTTTTCCTAAAAATGTACATACAAGACGTATTTTCAAAAGAAGTGTAATACTCGTAGAAATTGCGGTGCGGAAAGTCATAACTGCGCTGCCTTAATTAATTGCTGTATTATAATTAGTACCAGCGCCGAACTTCGAATTTGCCCGCGTTCATCCACCAAGCAGTCCGCTAGCTTTCGGAGCAGACTCTCCGCGAGCAAGCGAAGGGGAGAATGACGAGCACGGAGTCGAAAACCCCTCTCGACTTGGGCCGTTCAGTTCCGGTGCCGAACGTGCAAGATCTCGCTGCGGCCATATCTGCTTCTATTGGCGCCGGCGAGGTCCCGGAGCGATACATCAGGCCGGAAGCCGAATCAGATCCGGTGACCTCGCCCTCCGCCGGATTTAAGCTTCCCGTTATCGACATGAGCAAGCTCCTCGATCCGGCGCCCCTCGAAGAGCAGGAGCTCGCCAAGCTAGGGTTGGCGTGCAGGGAGTGGGGCTTCTTCCAGGTGCTCTTTCGGCACTCGTAGTCCTTAGTTCGACATGAAAAAAAACTGTTAACTTCTCTTTTGTTTATTAGTTTAGGGTTTAGGAATGGTTCTTTGATTAAAGGAAAGACAAGAAGTGAATTAATTAGGGACCGTCTGCTGCAACTATTTACTATGATTTTAACCTAGATTTACCTCAAATCTCAGACAAATTTTCATTCAACTGGATATGGGGATCCTGGATCCATCCTGAAAATCCCTGCTATACTAAATTCAGCAGGACTATGATTTTTGGGATTCAGTGGATGACGGAGTACTAATTTGTTCGAAAAAAAATTCAATCAATAGAGATAAAAAATATGCATATGTTATATTAATGTCACATTTTTAATGTTTTTTCGGTATAATACGTGTCTATATTTTTAATGAAATTTTTTGTGCAATATGTCTATAAAATTATCTATATTTTTTAATTATTACTTTTTGTACAAAAAAATTCCGGGCACGACATTGCACCGATCGCGACAGTACTCCGGACATGACATTGCCCGATGATCATGGGCGGGCTGCGCCCCCATCTATTTATATTTTTATTCAATGTCTTGTTTTTGTATTTATATTTTTATCTATTGTCTAATTAATTAATTAATAATGTATTTATTTTAAACTGCAGTAATTAATTGATAGGGGCAGAACCCCTTGCCTATCACGGTCGGAGTACTATCACAATCGAGGTACTGTCGTGACTGACACGAGTGACAGACACGGGGCTCCGCTCCTTTGGCCAACCGCAACAGTACACCGACCGCGACAGTACACCGACCACGACAGTACTCCAGGCACGACATTGCCCGATGCTCTCGGGCGGGCTGTCTTGTTTTGTATTTATATTTTTATTTAATGTCTCTATCCGCCTCTCTTTCTCTCTCCTCTATCTTCCTCTCACTCACGTCAATCTCTCTCTATATTTCTTTTTGTATTTTTATTTTTATTTAATGCCTCTCTTCCCCTCTCTTTCTCTCTCCTCTATCTTCATCTCACTCACGACAATCTCTCTCTATATTTCTTTTTGTATTTATATTTTTATTTAATACCTCTCTCCCCCTCTCTTTCTCTCACCTCTATCTTCCTCTCACTCACGACAATCTCTCTCTATATTTTTTTTCTTTAATCTTAAATAGATGCGGCCCTTCCACTTTTCATTTATATATTTTTTTAATGTCTTTCTCCCCCTCTCTTTCTCTCTCCTCTATTTTTCTCCCACTCACGACATTCTCTCTCTTTATTTCTTTAATCTTAAACAGATGCGGGCCTCTCCAGTCTCTCTTCTCCCTATTTTTTGTAAAATGAAGGGTAAAAAAAGAATATAGAATGTTTAACCAAATGACTCTTTTCCCTTTTAATATATAATAATATATGCTAAACTTAGTTGATCTACCTACGCCTCACTGCGTCCAAACTTTGCCACAACTTAATCCATCCAATTTTGGACCCCGCGACGTTCGTCATCGCTGGTTCGAAATTGGTGATCTTGTCCACATAGAATTGGAACCACTCCCAATAATTCACCCCCTTCACACCTATGTCGAAAAGTCATGCCGATGCCGTCGATTCTCACACAGTGCTCAAACTCCCCCCTGACACATTTTTCGTCAGCATATCCGCTTTGTTGTCATTCGTGTGCACCTTCTGCAAGTCTAACTCCTTCTGCTCTAGAGTGTCGTGTATCCAATGATACCGTGTATCAATGTATTTGGATATCAAGTGAAAGGTGAAAATTTTTCTCAAATGAATTGCGCTTTGACTGTCGCATAGAAATATGTAGCGCTCTTGAGTGAAACTCATCTCTTTGATGAACCTTGACCCAAAAATGCTCTTTCCCAGGCTCAGTAACGACAATGAACTCTGCCTCCGTAGTCGACAATGTAACAAACTTCTGCAGTCTCGACTGCCACGAAACGGCTCCCCCCAAACACGATCAGATACCCATAGGTCGATCTCATGGAGTCCAAATATCCAGCCATATCAGTATCAGTGTAGCCTTATAGCTCAACTCACTATCTCCAAACATCAACGTTAAATCTGACGTCCCTTGTAGATACCCCAGAATCCACCTCATAACGCTCTAATGTTCTCTCCCAGGATTGGAGAGAAACCTACTAACTGTGTTATGAGTTGTGTGCCCAATTATGATATTATGGTCTGCATGCCGAATTATCTAATCTTAGTATTTTAATATTTTCCTTGTCTTTATTAATTTATAGTTATGCCCTCTTGTAAGCCTATATAAAGACATATGATGTGTTGTATGAAGCAATGAAGCAGTCTATTTCCCATCTTGAATGAGATCTTGGAAGCTCTCTCTCTCTCTCGTAATCCCCGCTTACGCAACCGCGTTTAAGGCTCCGTTGTATCTCCGCCACCATCATCATCATCATCATCATCATCTCTGGCCACTCCTCCGACAACCTCTGAGTAGGCCCATAACAACTTGGTATCAGAGCCATAATTTCCCCCGCTCATCCCAGCTCTGCATCCTTTTCCCTGTGCGACCCACACCTCTGCTCTTCGCGCAACATCGTCCAGTCCCAACCTAGTGCGCTCTTCTTCTTCCTGTTCATCTCTTGTCGTTGCTTCGACCCTTACTCCAGCCACGAAAGATCTACCGCAGAAGCCGCCGACGAACCCACCATTGCAGCAATCCTTCCTCCTTTCCTGACGACTCCATTTGCGTCGTCACCTTCATCGTCGCCCGTTGCAAGATCGTCGTCCACCACATCGATTGCTTCATGTCGACCTCCTTCTGACACCATTCCACCCGCGTTCCGCGCGCAGGAGTCCAGCTCGCCAAAGACCACCAGTCGACTGCACAATCACTACGACCTAATCTCCTCGTCGTCGTCTTCCAGAGCCACCCATTCCGTCTTCCTTCTTTTGCCAACGTTTGAGCCCCGTGCCTTCCTCGAGTTGCCTGCCTTGACATTACCTCCTCGAGCAGCCCACGTCTCTAATCCCGTCGAGCCCCAACATCTTTATTCTTATTTTATTAAATCACCCACGCAGAGCAATCCACGCCTCTCCTTTCATTTAGCCCATACATCACATTTTTATTTTTTAAAGCCACCACCAGCCTTTTTTATATGGGCAATGTTATAAGCACACCGATTATGGCTATTGACCGCCAAATTATAATAAAACACCAAAACATATTATTTTCACACCGATATGTTATTGACACACCAAAGTTAAAATTTTGATTCATGTTGAAATCTTGATTCGTGTTGAAATCTTGGTTCGTGTTGAAATCAAAGCTTCTCCGCTACTATCAGTGCAATCCCGTGCTTCTTTCCTTCCTCCCCATCAGTGCAATCCCGTGCTTCTTTCCTTCCTCCCCTTGTTGTTCTCTCTGCCGCCGAGCTTGTGCTCTGTGTCTATCTCCAACACATTCTGTAGTGATTTGGTCAGAACAGTTGTTGCACTTCCATCGCCCTCCTCCTGTTGATCATCCTCTTCTGAGACTTCTCCACTCCTATCAATGCGTGAGAAAAAGACACGTTTTTCTGTGAAATTTGGTGGTGTTTGGGAACAATTTTTGCCCGTGGAAGAGAAGCTCTGTCGTTTCTGCACGCAGCTTAGATGTTTCCACCGGGTTGGGAGTCCCTGTATTTGAGTCCGCAGCATCGCCTGCTAGCGATCACATATTGGTTTCGCCGTTATGTTTCCGCCCTTCACCCCTATTACTTCCTCCGAGCTTATTTCTCTATTTTATCAGCAGAATCATGAAATCCATGCTCTCTTACATCACCAAGCACGCAATCATACAAATCCTGAGCATTCACCTTGCTAATAGAACCTTATTTCAACGAGGAATTGATCATTTATACTTCCGTGGCATTGTAGATGGTGAGGTTCCGGTTGGAAATGGATGACATGCGGAAACGACATTGTAAACTCTAGTTCCACGACGGAGCGACGGGCATCTCCCGTTCGTGATGCTAGCCACCCGTCAATGGCAGTGAGTGCTTCGACTCCGACATCCTCGCCAGCTTCGAGACCATGATCAAATGACAGCGAGTGTTTCCCGTCACGCCAGCGTCGTGAACCTGAGAGACGGGCTCTGGGTGGGGGAGTCGAGAGAAACAATGTGCTCTTAAAGGAGGGATTTGAATGTTATTTTGAGTTTTTTTAGGTGTGCTACTAGCCATAATGTGTGTGCTTATAACATTGCCCATTTTTTACTCTCACATTTTGATGTCCGCATGCACATATTTCCTTTACTTCATCGAGCCCATCATGCATCTTTCCTCTTAGGTTTATTTTACATTAAAAATTAATTAATTAATTACATATTGCAGCATGAAGCTTAGTGCTGTGGATGAGGCCGCCCTCTGTTCGAGGTTATGGGAAATGATGAGCTCCATGGATGCACGTCTTTAGCACGCCGAAGCATGTCGTCGGGACTTCGACGCCCGTCGTTAGGACGATATGAACGCACTCCTACACAAGCTTGATTATTTGATTGCTGCATTTCCGCCGAAGCATCCATCGTCGCCGCCGCCTCTCCTCGTGAAGTGGCCATCTTCGCCGTCTGTTGACGTGCCACCATTCGTTAGTTACCGTGGTCGCCATCACCTCCCGTGGTGCTGCCACCCCACCTTGGGCCACCTTCGTTAGTTACCGTGGTCGCCGTCCTACCCCCTACTGCTGGCCCTTGCTCCGCCGGCCCCTGCGTCACCGACCCCGATGGACCCGTTCCTACCTCCGACCACATCGCTGTTGGGTTTTTCTAAATACCATTCATAATGATATGAACACATCAAATGTGCGCAGCGGAAGAAAACAAGAACAACCCAAAGAGTAAGGATCTTGCGGATCTCATGAATCAAAAGATTAGGAAAGCAAAATGCAATATACCTTCGCGGGATTGAGTCAATACTCAACCAAGGTGCTCCAAGAAGAAATCCGGTAGACTAAATCCGAGTTCCAAGAACCGAAATATATCGGCTCCTCTACAGTGATCCACACGAACGATAGAGAACCCCAAGGCCTTGTCGAACAAGGAATGGGTCGGGGTAGGAAGCTCTCAGCGTCCCCACGGACTGCTAGGTCCGAGACAGGAGAAGCGGCGACCGTCGGCGGCGGATCTCGGCGGACGGGAAGAACGAGAACTCCTCTTGCGGAACTTTTCCGGACGGTTGTTCTCGTCTAAATCGCGAAGAAAGGTTCGGTCAAAACCGTGTCTCTCGAAGACCTAATCGCGTTCCTTTTATACGCGAGGTATAAAACAGGCTATCCGCAGACCAGATGAAAAACAGAACATTTCTGTATAGATTTACACATTCGCCGAATTCGACAATTCGACTAAACAATATAACCGAATTCGACTATATACAATAACCGAATTCGTCTATATACTATAACCGATTCGACTATATAAATTCGGTTATATGATTTCGTCGAAACCATTTCGACGAACTAACACATTTCGGCTAAACCCTTTAGTCGAATTTGTTACAGTTCGGCTAAACACTTTAGCCGAATAAATATCGCCGAATTCTATTAGTCGAATCAACATAATTCGGTTAAACCCTGTTGGGGAAATGATTTATCTTAACCCCTAGAATTGAGAAGAATATAATTTCTAAGAATGAAAAATTAGTCTAAGTAAATATGCGTCGAATAGTAATCGACGCATCGTCGAAATGTAGTCGACGTTTCTCTCAGAATGAGTCGAAGTAACTCTAAGAAGAATTCGACGCAATCTTTGTCGACGTACCTCTGACTTCTAGTCGACGCATTTAATAAAGTCGACGCACCTTAGTCGACTCACCTTCCTTATTCTCCTCTCGACGTTCAGCCAGGATGAGATCGACGTTCACATCGAATAGTAATCGACACACGTCGATTTCTATAAGAAATTCAAAAACACGCCAGATCTCTTTCCTTCTTTCTGTAGATCTGCTTATTCTCCTCTCGACGTTCAGCCAAGATGAAATCGACGTTCACATCGAATAGTAATCGACACACGTCGATTTCTATAAGAAATTCAAAAACACGCCAAATCTCTTTCCTTCTTTCTGTAGATCTGATTTTTATGGAATGATATTATTCTTTTATAGCCGTTCTGAATCAGTCTTTCATTCTATTTGATTCTTGGCTAATTTGATTAAGTTTATTATGGATATTATTTGAAATCAAAAAGATCTTCTTCCTTCTACAGAAATATTGATTATGAAAACTTTTATCTCTTTCTAATTCTTTGTCTGCTAATTGATTATTCTCCTTTAGCAATATCTTGTTAAACAGAGCTATAAATAAAGAGGAGGTCGACATAGAAAAAAAAACTAGTGATCCACTATATACATTTGAAAAAGAGGAAGAGCTCCCAAGTGAAGAGTGAGAAAGCTGAGAAAAGAGATAGTATGCTGCAGCAAAGAAAAACCCTTTATCTTCTCCTTCTTCTGAAGTCATTATGCTGCAAATTCTGAAAGCTCTCACAAAAGAGAGAAAAACTTACAATCTCCTTCTCACTATAGAAGAGAGATTACATTCACTATTCTTGTGCTTCTAATCTTCTTGCTAGGAAGAAGATTCTTTCTTGTTTTAATTGTTTCTTCTAATTTTTCTTCTTATTCTTATTTCAACTTCAATTGTGTAAAAGAGTTTTTATAATCTCTCTTCAAAAAATTCAGTTGTACTGGTTCTAAGAGTCTCATTATCAAAAGACTCAGGCTGGTTCTAAGAGTCTCCTTATCAAAAGACTCAGTGCAAGATAGTGAATTCCTACCAAGGGGGTAGAAGAGTGGACTACCCAAAGTTTGGGGAACCACTATATTTCTTTGTGTTGTGCTGTGATTTTCTTCTTGCTATTTTACTTCTTTACTTGCTTAATTCTTGTTGGTGTGTGGGAAGCTTAATTCTGTGATTATTACACATATATATATATATATAATTGCACAAAGTATTTTTAAATCTCTATTCACCCCCTCTAGAGAATTCTAGTGAGGTTAACTGTACACTTTCAATTGGTATCAGAGACAGGTTGATCTAAAAGGGTTAACTCCTTGATCAAAAAGATCTTACCTTTTATATATATATATTTCTAAAAGTTATTTTTCACATGGCACAAATCAAAGATTATGCTTCCACCAGACCTCCAATTTGCAACCTTGAAAAGTTTGCACTTTGGAAACAAGAATTAAGATCTATATGAATTCTATTGATGAAAATTTGTTCAATGTTATTTTGACAGGTCCTCCTAAACCCTATAGAAAGGACTCAAGTGGTAAAGTGACTCAAACACTTGTCCCAAGGGCTGAGTGGACAGTTGAAGAAAAGAAGGCAGGAACAAGTGATGCAAAAGCTGTAAACATTCTTGTCTCAACCCTCTCAGATGAAATTTTTCAAAAGGTTGTTGACTGTGAATCAGCCAAAGATATCTGAGAGGCTCTTACCAAGATGGTAGAAAGAAGTGCTGATGAAAGGAAAGATAGAAAGACTCTATTGATCTCCCAATATGAGAACTTTTAAAAGAAGCATGAAGAAAGCATATTTGAGATGTATGACAGATTCAGTCTGATCATCAATCAATTAAGGAGCCTGGATAGAGATCTCTCTCTCACAGAGATCAATGACAAATTGTTAATGAGTCTCCCAAGTTCATGGGACTCAAGAATATGGGCAATAAGAGATACAAGAGGACAAAAAGAAATCTCAACAGATGCCCTCTTAGGAAAACTCAAATCCTATGAGCAACTGCTGAAAACCAGAGAAGAGAAGGAAAGAAGAGGAAGCACTCCAACCTCCTCAAAAGATAGAAACATTGCTTTGAAAGCAACATAAGAAGAGACCCCTGTCACCGAAGAAGAATTATTCAGCCTCCTGGCCAGAAGATTCAAGAAATGGGTCAGGACAGATGGGTCTAGAAGGAGAGAATCAAAACCAAGGTATGATAAAATTCATATTAAAGAAATTATTTGTTATTCCTGCAGGAAAACTGGACACATTGCACCAGAATGTCCAGAAAATACTGAGAAAAAGAAAGATCTGAAAAAGAAAGATCTCAAGAAAAAGAAAGAAAGAGGCTTCATTGCAGAAGCTTGGAGTGAAACAGATTCTGAGGACAGCACCTCATTCAAAAGTGACAATGAAGAGTCTAAGCAAGAAGACCTATGCTTAATGGCTCTTGAAAGCTCAAAGGAAGAACATGGTGCTAAATCATGGAGTGAGACAGAATCAGAAGGAAGCATCTCTTCTGAAAATGATAAAGAAAATAGCCTTATTCTCATAGAGGAATCTGAGGATAAGGATGAGGTAAGAATTTTTGATGACATAGATTTTCTGTGTGATGATTTCAAAAATGATATTAAAGGATTATGTTTAGATCAACTAAAAGCTAAACAAGAAATTAAGAATCTAAAATAACAAATTACTGTCATTAAAAACCAGAGAAATATAGAGGATACTTGTTCTAAAAATTATGAGTTAAGGGCTAACATCAGAGAAAAAGAAATAGAGATGACTAAAATAGAAACCCAGCTCCTTAAGAATAAAGTATCCCAAGCAAAAACTTTTGAAGAATCAATAAAAGTGAGAAGCCAAACACTTAAAGAAATCACAGAAAAACAAACAAGAAGACATAAAACCTTGGGCTATGAGCTGATCCCTCAGCTAGTCTAATTCCATCCCACAAACCTGCTTAGATGAGCCCTGTTAAATTCACTAAACCCACTAAATCAATAAACCAAGAAGAAGACTCACAAAATAAGGAAGAAGACTCCCTCAATGAGATAAACCACTTTGATGAAACATCATACTATACAGATGAAGACTCTCAAACTACTTCCAAGAAGGCAACTAAGCCAAAAGAAACAAATCATAAAGAAATAAAAACAGAAAAAGGGAAAAATAAAATTTGTGAAAACACAATTGCGTCGACTTCATATCGACGCATGAATGATAGTGCGTCGAATTCTACTCGACGCAATCTCTCAGATGCTTCGACCTCAACTCGACGCTTGAATAAAAGTACGTCGACTTCCAATCGACGCAACTTCTTACATGCGACAATTTTAGATCAACACAATCTGGAGAAAGCGCCGAATATAAATCGACGCAACTATCAACATACGTCGAATAGATATCGACGCATAAAAACTCAGAGCAACATAATTACAGGACATGTCTATTCTCCAAAAACTTTCCATATTAACCCTCATTCAGGACCCATTCATCCTGATCATAATTTCTATCCTAATCAAAACTTCTATCCTAACCAAAATTTCTATCCTAATCAAAATTTCTATCCCAATCAACATCCCTATTCCTCCCTAAACTCAAAATTCCTTAGTCAAAAGAAAATTAGGTGTTATATTCGCAATAAAATTGGCCACACTGCCAAACAGTGTTGGCATAATCAATCAAATTGCTCATAAAATTAGTCCTAGGGTAGTTTAGAAAACTTTAGGATTAGGAAGAAAGAATCCCTCAAGAAAAACCTGGAATCTTCAGACAAAGTAAAAGTCACGTCGATTTCTTAAATCGACGCATACGTCGATAGGAGACTCTATCTTCTCAACTCAAACTATATCGACGCTTACGTCGAATCCCACTCGACGTAACGTCGATTTCATGAAAAAGAGCGGCAACACTAAAATTTTTTGGGTCGCATCTACTAAAGTACCGAATAAGCCTCGAATTGTGTCTAGTTTCGACGTTTCACCTGACTTAAATAAACTCTTCCGTTAGAAATCCTCTCGCACTCTGCATCTTTCATCCTTCTTACCTCTCAGTCCAGCCATCTCTTCCTCTCTCTCTGACTGACCTAAAACGGCTCCCAAGATAAACTCTGGTTTCGACATTGACCTCGAATCCTTCCAGGCCGCCGCCGAAAATTATAAGAGCATCGTAACTCTCTTCACTGAAGCTGGCCTAGATAAGCTCATCTCCACAAGATGCAAGCTCCTGGAGACAGAACTCACAGAGCTAATGACTCATGTTCAGATATCTGAACAAGGAGAAATCACTGGAACAATATATGAGACACCTGTCTCAATCTCTGCTGGACACATTAGGAACACCTTTGATCTTTCATCAGGTACATTCCAATATTATCCTTGTTCAAATCAAATAGGGAAAGCAAGTTATTTTCTAAAAGAGTAACTAAATAAATCTCCTTTACCATTCCCTTATCAGGTGATGAACCTGTGGAACTCACCCCTGATGAGATCAAGAATTTACTAATCACAATGAAGTTCTCAAAAGATAGACCAATTCATCTGAAGAAAATAGATTTTTCTGATGAGTATAGGCTACTGACAGACATAGTAGGAAAAGTACTACTATGTAAGATCTCTGCCCATGATGCAGTGCCCAGGCAGCAACTGAATCTCATGGGGCCCCTTGTGCTGAAGAAGAAAGTAGACTGGGGCAGCTGCTTACTCAAAATGATAGGCTACAAATATTCTCACAAAGAGAATGCCTACATAAGGATTATGAGTCAAATCCTCTTCCACTCCTTCCCTGACCTATGCAGGTCAAAAGGAATTCCCATCCCTCCAGGCAAAAGGATGTCCATTGCTCTCTTCTCAAAATGGACCAGGCAAATCCCCAAGCCTGGTGCCATTCCTGAAAAGACTCCATCTCCTCCTAACTCTCCTGCTCATCCATCTTCACCTCCTCCTCCTCCTTATACAAACATCTCTTCTGTACCACCATCATCCACACCTTCACAAATACCAACTCAATCACCTGCTCAACTCTCCTCTATTCCTCCACCTCCTCCATCAAATACACCTCATCAAAATGATACAATACCCTCTCCACCTTCATCACATACACCTCCTCCTCTAACACAACATGAACCATCCCCATCCACTGACAACCTCATCACCCAATGTATCCAGTCAGCAGCCCAAAAATTTCAGGACATGCTGGATGGACACTGCTCTCAAATTCACTCCTCAATCATGCACATGCAAACCCAAATAGATGGGGTCAATGCCTCTGTGCAAAGCCTGAAATCCTCTATCTCTTCATCTAGGGTCACCAAGTCTTTCTTAACCTCCTTGGCTAAGAAGGTCAAGAAGGGGGAGAAGCTAGATGAAGAGCAGCTCTCCAGCCACAAAACTCCCTCTCACAAAACCCCTCATTCTTCAAAATCTGTCAGTTTAGCTCTACTCAAGTCCATTGGGAGTGAAGTAGTACCAGAGCTACATACTGAAGAGCAGATATCAGATGTACTGATTATATCAAGAGAAGCTGCACAACAAATGGATCTATTGCAAGGGGAGGCAAGTAGAGCAGAGAATGAAGCTGAAGAGGAAGCTGAAGCTCAGGGGGAGCCAGATGCTGTGACTCAGGGGGAGCTGAGTGAACTACCTGCTACTGAGAAGGAGCAACCCACCTCTCCAAAAACAGTAGTATTCACTAGGAAAAGAAAAACTCCTTCTACCCCTCCTGAATGATGTGTTGAACAATATTGATACAATCTATATTCTTTCTATGCTTAAATACTTATTATGAAGTCTGTTTATATGATTTCTCTCTTCTTCTGATTATTTAGCATATTTTTTCTCTATATAAATGCTTTCTTGTGTTGATTAAAAGCTGATACAATTTCTCTCTAAATAGGGTTAAGACAAATAGGGGGAGATTGTTGGAGAAATGATTTATCTTAACCCATAGAATTGAGAAAATATAATTTCTAAGAATGAAAAATTAGTCTAAGTAAATATGCGTCGAATAGTAATCGACGCATCGTCGAAATGTAGTCGACGTTTCTCTCAGAATGAGTCGAAGTAACTCTAAGAAAAATTCGACGCAATCTTTGTCGACGTACCTCTGACTTCTAGTCGACGCATTTAATAAAGTCGACGCACCTTCCTTATTCTCCTCTCGACGTTCAGCCAGGATGAAATTGACGTTCACATCGAATAGTAATCGACGCACGTCGATTTATATAAGAAATTCAAAAACACGCCAGATCTCTTTCCTTCTTTCTGTAGATCTGATTTTTATGGAATGATATTATTCTTTTATAGCCGTTCTGAATCAGTCTTTCCTTCTATTTGATTCTTGGCTAATTTGATTAAGTTTATTATGGATATTATTTGAAATAAAAAAGATCTCCTTTCTTCTACAGAAATATTGATTATGGAAACTTTTATCTCTTTCTAATTCTCTGTCTGCTAATTGATTATTCTCCTTTAGCAATATCTTTTTAAACAGAGCTATAAATAAAGAGGAGGTCGACAGAGAAAAAAAAACTTGTGATCCACTATATACATTTGAAAAAGAGGAAGAGCTCCCAAGTGAAGAGTGAGAAAGCTGAGAAAAGAGATAGTGTGCTGCAGCAAAGAAAACGTCTTCATCTTCTCCTTTTTCTGAAGTCATTCTGCTGCAAATTCTGAAAGCTCTCACAAAAGAGAGAAAAGCTTACAATCTCCTTTTCACTATAGAAGAAAGATTACATTCACTATTCTTGTGCTTCTAATCTTCTTGCTAGGAAGAAGATTCTTTCTTGTTTTAATTGTTTCTTCTAATTCTTCTTCTTATTCTTATTTCAACTTCAATTGTGTAAAAGAGTTTTTAGAATCTCTCTTCAAAAAATTCAGTTGTACTGGTTCTAAGAGTCTCCTTATCAAAAGACTCAGGCTGGTTCTAAGAGTCTCCTTATCAAAAGACTCAGTGCAAGATAGTGAATTCCTACCAAGGGGTTAGAAGAGTGGACTACCCAAAGTTTGGGGAACCACTATATTTCTGTGTTGTGCTGTGATTTTCTTCTTGCTATTTTACTTCTTTACTTGCTTAATTCTTGTTGGTGTGTGGGTAGCTTAATTCTGTGATTATTACACATATATATATAATTGCACAAAGTATTTTTAAATATCTATTCACCCTCCTCTAGAGAATTCTAGTGAGGTTAACTGTGCACTTTCAAACCCTTTAGTCGAATTTGACACAGTTCGGTTAAACCCTTTAGCCGAATTTGTCTAGCATAAATCCATTCGTTTAAACCCTTTAAACGATTTCCCGTTGAGACATTCTCAAGTTAATGCCAAGCAGTCACAGGATTGGTCCTCCACTCATATCCAATATGAGTAAGGCCAACACAATCCTTTCTCCAACTTCTCCAAACGCTTTTGTGTGCGACCCTATAGGCTCATATTGCGTTGGCAGTAAGACTAACTGTTGATTGCTTTGAGATCACCTCAGAAACTCCAACAATCGCCACCTCTTTTGCCTATCTTTACTCTGACCCATATCATGTCGGCCCCTGCTTTACTGGGTCCCCTAGATCCATTTCTTCAGCCGACCGTTCCCAAGTTGACGCCGTCATTTCTGCTTGACGCTGCTTGCTCTCCGCTCAGGCTACCGTCGCCTTCAAATGTTCGCAACCGCCGGGCACCCTCGTTCCGTTCGTTCATTGCCATCGTTTCTACCTCAGCCTTCGCTGCAGGCTTACAACAACGCGATACCGAGAATTGTTCTGGCGCGAAATCAAAGAGTGAGACGATCAAGCAGTGCAAACCTCGTTCGAGCGTGAGGACAAGCTCGATTTGAAGGCTGAGAGAGTTGTTATGGGTTGCGTGCCCAATTATGATATTATGGGCTGCGTGCCAAATTATCTAATCTTAGTTTTTTAATATTTTCCTTGTCTTCGTTAATTTACAGTTATGCACTCTTGTAAGCCTATATAAAGACATATGGTGTGTTGTATGAAGTAAGCAATGCAATAATATATTTCCCATCTTGAATGAGATCTTGGAAGTTCTCTCTCGAGCAATCCCCGCTTAGGCAGCCACGGTTAAGGCTCCGTTGTATCTCCGCCTCCGTCATCACCATCTCCGTCTACTCCTCCGACAACCTCTGAGTAGGCACATAACAACTTGGAATGTCGGGAGAGATGTTAAGGACTGCGTGCCCAATTATGATATTATGGGTTGTGTGCATAATTATCTGATCTTAGTATTTTAATATTTTTCTTGTCTTTGTTAATTTACAGTTATGCCCTCTTGTAAGCCTGTATAAAGGCATATGATGTGTTATATGAAGTAAGGTATGAAATAATCTATTTCCCATCTTCAATGAGATCTCTCTGTCTCTCTCTAGCAATCCCCACTTAGGCAGCCGCAGTTAAGGCTCCGTTGCATCTCCGCCACTGTCATCACCATCTCCAACCAGTCCTCCTGCAACCTCCAAGTAGGCCCATAACACTGTGCCAACGGCGTGCACTATATCAGGGTAGGTGCAAACCATGACATCTTTCAGACTTCCAACTAGAAGCATAGAGAACCTTATGCATCTTCTCTTTCTCCTTAGGTGTGTTTGGGTACTTGTCCGCGGTAAGTCTATAGTGAGCCGCAATCGGCGTGCTCATCTTCTTCACCTGATCAATACAGAATCTCTACAACACCTTCCTGATATACCTCTCATGTGATAGCCATAGTAACTTGAAGTCTTTTTCTCTCCGAATGTGCATCCCTATAATGGTCTTTGCAGCTCTCAAATCTTTCATCCAAACAAGAAGCTCAATTGTCGCTTCAGCTCAGCAATACACGCAATGCTCCTACCAATTATCAACATGTCGCCGACATACAATAGTAGGATGATGAAATCATCTGGAGCATTTTGCATCATTAGACGCAGTGATCAATGATAACCCTCCTAATTTGATCTCCTCCATGGAAGCGTCAAATTTCTTGTAACACTATCGCGGGGTCAGTTTCAGTCAATACAAACTCTTCTTCAGACGACAGACTAAACTCTCATTCCCTTTCACCTTGAACCCCTCATGTTGCTTCATGTACAACCACTCCTCAAGATCACCATGTAGAAAGATGATCTTGACATTCGTTTGCTCAACCTCCAGGTCTTGCCTCGCAACAAGGCCAAGAACAATCTGGAGTGACGACATCTTCACAATTCAAGAAAAGATTTAATCGAAATCAGCTCTCTGTTTCTAACTGAAACTCTTCCCCACTATTCCAACTTTATATCTGAGTGGTGTCAAAGGGTCTTCTCGCTTCACTCTGAAAATCCACCGATTCTTTAGAACCTTCTTGATTTATTAAATAAGGAAGCTTAGACATCGTAAGTCAAATCAGGTGATGTTTTTTTATTTTTAAAAGATCATTTTGATTTTTTGTTTTCTTCTGTAATCAAATGTGTCTAAAGTGCTATATTGATTCTTGGGAAGAAAGCTTTTATAAAAACTTTTTATTTCGGTCTAATAGGAATACATGAGTGGGCCTTATTTTACTTTTTTTTCTTCATCTTTGACAGATTATCATGTAGAGGGAGGTTGGTGATTCTTCTTTATTTGGTGTTATTTTATTATATAATAATATCTAATAAATTTAGTTGAACCGCCTACGCCTCACCTCGTCCAAACTTCGTTACGACTTAATCCATCAAATTTTGAACCCCCGATGTTCGTAGTCGTGAGTTTCTACATTTACGACGGAACCCGAAATGAAGCTGAACTTACGACGTTCAAAATCGGTGGGCTTGTCCAGATAGAATTGGAACCACTGCCAACAATTTGCCCTTTTCACATCTATGTGGAAAGTGTCATGTCGGCGATTCTCACACAGTGCTCAAACTTCCTTGCTGACACTATCTTCGTCAGCATATTCACTCCGTTGTCATCCGTGTGCACCTTTTGCATGTCCAACTCTTGCTCTGGAGTGTCGCGTATCCAATTATACCACTTATCAATGTATTTGGACCTCAAATGAAAGGCGGGATTATACCCCAAATGAGTCACGCTTTGACTGTTGCATAAAAGTGTGTAGCGCTCTTGAGTGAAACTCATCTCTTTGATGAACCTTTTCATCCAAAGAAGCTCTTTCCTAGCCCCAGTAACGACAATGACTACGCATCTGTATTCGACAGTGCAACTCACTTATGCAGTCTCGACTGCCACGAAATAGCTCCCCCGTAAATAAGTTTAGGTACCCAGAGGTCGATCTTTTGGAGTCCAAATCTCCAGCCATATCAGCATCAATGTAGCCTAGTAGCTCTGACTTACAATTTTCAAACTTCAACGTTAAATCTGATGTCCCATATAGATACCTCAGAATTCACTTCACAATACTCTAATATTTTCTCTCAGGATTGGAAAGAAACATACTAACTGTGGCAACGACGTGTGCTATATCAGGGTGGGTGCAAATCATGACATACATAAGATTACCAACTAGAAGCATATGCAACCTTCTGCATCTCCTCCTTCTCCTTAGGTGTGCTTGGACACTGGTCCACGATAAGTCTGAAGAGAGATGCAAGCAGCGTGCTCACCTTCTTCGCCTGATCTATACTTGAATCTCTGCAACTCCTTTTTGATATACCTCTCCCGCGATAATCATAGTAACTTGGAGTCTCTGTCTCTACAAATGTGCATCTCTAAAATGATCTTCACAATAAGTATTTCATCGAAAACGGGGAGCTCAACTGTTTCTTCAGCTCAGCAATGCGCTTAATGCTCATACCGACTATCAATATGTTGTCGACGTACAATAATATGATGATGAAATCATCTGGAGCATACTGCATCATAATGAGACAGTGATCAAAGGTAGCCCTCCTAATTCGATCTCCCTCATGAAAGTGTCAAATTTCATGTACCACTATCGCGGGCCTTGCTTCTGGCCATACAATTTCTTCTTCAGGTGATAGATTAAAATCTCCTCCCCTTTCACCCTGAACTCCTCAAGTTGCTCTATGTATAACCTCTCCTCAAGATTGTCATGCAAGAAGACGGTCTTGACATTCATCTATTCAACCTCCAGGTCTAGCTTTGTAGCAAAGCCAAGAACAACCCGGATAAACGACATCTTCACAATTGGAGAAAATATCTCATCGAAATTAACTCTCTGTTTCTAATTGAAATTCTTCACCACTAATCTGGCTTTGTATTTGGGTGGTGTTAAAGGGTCTCCCTGCTTCACTCTGAAAACCCACCGATTTTTTCAGAGTCTTCTTGCTTTCTTAAATAAGGAAACTTGTCATCATAAGTCAAAAAAGGCGATATATGTTATGACTTTAAAAAGATCATTTTGATTTTTGTTCGTAATCAAATATGTCCAAGCTGCTATATTGATTCTTAGGAAGAAAGCTTTTATAAAAAAAATCTCTTTTCAAGCAATTCAGTCCAATATGAATACATGAGTGAGCCGGAATTTAATTTTTTATTTAAATTTCATTTTTGACAAATTATCACGTGGAACGAGGTTGGTGAGTCTTCTTTATTTGGTTTTATTTTATTATATAATAAACTTAGTTGAGCCTCTTACGTCTCACAGTGTCCAAACTTTGTGATGGCTTAATTCGTCCAATTTTAGACCCTTCGACGCCCGTCATTGCGTGTTTCTACATTTACGACGGAGCCCGAAATAAAGCTGAACTTGCGGCATTCGAAACCGGTTTTCTTGTCCACATAGGATTGAAACCACTCCCAACAATTCGCCCCCTCCACACATATATTGAAAGCGACATGCCGGCGATTCTCACACAGTGCTCAAACTCCCCCTGGCATAGTCTTCATTAGTATATTCGCTCAGTTGTCATCCGTGTGCACTGTTTGCAAGTCTAACTTCTTCTGCTCCAGAGTGTCGCGTATCCAATGATACAACGTATCAATGTATTTGGACCTCGAGATAAATGTAGAATTCTTCCCCAAATGAATCGCGCTCTTACTGTCGCATAGAATTGTGTTGCGCTTTTGAGTGAAACTCATCTCTTTGATGAACCTTTTTATCCAAAGAAGCTCTTTCTTAGTCCCAGTAACGACATGAACACGTCTCCGTAGTAGACAGTGCAACTCACTTCTGGAGTCTCGACTGTCACAAAATGGCTCCCCTCGCTAACAGGATCAAGTACCAAGAGGTCGATCTCCTGGAGTCCAAATCTCCAGCTATATCAATATAAGTGTAGCCTTGTAGCTCTGACTTACTATATCCAAACCTCAATGTTAAATTTGACATCCCCTGTAGGTACCTCAGAATCCGCTTCACAGCTCTAATGTTCTCTCTCAGGATTGAAGAGAAACCTACTAATTGTGCTAATTACGTGCACTATATCAGGCGGGTGCAAACCATAACATGTATAAAACTATCTTTAAGCATATGCAACCTTCTGCACCTTCTCTTTCTCCTTAGGTGTGCTCGAGCACTGGTCCACGATAAGTCTGAATTGAGCTGCAAGCGGCGTGCTCACCTTCTTCGCCTGATCCATATTGAATCTCTGTGGCACCTTCCTGATATACTTCTCTTGCGATAGCCATAGTAACTTGGAGACGTTGTCTCCTCGAATGAGTATCCATAGAATGGTTTTCACAACTCCAAGGCTCTGTTTGTTTCAGCTGATAGCCTCCTTTTCGTTTTGGCCAAAACGGTGTTTTTCATGTTTTAAGCGTTTGCGGGCAAAACGTGTCAAACCAGAGTTTCTAAAATAAGCCGCGTTCTTTGTATTTCCCAACCGCAGCGCCTAGGTACTTTTCCATCCCTCCTTTTTCTCTTCGTCGCTCATCAAGAGCTCATCCCGATCGCAAGTCTCGTGCTCTCGTCTCCCTCGACGACGGAAGAAGGGTTTCTGGCTCCGATCGGCCTCCTTTTTCATTTGCAGGTCGGTTTCCGTCTCGAGATCTGCTCGCCGATCGGTCTCCGTTCTCCTCCTTCCGCTTCCTTTTCATTACTTTCTCCCGTCAAGCAAAGGAGCCTATTGCCGAACCTTGCGCATAGAACCCGATCGCCTTAGGAGCTGATGTATATGCTGCTTCCTCAAACCGATCGTCGACGACGCTCCCTCTTCCAGGTCGCCTCAGTCGAACGAAACTTCTTCAGCTTCCATTGGGCCTCTTTATCTTCCTCCCAACGATCCGATCCCATGGCTGTCGACGATGGATGCGTGAAAAGGACTAAAGGAGGTTGTGATATCTTCCAAAGAGGCTGCGATATCTTCCAAAAGAGAAGGGGTCTCCTCCAAGCCTTCGTATTTTTTAGATATTTTTCTTGTCTATTTTTCCAGATCTTGCTTCAGATTTAATTTTGTTTTGTAAAATGTCTAATATTTATACAAATGTTGATGTTTTAGAGCAATATTTTTTGCAGAAATAAATTTTTTAATTACTTTATATGAAGATCGGAAGAATCCTATATTTTGATTTGGATTATTATAAAATGAATTTTGTTTGAAATGAATTTTTAGCATTAATAAAATTTTCCTCTAAAATCAATTTCTGGTAGGGATTGGAGGCATATATATATTTGGGATAAAATTCTTTGATGATGTCTTATTGCAAAATAGAAGATAACCATATGTAAAAAAATACTATAGAAGCTCCATTTTTAACAAATAGTTTTTTGAAACTCATTTTTTCGAACAGCTCTGCAAACTCCATTTTACACAAACAGTTTTTTACTTCAAACACCATTTTCGTCGCAAACGTGGAGCTCAACTGTCGCTTCAGCTCAGCAATGCATGCAGTGCTCCTACTAACTATCAACATGTCGTTGATGAACAATAGTAGGATATTGAAATTATCTAGAGTATATTGCAACAGAAAGACGCAATGATCAATGGTACCTCTCCTAATTCGATATCCTCCATGAAAGTGTCGAATTTCTTGTACCACTGTCGTGGGATTTGCTTCAGGCCATACAAACTCTTATTTAGACGACAGACTAATCTTTCATTCCCTTTCACCACAAATCCCTCAGGTTGCTCCATGTACAACCCCTCATCAAGATCGTCATGCAGAAAGACTGTCTTGACATTCATCTGCTCAACCTCCAGGTCTAGCCTCGCATCAAGGCCAAGAACAACCCGAATATATGACATCTTCATAATCGGAGAAAAGATCTCATCAAAATTAATTTTCTGTTTCTGACTGAAACCCTTCACCATTAATATTATTTTGTATCTGGGTAGTGTCAAAGAGTCTCTCTGCTTCACTATGAAAATCCACCGATTCTTCAGATCATTCTTGCCCCTTAGGCAATCTCACCAACTCATAAATATGATTCTCCTGCAAAGACTGCATCTTCTCCTGCATGACAATCATCCATTGTCTCTTCTTTGAGCTCTCCACTGTCTCATCAAAGCACTCAGACTCCTCCGCATCAACCAGCAGTATAAACTTAGATGTTGAATATCTGGCAGGAGGGCATCTAACTCTATTTGATTTTCGTGGAACACTTAGTAGCTGGTGTAGGCATATCATCAGTGATGTCCTCTGCAACTTCATACTCACCATCAATTGTGTCCTCATGAACTGAAAGTGTCTTAGTATCCTATACCGTCTCAGGCTTTGCGGCCTCCTCAGTGTCATCACCTCCAATCATAGGAGACTCATCATTAGTGCGAGAGTCAGTCTCATCAATCCTCTCTAGATCAACCACGGTCTGATCCGTAGAGAATATAACATCACGACTATGTACTAGCTTCTTCTCAAATGGATCAAATAACCTGTAACCAAACCCGCCGATTTGTCCATATCCCCAAAAAATGCACTTTTGGGTCTTAGAATCCAACCTCGATCCCTCGTCCCTAATAGAGCTATCACTTAGAACTTAGAACCGTTAACCAAATCGAAACCGAACGAGAACCGCATAAAACCGGACCGAACCGAACCGCTGGTGAATTATTTTGGTCTGGTTTGAATTTTGGAATTGTGAGCAGCTATGGTTCGGATGCAGTTCGTTCATATTATTACCCGACCGGAACCAGAACCCCCAAAGGCGCGTACCAAAGGCGCACCAAATGCAAGGATGGCGCGACGGGCGCGTGGGTGCTGTTGATGGGAATTGGCTTTGGATTGTTTATGGACCAGGTGCGGGATCAGGTGTTGTCGACGGGATTGAAAACAAGGGTGTTATTGTTGGATCGTTGCGGGATTAGTTGAGGGAGTGGGCGATGTTGACGGGATTAGAAGCGAGGGTGTTGTTGTTAGATCGCTTCAGGCGGTGGAAACTGCAGTCTGAAGATGGCAGGTCAGACCAAATGTTAGATGTTAGGGTTGGAGAAGAGGAGGGGGAGGAGAAGAGAAGAAAAGGGAAGAAGAAGATAGGATTGAAGAACCCTCAGGGCTCTTCCCAAAAGTGATCTTACTCCAAGATAATCCAAATGAGAGACTTACATAGGCTTATATAGTGTCTAGTTCCAAAACATGCTAGGGAAAACGGTAAATAACACACGGCCCGAAAAACATGCGTGATAACAAAAAATAAAGTTGACTGGTGCGCTATGCCCGTGCACACTACTGATGACTGTCCGTTGTCGAGTTGGGATCCGTGTCCACGTTGCCTTGGTCCTGACGTCGACATATGCGTGGTGTCCTCGTGTCCTCGTCCCTCATCTTTTCCGTCTTCGTAACAATGCCACCCTCTCGAAAATTCGGCTTGTCCTCTAAGCAAAAGAAACATCTTGGACGCACTGCAATTGTGATGGTGGAGGGGCGGCCGGGTGGGTTGGCCCGACATCGTGCCGCAGGTAGGCGGCAAAGTCCACTGTCGCTGATTGCTGAGGAGGATGGAGGGACACATCCGGATGGGGAAGTGACGCATCCCCTGCCAAGCGGATATGGACTCCCGCCTGAGGAAAGCAAATCGTAATGCGAGCCCAGTTAACATACACGTCACCGTGGGTACGAGGCCACACGATGCTGATTAAATGACGTCAAGGCCACTTAGCTCAAAAAAGTTGAAATCTGTGTGGAGAGGGCAGGGGCCCACAATCATGTGCAGGTCCGTACAACGGCCCCCAATGGTAATGCGACGATCGTCGCCCAAGCAAACAACGAAAGGAGGAGCAGGAGACTGATGAATGTCGAACTGTGTCATCAGGCGTGGGGAGATGAAATTTCGTCCGGATCCACTATCAATCAACACCGTCAGGGGAGTGCCCGACATGGAACCAGAGAGCGTCATAGCGAGGGGGGCAGTGGTGCCGCCAACCGCAGAGTATAAAAGTTATAGACGATGCAGTTGCACGTGGGGTCCCATGGAGTCTGGTGAGTCATCGCCCTCCAGTGCTTCGAAATCTCCAAGGGTGATCTCGGGGTCTTCCTCGCCAATGGCGATGCAGAGCTCCTTCAAAGGACAGTCATAAGTCTGGGACTAGGGCTATTTACAACGGAAACAGAGGCCTTCAGTGCAGAGATCATGGTACTCCTGGTTGGTAATCCGTGGGCCGTTCGGCGGTCGGGGCGGTTGTGGAGGTATCTCGAGACGTGAGGAAGCCGCGGTATGCACTAGGGGTGGCGGTCGGAAGGGTGTTTGAGGGTCGACAATAGGTCGGTGAGTAGAACTCCCCGGTGGTCGTCCGATGTCGATGGAGGTGACATTGAATTCAACTTCAACCAAGCAGGCTAGATCCTTGGCATTAGTAATCGTCCGGGGGTGATGGGTGCGAAAGCGGGACCGGATGTGAGGAACGAGCCCCTGCATGAAGAAGCCCAAGTAATGATCGGGCAGTAGGACATGGACATGCATTACCAAGGCAATGAACTCGTCGATGTAGTCGTCAAGGAGGCCCGATTGGCGAACACTACATAAATGTTCTATTTTTGTCCCAGAATATCGAATATCGTAGCGTAGGATGAGGTCCCGTTGGAGTTCTGACAAAGAGAGCGAAGGGTTGTTCTGTCGCAGCCAACAAAACCAATGAAGGGATGACCCCTCCATGCCGATGAGAGCCGTATCAACCTTTTGCGGCTCCGGAGTCGGATGAATGTCAAATAATTGTTCTGCATGGGCAATCCACCCACGGGTTCGATGTCGTTGAAGGAGGGAACGTCGAACGAACGGTGTGCTGGTTGGAAGTTCGTCGGCGACAGAATTGGATCTCGGGGAAGGGGTAGATGCGCGCTGAGAAGCGAAGGGAGCTCCGTGTTGGAGGTCGAGGAGGAAGACGTTCAGTCGGCGAGGAGGGCGTCAAACGTAGCATCCATGCACAACATGAGGGATTGGAGCGAGGCGATAGATTCCTCGTGAGCATTGAGGCGGTGGGAAATGTCTGGATCCAGAGGAGGCTAAAGTGTGTGTGCATCGGAGGACACAATGGAGCGAAGCCATTGAGGTATGCACGTGAAAGAAGGTCCGGAGTAGTGTTGGAGTGGCGAGGAGCGCTGATGGGATCAGTACAAATAGGTGTCGGATGCAGGAGCGGCGAGGTCGCGTGGTGAAGAGGTTGACGCGACGGATGTGAGTGTGTCGTGGCGAAATCGGTGCTGGCATGGAGAGGCGGGGCGAATGACGTGGACCACGATTGCAAGATGCATAAGCAAGGCTGGCGCGACGGGCGCGAGGGTGTTATTGATGTGATCGGGTCCTGGGTCGTTTCTGGATCAGGTGCGGGATCGAGTGTTGTTGACGGGATCACAAGCGTGGGTGTTGTTCCAGGATCAGTTCTGGATCGGGTGTGGGAGAGGGCACTATTGACGGGATCAGAAGCAAGGGTGATGTTGTTGGATCGATTCGGGCGGCGAAAATCGCGGCCTGAAGAAGGCAGGTCGGACCAAATGTTAGATACTAGAGTTGAAGAAGAGGAGGATGAGGAGAAGAGAAGAAAGGGGAAGAAAAAGAGATGATAGAATCAGCCCTTAGGGCTCTTTCCAAAAGTGATCTTACTCCAAGATAATCCAAATGAGAGACATACCTAGACTTATATAGTGTCTAGTTCCGAAACACGCTAGGGAAAACGGTAAATAACACACGGCCCGAAAAACACTCGTGATAACAAAAAATAAAGTTGACGGGTGCGCTATGCCCATGCACACTACTGACGACTGCCCGTCGTCGAGTTGGGATCTGACATCGATATATGCGTTGTGTCCTCGTCCCTTGTCTTTTTCCGTCTTCGTAACAATGTCACCCTCTCGAAAATTTGCTTGTCCTCAAGGCAGAAGAAACATCTTGGACGCACTGCAAGTATGATGGTGGAGGGGCGGCCGGGTGGGTCGGCCTGACATTGTGCCGCAGGTAGTCGGCAAAGTCCACTGTCTTTGATTGCTGAGGAGGATGGAGGAACACATCCGGATGGGGAAGTGGCGCATCCCCTGCCAAGCGGAAAGGGACTCTCGCCTGAGAAAAGCAAATCGTCATACGAGACCAGTTAACATACACGTCACCGTGGGTACGAGGCCACGCGACGCCGATTACATGACGTCAAGGCAACTGAGCTCAAAAAAGTAGAAATCTGTGAGGAGAGGGCAGGGACCCACAATCATGTGCAGGTTCGTACAGTGGCTCCCAATGGTAGTGCGGCGATCGTCGCCCAAACAAACAACGAAAGGAGCAGGAGACTGACGCATGTCGAAATGTGTCATCAGGTGTGGGGAGATGAAATTTTGGCCGGATCCACTATCAATCAACATCGTCAGGGGAGTGCCCGACATGGAACCATAGAGCGTCATAGTGAGGGGGGCAGAGGTGCCGCGAACCGCAGAGTGTAAAAGTTATAGACGATGCAGCTGCACGTGGGGTCCCCTGGAGTCTGGTGAGTCATCGCCCTCCAGTGCTTCGAAATCTCGATCTCGGGGTCTTCCTCGCCAATGGTGATGCAGAGCTCCTTCAGAGGACAGTCATAAGTCTGGGACTAGGGCTATTTACAACAGAAACAAAGGCCTTCAGTGCAAAGATCATGGTACTCTTGGTTGGTTATCCGTGGGTCGTTCGGCAGTCAGGGCGGTCGTGGAGATAGCTCGAGACGTGAGGAAGCCGCGGTATGCACCGGGGGTGGCGGTCGGAAGGGTGTTGGAGGGTCGACAATCGGTCGGGGAGTAAAACTCCCCGGTGCCCGGCCGATGTCGATAGAGGTGACATTGAATTCAGCTTCAACCAAGTAGGCTAGATCCTTGACATCAGTAATCGTCCGGGGGTGATGGGTGCGAAGGCGGGACCGGATGTGGGGAACGAGCCCCTGCATGAAGAAGCCCAAGTAATGATCGGGCAGTAGGCCAGAGACGTGCATTACCAATGCAATGACCTCGTCGATGTAGTCGTCAAGGAGGCCCGATTGGCGAACACTACATAAACGTTCCATTTTCGTCCCGTAATAACGAATATCGTAGCGTAGGATGAGGTCCCGTTGGAGTTCAGACAAAGATGACGAATGGTTGTTCTGTCGCAGCCAACATACCCAATGGAGGGACGACTCTTCCATGTCGATGAGAGTCGTATCAACCTTTTGCGGCTCCGGAGTCAGATGAATGTCAAAGAATTATTCCGCATGGTCCATCCACCCACGGGTTCGATGTCGTTGAAGGAGGGAACGCCGAACGAACAGTGTGTTGGCTGGAAGTTCGCCGGCGACGGAATTGGATCCCGGGGAAGGGACAAATGCGCGCTGAGAAGCGAAGGTGGCTCTGTGTTGGAGGTCGAGGAGGAAGATGCTCGGCCGGCGAGGAAGGCGTCAAACTTAGCATCCATACGCAACATGATGGCTTGGAGAGAGGCGATGGATTCCTCGTGAGCATTGATGCGGTGGGAAATGTCTGGATCCAGAGGAGGCTAAGGTGTGTGTGCGTCGGAGGGCGCAGTGGAGCGAAGCCGTTGAGGTATGCACGCGAAAGAAGGGCCAGAGTAGTGGAGTGGCGAGGAGCGCTGATGGGATCGGTACAAATAGGTGTCGGATGCAGGAGCGGCGAGGTCGTGCAGTGAAGGGGTTGGCGCGACAGACGTGAGTGCGTCGCGGCGGAATCGGTACTGGCATGGAGAGGCAAACTGGATGGCGTGGACCATGATTGCAAGAAGCATAGGTGAGGCTGGCGCGACGGGCGCGGGGGTGCTGTTGATGTGATCGGGCCCTGGATCGTTTCTGGATCAGGTGCGGGATCGAGTGTTGTTGACGGGATCAGAAGCGTGGGTGTTGTTCCTGGATCAGTTCTGGATCGTTGCGGGATCTGGTGTGGGAAAGGGTGCTATTGACGGGATCAGAAGCAAGGGTGATGTTGCTGGATCAATTCGGGCGGAGGAAACCGCGGCCTGATGAAGGCAGGTCGGACCAAAAGTTAGATACTAGAGTTGAAGAAGAGGAGGATGAGGAGAAGAGAAGAAAGGGGAAGAAAAAGAGATGATAGAATCAGCCCTCAGGGCTCTTCCCAAAAGTGATCTTACTCCAAGATAATTCAAAGGAGAGACATACCTAGGCTTATATAGTGCCTAGTTCCGAAACACTCAAGGCAACTGGTAAATAACTGTTGGAAAAACCCATGTAGAGGACCCGTATTTGGGTCCATTTAAGCTTCTCTCCTTTAGTCTCATATTTTGTATATGAATCTTTCTCTCTTTCTCCCTCCTATATATATGTACTCTCTCTTTGTATTTAGAGATATAAGAAATACATAGAAGCTTTGGTTTTTCTCTACATGGTATCAAAGCCAGGTTACGCGTAAAATAATTTTTTATTTTTTTTAGAGAAAAACCTTATCCCTCGAGTCCTCGGCTCTACTCCGTTCTTGAAAACTGTGCTCCCAGCTCCCTGTCCCAGCGGTCTCCTGCTCGAGGCCGCTCGAGCTCTGTCCTAACGGTCTCCCGACTTGCACTCGAGTCCTCCAAACAGCCCGCTCGTCCTTCTCCTGCGATCGCCCGACCTCGAGATCGCTCGACCTTGCTCGACCGAGCTCTGCTCTGCAACCTGCCAAGGAACGCATCTCATCGAGCCACTCGATCTGCTCGCGAGTCCGCTCGATCTAAGTCCTGAGCTCGCTGCCCCTACCTTGCTTCTGCTCACAGATTGCTCCTGCTCGATCCGGTCTCCCTGCGAGCTCTCCCTCCAGCGAGCTCTCCTTCTGCTCGGCGGTCTCCCTGCGAGCTCTCCCTCCAGCGAGCTCTCCTTCTCCTCGTAGACCGTGCTCGATCCGGTCTCCCTTCTGCTCGTAGACTGCTCCTGCTCGCAGATTGCTCCTTCGCAGACCGACCGGTCTCCCTCCTGCTCGCAGACTGCTCCAACGAGCTCTCTCCCTCCAGCCGAACTCCCAGCCGAGCGGTCTCCCTCCAGCGAGCTTCATCCACCCCGCTCCATCGAGCTTCATCCACCCTAAACCGAGCGGTCTCCCTCTTGCTTCGCAGACCGAGCGGTCTCCTTCTGCTCGCAGACCGTGCTCGCAGACTGCTCCTTCTGCTCGCAGACCGTGCGGCCTCATCCCAACGAACTGCTCTTGTCGTCTCAGTCCACTACATCCCGCCTTACTGTTTTTTTCTCTTCAATGAGATCATCTGTGGACTCCACAGTGCATGCCCCTCCTCCGTCAGACCGCCCAGGTCAGCCTCCAGAACTTCGTGATGAGTTGCGGATCACCACAATCTCCCTCTCAGGCAAAGTGAACTTCATCCAATGGGTACACTCGTTCCGATGAGTTCTTCAGTCTAAGGGACTTCTGAGTCATCTCACCCAAGCACCTCCATCCCCTCCTACGGAGGACTGGCTCAGGAATGATGTCGAGTTCAGACTTGGCTTCTCAACTCTATGGATGGTGAGTCATACCAAATGGTGATGTATCATGAGACTGCTAAAACTATGTGGGATGAGCTTCATTCTCTATACTCGGGCAAGGACAACCTTCAACATCTCTACGACATCATCACAGATCTCTAGGCGTTAGATACGGCCGGGGCTGCTAACATGATCTCCTTCGTTGCTCGTACCAAGACCCTGGCCGAAGCATGGATCCAGCATCAACCTTCCACAAATGATCATGCTGCTCAACGAGCTCTGAAGGAAGCTGTCATCATTGCTATGATCATGGCTCGTATTCCACCACACCTACAAAGCATCCGAAATCAGGTTCTGGCCTCGGCCATTACTCCTTCCCTCTTTGATGTGTGTTCCATGCTCCTCAAAACCTCAGCACCTATGGCGGCTCCTGTTCCTTCCTCACCAGCCCTTCTTCAGAACACTCCTGCTCCCTTACTTCCTTTGTCTCCACCGGCTCGTGGTGGACGTTCGACATCTCGGGGAAGGGGGCGTGGTGGTCGTTCTCGACCAAAATGTTCCTTCTGTGGGCGAGATGGCCACTTTGAGACAACCTGCTATCAGAAGCCTGGTAATCCTCCTCGTCTGACTGCCGTTGTTGCTGATGACAACCCCTCCGTCTCTCACGCCGATCTTGACGCACTCCGCCTACAGTTCCAACAGCTTCAAGGGATGATATCCCCACCTGCCTCCGTCTCCTCCGTCTCCAATCCAGGTATAACCTGTCTTTCAACGAGTCCACGCTGGATAGTGGACTCTGGTGCTATCACCTCGCTACAGCCACCAAAGTATTTGAATGCTCCTCATCCGAAGTGTATCACTGTGGTCAATGGGGCGACTGTTCCGGTCTCCGGTTCGGCTGACCTCTCTCTTAGACCCTCCATCTCTCTCCGCTCGGCTCTTCATGTTCTGGGATCCCCGTTCAACTTACTTTCTGTTAGTCGTCTTACTACTGACCTGGATTGCTCCCTAACATTTACATCCTCTTCTTTTCTGATACAACATCGGCGGACGCGGACTACCATTGGTAAGGGACAACTACGTAACGGGCTCTACCTTCTCGACGACTCTCCCACTATCCTCTCATCGGTCTCCTCTGCTGAGTGGCATCAGCGTCTTGGACATGCTCCGCTCCCCTCCCAGTCCTCCAGAAGGCACTTCCCGATGTATCTTTTCCAGCTTTCAAGTGTGATTCTTGTATTTTGGGCAAACAACCGCGTTCTTCCTTTCCCGCACATTGTACTCGGAGCTCTACTCCTTTTGATCTATTACATTCCGATATATGTGGACCTTATAAAATTACTAGTATTTCTGAATTTCAATATTTTATCACGTTTATTGATGACTATTCTCGGGTCACGTGGTTATACTTACTTCGCGATCGCTTTGAGCTCCCTCGTATCTTTCGGGCGTTTGTCCTTGAAACCCGCACACAATTCTCCGCTACCATTAAAACGCTACTTACCGATAATGCTCGCGAATACACAACAACGAGTTTTTCAATTTATGTTCTGAGTTCGGGATTATTCACCGGACTTCATGTCCCTACACCCCACAACAAAATGGTGTTGCTGAACGGAAGAACCGACACTTGCTTGATGTCGCCCGCTCTTTCATGATTCACATGAACGTCCCCAAAGTTTATTGGAACTTTGCGGTCTCCATAGCCTGCTTTCTTATTAACCGTCTTCCATCCTCCGTCCTCAACAATGCCACTCCTTTCAGCCTCCTCTTTTCTTCTACTTCGGCCTTTCCCCACACACCTCGAATCTTCGGGTGCACGTGCTACGTTCATATCCTGGGACCATCTACGGACAAGCTGGATCCCAGGGCGGTCAAACAAATTTTCGTTGGCTATTCACGTACACAGAAGGACTACATTTGTTATTCTCCTATCACCCGAAAATTCTCTGTGTCGCCGGATATTACCTTTCGGGAGGATCAGTCATTCTTCTCTGCTCCAGTACCCACACTTACACCAATACCTCTCCCACAGCCTGTCCTACGACCTATCATTCTCGTTCACACACCGGTTCTTGCTTCCCCAACTCCTGCTCCTGCCTCCTACAAGCCACCCCTATCCGTGTCTACTCTCGCCGCACTCCTACTCCTGTTGCCCCTACGCAGTCGGCCTCGACCTCGGGTACTCAGCGTTTGGCTGATCCGGTAACAGAATCAACCGCTCATTCTATGGCGAACTATGTTTCCCTTCATCGCCTCTCTCCCCAACTTCGGACACTTGCTACTCTTTGTCCACAATTGCTATTCCTAAATCTGTGCAGGAGGCTCTGTAACATCCTGGCTGGCGCTCTGCCATGGAGGAAGAAGTGACTGCTCTTTGGGCTAACAAGACATGGACTATGGTACTCCGTCCTCCAGGATAGAAACCCGTTGGGTGTAAATGGGTTTTTGTTATCAAGCATGCTCCTGATGGTACAATTGACCGTCTGAAAGCTCGCTTGGTTGCTCGTGGCTACACTCAGCAACAGGGTATCGACTATGAAGAGACCTTCTCTCCAGTGGCTAAACTCAACACTGTTCGTGTTCTTATCTCTGTCGATGTACATCGTCGGTGACCCTTATTTCAGCTGGATATTAAGAATGTGTTTCTTAACGACGATCTCCATGAAACTGTTTATATGGAGCAATCTCCCGGGTTTGAGACCACGGGGGAGTCTCTGGTCTGTCGTCTATTGCAGTCTCTTTATGGTCTCAAACAATCACCTCGAAACTGGTTCGACAAGTTCAGCAAGGCTCTTCGGGAGATTGGCTTTACTCGGAGCTCGGTAGACTTCTCCTTGTTCACTCACCAGCAGGCAACATGAACAGTTATTCTGTTGGTTTATGTGTGACATCATAATTACTAGAGACGACGCAAAAGGAATACAGGCGGTCAAACTACATCTTAGCTCTGTCTTTCAGACAAAGGATCTGGGTCACCTTCACTACTTCCTGGGTCTGGAGGTCGCCAGAAGACCAGATGGCCTTGTCCTCTCTCAGCGGAAGTACTGTCTCGATCTCCTTCATGATGTGGGATACTCAGGTTGCAAACCAACTAACACCCCAATGGATGTCAATCACAAACTGTGTGCTCAAGCCTCCGACTCAAATCTGCAACTACAGAACCCAGAATACTATCGTCGTCTTGTTGGAAAATTAATCTACCTAATGGTAACAAGACCCGATATATCCTTTGCTGTGGGTATGGTCAGCAGATACATGCACTCCCCTCGAAGATCTCACCTTCAGGCCGTCGAAAGGATTCTTAGATATCTCAAAACAGCTCCTGGTCAGGGACTGGTTTATAAAACATCATCTTCAACTCCAAAATTGGTGGCATACTCTGATGCTGATTATGCTGGGTCCCTGGACGATCGACGGTCAACCAATGGTTTTTGCACATACTTTGGAGGACACCTGATTACATGGCGGAGTAAGAAACAAGTTGTTGTTGCACGATCCTCAGCTGAAGCAGAATACCGGGCAATGACATCTGTGGCCTCTGAACTCACATGGCTTGAGAGCCTCCTGACTGACCTTGGTGTAAAACTTCCTTCACCAGCTCTCCTCTTGTGTGATAGTCAAGCTGCTATACACATTGCCAAGAACCCGGTCTCCCACGAAAGAACAAAGCACATTGAAGTAGATTGTCATTTCGTCTGGGAGAAAGTTCAAATGAAGAAGCTAGAGTTAAAGCATGTTCCGGGTACCGAACAAGTGACGGATGTCCTCACAAAGGCCCTATCCAGCACTCTCTTCTATCAATGCCTGTCCAAGCTTGGCTCCTACGACTTGTACGCTCCAGTTTGCGGGGGAGTGTTGGAAAAGCCCATGTAGAGGACCCGTATTTGGGCCCATTTAAGCTTCTCTCCTTTAGTCCCACATCTTGTATAGGAATCTTTCTCTCTTTCTCCCTCCTATATATATGTACTCTCTCTTTGCATTTAGAGATATAAGAAATGCATACAAGCTTTGGTTTTTCTCTACAATAACCAACATCCCGAAAAACCTGTGCGATGATAAAAATAAAGCTAACGGGTGCGCTATGCCCGTTTGCACTATTGGCGAACATCCGTCGTCGAGTTGGGATCCGTGTTCATGTCACCTTGGTCCCAACGTCGACATATGTTCCGTAACCTCATCTCCTCGTCTCTTGCCCTCTTCCGTCTTTGCAAAAAATATGAGTGTTGAGTATCTTTTGGATCTCTTGGTATAGTCTCTCTTCGACAGAGAAGCTCCTTGGAAGACCCAGCCTCTGGGAGTTGGCCGAAGCTTGCCTTCAGATTGTATCTCGTATGTTTGTTAAAATTTAATGCAATTTGCTTTTGAGTATTCATTCTCTCGCCTCACGATCACAGAAAGTTCTTGTTTGTATCAATATCCTGATATAAAAATGTATCAAAAGAACGAGATATTTGTGCAAAATTAGAAAACATTTGGTACTAGTCAATGAATTTTATATAGAAACAAATGTAACACTCAATTTTTTTTCCTTACGGTAATTCAAATATTCTGTATTTCTACAGCAAATGTTCTTTTATTTTCCATCCTCCTATTGGAACTTTTTTTTCAAGGGTGATGAAGAAGCAGATTGTTGCATCCTTATACTTGAACTTTGTCTCAGATAATAAACCATGAAGTTCCTAGTGAAGTAGTAAACAAGTTGAAAGATGATATGATGGGGTTCTTTAAGCTTCCATTAAAGGAAAGAGAGGTCATTAAGCAGTCACCAGGCAATGTCGAAGGCTATGGCCAGCTCTTTGTACAGTCCGAGGAACAGAAGCTAGATTGGGCCGACATGCTTGTTCTCGTCACCCACCCTTTTGCAAGGAGGAATATGAGATTTTGGCCTACCAATCCTCCCGCATTCAGGTTCCAACCGTCGGAGAAGTTATTAGATGATCGTATATCACGATTCTCATGTACAGTCTATCGTTTTATTTTGTATTACTCTGTATTATACATGGGATCTATAATCTTTCATCAATACAAATTACAAAATAATACAGATAATACAGACTAAAATAGGTAACCAGTGCAAAAGAGAATCCTGAGCTACACTCATCTAATATATTTTTTTAAGGAGCCTTAGTCTACAAAAATGATTGATAGTACTTTGGACTCAACTCCTGCATGTGTTTCTGTAACAGGGATACACTACAAAAATACACTTCAGAAATGAGGAAGCTCACAGCAAGATTGGTCAGGTTGATGGGTCAAGATCTTGGATTAAAGAATCCAGAACTCTTGGGTAACCTTGTGAGTGAGCAAATGCAATCTGTGAGGATTAATTATTATCCACCATGCAACCATGCGAACAAGGTGGTGGGCCTTTCCCCACACAGTGATGGCACCGGATTAACAGTGCTCCTCCAAGCAAATGATCTTAATGGATTGCAGATCAAGAAAGATGGTAAATGGTTTCCTGTGATGGCAAAACCTGGGGCTTTCATTGTCAATGTCGGCGACATGATTGAGGTAATTATTCTTATTTTCATGCGATAGAAAGATCGATTTCACCTCTCCAACTTGGCATCAATTTATTCTGATTATTATTACATCAACCATACTGAGCAGATTTTTATTGAGTATATGGATATTCTCAATTATCCCGACAATTGCACCGTGAAATTACCATGATCCCATCCTTCATTTTACTTTAGATGGTTAAGTTCGGGTTATCCCATCGTTCGCACCCTGTATTTTCCGATACAGTTCCTGCGTTGTTGTAGGGTGATTGGCATCACCTTGGTAGAACTATACGTCAGTCAATAGACGAGATTATATGCATGCACGCTAGTCAAGAGACGAGTTTATATGCTTGCGCGCCTGTTAAGTGATGAGATTGAATGCTCCATGACACACTGGGAAGGCCACATTATTCCAGACTTTTGCTTATAGATGATGCATTTTTCTGGAGCATCTCATGAGTCATTGAAAATGGAGTAATTAAGGGAATTATAATTTATGTAGGAATTTATGTTAAACAATTGATGTATTAATTATGTGAGTGATTGAGTTAACATGAGTCTTTTGTAAGAGTTGAGAATCTTTGGATCGTTGTGCTTCTCTCTTGTAGAAGAAGCTCTTGGAGGGAACTGTCTGTCGAGAGTTCGGCAAGAGAATCTCTTGTAATGCTTGTATCTTGTCTTCTTCGTGTTTCTTAGTAAAGTCCTTTCATTTTCCTTCTACCGGGTCTCTATTCTACCAATTCTCAACCCTCCATTTCCGCCACCGTCTCCTTTTGTGCACTTGGATTCCATTCATCTCTAACCCAGCCGCCGCCGCCACCACCACCATCAACATTTGTTCCAGTTTCTACTCCTTCCACCACCTTGTCGATCAGCCCGCTTCAACCTCACGCTCAGAAACAACAATCTCCACACTTGTTTCCACACTAGAAAACATGTGTTCCTTTTCTTCTCAGGAGACAATACCGTTCCTCTTCCAAATCCGCCCATCTCTATCATATATGATTTTAGTGCGTGTATTAGCAGGAGATCCAATGATAGGAGGGTACGTCACATTTATTTCGTTATTTCGTTCTTATTTTGGCTTTATCATTTTATTTATTCTCGAGATCGCACTTTATTTCATTTCTAATTTTAACCTTATATTTGTTCCTTGAGTGTCTTGTAAACCTGGTATGCTAAATAAAATCTATTTTCTTTGGCATCAAGAGAGGTTTTGGGGCCTCCCTCTCCTCCATCCACCGGATCTTCCTCTATCCTCCCTTCCACGTATGACAGCCAGCTAGGATGAACCCTTAATCGCGCCCCCTTCCCCTCCCTGTGCAAGGGTACCCCCTGCCCTCTGTCGGCCATCCAACAGACAACAAAGGCTGCTCTGCCATGTCTACAAGGGCCAAGCATGCCCTCTAATGGGCACCTATTGTGTTCCTTGCTCGCTCAACCCGTAGAACAGTTGTGCCTGCAACAACCCAACTAAGGATTCCAGCCTTTGTTCACCCCCTCCCCTCATTCGGCCTTCCTTACTCTGCCATTCACGCACATGCTTCTCCCCTCGACGTCCCCGCTCTGGACAATGTGGAAAAGCTCTAATCTTTTACTTCAACATAGGCCTCCAACCTCCAAGGGGAACCATCTTCCACGACAATCCCCACCCTCCTCCTTCGTCGCATCCTGTGCAGCGGCACGATCCTGCACATGGGTTTGTTACAGCTGGTTATCAGAGTCAACCATGAAGGGATTCTACGAACCCATGAAGGCTATGTTCGAACGGATGCAAATATTGATGATTAATTAACTCACCGCATCAGAGAATTAACAATAAGATGCCTTAAACGACCTCTTGGCCCTTTTGGAGAGGTTCATTCCACCTCAACGAGGTAATAACTACTTTCGCGACTGAACCAAAAGCAGTTTTATGAAGGGTCAATCAAGAAATGAAATAAAATGTTATTTCAATATGTATATATATCCATAGATTACAGTGCTCCCCTATATATCCACAAAGGAGGGAAACCTAATAAGATTAGAGATGTGAGATTAAATACCAGGAGGAAGAATGGGCCTTATGAGTGGGCCTTTACAATGAGCTATTTAACTCCTAAAAAGGGCTTACTTCAACTCTCCCCCTCAAGATGGGAGTATATGTCGATCATTCTTATCTTGGAGATGTTATCGGTGAAGGCATCACAACTCAAGTCTTTGGTGAAGATGTAGTCTTTGGTGAAGATGTCTGCTAGCTGATCTTGGGATTGAACGAAAAGAGTGCAGATGTTGCCTTTCTCCAAGTGGTCTTTGATGAAGTGTCTATCGACCTCAACATGCTTTGTTCGATCACGCTGAACAGGATTATGAGCAATGTTGATAGCCGTTTTATTATCGCAGTATAGTCGTATAGACTTCCCATCTTGTAGCCCTAACTCATGCATTAGAGATTTGAGCAAGAGCCCTTCGCATATCCCCTGTGACATTGCTCTGTATTCTGCTTCTGCACTGAACCTCGCTACGATATTTTGTTTTTTGCTTCACCAGGTCATGAGGTTTCCTCCAACAAAGGAGCAATATATAATGTTAGACTTTCGATCGTCTTGGCTTCCAGCCCAATCAACATTTGTATATACTTTACCATTCAAATGCTCTTTCCTTGAGAATAGGAGGCCTCGACCAGGAGACTTCTCCAGGTACCGTAGCACTCTCATAGCGTCTTCTTGATGTCTTAGTCTGGGAGAATGCATGTATCTGCTAAGGATCCCAACATCATGTGTGATATCGGGGCGAGTGTGTGTGAGGTGATTAACCTTCCCACCGGTCTTTGATAACTAGAGGAGTTCACCTTCTCATTATCCTTGTTTTCATCAATTTTACAATTTGCTTCATGAGGGTACGTATCTGCCGGAGCACAACCAGGCATCCATGTTTCCTCTAGTATATCTAGGACATACTTTTTTGATAAATGAATATTCAACGGGCAGACCATGCAAATTCAATTCCTAAGAAGTATTTTAATTTTGCTAGATCCTTGACTTCGAACTCCTTGCATATGCGTGCTTTCAACCTTGTGATTTCTTCCAAATCATTTCTGGTGATGATGATATTGTTGACATAGATGGTTAGAACAACCACCTTCTCTGCATTCCTCTTAACAAAGAGGGTATGATCGGAGTGAACTTGTTTGTATCCCAATATGGTCATAGCATTTTGAAATTTTTCAAACCAAGTTCTGGGAGATTGATTCAACCCATAGAGAGATTTCTAGAGTTGACAGACTTTACCTTCTGCCCCTTGCTTCAAGAAACCCGGCGGAAACTTCATGTATACCTCTTCTTCGAGATCGCCATGTAGAAAAGCATTTTTAACATTCATTTGCTGGAGATCTCATCCAAGGCATGCAACACATGTTAAAATAATGCGGATAGAGTCCATTTTGGCAACTGACACAAACGTCTCATGATAATCCACACCAGAGGTTTGAGTATATCTAATACGAACTAGAAAGAGATTGCTTGGATTAATGAAACAACGGATACAATCCGGCAAGCTCCGGTAAACTCTCGGAGGCTGGTTCCTCCAAAGAGCTTCTCTCTAATGAGAGCCAAAAAGACAATAGATCTCAAGATATCCTAACTCCCCAAAACCACCTCCTTATATAGGGAGGGGGGCTCACATCAACCTTAATAACATTTAAAAGAAATAATAATAAGACGCCGCGTGCGCGTAACAATACATCCCATCAGAAAAGCGACCTTGACTCCAAGGTCGGCACGCCGCCCGCCGATCAGTAAGGATATGCTCGCGGTTGGGATGTCGTCGATGTGCCCGGGGGGTCTCCTGGTAGTCAGTCTGAGAGCAGCAGGGCGTCAAAGTCGGCGGCGGAGAGCGCGACCACCTCGTCGTCGATGAGGACCCGACACTCTTTCATCGAGCACGCATGACCAGGAGAGTAGGGTTGCTTGCAGCGGAAGCACATACCCGTGCTCCGTAAGTCGTTGTACTCCCGATTGGTCAGGCGGTGTGTAGGGACATGCCGAGTGTTGGTTGGACCCATAATTGGTGGTTGAGGTAGGGGAGGTGGCAGAGGTGGATGTTTGGGATGGGTCGAGAAGTAAGGTTGGGAGGGATGCCTGGAGGAAGGTGATGGGTAAGGAATGTCGCCGGATGTCGCGAGGAATTCCGCCTCCACAAGGGGGGAGAGGTTGATGGCTTGGTGGACCGTTAATGGTTTGAGGGTGCGGAGACGGGAGCGGAAGTGGGGTTGCAAGTCGTTCATGAAGAACCCCAAGTAATGGTCTGTGGGTAGTCCGGGAACATGGGTAACCAATTCCACGAAGGCATCAATGTACGAGTCAATGGAGCCGGTGTGTCGGACCCGCAAAGTCGCTCGATCATGGGGCAGAAGTAGCGGTCATCATATCGCTGAATGAGGGCCTCGGTGAGATCTGTCCAGGTGAAGTCGGGAGAGGTCTGGCGGAGCCAACGGACCCAATGGAGGGCAGACCCTTCCATGCCGATAAGTGCGGTGGAGACCCGTTGCGTCGGAGGGGTCTGGTGGATGTCGAAGAACTGTTTGGCGCAGACAATCCACCTGAGGGGGTCAGTCCCATTGAATGTGGGGATGTCAGGTCCACGGTACGGTGGAGTAGGTAATTCCACCACTGCGGGTGTATCGGGGATCACAGTGTTGGGGAATCCCACAGTAGAGGCGGTAGGAGGCCCGGAGTGCCGACTGGGCTGTAAGTTCTGGAGCATGGTCAGAAGCGAGGCGAACTGCTCGGCCTGTGCCTCGAGACGAGAGTTGATGGTGGTGAGGGAGTGTTCAAGTGTTTTCACGCGGGATTCCATCCTCCCCTTTGGCATATGAGGATGCACAAGGGATAGATGTCGTCGGAGAGTGTCAGAGAGCGCGGATAGGTGCGAGCTGGCGGTGGGGAGTGGGAAGCAGACTGGGCGCAGCCGCGACGGCCCGGAGACGGAGCAGATGGTGCTGATCAAGGTCGGTGTTGGGCGGAACCGTCGCTGGAGAAGCAGGCGTATGGATCGGTAGCCGATGGAGGCGTAACTGGATCGACGCTGGATTGATCGACGCTGGATCGTCGGCGAAGCAAGCAGGCGTTGTATCGATCGACGCTGGATCGTCAGCGAATCAAGCAGGCGCTGGATCGATCGACGCTGGATCGTCGGCGAAGCAAGCAGGCGCTGGATCGATCGACGCTGGATCGTCGTTCGCTGGATCGATCAGGACACGAGCGCACGCTGGAGGGATCGGTCGCTGGATGCAGCAGTCGAACGGCGAGACGGACTGGAGCTAACCGGCGGCTTAGAGCGGGCGGCCGGGCAGGTCGGACCAAATAATACGAACTAGAAAGAGATCGCTTGGATTAATGAAACAACGGATACAATCCGGAGCAAGCTCCGACCAACTCTCGGAGGCTGGTTCCTCCAAAGAGCTTCTCTCTAATGAGAGCCCAAAAGACAATAGATCTCAAGTTATCCTAACTCCCCAAAACCACCTCCTTATATAGGGAGGGCTCACATCAACCCTAATAACATTTAAAAGAAACAATAATAATAATAAGACGCCGCGTGCGCGTAACAATATTCTTGAGCAACAAGACGTGCCTTGTATCTCTCGACGACACCTTGATTCTGCTTGACAGAGAATACCCATTTGGAGCCAACATGTTTCTTTCTAGACGAGAGGTGTGATAGAGTCCATGTCTGATTCTTCTCTAATGCAAACTGTTAGACATAAATACTTCTCCTTTTCCTATCACAAACATCTCTACTTTCATTGTCTTTCTCCATTTTGGTATATTTATTTCTTCCTGCCAAGTGTTAGGAATGCGAGCAGAGGCCAGAGAGGAGATGAAGGCTTTTTGTGTCTCTGTCAGATTGTGATATGAGATATAATTTGCAATTGGGTAAGTAGAGGAGGTCGACTTGCCTTTCCAGTTTCCAATGTATGAGAGGTTGATGGATGTCTTCATCAGAGTCTGGTGCAGAAGAGTGTATTGGCTGTGGTAGAATGACATGGGTTTTTAGCACCTCAACACCAATATTACGTCTCTGATAGACCTGAGGAAAAGGAGAATTAAGTCCCGAAGCAACAAAGACAATAGGCTGGACAAGAGTAGTTGGATCCACAGTAGGAGGGTGCGATGACAAAGTAGAACGGAGAGTACGTGGAATGACGGGAAGGGGAATAGTTGGATCGATATCGACATCGGTGTTGTCCTGCTCCCCCTGACGTGAGCCAAAGAAGGTTTCCCCTTCACGGAAGGTCACATTCATGGTACAGAAGAAACGACGAGAGGCGAGATGATAACAACAATATCATTTCGTAGTGGAGCACCCAACAAAAACACATTTAAGGGAACGTGCATCCAATTTATCACGAGTGTGTGAATGAATGTGGACAAAACATACACATCCGAACACACAGAGAGGTAAATGAGATGTGTAGACTACATATTTGGTGGACAATCGGGATAGATGGTAGGCATATTGTAAGGTACTGGAGGGAAGACCATTAATGAGGTATGCCGCAGTGAGAACCGCTTCAACCCAGTAAGATTTGGGAAGCTCCATAGTAATGCGGAGGCACTGAGTGACTTTGAGTAAGTGTTTATTTTTCAGTTCAACAACACCATTTTGGGTAGAAGTGTGAACGCAAGTGGTTTGATGGAAGATCCAATGGTCAGCAAGATAAGCATTAAATACACTATGGTCGTCGTATTCCCCTCCATTGTCGTTGTGCAGGACACAAATTTTACAGCCAAACAAAGTGTCAACCAGCTTATGGAAGAGTTGAAAACAGTGAAACACATCACTCTTATTTTTTAATAAATACATTCATGTAGTGCGAGAAAAACAGTCAATGAATGTAACAAACCAGCGGTGACCAGAGAAAGAAATAACAGGGGAAGGTCCCCAAACATTGGTGTGAATAATATAAAAAATATATGTACTGGGAGAAGATACATTAGTGTATGTCGAACATGTTTAGAAAAACTACAAGCATCATGTTGGAACCATGAAACCGATTCACAAGAGTTCGGACCTAAATTGTAGCCCAAGGTTACTGATTCTACGGTTTAACATCACAGTTCTGATGGCAAGAGAAAGAGAGAGAAAGAGAGAAATCTGGTCGTCTATAAACAAGACCCGTGTGCTGCAGCGAGGTCCCGTCACACACCCAGAAGTCTATAGAAACTTCCCCTCCCAAAGCCAAGAGTTGAGCTAGGCCCAAGGAAGGCACGAATTTGGCAAAAGAGAAGGGGGGGGGGGGGGGTCAACGTGCCTTTTCTTGTATCCATGTGGTCGTATTTATAAACAATCCAGGGGAGTATTGGTCTGCGAATAGCCACCCACGAATGCCGAGCTGATTTCTGCAGGCTACCGAGCTGATTTTTGCAGGCTGCCAAGCTGATTTTTTTCGAGCCCAAGCTGAAGACTGCCGAGCTGAATTCTGCCGAGTAGAAGGATGACGAGTTGAAGGCCGCCGAGCTGAATTCTGCCGAGTTGAAGACTCTCGAGCTGAATTTTGGCGTGCTGAAGACTGTCGAGCTGAAGACTGTCGAGCTGAATTTTGGCAAGCTAAAGGGTGACGAGCAGAATTCTGCCGAGTTGATGGTTGCCGAGCTGAATTATGCCGAGTTGAAGGTTGTTTAACTCTCCCCTGACGAGGTCTCCTCATGTATTTTTGATCTCGACGAATTACAAGTTATACACATTACAAAAAAACTTGTCCAAACATTTGAAAAAACAGGAAACATCTTAAGAAGATAAATGGGGGATGGATGCCCGAGACGTTGATGCCAATATCAAACATTTGTAGAAGTGGGAGCAGAGGTACTGGAGAGGGCTTGCGCCCCCCCCCCCCCCCCCCCCCTCCCGAGTTCCTGCCACTGTCAATACACTGCTTCGTTGCCAGATCCTACAAAACACACCCATTAGGGAAAAAGGTACATAGCAGTTTAAGGATGTATTCATGCGACTAATATAGAGTAAATTACGGGAAATGTTGGGCTATGCAAGACAGAATTGAGAGGCATGGTAGGGGAACAAAAAATAGTTTATTTTCCCGCTATAGAAGAAAGAGTCATTAATAGTGATACTTTATCACGTCCCGGGAGGGGGTGTATGAGGTAAAACCTGATGATGCCCTTGTCATATGATCGGTAGCACCCGAGTCGATGATCCACTCGGATGGGGCAGCAGAAGCAGATTGCGCACTTGGAGCCCTGGAAGTAGCAAAGACAACAATCGAAGAGGTGCTTGGAGACTGAAGGAGACGGTACATAGCAACATGATCTTCAGCAGAAAGAACATCGAAGTTGAGCAGGACAAACATCAGCAGTATGGGCAGCAGGGCTGGAATTATGCTGGCGAGAACTACCCCGGCCACGACCACCAGTAGGCTTGCTGACAGGAGCAAGATGAGGATTGAGGCAATAACAGGTGGCACTAACATGTCCAGGCTTCCCGCGGTGATCACAAATCTTAGGAGAGGGACCGTCGGACGGCTAGCTAATGCCATTAAGGGCGGAACGTTCCAGACTCTTGGAAGAATGGAGAGAGCGACGACGATCCTCATCACCCAAAACCATGTTAAAATTCATGTTAAAACCCATTCAGGAAGACATGGAGGTGGTACCGATCCTCCTTTGTTTTCAATGCCCGAGCATCGGCAGTGCACGCGGGAGTGAAATCGTCAAAGTAGTCAATCTTCTGATAGAGACGTTCAAATTCAGAGTAATATGATGCAACATCAGAAGATCCTTGCTGAAGGATGGGAAGGCAGCGTGTAAGCTCGTAAACCTGAGTGGAGCTATCAATTTGGGAATATGTCTATCGAGCCCGAGTCCAAATCTCAAAGGCAAAGTCCATGCGCATGTCACTGCGATAGACCAAAGGAGACATAGTGCGGAGAAGCCATGAGACCACTAGAGATTTATCAGCATCCCACTTTCTCCGTGAGGGGTCAGTGACAGGAGGTTGAATCACGATCCCATCAATGTACCCATACAGTTGATGGCTGCGAATTGCATGCTGAGCGGAGCGGGACCACTCAAGATAGTTTGAACCGTCCAAAGGAACGGGAAGAGTCAAGGCTTCGAGGAGGATCAACAAGTGTAGGAGGCTTGACGGAGAGGATTGAACACCGGAATTCGAGGATAACTCAACAAGTGTATTTGGGGAGTCTGCCATGAAGGGCAACTACAAACAACAGGAAAGAGTGTGCTGAAATACGCAACTACGGCGGTCTAGTGGATGAAGAACTCTCCAACCCTAAACCGGACGAGTCTACTGATTGGAAGAGCTCGCGTGGAGATGGGGCTCGCACGGGGAACCTGTTATAGTGCGTGCGGGATGAACTCGTTGCCGAAAGATGGCGCTGGAAGGGCTCGCGCTGCACGCTGGAGGAGCTCGCCCTATACGCCGGAAGAGCTCGTTGTAGAGGGGATCTCGCACGTGCTGGACTCTCTGCACGCTGGAAGAGCTCTCTACAGAGGAAAGCTCGTCAGGACGCTGGAAGTGCACACAGAAGAGCTCGATGTAGAGGGGAAGAGCTCGCTGCAGAGGAAAGCTCGTAGGAATAGCTCGCAGGACTTGCAGGAATAGCTCGCAAGACTTGCAGAAGCTCGCAGAGCTCGGAAAATCTTTGCAGGAACTCACATGAAAGCTCGACATCGAGGTCGATGATGAGAGGAGCAGTCTGGATTGTCCCGAACAACTCTATGGGCGACGGGATAAATGCATTCCGATGGGATCGTCCCAAACAGTTCTTCGATGGGCAGGAGAAGCCACACGCGGGATAAAGTCCAGGCTGGAATGATGACGAGATAATTCCTCTGATACCAAGTCAAGAATGAAAATAAAATATTATCTCAATATGTATATATATCCATAGATTACAGTGCCCCCTTATATATCCACAAAGGAGGGAAACCTAATACAAGATTAGAGATGTGAGACTAAATACAAGGAGGAAGAATGAGCCTTATAAGTGGGCCTTTACAATGTGCTATTTAACTCCTAAAAAGGGGCTTACTTCAACTGGGCCCTCCTCCCACGACCACATGGACGACTTCCATAGAAGGCATTATGAGAACAACGCATCGCCTCTTTACGAGAACAACACCCTATTGTCACACATCAAACTGGAGTTTTCGACGTACAACAAGAGTGATCTGGTGGGATGGTTGACCTGATGCGAGCATTTTTTTGGTAACTAGAGGACATCGACTATGAAGTGGATTTCACTAGTCACATATCACTTGGTAGGGGTGGCCCAAATGTGGTTCGTACGTCTTGACATTGAGAAGCCCCCGTGGGATGAGATGGTTTCAAATAGTATTGCCACATACGCTTCGGTTTGGTAAGTTGAAGCAATCCCTTGGGGAATTTGATCTCCCTCTAGCATATTGGTTGCATCTATTATTAACTAGAGAAATTCCATGCACTATTGACGCATGTGCCCAAAATCCGGTTAGTCATGTCGTCGCTTCATTGCTGGTCTTCAAGAGCACTTACATTTGAATTCTAAGTTTGAAGACCCTCCAGGCATGGGCCTAGCTCGGATATGTGTCGTGGCCTTCCACCGGACCAGGGCATTGACATACGACTACTGCCACTTTCTCCTAGACACCAGCCCTCGGACCGACGTGAACCTTGCCACGGGGGGTAAAGAAAGAGGTCAGCTGCGGCCCCACCCTCTTTTGTCTGTCTCAGCTGAAGATGACAGAACACCGCGCAAAAGGCGTTGTTTCAATTGTGATGCGACTTACACATCCCGACATGGGTGCAGTGACGGGGACTCTGACCTATGGGAATGGATGAGCTAAAGTTCTCTCTCCATGCTCTGGCGGGAGACGCGAGATGAATTCAAGAAAGCGTGCCCGACTGCGAGCTTGAGGACAAGATCGATCTGAAGGAGGGGGGGGGGGGGATATCATGGGCGATTTGCAGATGTGTATATGGCATGAGATCCCATGATGGAATGACATAGATACGCCTCATTTATTTTTTATTTTGTTCTTGTTTTGGTTTGTCATTTTTGATATTTTATTTACTTTTGATATTTCGCTTTATTTCCCATTTCTATTTTTAAGCATTGTAATCCTGTATTTATACTTGAGGTGTCTTATGAAGCAAATATACTAAATACAATCAAGTTTCTTTGGCATCAAGAGAGGTTTCTAGGGCTTCCTTTCCCCCATCCATTGAATCCTCTTCCATCATTCCTCTCCACATGCGGCAGCCCGCTAGGGTGAACCCCTAACTGTCGGCCCCCTTCCCTTCCCTGTGCAAGGGCACCCCCTGCCCTTTGTTGTCCAGCTAGTAGAGCAGCAAAAGCTGCTCTTCCCTCTGTCTACAACGGCCAAACATGCTCTCTAAGGGGCGCCTCCTTAGCCCCTTGCTAGGATGACCATCACCACAGTCACAGATGCTCTGCGTCACTGCGTGGGCCTGCAACAACCCAACAGAGGCCGCCAGCTTCTCTTCATCCCCAGTCAGCCTCCCTCGCTCCCCCTCCACACTTTCACTTCTCTCCCCGATGCCCCCACTTCGGATGCCGCAAAAAACTCCATTCTTTTAGCTTACAACCATTGGTTGGTGCCACCGTAAACTAACTTGGATAAATATTTTCATTAACCCACTCCCATCAAATTTCCCAACAAACCCCTCTCTACACCCTCCACAAACCGGCTATTTGCATTCAAAATAGAATCACACAATTCTACACCCAGCTAAACCCGACCACACCCTTCCTAAAAACCAAAGACACCTCAATTTACAGTTCACACCAAGTCAGCCACAGAACAATCACTCATCAAATTTTAGTTTTGTCCTACACTCTCATTTAGCACTGCATGTCTTCATCTCCATTCAACCTATTTCCAATCACACGCCCCAAATGCAACGACAATATCCTTCTCATTATACTCGGACAAACCCTTCGCTACTCCATCCTTTACCACCACCGTGACAAGCATGGATTCTCCACTTCGGCCAACCAGCCCTCATTGTATTTCTCTCTTAAAGAGAAAGATTTTTGGTCAACCAGCCCTCAAGAGTTGTGCAAGAGCCTGTCTCTTATTTAAATCTTGTCTTCTTCGTGTTTGTTAGTTATGTCCTTCAATTTTCCATCCGACGGGTCCTCTGTTCTACCAAAAACCCTTTACGAAGTTACTCAACATTGGCCACACATCTTAAAGGAGTTTAATCGTTCCAACACCTAGCGCATCTCAACTCATGGCAATACTAGAGTACATCCTAGTGTTTTGAGAATAATACAACTTGGAGAATGGGATAGTGGAGAAAAATGTAATTCTCTTCGAGGGATAGTTATATATTTGTATATCATACATAATAACGAAAACATGATTATACAAGATGTAACAAAAAGTACATAAAATAGCTCTAACACTCCTTCTCAAGTTAGATCATGGATGTTAATCATGTCTAACTTGGTACAAAGATATTTCACTCTGAGACTAGGAAGTTAGAAACCCCCTTAGTAAGTAGATCAAGAATTTGGTCTCCAGTTTTGACATGTTTCAGAGAGATGAGCCGTTCTTCATACTTTTATCGAATAAAGTGGCGATTCATCTCAATTTGTTTGGTGCACTCATGGAATAGTAAATTTGTGGTAATGTAATAACTGTCATATTGTCAGACCACAATCGTATAGTGCTCTTAACATGATAACCTATCTCATGTAGCAATGTAGCATCTGATGAGCCCACATAATCTATGCAGTTGTATGAAAAATTACCCGATGCTCAATCCATGTACTTAAGAGAGCGACAATAGTCTCTTTTTCACGGCACCAAGAAATTAGATTTCCCTTCATAAAAATAGTTAGCCCAGTAGTAGATCTTTGTGTAGCTAAGCATCCTGGTCAATCATAATCACATAATGCTTCAATATTAATATGACCATGATTATTATTATTAGTAAGACCAAGGCATGGATCTTTCTTCACATATCGAACAACATTGGTTGGTCTAACTTACTAACTGCACATGCAATGCCAGAGCGAGTCATATTAAGATAATTTAGCTTACCAACCAATCTGTAATACTAAATACTGGGCTTTCTACATGAAGATTTTTCTCACAAGAGATTTAAGCCAAGTTAAATGCATAAAGGATGAAACAAATATAGTTTTGACGGATGATGTGGCTATTAAAGAGCGATGAAAAAAATATTTTTACCAACTCTATAATGAAACAAAAGACAATGAACTGAACTTGGAAGAGTTAAGTAAATCAGAGGAGTATAGGAACATAACGTTTTATCGTAAATTTCAAATATCAGAGGTAAATGATGCTCTAAAGAAGATGAAAAATGGAAAAGCGATTGGGCCATACGATATACCCATCGAAGTATGGAAATGTCTAGGTAATGAAGGGATTTTGTGGCTTACATGTTTCTTCAATAAGATACTGAAATCAAAGCGGATTGCTGACCAATGGAGAGAAAGTATCTTGGTACCTTTGTATAAAAACAAAAGAGATATACAAAATTGTGTTAATTACAGAAGAATTAAATTAATGAGTCATACCCTGAAACTATGAGAACGAATCATAGAAAGAAGAGTAAGGCGGGAGATTAGCATCTCAGAGAATCAATTTGGATTTATGCCAGGGCGGTCGACCATGGAAGTTATACATCTCTTGAGGAGACTCATTGACAACTATCGAGAAAGAAAACAAGATTTGCATATGTTGTTTATCGATCTTGGGAAGACTTGTGATAGGGTTCCAAGAGAGATCTTATGGAAAGTCTTAGAAAAGAAAAGTGTTAATGTATCATACATTGACATAATCATAGATATGTATACAAATTCAGTGACGAGGGTGAGGAAATCTGGAGGATTAACACAGGAATTCCCTATCATTGTTGACTTACATCAAGGTTCAGCTTTAAGCCCTTATCTCTTTACCCTTATCTTAGATGAGCTCACCGGACATATCCAACAAGCAATACATTGGTGTTTATTGTTTGCGGATGATATAGTTTTGGTCGATGAGACGCGCGAGGGTGTAAACGCGAAACTTGAATCTTGGCGAGACACTTTAGAAAAAAGGGTTTTAGGTTGAGCTGGGCAAAGACGGAGTATATGGAGCTTAAATTTAGCAGTGCAAGAAGGACAGATGACTTCGTTATTAAGTTGGGTGATCAAGATATTTCTCACAGTGAGTGCTTTAAATATCTTGGATCGATAATTCAAAAAGATGGAGGTGTTGATAAAGATGTGCTACATAGAATCCCAGCAGGTTGGTTGAAGTGGAGAGGCGCGTCAGGGATCTTATGTGATCGTAAAGTACCATTAAAACTTAAAAATATGTTTTATCGTACTGCAATTAGATCAGCGATGCTCTATGGATTTGAGTGGTGGGCAGTGAATTGTGTACATGAGCAAAAAGTGGGAGTTGCGGAGATGAGAATGCTTAGGTGGATGTGTGGACACACGAGACTTGATAAAATTAGGAATGAATGTATCAGGGATAAAACAGGAATGACATCAATTGCAGAGAAGATGCGCGAAGCTCGACTAAGATGGTTTGGACTTGTACAAAGGAGACCATTAGAGGCACATGTTAGGTGTTGTGAGAGTTTAGTCACTAGACATGTTAAACGGGGGAAGGGTAGACCAATAAAGACTTGGAATGAGACTATAAAGAAAGACATGATGTACTTAGGTATTAGTGAAATTATGGATAAAGATAGGGCACAATGGCGACAAAGGATCCATATAGCCGATCCCACTATAGTGGGATAAAGGCTTGAGTGTCGCTGTTGTTGTTGGAGTCATTCCCACTTCCCCGAGAAAATATAAAACATACTTCTTCTGGCATAGAAAGATGTCTTTCTTAAATGTCTAAAATCTTTTGATGTAAGAAGTATTTAAGGCAACTAATTCATACACATGTAATGACTGTTGGAAGCGAGACCACCTCCGCAAGCTCACTTCCACTTCACTCTTCAACGAGCACGTCACCGGCGAGTACTCCACTCTCAAACCAGGCGAGCACTCTCCTCGCTAAGGTCCGCGAGTACAACCTCCAGCGAGTGCGAGCTCCTCCCCTTCTTCTTCGCGTTCAGGCGAGCTCCTCACCTCCCAACTCAACAACGCCGCGAGCTCTCTACTCAACCACTCCGGCGAGACACAGGCGGCGGCGAGAACTACCTTCAGCGAGAACTTCCGGCGAGCACTTCTGACGCAGGACGAATCTATAGGCGGCGGAAAATCCGCGACCTAACCCTACATGCTATGCAAAGCCCGACAGATTAGTCACGAATTAGATAATAAATTAAACATCCCACACAGTTAAATTCATAGCAAGGCATGATAATTTAATTAAGCAAAACAGGCTAAGGCTTTCCTCCGCGTGGAGTGCCAAAGCAAGAGCGCGCGGCAAATAAACCCTGCAAATCACAATAATAATCTAGCAAACAACTACTATGCAAGATATTCAAAACAGGTACAAGATCCAATCCAATATAAAATGCTAAATAAAATATTCCAATACAAACAAGACTCACAAAGTAGAGGGCTGATCCGAGGCACCGAAGATTTGGGTTTCCGGATGTGTAGATCGGCGATCGGTGGTGGAACCGGAGGTGTGACGGGTTGGGGATGGCTGTTTTTGGTGGAGCTTAGGTAGATCGGGTTGTAGGTGGATAGATCCGGCCACTAGGAGGCGGATCCGGATGACGTGACGATGTTTGGTGGTAAAACAGCGGATCGGGCCAAGAAAACTCTAGATCCGGACTGATCTAAGGGCTTAGGGTGAGGGGAAGGTGGATCCACGTAAGGGCGGGCTTGGGAGAAGGGGGGAAGGCCGGCGGTTTAGGGGAGGCGCTGGGAGAGGGGCGGCGGCCAGATCTAGACAGATCTGGACAAATCTGGACGGAAATCAGGGCAGGGGAGGTGCTGGACTGGCGGCGGCTTGGCTGGCAGCAGGGATGAGAGGCGGCGGAAGGGCTGCTGGGAGGAGGAGGAGTGGCGGCAGCAGGGGAAAATAGGGAAGGGAAGAGGGCGGGCTGTATGCAGGTAGGAGTGGGCTTGTGGTGGCTGGCGGCAGCAGGAAAACAGGGCTAGGGAGGGGCGGCAGCAAGGGAAAACAATGAAGAAAGAGGGGAGGGGTTAGGGTTTACCTTGGGGAAGAAGATACACACCTAGGAGTCATCACCTAGGGCTCCACGGAGTCGGCACCGTGGGCTGATCGCAGGATTCCGGAAATGCTTTTCTCCAAAATCTACAATGCCTCCAATCAGCCCACTACTCTCTTATTTATAATAAAAACAAAGCTAGGGCATCCCAATCAACGGCTATGATTGGCCGGGAGAAAATCCACTTAAATACAACAATAATAAACCAAAATATATAAAGTAATATATGAAATCGACTCGCAACACGAATCCGAACGCATCCACGGAGTCGGATCGTCGATCCGGGCACGCCATATATGGTAAGTCGCCAAATCAGCCCAGAATTGGCCCAAAGCTCGTCCTCGCCTCTGCTCCGCATCAACTTCACACCGACGAACACTACCACCTCACTCCGAGCGCTCTCCACGTCCACGATAGCTGGCGGCGGACTGCACTCCAACGCGAGACGCAGCGGCGAGAACCTCCAGCGGGAGGTGCAGGCGAGAGGTGGCAGGCGAGAGTTTCAAAAAACAAATTATTCCTGCGGGAATAATGGTAGGCGAGAGGGGGGGGGGGGGGGAATTCCTGCGGGAATTATATACTTAACTCTCTCACTCCCCTCTCTCTCTCTAACTATTCTGCCCAATGAAACGAAAGGTCTCCAAAATTTTCTATTAACTCAATAAAATTATACAAGGACACGCCTATTTATAGGCAAAGGAAAACTACCACCTTCTCTCTCTGCAATTAATGCTCACCCTCTCTCCTCCTTTTTTTTTAAAATAAAATACATATAAAAAATGCATATAAAAAGTTGACCTGGTCAACTAATTAAAACCAACAATGACAATATTGTCTACATAAACAACCAATAGGATACTAACTGCAGAGGAGTGTAAATCTTTATGTCTGTTTTGAAGTTCAAAATGGATAATCACAACCGGAAAGAGACCAAACATGCATATAAAAAGTTGACCTGGTCAACTAATTAAAACCAACAAACTCCCCCTCAAGCTTGGCAGCACATGCCGAGCTTGCCTTTGAGTCTCGCGAACGTCTCCACCTTCAAAGCCTTAGTAAAAATATTCGCGACCTGCTCTCCGGTAGGGCAATACTTTACTTCGACCGTCTTCAGCTCCACTTGCTCCCGAAGAAAATGATATCGAGTCTCGATATGCTTGCTCCTCCCATGTAGCACTGAGTTCTTCGCGAGCTGGATGACCGACATGTTATCTACTAACATTGTCGTTGGCCAGTCCTGCACATGATGTAGCTCCTGTAATAGCTTCCTGAGCCAGATGGCTTGGCAGGCGCATGCCGCCGCCGCTATATACTCCGCTTCGCATGATGACAAGGCTATAGTAGCCTGCTTCTTCGAGCTCCATAAGAACGCCGCCGTCCCCATGTGAAAACAGTATCCGGAAGTGCTCTTCCGATCATTGATATCTCCACCATAGTCGCTATCCGAGTAGCCGACTAGCTTCAACTCTCCTCCTGATGAGTACTTCAGGCCATGGTCCCTTGTTCCGTTCACATATCTTAGGATTCGCTTCGCTGCGGTGAAGTGATCCGCCTTGGGCTCCTCCATGTGCCTGCTTACTACCCCGACCGCATACATGATGTCCGGCCTAGTGAAGGTCAAGTACCTTAGACTCCCGACTAGGCTCTTGAACATCGTCGGGTCCACACCTTCCTCCTCAGAGTCCTTCCTCCTCAGAGTCCTTCCTCAACTTTATCCCTGGGTCCGCTGGAGTGGAGATAGCCTTGCTACCCTCCATCCTGAACTTCTTCAGAATTTCTTCTGCATACTTCTTCTGGGATATGAAGATCCCGTCTTCCTCCTGCTTCACCTCAACCCCCAGGAAATAACTCAGCTCTCCCAAGTCCGTCATTTCGAACTCCTTCATAAGCCTCTTGAACTCCTCTAGCATAGTTGGGTTGTTCCTGGTGAATATCATGTCGTCCACGTATAGACACAAGACCATGATATCCCCGTTCTCCTCTATCTTCACATACAGGGCATACTCGTACGGGCACTTCACATATCCATGCTTATGGAGGAAGGCATCTATCCTTCCGTTCCACGCCCTTGCTCCTTGCTTCAGCCCGTACGAGGCTCTGTCTAGCTTGCAGACTTTTCTCTCCTGGCCCTTCACCACATACCCTGGAGGCTGCTCGATGTACACATCCTCCTCCAGGTACCCATTGATGAATCCTGATCATATACACCTTTTTGGACTCATCCGGGCCGTTATTCAGTCATTTCACCGCACTTTAGCCGTGTTATAGCTTATATTTGATATTCCATGCTAGGTGCACTTCTGGGCCCATTTTCATGTGATTTCATGTTTATTGTCCTTAGTAGTTTCCATGCACTGTTAGGTGCCACTTTCAGTGGCTAGATTCGTGGTTGTGCTGGCATTGGAGTCGTGCAGGTGTTCCCGGTGCAATTCTGCACAGGAACACTGCGCACGATCACCGGTTCTATTGCGCACGACCACTGGTCGTGCGCCACTGATCGTGTGCACTTAACCCTTTTTCATGAGTTCTGTTTGGTGTAGTGCGCACGACCATCAACGCCTTTGCGCACGACCACCGGTCGTGCGCCACTGTTCGTGCGCACTTAACATTAAATTTCTGAGTTCTGTTTCGTCTAATGCGCACGACCACCGACGATAGTGCGCACGACCACCGGTCGTGCGCCACTGGTCGTGCGAACATTATATTTTATAAATTGCTTTTCTTGCAGGTTCTGCCCAGGTAGTGCGCACGACCAATGGTCGTGCGCCAATGATCGTGCGCAGTATTTATTCCAACGCCTATTTAAACGCCTGTTCCGATTTTAGGGCAGGATCCAATTCCGGGAGCGGGATTCCTGTTCCGTACGCCGCCGACCACCACCTTGGGACGCCTCCACTTCATCTCCTACGCAAGGGGAAGCCTCCTCCATCCATTCCAAGACTTCCTCCGTTGTCCGTGAGTGTTCTCCACCATCCGCAAGCCTCCAAGCATCCATTCTCTCATTCCGCCCGGTGAGAGGAAGAAGAAACCTGAAGTCGAAGACGACGGAGCTACGTAGGGAGATCGTGACAGCTCTCTACGCCGGAAGCATAGTCCGCCCGAGTCCGGAGGTAGCCCGACAACCTACCATTCCGGCCGTGAACGGCCGCTAGTCTTCACCATCGGTTATTTCTTTCCTCTTTCCTTCATTGTACTCGTTGAGCCGTGTAAACTCGAATATTGCGATGTTGTTTATTGAAATGAATGCTTCCTTGTTGTTCTTCATGGTTTGCTGGTGATTCACTCCGTTTTCCACTCACTCACTCACGCACGCACGCAAGGTGTTTGTTCCGCGTTAGCAAGAGCTAACGGCGGTGTGAAGAGGTGTTTGCGACCCTCACCTTCTCGCACTTGAGTACATTCCACCCGCCTAACGAAGCACGGCATCGCGGCCGTTGCATCCACCTCGCCTCGCGAAGCGGTGTTTTCGACCCGCAACTCTTTTGTTGTCGATAAGATTAGGAAAACCAACCAAAAACCCCCCTCTTTGTGTTTGTTAAACGCTTGTGTAGCAATAGTCACTGCGCGAATCGTTCACCCAACCTGCATTCCTCAAGAGACCGACATCCGGGGATTCCATTCTCCACAATTAGTACTTGACAGCGACCGGTGCACTTGCCGACACGTCAAGTTTTTGGCGCCGTTGCCGGGGAATGCAGGCGTGTAACGTCCCGTGTTGTGACTGTCGTCATACGAGCAGTTGTTTTTGATTTTTCTTGTTTGTGATAGTGCATGCAGAGACAGGTCGCAGGTGAACTCGTACCCTTCGATCCTGAGATTGAACGGACCGCTCGCGCACGAAGGCGCGCTGCTGCCGCGCAAGCGGCCATGGGTGATCAGGTAGACCCAAATGATGTTGATCCGAGAATGCCCGGCGTGGGGGAACATCAGCCTGGGAATGAGCAGGAGGCAGCTAGGCCTCGACCCCGCACGATGAGGGACTACACCACTCCAACTGCTGGGAGTGTGTATCCGGGGTTTGGGCCCAATATTATGAATAATCAGTTTGAGATCAAGCCAGCGATCTTAAACATCATCCGGAACAACGCTCAGTTCTCGGGGTTGGCCAGCGAAGATCCGCATATGCATCTGGCGGAGTTTTCTGATATTTGCGGAACCTTCCGCTACGCGGGGATTGCTGACGACACGGTCAAGCTTAGACTGTTTCCCTTTTCACTCCGCGACAAAGCAAAGGTGTGGCTCCACTCCATTCCGCCCGGGACTGCTGCAACTTGGGATGCCCTCGCATCCAAGTTCCTTGCTAAATTCCATCCTGTGGATAAGATTGTAAGCTTGCGGCGGGAGATCGCCACATTTCGCCAACTTGACCAAGAGACCCTTGCTGAAGCATGGGAGCGCCTCAACGATCTCCTTCGCCGTTGCCCTGGCCACGAGCTCCAACCATGAAATGTGGTTGAATTGTTCTACTTCGCGATCGAGCCCAACTACAGGGCAATGATCGATGCTGCGGCGGGTGGCACCTTGATGAACCACACCCCTGAGGAAGCCCTTCGAATTCTGCGCGACACTGCCTCCCACAGTACATTCTGGACTGCAGGGAGAAATGCTCCAAGAAGCGGCCGAGGTCTTTTCATGGTCGACTCTCTCCCCTCTCCATCCGTGACTGCTGCTGTCATTACCTGCGAGGGATGTGGAGGCGGAGGCCACCACGCGTATGAGTGTTCGGGGAACAACGTGGCAGGTGACTTCGCACACTTGAACTTGAACGAATCTGTTAATTATGTAGGAAATCAGCCTAGGGGGGCGCCTTTCAATAATGCTTATAATCCGGGAGCGAGAAGTCACCCGAACTTCTCGTGGAATCCAAACACACCTGGCCAACGATGGGCACCGGGGCAGCATCAAAACGATGCTTACGCCTCCGGGAGCCAACCGAGGCCACCACACCCGGACTATAATCAAGCACCCCCTACTCAAAAAAAGAGTAATCTAGAAGAGATGATGGAGAAATTCATGCAAGTAGCTAATTCGAATATGGTAAATCAAACTGCATCCATGCGAAACCTGGAAACGCAGTTGGGCCAATTGGCCCAAGTGCTAACCGAGCGATCGCAGGGGACCCTTCCCAGCAACACGGAGAAGAACCCAATTGATCAAGGGAAGAGTCTTGGGGATGTGGTAGAGGTTGAACCGAGTGAGCTGGTAATTTCTTGTGCCATCAACAATTTTGAAACGAAAGCTTTGTGTGATTCTGGTTCATCTCGCAACGTCATTGCGTTGCAAGATGTAGCTAAATTACAACTGGAAATGAACACGGAGGAAAGGAAATCCCTTGTGCTTGCCAATGGGACTGTTATTCAATCCGAGGGGGAAGTGAAGAATGTGGAGGTAACAGTTGAGGGGACAACTGTTGTTGCTGATTTTCAGGTTTTGGGCCCGCAGGACAATCATTCTATTCCTATCTTGGGTGTGCCGTTCTTGAAAGAGAGCGGCGCCACCCTTGATTTTGCTACGGGGTGCATTTCCCTAACCAATTTGGTGCTGCAGCCCACTTGCCCCGAAGCCACAGCTGAAACATTCACTCCGCCCCCTCCGTTTAATTTTGATGAATCGTTGAGCTGTGCAGGGCCTGAAGAAGTCAAAGAATCAAGTGAAGGGAAAACGGAGGAGTACCTGTCTAGTGAAGGAGAAGAAGTTGATCTTCGGCAAGAGTTCGGTTCCGAGACGGAGGAGGACTGCAATTCGGGAAACGTTGACGTGAATGTAGTTCGGGATGCGGATTATTTATCTCCCGGTGTTGAATCTTGTAATAAACAATCTAAGCGTTCCATCTCCTGGGCCGATCCGGTAGTCACCACGATGCCGGAAGTGACGCCACCCGCCACTAAGGCGGAAAATTCTGAAAACTTTCAACGGTGGCAGTCTCCGACTGTCACCAAACTTAAACAGGAAAAACTTCTGCGCGACGCTCGTGCTGCCGCTCTCCGTGGCAAGAGGGCGGAGGTTAGGGGAGCATTGGATGATACCGGTGCTGGCCCTAAAGCCTTCACCTCCCGCCTACGTGCTACGGGAGAAGCGCACCATAAGAGCGCTTTTAGCTGATTTGTGTTTAGTTGATGTGGTGAACTGCTTCTGAACATTTCTTTTTAAGTTCTGCACTTTTTAGACAATGCTAATACAGGTATTTGGTCCAGCTTAAGGACGTTAAATAAAAGCGCTACTGGGAGACAGCCCAGATTTCCTGATTTTGTAGTTTTTTTTATCTAACTTCTTTTAGTTTAGCTTTTGCATATTTGTTGTTTTGAGTTTGTGCTTGCAGGTTTTGTGTTTGATGGTGCGGATGCTGCGGACTATTCTTGATCATAAACGCCGATCGTCTGGTATGCTCAATTCTGAGCATTGGGTAACACTTCTTCCCCTCTTTTTGCTTCAAATTTCTAGATATATTGTTTAGCTTAAGTCTGGGGGAGCGTATGTTGTCACCCACTGTGCACGAGTTGCACTGCATACTAGAAGGTTGTTTCTTATTTATTCCAGTCATTATTATTGTTTTCATGCTTCACACACCACTTCACCCACTTGCGTGCGTGCTTATCTTTTTGTCGTTGTTCCGTTTAAACTATTTTGGTCGGAATGTGAAATAGATTGTTAACGTAGGAATTATTATTTGGAGTGCGATGTTGACTCATGTAGTGTTCTAGTCACTTCGCATGCTATGGTAGAATTTGAGTAAAACTAGATTTTCTTTATGCATCTAATTTATGTTTAGTATTTCTGCGTAAATTTAGATTTAATATACTCAAGTGGTGAATTTGTATGGAATTAACGATAACCCGGTGTTGTGTGTGTGCGATTACTAGTCGTGTGTTGCTCGAGTCGGGAGGAAGGTTTACCTTTCTCGTGGGCTAAGAACTTGCCCCAAGCGACTCTCGAAGCATGGGCGAGAGCGACTCGTTGAGTCAAGCATGATGTAGGCCACCCTTTGGCTAGTTTGAGCTTTGTTATTCCATGTCCATTTCGTTCACCGTTGCAAGCCTATTTTGTGCCTACCATTCCTTTGTTCAGCTCCTCTTCATCCACCAAAGCCTGAAGCCTATCCTACACCCGCAACCAAATTGTTTTTAACTGCGCTCATAATTCTCAACTTGTGTGGTGTGTGGAATCATTGTGTTATGAAGGAAAAATAAAGTCTATCTGCTGATTTTGAACCAACCGGAGGATACATAAAAGAAGTAAAATATGTTAAAAGAAAAAAAAAAGAGCGTATTTTGAAATGAGATCCTTCCGAGCTAAACAGAAAATCTGTTGGTATTTGCGAAGTAGGCCGTGTGCACACCTGGTCTTCATGATAAGTCTGGGGGTGTGTCACACGAGCATAGTTTGTTGGTCTTGTGGGGTGCAGCGTTCCGAGCTCACTTGGGTTGCGTAGCCATCGTGTTTAACTTTGAATATCCTACCGTGACCTAAGCCCCATTTTAATCCTAAAAGTCATACTGATTTGATTTGCGAATTTGCTAGCGCCGTGGAGAGAGTGTGACCGGGCGAGCGTATGGTTCACGACGTTGATGGATTTCAGCGGAGTTATTCCTAAGCCCCGATCTCTTGCAACACCCACTTCAGTGTCTCATCACTTTCATACCGGGCATGATCGTTCAAATTCTTCATAATTCACCAACTGAGTACAACTAAATCTTTCCTTACGCTTTAATACTTCTGTAAATTAGTTAGCATAGTTAGAATCCTCTTCTACTAGAATCTCTACTCGCATGCATATGTTACTTCGCACCGTACTCCATTGTGTAATTCTCTATGTTAATTATCGTTTTCACACTCCGCCGGATTCGTTTGCTCGGGACCCTAAACCCTGAATCCTGATCATATACACCTTTTTGGACTCATCCGGGCCGTTATTCAGTCATTTCACCGCACTTTAGCCGTGTTATAGCTTATATTTGATATTTCATGCTAGGTGCACTTCTGGGCCCATTTTCGTGTGATTTCATGTTTATTGTCCTTAGTAGTTTCCATGCACTGTTAGGTGCCACTTTCAGTGGCTAGATTCGTGGTTGTGCTGGCATTGGAGTCGTGCAGGTGTTCCCGGTGCAATTCTGCACAGGAACACTGCGCACGATCACCGGTTCTATTGCGCACGACCACTGGTCGTGCGCCACTGATCGTGTGCACTTAACCCTTTTTCATGAGTTCTGTTTGGTGTAGTGCGCACGACCATCAACGCCTTTGCGCACGACCACCGGTCGTGCGCCACTGTTCGTGCGCACTTAGCATTAAATTTCTGAGTTCTGTTTCGTCTAATGCGCACGACCACCGACGATAGTGCGCACGACCACCGGTCGTGCGCCACTGGTCGTGCGAACATTATATTTTATAAATTGCTTTTCTTGCAGGTTCTGCCCAGGTAGTGCGCACGACCAATGGTCGTGCGCCAATGATCGTGCGCAGTATTTATTCCAGCGCCTATTTAAACGCCTGTTCCGATTTTAGGGCAGGATCCAATTCCGGGAGCGGGATTCCTGTTCCGTACGCCGCCGACCACCACCTTGGGACGCCTCCACTTCATCTCCTACGCAAGGGGAAGCCTCCTCCATCCATTCCAAGACTTCCTCCGTTGTCCGTGAGTGTTCTCCACCATCCGCAAGCCTCCAAGCATCCATTCTCTCATTCCGCCCGGTGAGAAGAAGAAGAAACCTGAAGTCGAAGACGACGGAGCTACGTAGGGAGATCGTGACAGCTCTCTACGCCGGAAGCATAGTCCGCCCGAGTCCGGAGGTAGCCCGACAACCTACCATTCCGGCCGTGAACGGCCGCTAGTCTTCACCATCGGTTATTTCTTTCCTCTTTCCTTCATTGTACTCGTTGAGCCGTGTAAACTCGAATATTGCGATGTTGTTTATTGAAATGAATGCTTCCTTGTTGTTCTTCATGGTTTGCTGGTGATTCACTCCGTTTTCCACTCACTCACTCACGCACGCACGCAAGGTGTTTGTTCCGCGTTAGCAAGAGCTAACGGCGGTTGTGAAGAGGTGTTTGCGACCCTCACCTTCTCGCACTTGAGTACATTCCACCCGCCTAACGAAGCACGACATCGCGGCCGTTGCATCCACCTCGCCTCGCGAAGCGGTGTTTTCGACCCGCAACTCTTTTGTTGTTGATAAGATTAGGAAAACCAACCAAAAACCCCCCTCTTTGTGTTTGTTAAACGCTTGTGTAGCAATAGTCACTGCGCGAATCGTTCACCCAACCTGCATTCCTCAAGAGACCGACATCCGGGGATTCCATTCTCCACAATTATTACTTGACAGCGACCGGTGCACTTGCCGACACGCATCACCCATTCAAGTACGCCGCCACAGCATCCATTTGCAAGATTATCCACCCATAATGAGCCGCCAGTGCGATGATCAGTCTTATGGTATCGATCCGCGCAACTGGGGCGTAGACTTCATCATAGTCCACTCCTTGAACTTGTCTATACCCTTTCACCACCAGCCTGGCCTTGTGCTTCTCCACAGCGCCGTCTTTGTTCTTCTTCACCTTATAGACCCACTTCACCCCGAGGGGTTTGTGGCCTGCCGGTGGATCCACTAGCCTCCAGGTATCGTTCTTCTTGATAGAAGCCATCTCGACATCCATCGCCGTCCTCCAAGATTTCTCCTGGGCAGCTTCTTCATAGGACCTTGGCTCACAATCTGCTAAGAGGCAATACAATGAATAATTAGTATGGATTGGGGCCGTCTCCTCATAGAGCTCCCCCACCCTCTTCATCCTGGGTGGTGGACTCTCGGAGTCACTCCGGCTCCCGCTGCCTCCTGCAGAATTTCCTCCACTTGAGCTTTCCCCCCCTGAGTGGGAGGTGGAAGCTCCCCCTGAATTCCTGCTCGGTGGTGATGGTGGCTCCACTCCACCATCCTCGGCTCCAGCCTCATGACCTCCTTCATCTTCATCCTCGAAGAACATGCCCTTCATGCTCCTCGTCTTCTCATCCCAGCTCCAGCTGCTGCCTTCTTCAAACATCACGTCTCTCGAGACTATGGCCTTCTCTGTCACCGGGTTGTAAAGCTTGTAAGCCTTGCTCTCCAGAGCGTAGCCAACAAAGATACACTTCTAGCTCCTATCGTCGAGCTTCTTCCTTCTCTGTTCCGGGATGTGAGCATGAGCTACACACCCGAAGACCCTTAGGTGCTTCACGCTTGGCTTCCAGCCACTCCATGCTTCAAACGGCGTCATGAACTTCACGCTCTTTGTGGGGCATCTGTTCAGTAGATACACCGCACACTGCACTCCTTCCGCCCAGAAACTCTTCGGTAGCCCCTTCTCCTTCACCATGCTCCTCGCCATGTTCATGATGGTAAGGTTCTTCCTTTCTGCCACTCCGTTCTGCTGCGGTGAGTACGCCGCCGTTAGCTGGTGCGAGATCCCATTCTCCTTGCAGAAAACATCAAACAGCCTCGAGGTGTACTCCCCACCCCGATCTGTCCTTAGCACCTTCAGAGCCTGACTGCTCTCCTTCTCCGCCATAGCCTTGAACTCCTTGAACTTGTCAAGGGCCTCAGATTTCTCCCTTAGGAAATATACCCAACACTTCCGACTAAAGTCATCCGTGAAGGTTATGTAGTATCTGCTTCCGCCTATTGAGGTGGTCTCAAACGGACCCGCAATGTCCGAGTGAACCAGTTCAAGCTGCCTCCTTGCTCTCCAGGACTTCCCTCCTTCAAAACTCTGCCTCTTCTGCTTCCCCTTCGTGCAAGCTTCACACACCTTCTGAGGTGGTGAGATCATTGGCAGATCTGTCACCATCCTTGAGTGAGATAGCAGCTTCAACCCCGTGAAACCCAAATGGCCCATCCTATGGTGCCATAGCCATGCTTCTTCCTCTTCCTCCGTTCTCGCGAGACAAGCTGTCTCTTGAGAATCCATCTTCAGCTTGAAGAGATGGTTCGCTGTCATCTCCACCTTCACTACTTCCTTCCCTTGACCATTCTTCATTGCCAGAGACTCATCCTTCATTTGGACGCAATAGCCTCTCTCCACTAACTGCCCAATGCTCAAGATGTTGGTCTTCAACCCTGACACATAGTGCACATCATTCAGGTGTACTCTCTCCCCGTTCAGCTTCGTCTCCACCAAACCCTTTCCTTCCAAGGAGATCTTTGACGCATCCCCGAAGCTAACCTCACCCCCAATGGGTTCAAGGTTTGTGAACATCTCTCTATCTCCACACATGTGGTTGCTCGCCCCTGTGTCCAGGTACCACACTTCATTTCTCCCTTCTTCCGCACCTCGGTAGGTTAGGAACATCATCGGGTTTCCACCTCCAGCATTGTTCCCATTGTTCCTAGCCTCCGCATAGTGGTTAGCTTCTTCTCTCTTCCTCGGACTCCAGCAGTCGTAGCTCATATGCCCATACTTGTTACAGTTGTAACATTGTACTTGAGACATATCTCCTCGGCCTCTTCCTCCGCCTCTTCCTCTTCCTCTTCCATCTTGCCAACCTCCTTGAGGTCGCTCCCCCTCTTTCTGGTAGTTCTGATTTCTCCCTTGATCTCTACCTCCTCTTCTTCCTCTACCTCTTCCTTGGTGACCTCGACCACGCTGGCCGCCTCCTCTTCCCGAACTTTCCCCAAAGTTCAACTGGGTCTGGAGTGCTTTTCCCAAGCCACTCGCTTCTTCATCATCCTGCAGCATCCTGTACTCATGAGCTTGCAAAGAGCCTACAAGCTCATCCACGGCCATCTCGGTGAGGTCCTTCGACTCTTCAATCGCCACCACTATATGACGGAACTTCTTCGACATAGATCTCAACAACTTCTCCATGAAGCTTACATCTTCGATCGCCTCCCCATTTCTCTTCATCTCGTTTGTGAGCGTCCGCAGACGAGTCACATAGTCACCGACCTTCTCGGTGCTTTGCATCTTGGTTACTTCATACTCCGCACGGAGTGACTGCAACTTCACTTTCTTAGCCTTCTCAACCCCTTGCATGGAGTGTTGCAACACCTCCCATGCTTCCTTAGAGGTTCTCGCATCTGAGATCTTCTCAAAGGTTGCTTCGTTAACCCCTTGGTATAACAAGAACAAAGCCTTCTTATCCGCCTTCCTTGCCTCTCTAAGTGTTGTCTTCTGGGCATTAGTCAACGTCGCATCTACTGCAGCAGTGCGCTCCTCATACCCATTCTCCACTACATCCCACAACTCCTTGGAGGCAAGTAGCACTCGCATTTGTATACTCCAATTCCCATAATTGGTTTTCGTCAGCTTGGGCACTTGCCCCGGCATGGCTCCACTAGCCCTCATCGCTACTACTCCTCAAACCTTCCGAGTCACCGCAAAGGTTTGCAACCTAGCTTTGATACCACTTGTTTGGAAGCGAGACCACCTCCGCAAGCTCACTTCCACTTCACTCTTCAACGAGCACGTCACCGGCGAGTACTCCACTCTCAAACCAGGCGAGCACTCTCCTCGCTAAGATCCGCGAGTACAACCTCCAGCGAGTGCAAGCTCCTCCCCTTCTTCTTCGCGTTCAGGCGATCTCCTCACCTCCCAACTCAACAACGCCGCGAGCTCTCTACTCAACCACTCCGGCGAGACACAGGCGGCGGCGAGAATTACCTTCAGCGAGAACATCCTGCGAGCACTTCACACCGGCGAACACTACCACCTCACTCCGAGCGCTCTCCACGGAGAGCACGCACCCCACACCACTCGGCCGAGATGCCGGGCTGCTCCTCGCTATTCCTCCACGTCCACGATAGCTGGCGGCGGACTGCACTCCAACGCGAGACGCAGCGGCGAGAACCTTCAGCGGGAGGTGCAGGCGAGAGGTGGCAGGCGAGAGTTTCAAAAAACAAATTATTCCTGCGGGAATAATGATAGGCGAGAGGGGGGGGGGGGGGGGGGGGGGGGAATTCCTGCGGGAATTATATATTTAACTCTCTCACTCCCCTCTCTCTCTCTCTAACTATTGCCCAATGAAAGGAAAGGTCTCCAAATTTTTCTATTCGCTCAATAAAATTATACAAGGACACGCCTATTTATAGGCAAAGGAAAACTACCACCTTCTCTCTCTGCAATTAATGCTCACCCTCTCTCCTCCTTTTTTTTTAAAATAAAATACATATAAAAAATGCATATAAAAAGTTGACCTGGTCAACTAATTAAAACCAACAATGACAATATTGTCTACATAAACAACCAATAGGATACTAACTGCAGAGGAGTGTAAATCTTTATGTCTGTTTTGAAGTTCAAAATGGATAATCACAACCGGAAAGAGACCAAACATTACTACGAATCGTCGTCTAAGAATATTAAGTCAGCTGCAGTGGGATGTTGAGAGGGAACCATGGCAGCATTTTGCAGGGGGAAGTTGGGGGAACATTATCTCGATATCCTAAGTTGGTGTAGACTTCAAGTGAGTAATGAAATTCGCACAAGAAAACCACAAGTTTTGGGATCGAGGGACATCAATGATTATCTTGATCGATCTAGTGAGGATTCTTTGAATCCATCAATGTTCTGGTCCTACTGGATTTTGCTAGATTCCTGAAGGAATTCAATTGACTACACACACACCTTGCAAGGGAATGAAAAGTGATGTTATTTATGTCGATTTGAACAGTTGTATACTAATAAGATCCTTATCAATGTATAATTTATAAGATTAGATAACTTACCATGAGGAAATGAATCCAAGGATGGTAGAGTTCTTTCTAGATTAAATTGAAGTTCATTTATTCCTACAAGTTCACTAATGTTTTTGAGGAAATCAACTCCCAACCCTCAAACACGAAAAGTTCCAGAGTGAAGAAGATTTCCGCTTAAATCATCAAAATGTACTCCAAACCCTCAAAATGTACTTTCCAGGGAAGTTTTGGTAATTATTCATATATATATATATATAGGGGGCATTTACCAGAACCCCCCCCCTCTAAGTTTGAAAAATTCCAGATTGCACCCCTCTTATTATTGAAATTACAAAAACCTCTCCTGAATGTTACAAATCATAACATTTACCTCCCCTGAAGTTCACATTTCATAACATCCATGCACAAAAATACCTCCCTCGGAGTACATTTTCAGGAGGGGTATTTTGTGCATGGATGTTATGAAATGTGAACTTCAGGGGAGGTAAATGTTATGTTTTGTAACATTCAGGGGAGATTTTTGTAATTTCAATAATAAGAGGGATGCAATATGTAATTATGCTAACTTCCCGAGAAAGTTTTGGTTATTATTCGTTTATATATATATATATATATATATATATATATATAGAGAGAGAGAGAGAGAGAGAGAGAGAGAGAGAGAGAGAGAGAGAGCAATGTTATATGCAGTCCACTTTTGGCTTTATGCAGGCTGCGGATATATGCAGTAATTAAAATATCATGTGTGCGAGGTTACGTTGAATGTCTCTGTTTCGTCAGTAAAATCTGGGAGAGCTATTGTCAGCTAATATCTGAGAAATTATGTTGAAGGAACACTAAAATTTCTCAGCTATTGTTATGTAATATCAGATGCACTGCTACAATAACTTAAGACATTTCTTAAAAAATCGGAGATAAAAATATATAAATCTGCACTTTCTCGGCCATTTTTGTTGTATTTCAATTTTTAATTCTAAAAAAATATTTATTTGTTATAAAGGAGTGTCCAAGTTCACATTTACCTCCCCTGAAGTTCATATTTCAAAACATCCATGCACAAAAATACCCCCCTTGGAGTACATTTTCAGGGGGGGTATTTTGAACATGGATGTTATGAAATGTGAACTTCAGGGGAGGTAAATGTTATGTTTTGTAACATTCAGGGGAGGTTTTTGTAATTTCAATAATAAGAGGGTTGAAATATGTAATTATGCTAACTTCCAGGAATTTTTTTGGTAATTATTCGTGTATATATATACTACTATTGCTGGACTCTGTTGATTATAATGAGCAATTTGATTTGCTCTGTTTGAAACTCTTCTTGTCTTGTCCAAACAGATTATGAGCAATGGGAAGTACAAAAGCATAGAACACCGAGTCCTTGTAAACACGGAGAAAGAGAGGCTCTCGATCGCAACCTTCCATTCGCCGCCACTCGATGTGACTCTGCGGCCGCTCCCCGAGCTCGTTGAAAACGAAAAGGAACGCTACAGTGCCATTAATGTCGAGCAGTTCTTGAAGGCGTACATGACGGAGAAGCTCGACGGGAAGAGCCTCCTGGAGAGGCTGAAGCTATGTAACTGAAGGAACTTTCCCCGCAACAATACTTATTACATCTTCATTATTCTTGTAAATTGATAATAATTACTATAAACTGATGACTTCACTTGTGTATTTTAAGCTTCTTTTATATATTTTTAGAATATTAAAATAAACTGTTCATATTTTTAGAATATTAAAATAAACTGTTCATATTTTTTTTTGCCTAATAATAATATCTTGGTTATGTTTTGGGTGAATTTCCTGAGATGTTATTGAATTTTCTTTTACTTTATGATAATTTGGTAAAAAATAATTATTATAAAAATCTTTTCTATAATATTTGATTTATTGTAATATGAATGCTTTTATTAGCTTGTATATATAGTATATATATTCTTCTTCCTATAACATGTCATTTATTAGCAGAACTATCACCAAACTTTCTGCTATGAAAATATTTTCTTTGTTTTATACAATGCTTTATTTCATTTTTTTTCTCATTCTTTCTCTCACCTTTTATTCTTAGAGTATGTAATAAAGATTACAAAATAAGAGTTATGAAAGGAAAATGAAAAAATTACATATCTGAGATTATTTTGATGATTAGACTTGAAGACCATAGTCACAGTTCATATATATACATAATATATATATATATACATAATATATATATACATAATATATATATATACATATATATATATGTGGATATTTACCGGGACCTCCCCTCAAAATTTGTGTAATTACAGCTTTCACCTCTATAATTTCACTCTAATTTGTGTAATTACAGCTTTCACCTCTATAATTTCACTCTTCTTTAATGTTTATATTTCATAACATTCATGCAAAACCCCCCTGAAGATTTACTCTAAAGGAATATTTTTGTACTGGATGTTATGAAATGTAAACATTGAGGAGAGATTTTTGTAATTTTAAAAGTTAAGAGGGGTGCAAGTTATAATTACACAAACTTTGAGAGGTCCTCATAAATAACACTATGTATATACACACGAGTGACAGACACGGGCTTCGCCCCTACGGCCAATCGCGACAGTACCTCGTCAACGATAGGTTCGGGGCTCCGATTATTTGATGCAGCTTAAAATAAATACAATATTAATTAATCAACTTTAATAAAGTTGATTGGTTTAATGATAGCTCATCGAAAATATCGTTGATATGCCTAATGACAACTTTCCTCGAATAGATCGCTGACATGCATAATGACAACCTACCATAGTAGTTATACTGGCTCTACTATAATTTTTTTGGATTTTAATGGATTTTCATCATTATTTTTAATTTTGGGATAGTGTAATTATTTGAATGGATATTTTATTTTAATTTTTTTTTGAAATAGATTAAAATATATGTCAAGTCATTAAAATATAAAAATGAGGGCATAATTGACATATATATATATCTTTATTATATAAGTCAATATTGAATATACATATCTAGCAAGCACACCGAGCTTTTGATGTGAGCCGTTTGATCAAATTGCTACAACCAAGTGTTGTCGTTCGATTTGCGAAACAAATAAAAAAAACTAAACCTCCGCGCTGTCACATACTCCGCTCTTAAAACACCGAAATGCTCAAAAGCTCACCCGCAAGCTCTTTCAGCCCTCTCTTCACCTCTCCCGATCGCTCCACCTCTCGCAGTCTCGCAACCCGCATCCATCGCTCCTCCGCCGGTAAGCTTCTTTTTTCCCTTCTCTTCTCCATTTTATTTCCTTTTTCGATTCTAATCTTACGATTTCCATTTTCTTTTTGTGTTCTACCTCGATTTGTAGGCGTTCTCTTCTGATTCTGCCGCTTACGCCACCAGTTCCCCTCCTCCACGCACCTCCTCCCGACAGTAAGCCTTACTGTGTTTTTCAATGTTTCTCTTCTATCAGATCTTACTCTAGATAGACGTTCACTTCTTACTCTGCCGCTTAGGGCTCCAGTTCCTCTGCATATATGCGATTACAATATGCTTAAACCCCTCTCTCCATTCTAGCATTACCATATAAGCATTACGATGAGTATGTCCAGTTCCTCTCCATATTTTATAAGCATTACGATGTAGATCTTATTCTGGTAACGATTTTACTCTGGATCATATATACTGTTTTCATGTATTTTCATTTGTAGATCGCTTAGGGCTCTAGTTCCTCTCCTCCATGCACCTCCTCCATGCAATAAGCCTTACTGTGCTTTTCGATGTTGTACTGCTTTAAGCCTTACTAGTAGTTTCTCTTCTATCAGATCTTACTCTGGAGCATCTTCGGCTTCTGCTTCGACACCAGAATCAAGGATCTTAGGTTGAGGTATCGATTTTCCATCATGGCATTTATCCTTCTACAACTATAATCATTCAGTGCAGATTTCTGCACATTGCAATGCTGAAATCTGTACATATCCTGAAATCTGCACTGCACATTGTTGGGAATGCGAGCAAACACTCCCGACTAGAGCACCTGTTGCAAATTGAGCAAGCACCTGTGCGACCGCGTTGAGCGGTATGCAAAATTCGCAAAAGAAAATACGATGCAGAAAAATAATAAACACACAGGAAATTTTAACGTGGAAAACCCAATTGGGTGAAAAACCACGGGACGATCGGAGTCCAACCCAGAAAATCGCCACTAAAAGTGTGTGAAAAATTCACACGCACGAATTACAGGCTTTCCCACTGATCCACAAAGGATCTCCACTCCTCCACCACAACAACAATCCACAAAGGATTTACACAACCTTTCTCTTCCAACAAACACACACAAGCACAATGTTTGAAAAGGAAATACAAGTGGGGTGAGAAGTCGGTTACCTGAACGGATTGGATAATCCGTCCCAACGTCAAGATGACGTTCTCCAACCACGAAGATGGATGGCTAAGTGCAGCCCCTTCCAACTCCGCTTTCAACCTCCAATCCACGAACAACCGGCTGCGATTAGCCCCTTCCAAACCTCAACAGAAGGCAGCCCCCCTACAACACCTTCAACACAAGAGGTGGCTGCGGCTTCTTCTCCAAATCGGCTGGATACCCTCTCCAAAACAAGTAGCCGGCCGGATCTCTTCCAACAAAGGGCACATGAACACTTTCCTTCAACAAGGCGCCAGATCCTCTCCTTCAACAAAGGGGGCAGAATCTCTCCCTTGCTCCAAGGTCGGCGGCGAGATCTTCTGCTCCAGGCGACCGGATCTCCACACCAACAGGCGGCGGCCGGAACTCCTCCAACAGAGGATACGGCGGCCCTCGTACTCCTTCCTTCAGGCGGCGGCTACAACAAAGGTCCAGGCGGCAGTTCTCCAAATCGAGAGAGAGAGATCGGGGGTTTTGCTTGGGGGGAGCGACAGTTCTCCTTTTACGGGAATAAAGGACCGAGTGAGAGAGAGAGGTTGGATTAGGGTTGATTTTATTTTATATATAAATAAATATTTCTCTCCATAGGCTGCCCCCACTAGGATAAACGCAGACCACCAATAATTAAAGGTGCCAATTTGAAATCACGAGCCGCGCCCGGCGCGCGCCCAGTGACTTTTACCGCCTCGGATGGGAACCACACCCAACAAATCTCCCCCTTCACATCGAGGCGGAAGAAACCGCCATCCCGACGATTCTAACGCAATGCTCAAACTTCCCTCTGGGCACGGTCTTGGTCAGCATGTCTGCCCCATTATCATCAGTGTGCACCTTCTGAAGATCAAGCTCCTTCTGCTCCAGGACATCTCGTATCCAATGATACCGAGTGTCGATGTGCTTCAACCTCGAGTGAAACGTGGGGTTCTTCCCCAAATGGATAGCGCTCTGACTGTCACACAGGAGTGTGTATCGGTCCTGAGTGAAACCAAGCTCTTTGATGAACCTCTTCATCCAAAGCAGCTCCTTCCCAGCCTCAGTGACTGCAATGAACTCCGCCTCCTTGGTAGACAGTGCAACGCACTTCTGCAGTCTCGACGCCCACGAGACAGCTCCCCCTGCAAACAGAATCAAGTACCCGGACGTCGACCTCCTGGAATCCAAATCTCCAGCCATTTCCGCATCAGTGTAGCCCAACAGCTCTGGTTCACTGTCTCCAAATTTCAGCGTCAAGACGGACGTCCCCTGCAGGTATCTCAGAATCCACTTCACCACTCTCCAATGCTCTCTCCCAGGATTGGAGAGAAATCTACTAACGGTCCCAACGACACGCGCAATGTTTGGACGAGTGCACACGATCGCATACATAAGGCTCCCAACAGCAGATGCATACGGAACATTCTGCATCTCCTCTATCTCCTCTGGTGTGTTGGGGCACTGATCTACAATAAGCCTGAAGTGAGCTGCAAGAGGCACGCTCACCTTCTTCAACTGGTCCATATCAAATCTCTGTAGTACCTTGCAGATATACCGCTCATGTGATAACCAAAGCAATCTGGCTTCCCTGTCCCTGCGAATGTGCATCCCCAGAATGGTCTTCGCAGCACCCAGATCCTTCATCTCAAATGTGGAACCCAACTGCCGCTTCAACTCAGCAATGCGCGCAGTGTTCCTCCCGACGATCAGCATATCGTCCACGTACAACAATAGGATAATGAAATCCTCCGGAGCATACTGCTTGATGAACACGCAGTGGTCAAGGGTGGTCCTCCTGAAGTCGATCTCCCCCATGAAAGAATCAAACTTCTTATACCATTGTCGCGGGGCCTGCTTCAGGCCATATAAACTCTTCTGCAAGCGGCACACCAGACCTCCCTTCCCTCTAACACTGAAGCCCTCAAGCTGCTCCATGTATAGCTCCTCCTCAAGATCGCCATGCAGAAAGGCGGTCTTGACATCCATCTGCTTTATCTCCAAATCAAGCCTCGCAGCGAGGCCAAGGACAACACGAATAGATGACATCTTCACCACTGGTGAGAAGATCTCATCAAAGTCAACGCATGTCGCTGTCCAAAACCTTTCACCACCAGCCTGGCCTTGTATCTGGGAGGTGTGGAGGAATCTCCCTGCTTCACCCTGAAAATCCACCGATTCTTCAAACCTTCTTGCCCTTAGGCAATCTCACCAGGTCATACGTGTGGTTCTTCTGCAGCGACTGCATCTCCTCCTGTATAGCATCCATCCACTAGCGCTTCTCAGCACTCTCCATAGCCTCGTCATAGCTCTCAGGCTCCCCCGCATCAGTCAGCAGTATAAACTCTGATGCAGAATATCTGGCGGATGAGTGTCTGGCACGATCTGATCTCCGCAAAGCAGGCTCAGGGGCCGGTGCAGGCACATCATCAGTAATGTCCTCAGCAACTCCTGGTTCACCATCAGTGGTGATATCATGATCTGGAAGGGTATCAGTACCCTGTGCTGGCTCAGGCTCAGTAGCCTCCTCAGTATCATCAGCTCCAACCATAAGTGACTCTGCAGCAACACGAGAGTCAACCTCCAACTCAACAGTCGCCTCAGGATCACCAACAGTCTGATCCTCACAGAACACAGCATCCCGGCTACGTACAAGCTTCTTCTCAACTGGATCAAAGAACTTGTACCCAAACTCTCCACTGTAGCCGTACCCCAAGAAAATACACTACCGGGTCTTCGAATCCAACTTCGATCTCTCGTCCCTAGGGACGTGCACAAAGGCTTTGCAGCCAAATACCCGCAAGTGACTATAAGAGGGGTCTTTCCCGTACCAGACCCTATCTGGGACATCCTCCTGCAAAGCTGAACTCGGCGAGAGGTTGATGACATGCGCTGCAGTAAGAAGAGCCTCACCCCAAAACATCCCTGGCAGCTTCGACTCAGATAGCATGCACCGAATCCTCTCCATCAGTGTCCTGTTCATCCTCTCAGCTACGCCATTCAGCTGCGGCGTCTTCGGCGGGGTCTTCTCATGTCGGATACCATGGTCTCTGCAGTACTCATCAAAGGGACCAATGTACTCTTCCCCGTTGTCGGACCTGATGCATCTCAGCTTCTTCTCAGACTGTCTCTCCACCTCAGCGTGGAATCTCCTGAAAGTGTCGAGGACCTGATCTTTGGTCTTGATAGCATAGACTCAAAGCTTCCTCGAATGGTCGTCAATGAAAGTAACGAAGTATGATGCTCCTCCTCTAGTCTGGACCTTCAGTGGTCCGCAAACATCAGTGTGAACTAGCTCCAATGGCTCAGACCTCCTGGTGGATGTGTGGCTGTGAAAAGAAATCCTGTTCTGCTTCCCAGCCATGCAGTGGTCGCACCTCTCTAAGTGATCCCCAGAAATATCACTAATCAGCTTCTTCTTCGCCAGGCATCCTAAACCCTTCTGGCTAATGTGTGCTAGCCTCCTGTGCCATAAGGAAGTGGATGCATCATCCCTGACGGAGTTGGCCTGAGCAGCTTCAGGCCTCCCCTCCATGTAGTACAGTCCAGAATCTCTATAGCCTCTGGCCATCACAAGCGATCCCCTGATCAACTTCCAGAAGTCTCCTCCAAAGGCACTCAGGTGTCCTTCGTCTCCAAGTCTTCCAACAGATATCAGATTGAAGCGAATATCTGGCACATGTCGCACATCCCTCAGAACCAGTAGGGCACCAGTACTCGTCTTCAAGTGCATGTCTCCACGCCCAAGAACCTTGGACGTATCCCCATTGCCCATCCTCAACACCCCACAGTCATGAGTGGTGTAAGTGGCAAATAACTATCTGTTGTGGGAGACATGCGCAGAGGCTCCAGAATCAACGATCCAGCATCGGTCGTCACACGCAAGTGCAGCAGTGACGTCGTCGCCAACAATGATGACGTCGTCCTCCTCAGTAGAAACCGTAGCTGTCGTGTGACCCTCATCCTTGCCCTCAGTGGCAATCCCCTTCTTCCTCTGGTCGTTCTTCAAGGAATAACAGAACTTCTTTATGTGTCCCTTCTTGTGGCAGTAGTGGCATTCCACGTTCTGATAACGTGATTTCGACTTGCCCCTACTCTGACTCCTGTCCTCCTTCCTTCCTCGGCTCTTACTCCTTCCTCTCCCCCTGGGCTCAGTGAAGAGGACGTCAGCTCGTGAAGAAGAGCCTGAAGTCCCCTGAGACTTTCGTCTCACCTCCTCATTCAAGATCCCACTCTTGGCGATCTCCATGGTAACAATCCCCTGGGGGGAAGAATTGATCAGAGAAACTCTGACCATCTCCCACGAGTCTGGAAGTGACTTGAGTAGCCACAATGCATTCACCTCATCTTCAAAAGTCACCTTCATGGCAGTCAGACGATCTATAATCCCCTGAAACTCGTTGAAATGATCCAAAATAGGTGAGCCCTCCCGGTACCTGAACTCTCCAAGCTTCTTCAGTAAATAAAGCTTGTTGATGCCCGTGCTCTTGGCATACAGTGTCTCGAGAGTCTTCCACAGTACCTTTGCATCAGTGATGCTAGCCACATGGTTGTAGACGTTCGACTCCACGAACCGTCTGATAAACCCACACAGCTTCCGATGCTCCACCTTCCATTTCGCCAGATCCGTGTCCTTTGGCATCTCCTCAAAGACAGGAGCATGCGAACCCTTCACATATATCAAATCCTCCATCAGTAGATGCCACTGGTGATAATTGGCACCATTCAACTTTACCATCTGCTCTGAACCTGATGTGGACTCTATCCTGCTCTGCCAACTGGCCGGACCGACCACTGATCCTTGAGTCGACTATCTCAAAGTATGCAACCAAAGAGGATAGCCAGAGGACCAATGATCGTAAACTACCGCACCCAATTGCACACCCGAGGTCACAATCAATTCGTCCTGAAATCCAAAAGGTCAGCCCGGTAACTGCTCTGTCACTGAAACGGCTCTGTCACTGAACCTCGCTCTGATACCACTTGTTGGGAATGCGAGCAAACACTCCCGACCAGAGCACCTGTTGCAAATCGAGCAAGCACCTATGCGACCGCGTTGAAAGATGCAAAATTCGCAAAAGAAAATACGATGCAGAAAAATAATAAACACACAGGAAATTTTAACGTGGAAAACCCAATTGGGTGAAAAACCACGGGACGATCGGAGTCCAACCCGGAAAGCCGCCACTAAAAGTGTGTGAAAAATTCACACGCACGAATTACAGGCTTTCCCACCGATCCACAAAGGATCTCCACTCCTCCACCACAACAACAATCTACAAAGGATTTACACAACCTTTCTCTTCCAACAAACACACACAAGCACAATGTTTGAAAAAGAAATACAAGTGGGGTGAGAAGTCGTTACCCGGACGGATTGGATAATCCGTCCCAACGTCAAGATGACGTTCTCCAACCACGAAGATGGATGGCTAAGTGCAGCCCCTTCCAACTCCGCTTTCAACCTCCAAGCCACGAACAACCGGCTGCGATTAACCCCTTCCAAACCTCAACAGAAGGCAGCCCCCCTACAACACCTTCAACACAAGAGGTGGCTGCGGCTTCTTCTCCAAATCGGCTGGATACCCTCTCCAAAACAAGTAGCCGGCCGGATCTCTTCCAACAAAGGGCACATGAACACTTTCCTTCAACAAGGCGCCAGATCCTCTCCTTCAACAAAGGGGGCAGAATCTCTCCCTTGCTCCAAGGTCGGCGGCGAGATCTTCTGCTCCAGGCGGCCGGATCTCCACACCAACAGGCGGCGGCCGGAACTCCTCCAACAGAGGATACGGCGGCCCTCGTACTCCTTCCTTCAGGCGGCGGCTACAACAAAGGTCCAGGCGGCAGTTCTCCAAATCGAGAGAGAGAGAGAGATCGGGGGTTTTGCTTGGGGGGAGCGACAGTTCTCCTTTTACGGGAATAAAGGACCGAGTGAGAGAGAGAGAGGTTGGATTAGGGTTGATTTTATTTTATATATAAATAAATATTTCTCTCCATAGGCTGCCCCCACTAGGATAAACGCAGACCACCAATAATTAAATGTGCCAATTTGAAATCACGAGCTGCGCCCGGCGCGCGCCCGGTGGCTTTTACCGCCTCGGATGGGAGCCACACCCAACACACATATGCTGAAATCTGCACATATTTATGTACTGCAGTGGCACATTTAAGAGAGTAAGAGAGGGAGAGAGGGGTGGTAGTCTTAATCCATCTTTTCGGAGTGCTGAAATATGCACCCCATATTTTGAACAGGATTTGGTTTTGGAAGAAATGGTTTGGAAGAAATATATCTTCAATTAAAATGACTCAAATTGGGTGGCTAAAAATTTTTAAACCAGATTTTGTAAACTGGATTTGGTTTTGGAAGAAATGGTTTGGAAAAAATAGATCTAAAGACAAGGAAATAAATGGTGCGGCATTTTGGTCTATTCTCTAAACTAATGCATGTTACTTCTCTAAACTAATGACATTCGGCGGTTGCGGCCATGACCGGTGTTTGTTGTGGAATGATTTTCAATACGGCTGTAACCTTTAGGATATAATACAGCTTTTGGCATTTATATGACTTCATATATTTCAGATTTTGCTCTTTGACTTCAGGTTTCAGATGTATCTCAGAACTATGAATTTGGTTGTGGTTTAACAACTTGGTCTTTTTGTTCTAATTCACCAATAGTTATTGTCCAAATATTACCCACTTACAACATCGAACATGCTAATACACTTCTGTTCTACAATCAAAAACTATGATTTCATGCATTCGTTTTAAAATATTGTATGATTTTGTCTGTTTAACCTCACAGCTTATTAGTAAGGCTGTCCTTCAATTTCATGATTACTCACTCATTTTATGGTGCCCAGAAGGGATTGCTCGGAAGGGATTTTTGAAGAATCATTTTTAATTTATTTTGAGTAACTGAGATGATCATAATGAGCTTTAGGAAAATCTTGCATTTCGTGTACTGCGCTAGCTGTTTTAAAAGTTGCAAGTTTAATATATGTATTTGCTCAAATATACATTGATCTGCTCACAGCTCTCTCTATCTCTTCCTTCTCTACTAGGCTCACAATCAAAACTCATTAACGCCGTCAACAATGGAAAACAATCAGCTTCGCCTTATGTCACCACCACGCAGAATATGCTTGCGGGCGCAGACTGTTTATTTGCAGGCAAAAGCCGCTTAAATGCCAAGCGTGCGAAGCCCGCTTGGTTGCAGACGAAGCCCGCAACGCCGCATCGAGAACGGGTGAAGCCCGCCGAGTGGGCAAGCGAAGCCGTTTCATTGTCAAGCGGGCGAATAATATATATATTATATATAATCTAATGCATATATGGCGAATAATATCTGACTCGGGAGGAAGCTTCCTACGGCTCTCCCGCTTTGCTCTATCTGCATACAAACGACAGGCTTTTATTTAGGGTTTCCATTTCAGGGCAACACCTGCACTAACACATTTTTTTTTATTTTTTTTATTCATTATAAATTAAATCATCTAGGTTGGAGTTAAATGATTTACTATTATCATTATGTACACTGATCTTATGCTAATTAACTATATAAGTGACATAATTTAATCTTCTAAGTGAATGTTTTATTAATTAAGCAGCTAGGATTTTATAATTAATATCCTCTCGGGCAATTCTCATACCTAAATGACTACATATATATCTAATCTTCAAAGTGAAGATGTTATAATTAAATTAGGGTTTTATAATATCCTCTCCTTTGGAATATTGTGTATCTTCAAAAAATAAATAAGTCATATCTAGATAGGAATACTTTAATTCTAGTTTAATTTATCTAATCAGACATTTTTTTTTAGTTGAATTATCACTTTGATTCTCATCCAATCACGTATGTCAGACTAACTAAAAAGAAGAAATCTTTAGTTCTTCAACAAGCCACAATAATCCTTACAAAAAATCATTATGTAAACTACTAAATGTATAATTCATCCCATAAATGAATACAAATTAATAACTTAAATCCACATATTGCAAATTTTAAGAAGAAATTGAATTAAATTGATCTTCTTAAGATGCAAATAGTTCTATAGATCTACCATATGCACGCCCATTACCTCCATAATTAAAACTTTGACCTATCTCCAATTAACATTTTCATAAATTTTCATTTCACAAGCAGCGCGCGCATATCTCCCTCCAATTAATTTAACAATGCCACATTAGAATTTGCCTCCATAAAGCAAAGAAAAATTTGTATGATGAAGTATGCATTAACAATTCTTATAAGACTCTTTATACAAGAAATTTGTAATTATTGCAATAGTGTTTATAAGAAAACCTTGCAATTATAAGCAAACCCTAGGGTTGAAATGGGTAACAGATATCCCGGTATCTGTACGGAACCCGTTAAACCTCCGATCCGTTATATATATCAAATATAACACTTAGATGTTGCACCAAAGACAACTTTTCTCTTTATTATAGTAAAAGATATGTCCCTAAATTTTTAGCTTTTATCTATTTTGGTCTCAAAAGATTTGTGTTTGAATTAATTTTAGCATAATAATTAATAAAATAAAGAAAACAAAACCACTATTTTTTTTATTTGTGCAAAAGAAATTAAAACATTGTAACTTAAATAAAGCAATAAAAATACATTAACAAACATTTGTGCTTAAATTAATTTTAGTTTTTTGCCTTGATGCATGCCAGGGGATGCTCAATGTACATAGGACTACTACACTGACCGTAGTTAAGATATCCTATCTAACAAGGTGGAAGCCAACAAGCCTTATGATTGCTAGCATTATTTCGCATTTTTGGCGAGTATTCTGATCAACCCGAAGGACATAAATGTACGCACATTAGCTGCTATGCACAGAATTTTCAGATATCGCCCGTGGGCAGCTTGCTGGACAACAATATATGCACGACCAACGCTCAATGTCACCCGTAATATGTGCTACAAATATTAAATTTGCACTAGTGATATCGATCAATGTTCGAAAATATTTTTCATTTACTACAATGTAAATTATTAATTAATATCCTATTTTAGAATAATATTATAAATTATTATACAACTATGGAAGCTACTTTTATACAATAAAGTATAATTAGCCTAATAAAAGTATAAATGTATAAATAGTTCTCTCTTATCTCTTCTCTTCTCTTATTTCTTTGATAGTAAAATGAAACAAATTTGGAGTTCAAAATTATAGGAAAAATATCTATTCTATCTATTAAAAAAATAGTTTTTTTCTTTCCTAATTAATGCCATTTTTATTATCATCAAATTGCATAATTTTTTAAATTTCAGCTTCATATATAATATAGACACACTTGACAGTACACTCGGCCCGTGAGGCCACGATAGTGTCCTGACAGTACGTAACCATATCACGGTGCGACTACACTCCCACCGCTCGCAGTCACACCGAGCACACACACAATGATTATTGATTATTCTCCGCAATATTAAATAGCCAAATTAATAGGCGAAGGTTAAAGGGCCGGAAAACAAGAAGTTTTATTAATGAAGAAGACGGCAAAATAAGCTTAACTGACGACTTAACATAAACATGCATTCTTGCAAGATAATTAAGAAAAATAATTAACAACTAATCCGGCGACCGATCACTTCCTAATTAAACCGGCCTCAAAGCCACGCACTACTTGCTCTGATACAGACTTCTAAAGCTGCTTCCGTCGTCGCCGTCGTCCCAGCACAAGAATCGGTGCTCCGGCCCCCGGATTTCGGCGAGGTGACAGAAGAACGAATTCCTCGGCGGAGAAGTCACCGTCGTCGAAGACGAAGCGGAGAGCACCGCAGGGGAGACTTCCGGCGTGGTGCGGCGGCCAATCCCGAGCGCCATCGCCGGAGAGGATGCTCCGGTGACGGCCGAGTCCGTATCAAAATTGCACTTTTCAATGGTGGCGGTGGTGTTATTGTTATTGCTGCTGTTGCTCTGCTCGAACTTGATGAGCGGGGAGTTGTTTTTGATGGCGGTGTCAATGGCGGCGGTAGTGGTGGTGGTGATGCTGTTGGTGATGGTGCTGACGGCGGTCAGGTCATGTGATTTTCTTCTCCGGCGGTTGTGGTCGGCCAAACGCTTTCTGCAGCTGCGTTTTCCCTGGTCAAACTCAGATAGAACGTGAAACCTGCGTTCATGTAAAATTAAAATGCATTAATTAAGTACATAAGAATTTATATTGCGAAACAATATATATATAAGGGAGAAATATGTATATATACTTTGCAAATAATATTAGATGAATTAGATATTCTAGCTTCATTAAGCTTAAAAATAATTAGTTTTTTAGTTAAACCCAACAACTAATTAGGCTTCGTCTAGCACGGTGGTGGCGGTCATGAACGTAGAATTTATGAACTGTCGTTCGTGAAAGCCCGACCTCACCAAGGAACTTCATCCACGTCTTCTAAGGGCGCGTTTGGTTCGACGGATTGCCTCCGCTGCGACTGGCCCAAAACGACGTTTAGGGTAGACTTTGCGTTTGGCTTCCTGTTTCAGCGTATAAACGACGGTTAATTAAAACCGCCGTTTGTTATATTATCCGAGACGCGCCCTCAGACCCCATTCTAGACGTGTTTTGCTTCCCGTTTCAGCGCGGCTAGGGTTCTCGTTCTCGCCTCCCTTGATTCTCCTCAACGCGCCCCATCGTCCACGATCTCGTCGGAGGGTTTCGCCGCCGGAAGCACGTCGCCGGAGGTTCGTTCCTTTGTATATTTTCATTCCCGAAAAGCCATTTTTGTCCCGGTAATCAAATACTTAAAACTCCATTTCAATGAGCACTGAAAACTTCATTTGACCCAAACAGTTTTTTTGACAAAACTCATTTTCTCAGAAACACCTCTTTTTCAAAAGTCAATTTCTGATAAGCAGCTTTTCATCAGCAAAAACCCAACCAAACACGCCCTAAGTTCATACCTAGTTCTCTTTCCTTGGCAGAGGTCATAACCATTGTTTTTGCCAAACATGTATTCTATGGTGATGACATTTTGTCCAAATTTAGGAAAGAAAAAAAGCCGTGCGCCAAAGGGAGCCTAACTCTTAATTAATTTAATCAATTAAAATAATTATTTTTGGAAATGCTAGAGGTAGAAGAACAAGGCCTTTTTAAATTAGTGGTATAATTTATCTAATTATATATACTATATAGTAATTAAAATATTATATTTAATAGTGTCACTATCAAACTCATGATCACAAGTATCAAATTGCATGCTCAGCCATTATTATTATTATTTCAAACCAGAACTAGATTAAAAATATTAAAGATATTCTCAAGCTTGAGGAAAATATATACTGCAACCAAGCTATCCGTTTGTTTCGGCTGTCAGAGTTGGATACATATATAATGTGCTAGTGATTGTGAATTAATTTAATTAGATAGAATTTTAATAAATTTGATATAATTTTTGAAGAAAAAACATTTTTAATTAAACCGAGTATATATAAATCATATATATTAATTAATATCGTCAAATAAGAAATGGTTTACCGGCTGCATTGCTGGCAGAAGCGCTGCGAGAGGCCGGCGGCGATGACAATAGAAGCCTTGGAATGAAACTCGCACACTTTATGCCGGCGATGATAATGCTTCGCGTGGGTGAGGTCGGCGCCGCATCCCTCCGCCTGACACCTCGCCGTCCTCAGCCGCCGCCGGCCCACCCTTCCCATCCCCATCTCCTCGTCCGGCGACGCCGACGAGAAGTACGTCCTCACACCCAGATTCAACCCTATCCTCGCCGATGCCGGCGGCATCCCCATGCCATACCTCTGCACACACGCCGCCGCCGGCGGCACCGTCGCCGTGGTCCCGAACAGCGCCGCCGCAGTCATCTGCTGCGCCGGCGCGAACATCAACTCCCCCGCCATCATTCCGTTGCCGCCATAGTGATCGAACAGCGCCGGGCCGACCTGGCCCGCAGCAGTCTGTCCGCCGTCTCCGAAGAGCAGCATCGCCGCCGCCGGATTCGCCCATTCGTACTCCAGCATCATGATCTCCGCCGCCGCCTGCTGCATGCACTTATATTAATATAAAAGCTCGTGTGATTAATAAGTATATGCTTCTTCGGTCGTATAAAATCAATCACCCTACGATGCTGCTCTTCGGCCGTAAGGGCTGTAAGTGTTTATATAAAGAATTAAATTACTGCTGTTCTATTCCACTTTTACTGACAGATCGAATTATTACTGTTCAGTTTTAACCTCGACTAAGCCCAGCCTGGGTAAAAGTATAACTGTGCTGTGGGGTCGCCAGTGTCGTAATCCGGTGTTTAGGCCATCGTACCGTAAGGAGATGTAGGCAGAATCAGGCCGTTCAAGCATATTTCATCATTTTTAACCGTTTTTTACTATTCAATTCATTTCACTTCTTAATTTCATATATCATTAATTTCCACCTTCGGTGGCCGAGCGATTTTTGCGTGCGACTCCCAGTTATAATCGGGGAATATCATGGTCATTCAGATTTATCGGGATTATCGGCAGATAAATTCAAGACATCCATTCAAAAGCGGCTTTGATGAAATTGAATTTCTCTCTCCTCCGGACACAAAATTTACCCCCAAAGGCCTACTAATCTGAGATTCTAAGATTTGATTAATGATTCAACTAGTGTCTTCCTGTCTGGATGAGACAGAGCTCATGAAAATCTTTAAATTTATTAATAATGCGGGGGGTTTTTCGCCCTTCCATTAACTCATGCAGTCAGATTTGCAAGAAGTTTTAAGGGGTGATCATATTTTTCATTCGAACAAAATTAGTGATTAATGAAAATAATTTGGATTGTTGGCCCGACTTCTCTCTCAAGCGATTAGTGAGATGTTGATCCAACAAGATAGCATACTAACATGTCCCAATAATAATGGTCGTAGACCATTAAGCACAATCGTGACGCTGAAAATCATTAGAAAGTCTATAACTATAGTTAAAATACCAAACAGTATTTAATGTTATTCTTGTAGACGCGAGTAAACAATGATGTTCACCAGTCTATTAAATATATTTAAGTGTTCACGGGGATAAGGCCTGCAGAGCACATTCACAAAGATTATTATGTATTATATAGTATATAAAAATGTGAAATATCAATATATGTTTATTTCTTGCTCTTGATCTGTGTGCTTGAAAAGATCATCAATCACATTGCATCGAATGATAGAAGAAGTACATAGAACTAAAGGTGAATCTATAAACTTCCATGACACACATTTCATAATTATCATTCTCATTGACAAAAACTAGGTATCAAGCTTTTTGTTTCTTGATTGTTTGTGTTTTCCAATCATCAAAAACCATGCTATCTCCTCCTTATCTCGTGCCTCCTTTTAAAAAATTCTATGCATGAATACTTGAAAGTATATTACTCCATGTAGCTAGTTGCCGCTCCCAATTGTGACATGTACGTTGTTAGTTGCTTTCACTATGATAGATGTGGTTGAACCGATTGTGGTGCTGGTAGAAGAAAAGTTGGCAGCCATCGTACGTTTGATTTGCGTATAGTTGCTGAGATCCAAAAACTGACGGACGGATATCAAAACTATAAGACCCCTTTTTTTTTGCAATCTTATCTGGGTCTTTCCGTCAAGAACCGCCGTCTTACGGCGACACCATTACTCCAAATGGTCACCGCCACAATACACCGATTCTGCCGGCTCATCATCATCATCCAGACCAACCATATTCACAGTAATAGAAGCATTAGATGAAACAAGTCCACAAAATCACATTATATATTTATCATAATACAATATTACAATGTCCACGATGAGAAAGAACTAAAAAGAATAAGGGCTTATGCCCAGTACATCGATATCCTTACTACAAAAGTCTCTCGTCTCTACATCCATGCGGAAGCTATCTAACTTTTTCATCGCGCGTCTGTAGCTGCTGCTACATCAACAGGTAGTGGCTGCTTGCTTCATCCCGTCCTCCTGACCTGTCTCCTGAACGGGGTCCTGCTGTTCCGACACATCATCCCTAAGATGATGAGGTCCGCCGACCGTCAGTCTATAAGACTCGACATATTCCTCTCTGCTCCACCCGCGACTCCTAGGCACCGAGCGGGAGGAGGAAGCGGAGGACATCAAGGGGTAATGAATCAAGCAGGTGACAAGTGTCTAGACTAGCAGGGTATATAAATACTAAGCAAGTAATGATAACAATTCTATACTGGCATAGTATAATATATCAGCAATAAATAAAAGCCAATGCCATATAAAGAAGTAGGTATAAAAAAGCATAGAGAGCAGCTATAAACGTAACCTTAACTTATATGCACACACAAAAGCACATAAGCTAAGAGATCTGGCACTAAGGTAAACTCATCGTATAAAAGAGCCCATACTAATTTAAACGATGGGGTCTCTGATTTATGCAAGAATGTTATGCTATGATATGCAATGCAATGCAACACAATGGTGCAACTCACGCACACGACTCTGTACGTACAGACCTTTAGTTCCCACTTTTCGGAGGTAGCTAACCTCTCAGGCACCTCCCGTCGTAGTCAAACGGTGGCAGAGGAGCGGGCGTCTCCCCACTTAGGTGGGTAAGTCACACTACCAGACCTAGGCCATAACGTACGCTGTGATACTGGTACCCGATACTCACGAGCTCCTGCGTACTATACTGAATTGGCCAGGCAGGGTTTAGGGAATCCGTCCCGTCGGACGCGCAGTGAAACAACCTGGCCCTTAATCAAACAACTAGCACTGCCGAGTCAACGAACTACTGTCGGTGTGACGACTAAGCCAGAACCGAAGACCCACCACATCTTATGAACATGCGATTATGTATTAACTCCTACCTTCGAGCCTTCAACTCGTAATTCTAACCCAACATTTATAAAAATATCAAGTCAACTGCTCGCAGGACCATCTCAGTCCTTCCTTATAACCCGAGTCTACCGCTCGCAGGACTATCCCAGTCCTTCCTTATAACCCGATCCTACCGCTCGCAGGACTATCCTAGACCTTCCTTATAACCCTAGCCTACCGCTCGCAGGACTATCCTAGTCCCTCTTTCTTTTAACCCGAGCCTACCGCTCACAGGACTATCTCAGTCCTTCCTTATAACCAGAGCCTACCGCTCGCAAGACTATCCTAGTCCTTCTTTCTTTCCCTCCCAAATTTGGGAGGGAGATTATATTTCCAGTTCTACTACTTTACTACTCTTGTCTAATGTTAGTTGATCTCAGAGGCTTGGGGTGAATCCTGGACTTCCCGTGGATTACCCGGTGAAGGGCTCGCAACGATACTAGAGAATGCGATGGTGACTGAAGCCCGAGTTCCCCTTTCCAGGATATTTACTCTTATTGGTTTCTACCCATTCTTATGCTTTCGTTGCTCTCCAGTTGCATCCAATTCCTATGGTGGATTAACATTTGACACAGATTGCCGAATGTCGGTGTTCTATTGAACATCGAAACTCTACCTCTCCTAGTGGACGGCTACTCCATCGTGTTATCTCTCAATTACAACGGATGGTCCCAATCCTCATACCACCCCTTTACTTGTCATGGCTCTGTCCCCTCCTCATCTCGTTGTATACTCTAAATCGTTGAATTTACGGCACGCACCCCAACTTCACACTATGTGTTGTCATCAATCAGATTGCCCACTAGTCAGTCTTTGTTAAGCACCAAATGTTCCAGAAATTAATTCTTGAGTATGTGGGATCTATTGGGGTCTCAATCAAATACTTCAGTTTCTACTATCCGCAGACCAAGAGGGGATTGATCTAGGTTTGACACCTATGATGCAACCTTGACCCTATCGTGTCCAAATGAGTTCCAAATTCTTACCCTAGGTTCATAATGAGTAAATTGGGGGTTGACCAGAGCTTGACATAATTCCATTAAAATTGACTTCTAATTAACATCAAATACCCTAATGTCATAATCTAAATCGGGAAAAGGTACTCTAAAAGTGAGTTAAGTCTTGCTGATAAAGTTCCCAGAGATAATAATTATCATATAAACTTGATTCCCAAAATTCCAAAATTTTCTAGAGAACTTATATTCACAATTTCCATTTAATATAAGAGGTGTGAAAATGGGACTTTATACATCAAGTACTGGTTCATATCTTCCAAAAATTCTAAGAAAATTACTACAATACAATAATGATCCAAAAACATCAAATCCTAAGTTTCATAATTTTCCAGGGAATATTTAATCATAATTTCTATTTAAAAAGGATGGTGTGCAAGTAGTGATTTACACATCAAGTATCAACTAGAGATCTCTATAAATTCTGATAAATTCACAATAAGATAGTAATGGTCTAAAAACCTCAAACCTTAAGTTTCACATTTTTCTAGGTGATATTTAATCATGATTTCTATTTAAAATGAATGAGGTGCAAATAGTGATTTACACATCAAGTATCAACTACAGATCTCTATAAATTTTGATAAATTCACAATAGCATAAAATTGGTCTAAAAACCTCAAACCCTAAGTTTCACATTTTCCAGGGATTGTTTAACCATGATTTCTATTTAACATGAATGGGGTGCAAATAAGGAGTTACACAACAAGTATCATCTACAGATCTCTATAAATTCTGATAAATTCAATAGCATAATATTGGTCTAAAAACCTCAAACCCTAAATTTCACATTTTTCCAGGTGATATTTAATCATGATTCCTTTTTAAAATGAATGAGGTGCAAATAGTGATTTACACAACAAGTATCATCTACAGATCTCTATAAATTCTGATAAATTCACAATAACATAATATTGGTTTAAAAACCTCAAACCCTAAGTTTTACATTTTTCCAGGGATTGTTTAACCATGATTTCTATTTAACATGAATGGGGTGCAAATAAGGATTTACACAACAAGTATCATCTACAGATCTCTATAAATTCTGATAAATTCACAATATCATAATATTGGTCTAAAACCGCAAACCCTAAGTTTCACATTTTTTCAGGGATTGTTTAACCATGATTTCTATTTAACATGAATGAGGTCCAAATAAGGATTTACACAACATCATCTACAGATCTCTATAAATTTTGATAAATTCACAATAGCATAATATTGGTCTAAAAACCTCAAACCCTAAGTTTCACATTTTTCCAGGAATTATTTAACCATTATTTCTATTTAATCAAATAAATTATCCATGGAGGGCATTTCAACACTTGTAAAGGAACTAACCTAAATCTTCATCTAGACCACATGAGATCACTTCTACTGATGTGTCTCATAATAATACTACACTTTCCAGAGATTCAACATTCTCTATATATAAAATTTCTCAACAATTACATAAATTGCACATGAAGGTCATTTCATAATTTGTAAAGGAGCTACCCTAGATTTTCATCTAAAACACATGAGATTGTTTCTAAGGATACCTAATGTCATACAAAGGCTATACCTAGAAGGTGAGATTTTTCCTAATTATTTTAACCTCATAAATTTCATTAATTTACAAGTGTGACAAATTAAATTAATTTGATAAACCTAATGTATCTTGCTCCAAAGGCCTCCAAGCTCAAGTGTTTGGATTGCTATTGTACAACCCTCATATTTCCCGAGTCGGTGTGACCCGACCCGGACGAGACCAAGACAATCCAAGGTGGTCGAGCCGGTCGAAACCGATCAAGACAAAAAGAGGCCGCGGGAGAGACGGAGGAAGCACCCGCTACCCCGACTCCCTTGGGTGGGTAGGAGAAATCCTCCCACTCAGGCCCTTTGCGAGGGGAGTGGGAGGAGTGCTCCCACTCACCGGGCGAGGGGGAGCAGCTCTCCCACTTGCCGAGCGAGTGGGAGAGGCCTCCCACTCGCCGGGCGAGTGGGAGGGGGCCTCCCACTCGCCGGGCGAGTGGGAGGGCGGCTCCCACTCGCCGGGCGAGTGGGAGGGGGCCTCCCACTCGCCAGCCGAGTGGGAGAGGGCCTCCCACTCGCTGCGCCCTTAGGGGGCGAGTGGGAGAGGCCTCCCACTCACCCGGTATGGGTGAGGAGATTAGTATGACCTCCCGCGAGGGGGGGAGTGGACATCTCGAGTCCCACTCGCCCCCCCTCGCATGCGTGATCAATGGCGGTCATGGTTGGACTGCGGATAGCAGGATTTTTGCTATCCGCAGTCCATTTTTTGGGAAGTCTATAAATAGACCCCCATGGGCACCTTGGGAAGGGTTGGTTTCTACCCCCTCCCTCGCGTGTAAGCAAGCACTACCCCTCCCCTCCCCATGTCATTGAAGGTGGACGGTGAGGTGATCCTTAGTGCCCTCCAAGGTGCCCAGGCTCAGCATTGGCTTGGGAGGGGAAGTTCCGAGTGAGCTTCCGGGTGTGTGGTGGGACCTCCGCGCTGCAGCTTAAGGGGTCCATTTGTGGATTCAAGTGTTCATCAAGTCCAAGTCTTCCAGTTCCTAGTGACCGGTCAAGGGTCTAGGCTTAGTTCAAGTAAGGGTTAGTCGCAACCCCCTTTCGAAAGCTGAGACCGGGAAACTGGTTTCAACATTCTAGTGCGGTGAGCGTGGAAGCGACTAGTTCGGAAAACTCTGAGCCAAGTCTCATGGCTGGAAGCGATGAGTTGGGAGACCCGCCTCCACCTTGCGAGTATGTGAAGAAGAGCGACTTCGACGAATTCAGCAAGAGGATCCTGGAGTTCATGCAGGCCGCATCCTCCGCTCGCGGCGAGTGCTCAACACCACCTGCATCTAGGATCCCCTCACTCCCCCTAGTGGAAGTGAGAAGCAGTCAGCAAGAGAAGGGGCCAGCCTCGGAGGAGGGCTTGAGCCTCCAGGTGCGAGTGCTCTTCAACAGTTCGCCCCGGACCAGCTGCCCCGGCGGGGAAGTGATGGGAGCGCCTCCCCCCAACCAAGAAGAATGGAGAAGCCCTTTCTGCGAGCTGGTCATGTCAGCCCCCGTTCCGGATGGGTTTCGCGATCCTGCCATGTCCTACTACGAGGGGGATAGCGATCCTCTCCAGCATCTTCAGTGGTTCGAGGACATGACCACGATCAGGCAGATGTCAGACGCCTTCATGTGCAGGCTTTTCGTCATCACGTTCCAGGGAAAGGCGAGGGATTGGTTCCACTCGCTTCCGGCGGGAACCATCTACCGCTTCGAGGATCTGCGTCGAAGTTTCTTGTTAAGGTTCTCTACCTCGAAGAAGAGGAGGAAGAGCATGGAGGCCTTGTTCGCAGTCAGGCAAAAGCCAGGGGAGACGCTGGCTAGCTACATGGATAGGTTCCAGGCGGAGGTCCTTCTTGTCGTCGAGGTGCCCGGGCACACCCTGCAGCTAGCCTTCACCCTTGGGCTGCAGCCTGGGCTGTTTCAGATGAGTCTGACCCGGACCCTCCCCTGTCTTTCGAAGAGATGATGAAGCGTGCTGATCGTGAGACTGAGTGTGAGGCTACCAATCAGGAGTTCGTGGCTAGGTTAGCCCAGGTAGCAGAGGAAGAAAGGAAAGAGCTTGGAGGAAGAAGAAAGGAGGAGATGAGGAGTCAGGGACACCAAGGACCCCCCGTTGGGCAGGAGCAAGGCTGGGAGTTTCAACCACCAGTCGCCCTACCGACCTGGAGGCCGCCAGGAGGACCCCCTCGAGGCCAAGGAAGAGGTCATTTCCAAGGGAGAGAAAACTTTCAGGGGAAGGAGGGACGGTTCAACCCAGCAGGGAGGCAGCCGGACACAAGGCTGTTGCAACCCCACCCCCTGCAAACCATGACGATTGGCCGAAAAAGAGGAAATAAGAAGAGGGGTCGCGCAGGGAAGGAAGCAAGGATGATGGCATTGCCGTACTGTGACTTCCATCAGCAGGAGGGCCACGCGACAGCCACATGCCCAGAGTTTCTGGAGGTAAGGAAATGAAGAAGAACCTCGACAGAGAGGAGACAGCTATACCCGGAAGGACTAGGAGGAAGCTGAGGAAATGGAGGAAGTGATGGATGAGAAGGCCAAGGTGCATGTGGCCGAGTAAGCGCAAGGAAGCGCACTGTAATGGTATGTAACATATTTATAATATATCAAAAGTAGTTAAAGATAGCATCTAGGTCGAGTCCTCGACTGGAGACCACTCGCCCGGGCTTGTTGATGTCGGTCGCTGGGTGGCTCGTCGGGTAGATTCGTTTTAAGTCGAGTCCTCGACTGGAGACCACTCGCCCGGGCTTGTTGATGTCGGTCGCTGGGTGGCTCGTCGGGTGGATTCGTTTTAAGTCGAGTCCTCGACTGGAGGCCACTCGCCCGGGCTTGTTGATGCCGGTCGCTGGGTGGATCGTCGGGTGGATTCGTTTTAAGTCAAGTCCTCGACTGGAGACCACTCGCCCGGGCTTGTTGATGCTGGTCGCTGGTTGGCTCGTCGGGTGGATTCGTTTTAAGTCGAGTCCTCGACTGGAGGCCACTCGCCCGGGCTTGTTGATGCCGGTCGCTGGGTGGCTCGTCGGGTAGATTCGTTTTAAGTCGAGTCCTCGACTGGAGACCACTCGCCCGGGCTCGTTGATGCCGGTCGCTGGGTGGCTCGTCGGGTGGATTCGTTTTAAGTCAAGTCCTCGACTGGAGACCACTCGCCCGGGCTTGATGATGTCGGTCGCTGCGTGGCTCGTCGGGTAGATTCGTTCGGGTTGGTAAGGCTCCAAGAAGAGAAGCCAGTCTGAGGATGTGTTGAGTTCCTACACCTCCAGGTGAGCTCGGCTCCCTGTCAGGTGTTGAGTCCCTCCACCTCCAGGTGAGCTCGGCTCCCTGTTAGGTGTTGAGTCCCTCCACCTCCAGGCGAGCTGGGCTCCCTATTAGGTGTTGAGTTCCTCCACCTCCAGGTGAGCTTGGCTCCCTGTTGGGTGTTGAGTCCCTCCACCTCCAGGTGAGCTCGGCTCCATGTTAGGTGTTGAGTTCCTCCACCTCTAGGTGAGCTCGGCTCTCTGTTAGGTGTTGAGTCCCTCCACCTCCAGGTGAGCTCGGCTCTCTGTTAGGTGTTGAGTCCCTCCACCTCCAGGTGAGCTCGACTCCCTGTTAGGTGTTGAGTCCCTCCACCTCCAGGTGAGCTCGGCTCTCTGTTAGGTGTTGAGTCCCTCCACCTCCAGGTGAGCTGGGCTCCCTATTAGGTGTTGAGTCCCTCCACCTCCAGGTGAGCTCGGCTCCCTGTTAGGTGTTGAGTTTCTCCACCTCCAGGTGAGCTCGGCTCCCTGTTGGGTGTTGAGTCCCTCCACCTCCAAGTGAGCTCGGCTCCCTGTTAGGTGTTGAGTTCCTCCACCTCTAGGTGAGCTCAACTCTCTGTTAGGTGTTGAGTCCCTCCACCTCCAGGTGAGCTCGGCTCTCTGTTAGGTGTTGAGTCCCTCCAGCTCCAGGTGAGCTCGACTCCCTGTTAGGTGTTGAGTCCCTCCACCTCCAGGTGAGCTCGGCTCTCTGTTAGGTGTTGAGTCCCTCCACCTCCATGTGTGCTGGGCTCCCTATTAGGTGTTGAGTCCCTCCACCTCCAGGTGAGCTCGGCTCCCTGTTAGGTGTTGAGTTCCTCCACCTCCAGGTGAGCTCGGCTCCCTGTTAGGTGTTGAGTTCCTCCACCTCCAGGTGAGCTCGGCTCCCTGTTAGGTGTGGAGTTTCCTCCACATCCAGGTGAGCTCGGCCCCCTGTTAGGTGTTGAGTTCCTCCACCTCCAGGTGAGCTCGGCTCCCTGTTAGGTGTTGAGTCCCTCCACCTCCAGGTGAGCTCGGCTCCCTGTTAGGTGTTGAGTTCCTCCACCTCTAGGTGAGCTCGGCTCCCTGTTAGGTGTTGAGTCCCTCACCTCCAGGCGAGCTGGGCTCCCTATTAGGTGTTGAGTTCCTCCACCTCCAGGTGAGCTCGGCTCCCTGTTGGGTGTTGAGTCCCTCCACCTCCAGGTGAGCTCGGCTCCCTGTTAGGTGTTGAGTTCCTCCACCTCTAGGTGAGCTCGGCTCTCTGTTAGGTGTTGAGTCCCTCCACCTCCAGGTGAGCTCGGCTCCCAGTTAGGTGTTGAGTTCCTCCACCTCTAGGTGAGCTCGACTCTCTGTTAGGTGTTGAGTCCCTCCACCTCCAGGTGAGCTCGGCTCCCTATTAGGTGTTGAGTCCCTCCACCTCCAGGTGAGCTCGGCTCCCTGTTAGGTGTTGAGTTCCTCCACCTCCAGGTGAGCTCGGCTCCCTGTTAGGTGTTGAGTTCCTCCACCTCCAGGTGAGCTCGGCTCCCTGTTAGGTGTGGAGTTTCCTCCACCTCCAGGTGAGCTCGGCCCCCTGTTAGGTGTTGAGTTCCTCCACCTCCAAGTGAGCTCGGCTCCCTGTTAGGTGTTGAGTCCCTCCACCTCCAGGTGAGCTCGGCTCCCTGTTAGGTGTTGAGTTTCTCCACCTCTAGGTGAGCTCGGCTCTCTGTTAGGTGTTGAGTCCCTCCACCTCCAGGTGAGCTCGGCTCACTGTTAGGTGTTGAGTCCCTCCACCTCCAGGTGAGCTTGGCTCCCTGTTAGATGTTGAGTCCCTCCACCTCCAGGTGAGCTCGGCTCCTTGTTAGGTGTTGAGTCCCTCCCCCACCAGGTGAGCTCGGCTCCCTGGTAGGTATGGAGTTCCCTCCTCCCACCTCAGGTCGAGTTCAGCTCGACTAGAGGTGTTGAGTTTTTCTCCACCCAAGGTTAAGATCAATTCGACCTAAAGGTGTTGAGCTTTCTCCACCTCCTGTTGAGCTCGGCTCACAAGAGGGGTGTCTAGTGGAGAAAGGTCCATTCCTCACCTCATGTCAAGTTCAGCTCGACTAGAGGTGTTGAGTCTCCCTCCACCTTCGGTCGAGTTTAGCTCGACCTAAAGGTGTTGAGCTTTCTCCACCTCCTGTTGAGCTCGGCTCACAGGAGGGGTGTCTAGTGGAGAAAGGTTCGCCTTCCGTCTCAAGTCAGGATCAACCGAAAGGCTTGGCAGAGGTTCCCCGATGACGGATCCTTTCGTAGATTCCCCTAAGGTCCCACCTACTCGTCAAATAGGTGGGTTGGACTTTCTTTCCGAGCTTGGGACAAGCTCGCAAAGAGCGGGGATTGTGTACAACCCTCATATTTCCCGAGTCGGTGTGACCCGACCCGGACGAGACCAAGACAATCCAAGGTGGTCGAGACGGTCGAAACCGATCAAGACAAGAAGAGGTCGCGGGAGAGACGGAGGAAGCACCCGCTACCCCGGCTCCCTTGGGTGGGTAGGAGAAATCCTCCCACTCAGGCCCTTTGCGAGGGGAGTGGGAGGAGTGCTCCCACTCCCCGGGCGAGTGGGAGCAGCTCTCCCACTTGCCGAGCGAGTGAGAGAGGCCTCCCACTCGCTGGGCGAGTGGGAGGGGGCCTCCCACTCGCCGGGCGAGTGGGAGGGGGCCTCCCACTCGCCGGGAGAGTGGGAGGGGGCCTCCCACTCGCCGGCCGAGTGGGAGGGGGCCTCCCACTCGCCGGCCGAGTGGGAGGGGGCCTCCCACTCGCCGGCCGAGTGGGAGAGGGCCTCCCACTCGCCGCCCCCTTAGGGGGCGAGTGGGAGAGGCCTCCCACTCACCCGGTATGGGTGGGGAGATCAGTATGACCTCCCGCGAGGGGGGGGGAGTGGACACCTCGAGTCCCACTCGCCACCCCTCGCATGCGTGATCAATGGCGGTCATGGTTGGACTGCGGATAGCAGGATTTTTGCTATCCGCAGTCCATTTTTTGGGAAGTCTATAAATAGACCCCCATGGGCACCTTGGGAAGGGTTGGTTCCTACCCCCTCCCTCCCGTGTGAGCAAGCACTACCCCTCCCCTCCCCCTGTCATTGAAGGTGGACGGTGAGGTGATCCTTAGTGCCCTCCAAGGTGCCCAGGCTCAGCATTGGCTTGGGAGGGGAAGTTCCGAGTGAGCTTCCGGGTGTGTGGTGGGACCTCCGCGCTGCAGCTTAAGGGGTCCATTTGTGGATTCAAGTGTTCATCAAGTCCAAGTCTTCCAGTTCCTAGTGACCGGTCAAGGGTCTAGGCTTAGGTCAAGTAAGGGTTAGTCGCAACCCCCTTTCGAACGCTGAGACCGGGAAACTGGTTTCAACAGCTATGTCACACCACTTGCATGGCCAAGGATTTAATGACATGCAAGGTGATTTTCACACTCAATCCCATCTAAAACTTCATCAAACCAAAAATGGCTATTAGCACCCCAATTTTTCTTTAAGCAGAGACATGCAATGAGAATTTACCTTACATGCTGAGATCCATTTAGTCTCAAATTTTGACCATAGACTAGTATTGGCTAAATGGTATGACACCCAAATTTGAGGTCAGTTGGAGTTATATACATCCAAAAATGTCACTTATTGAATTTTACATATTTTAGATAAAACCTTAGAAAAATCCTCACCTAAAATCTGATTTTTGGGTGCAAGATAGATACATGTCACATGCATGCATGTCCAAAATCTCAAGTCCATCTGACTTATATTTTAAAATATATACACCAAATAATTTCTGGTTTCTATTTTGACCAGTCTCACTAAAGTGAGTGTTGTGGGTCCTACAGTGATCCAAATGGTCTGATTCAACTTCCAAATTAAGGTAGACCTCCATATCTATAATTGTTATCTCTGGACATTTTTCAAAATATAGTCTCTAAGGACCTCAAATTTAGCTTATAAAATTGGGTAAAATGTGTGACAGAATTTCAATGTTTAATTATATATCATACTAGGGTCTGCGATAATAAACTCTGCCAGATCTGATGGTCCAGGGATCGTCATCCCCGATGAGACAGGGGCTCAGATTTGCCGTGCCTGGGCCATTTTGCGGGCGGTTTTCCGGCCAACTGAGGCCGTCTCCGGCCAAACGCCCAAGCCACCACCTTCACTCGACATAGGGCTTCCGTTTGGCGGTGACCGTTTGGCCGGAGGTGCTCTCCGGCATGTGCATTTTTTCGGCCAAGAACAGTAAAAATCTGAAATGGTCGATCACCATTTCCTTGATAATTTTGAAAGGGGAAGGATTAGAGGACTAGCACAGGACGAGGGGGAAAGGAACGTTGCCTGATTTCGGGTTTGGCGGCGAGCATTGCGGCGGAGGAAGAGTTGGGTGGTGTTTCCGGCATCCATAGCATTTTGGTGCGGCTGAGCTCGAAAACTTCCCTGGAAGGGGGGCTCGGCTGCTTGAGGGGTCCTGAAGCTGGTGAGAGGGAGAAATGAGAGGGAGGGGTGTATATGGCTAGCTGCCATTAAGGGGCTCTCGGCCACCCCCTTGCCACCCATTTCAGCCAACCAAATCCCCTCCCCACTGCCCAACACCGAGGGGAATTCATTCCCCAAGCTCAGAGGATGCTTGGGGAATGAAGAGGGGGGTGGGGGTGCCATTTGGCACCCATCCCCTAATCTCTCCTCTTGTGCCTCCTTGTCCTCTTCCCCCATTAAAGCTGAACCCCATGTGTAATTACTACCCAAAATATCGAAATTTCAGATGGCTAGAGGCTGTTTATCATGTGGGTTGCCTTCTTGGGCCATGGGGTTGGGTTAAGCCCACTTGACTTGGGTTTGGGGCTCACTTGACCCAAATAGACCAAAATGGGGATTTTGGGTTTGGGCTTGTCTCAAGCTCACCACATCCCATGTGACTGAGCCATATTGATGTCTTAGACCCCATGGGCCTGTTCCAAGAGAAATTGAGTCAAGGTGGGGCCAAATGGGGCTTGATTGCTCTTATTTGTCTATAGGGGAAATTTGGGTATTTTGATGATTTTGCCCTAATCCCCAAAGTTGAATGCATACCTTGGTCCATTTAGGTTTCATATGCTCCCCTTAGGTTAAAGAAGGGTTGTGGTAGGTCAATTTGGTCATCCAAAGTCTAATTGACCTTATTTTGGGAGGTTTGACCTAAGATAGCTCAAAGTTGACTTCTGATCAGTTTGACCAATTTGGTTGACCTCAAGGGTCCCTAGTGGCCTACTTACCTCCTTGGATGGTCCTAAGGATCATGGTTGTACCACCCGTAATTCGCCGAGATCAGAAAGGCTTAAGGAGACGCCTATTCGTAGACATTGCAAGGGGCGAGCTTGGCGAGCATGGGGCGAGCTTGGGCGAGCATAGGCGAGCAAGGGGCGACCTTGGAGAGCAAGGGGCGACCTTGGCGAGCAAGGGGCGACCTTGGCGAGCAAGGGGCGAGCATAGGCGAGCAAGGGGCGAGCATAGGCGAGCAAGGGGCGACCTTGGAGAGCAAGGGGCGACCTTGGCGAGCAAGGGGCGACCTTGGCGAGCAAGGGGCGAGTAAGGCGAGCAAGGGGCGAGTATGGCGAGCGAGCAAGGGGCGAGCTTGGGCGAGCAGAGGCGAGTATGGGCAAGTATGGTCAGGTAACTACCCCCCTCCACCCCCCCCCCCCCCCCCCCCCCCCCCCCCCCCCCCCCCCCCCCCCCCCCCCCCCCCCCCCCGGATTTGTCTATAAATAAACCCACATGGGTACAAGAAAGAGGACTTTTGGACGAGGTTGACCCCCTCAGGCGAGATACTCATCAGGTCTCTGCCTTCCTTGTACCAAGCTCGGCCATTTTTTGTTTTGGAGGGGAAGACTCCCTTGAGCTTCCGGGTATGTTGTGGGACCTCCCTGCCGCAACATCTGGGGTCCTGTTTGTTGCTCTTCTAGCTTCTTCGTCGTTGCCAGCCAAGTCGTCTCGTTGGACTGCTAGGCGAGTAGCCTACGGCTGCATTGATCCGAATTTTGGAGCCTAGGATTTTCCTGGCTTCAACAATGGTGAGGTTATGTTGGCTTATTGGAGTCGTTGGTCACCCCTAGGCTAGGCCATCAAGATTTGTTAAATGCACCCCAATGTGTATTCCTTCTTATCTTGTTGAGTTCATGGTGCCTCTTTGGCCCATTTTGTGTACTAGATTCATCCTAGGGGAATCTCCATGGCTGTGTGTGATGCATAAGATGTTTTATCCTCTTTTTAGTTCACTTTACATTAGGGTGGCCCATGGTGGCTGAGTGCACACCATGTGTTTTTTACTCCTTTCAACTTGTCATCTTAGTGCCCTGGGTCACTTATCCTACTTTTGTCATGACTTGTCATGATAAAAATTTTCTAGGGGCCTAGCAGTTGGGGGATGTTACAAAAACTATGTTAATCAATTAACAAAATTCATGGAGAATCAAGGTACGGTCTGAGTTCACATATCATTTAACAAATTTCACAGAGAACATGACGAAGAAAACTGTATAACAAATTTTTTTTGGGTGAAACATCCATCTTTTCAAATTTATTCCTCTTTATAACAAAATTTTCAACTTGTAGTAAATGAACTTAATTTATGTATTTAAAGGATTCATAAATTTACGTATGTACATTTGTATGTATTGATTGCAACAAATAACACAAATCAAAAAGCAATTCTTTAAGAGGATCAAATTAAATATAAAGTGTAACATTGTGATCATCAGATTAAGATAATATTGGGGGCATAACATGCATTACCCTGAAATCTAAGTAGAAACGGAATAAAAATAATATCAGCAACCATTTTTGATATAATTGAAATCGGCGATCGGAGATGACAGTCGGCGATGAGTCCATTCGTTTGTTCGTGGCAGAGAAAGTCACTGTTTACACCTTTAATTCCTTATATAATTATATCTATATGCGCGCGTGTGTAATATAGGAAAACACATAATTCGGTTCCTGATTTTTAGTCTCAAACCTTTATTTTTGGAGATTTCAGTCCCTAACATTTGATTTCATTAAATTTAAGTGATCCTCATAGTTTCGTCAGTTATATTTCCGTCCAGGATTTGACGGTGGTGGTGGCCATAGAGATGTTGAGCGGTTTGAGTGAGGTAGGTTATGAGGTTGAAGGAGATGTCGTAGCACACGATTCTCTCGGCGATTTCCACCCATGATTGCATCAAGAGAGGCATTCATGAAGGTGATGAGCGAAGAAGCGGTTGACGATTCGCTCTTTGACCTTTTTCTCACCGTTCTACCATTGACGATCTTGACTCCATTTTCAAACAAATAAAAATCATGCATGTGTATGTTCTTTCCCGGCGTATACCATATATTTTGTTGCATTGGGGAAAAACGGGGGGCCAGTGCAGCTCTGTCGAATCCGGCATTATAACTTCTCCGTTGAAGTTAATCATTGAGCTCAACCCTAACGCGAAGGATTTGCTCGGGGATGCTCTAACGGAGGCAAATCTAGCAAGTCTAGCAAGGGAGAAGATCATCTTGTCCATACCGAAGCAGAAAGAATTGATGACTACGAAGTCTAAGATGATGGCTACGATACTTCCGCCTCGAGCTTTATCATCCTCCGCCTCGACTTCGTCGGAATTGTGAAGTTTTCTAGATCGATGGAACACTGAGACAAGCACACCAATGATGAACAAAAAACACTTCTTTATTACTTGACAAATTGGTTACAACAATTACAACAGAAGCAGGCTGAATACAAGTCGCATAGTACAACTTGATTCACAACAACCGAGAATAAGAAATAACAACTGGTCGCAGACAGAGTCCGCTTCTCTTCAGCTCGCTAACTCCCCGCGTTGTCGCTAACGTCGGCGTTGACTCAGTCCGCACGAGCTCTCTGCGAGCACACCCTCTTGACGAGACCGCATATGTAGACCGCCACCTCACACAAGCCTCTAACGCCCTGCGTTGTCACTAACGTCGACGTTGACTCACGATCTTGCACAGCTCGCAACTCTTGCTCCAAGTCGCCCAGAACTCACTCCGAGTTCACTCCCACTTGAGACCGCCCAGTCAGACCGCCCAAGCCCTCCTTCGAACTCACTCCAAGTTCGCTCTCACTTGAAACCGCCTATTCAGACCGCACAAGTCTCATCTTGTCTCTAATGCTCTCTGTGGGGGGATTGCCCCCCTATTTATAGATTCCGGAGCCGCCACCAAAAGGCGGGGCTAACGCCGGTGTTAGCTCTAACGCCAGAGTTAGCTTACTTCACCAAATTCAACACTCCCACTTGAAGTGAGCTCCGTCAACCACTCCGAGCAGCGAGCGAAGCCTCCTGAACGGCCCCGCAAAAAGGGGCTTTGTGAAGATATCTGTTATGCTGTCTTCGCTCCGCACATGCTCCACCGCAATCAAGCCACCCAACACCTTCTCTCTGATGAAGTGATGCTCGATCTCTATATGCTTTATTCTCGCGTGACAGACTGGATTGGTTACCAGTTTCAGGGCGCTCTCGTTGTCACCGCGAAGAACAGTAGGTCCGCTGACCTTCTCGTCCACGTCTTCCACCAGCCTCCTCAGTCAGACACACTCCTGAGCTACTAAGCACGACGCCTTGTACTCAGCCTCTGTGGTGGATAGGGAGACAGAGTCCTGCTTCTTGCTACACCACGAGATAGCAGCTGCTCCACATAGAAACACATGACCTGAGGTCGACTTGCGATCATCAGCGTCACCACCGTAGTCTGCATCTGTGTACCCATGCAGCTTGAAGTCAGACTTCTCTCCATAGGACAACCCCATCTCAAGGGTCCCCTTCACGTACTTCAGAATTCCTTTAGCTGCCTCCGGATGAGGCTTCCGCGGCTCCTGCATGTACCGACTAACTCGGCCGACGGCAAAAGCGATGTCCGGCCTCGTGATAGTCAGGTAGATTAAACTGCCCATTAGTGCCCGAAAGACCTTCGGATCAGGAAGAATCCTCCCTTCTTCCTTCCGAAGCTTCAGCCCAACCTCCAGTGGAACAGAGCTGCTCTTCCCCTACTTCATGTTGAATCTTTCGACGATCTTCTCAGCGTAAGCTCTCTGGGAGATGAACAGTCCGCCACTTCTCTTCTCTACCTGAAGTCCGAGGAAATGGTGCAGTTCACCAAGATCCTTCATCTCAAAACGAATAGATAACAGCTGTCTCAGCGTCGCGACCTCTTCAATGTTGTTCCCGGTCACGATCATGTCATCGACGTACAGCAGCACCAACACATGAAGATCTCCACTCTTCTTCACGAACATGCTAGAGTCCGAGTCTGAGGCATCATAACCACATAACTGCAAATACTCTGCAATCTTCCCATACCAGTCTCTCGGCGCCTGTTTCAACCCGTATAGGGCCTTCTTCAGCTTGCACACATGATGTGGGTGTGACTTGGACACGTATCCAGGTGGTTGCACCATGAATATGTCCTTGTCAATCTCTCTGTACAGGAACGCGTTCTTCACATCAAGCTGCCACAGCTTCCACCCTCGGCACACCGCAAGAGCTATGACCGTCCTCACCGACGTCATCTTCGCCACAGGACTAAATGTCTCCTCATAGTCCTCACCATAGGTTTTCGAAAACCCTCGAGCGACAAGCCTAGCCTTGTACCTCTCTACTCCTCCGTCAGCTCTCTTCTTCACCTTCTACACCCACTTGCAGGTGACAGGCTTGATGCCCTCCGCCATGGGAACAAGGTCCCATGTCTCATTTTTCTTCAAGGCCTGCATCTCCTCATCCATAGCCACGTCCCACTCCTTCGTGCCTACAACATCTTCAAAGCGGGCAGGTTCCCTCTCGTCAAGTGGTCCTGCGAAGAAGCAAGAGACCAAACTCACGAAGTTCCCCTCCTTATAGCGAGAAGGCGGGACGATGGTCCGCTTCGACCTTCTCAAGGCTTGGCCACTATCTACCGCTCCGGTAGACTCCTCCTATACAACTCTTCTCTCTTCATCTCTTGGAGCACTACTCCCCTTACTTCTCGAACTCGAAGCTCCCCCTGAGCCAGATGGCGATGGGGCACTGGGAGATAGCTCCAACTCCATAGTAGAGTCCTCAGTGACTCTCTCTTCACACCTGCTAGAAACTTCACTCTCCGACAGTACCACAGAAGAGACTCCCTGATACGAGATCACTTCGCCAAACACCACGTCGCGCGAGACGACGAACTTGTGGGTCAGAGGATTCATGCACTTCCACCCCTTCTTCCGCTCGTCGTAGCCGATGAAGACACACTTCCTTGCTTTCGGCTCCAACTTGGTTCTCTCAGACTCCAGAACGTGCATGAATTGAAGCAGGAAGAGCCAAACACCCTCATGTGACTCACATTAGGCTTCTCCCCGAACATGAGTTGGTGTGGAGACACCATCCTGTTATGACTCATAGGTAGACGGTTGATCACATAGGTGGCACACGTCATTCCCTCCGCCTACAAGGCCTTGGGAATCCCCTTGGCATGCAGCCAACTCCTGGTAGTCTCCACCAGATGGCAGATCTTTCTCTCTGCGACTCCATTTTGTTGAGGGGTGTGGGCACAAGAGAGCTCTCGCCGAATGTCGTATTTCCTGCAGAAAGAAGCAAACACGTTAGAGGTAAACTCTCCCTCATTATCACTTCGCAGCTTCTTCACCCTTAGGTTCAGCCTCCCCTCCACAAGTTCCTTCCACTCCTGAAACTTCTTAAACACCTTCGCCTTCTCCCTCATGAAGTAAACCCACGTGTAGTGTAACATCCCCCAGACAGCTAGACCCCCAGGTGAATCTGTTTTGCCAAGGTCATGACAAGTCCTTGGTAGTGTAGAAATTCCTGTAACTTAGGCAAGATTAGGGTTGAAAGTGCCTTGGACTGCAAATAGCAATTTCCAATTACCAAGCTTAGGGTTGGACTTTAGGACCTCAAATTAATCAATTGACCCCACCATAGTATCCCTAACCCTTTATGGGGCCCCTTAGGGCACCAAGGGCCCAGTGGGGTCAACCTAAGAGGCCAATTTGACCAAAGTCAACCTAAACCCCAAATTGGTCAAAGTAGCCTATTTAGAGTCAATTAACCTTCACCATGACAAATTGATCACTCATCTAGGTCTAGAATACCATAAGGGACCTAGTAGACATAAAAGCCCCATCATGGGACCCCCAGTGGTGCAAATTGACCAAAATGCCCTTTTTAGGTCAAAATGGCAATTCTTCACTAAGTGCCCTAATTGACCATCACCATGTTAAATTGACCCTACCCTTAGGGTTATCATATCATAGGGGACCCAGTGGACCAAAAAGCCCCATGACTGGATCAACTCTAGGGCTCAATTTGACCAAAGTCAGCTTAGCTTGTTTTGGTCAAATCAGCTTAAATTGGGTCAACTAAGGCTCATGTGACCAAATTGACCCCACCAGTAGTTTCTAAACCTAATTTGGAATCCAATGGACCCAAAATCCCCATCCTAGGGTCACCCAATTGGTCAATTTGACCAAAAGTCAAATTTGCCCAAATTAGGTCAAATCTCTTGAATCTAGCCCAATCCCTTTGGGCTAAGCCCAAATTGACCACTTGACCAGCATGCTTGACTGATAATTAACCCAGGTGAGAGTGTAAAATCAGCCATGATGAGTAGGAGAGAGAAAAACCCATTTAAGGGGAGAGAGAAAGAGGGGGAATTAATGGGGAGGAAGAAGAAACCTTCAATCTCCCTCATTAATGGTTGGATTCATCTCCTCTAGGGGAGAGGAGGAGTTTCCAGCCATTTCCCGGCCTCCTAGGGGTGAATCCCATGGGATTCCACCATGGCCAAAATTCTCCATTCATGGCCTTAAATGGCATTGAAGCCATGACTCTTCCCCTCCCTCAATTGGAGCCTTTAAAAGCTCCCCTAGATCTAAAGCATCAGTTTCCCCTGGTTAGACAAAGGAATCGGGCAGTTTGGTGTGGTGGTTGCAGAACTCGGAAAGGATGGAGGTCGTCCATGGCAATCCTCCAATCGGCAAGGCTTCAAGGCTCCAAGAAGGTCCACTTCTTCATCTCTTCTCCTTTGGATAAATCTCACATATCCCTATTTCAAAATCGGATTGGAGGCCCCTCCAATCGGATTTCTCCATTGTTCATGGCCGAAAAATGTAACATCCGGGGGGGCCAACTCCGGCCACCCCCGGCCACACCGACACCGGCAATCGAAAGCTGGATGTCGGGTGGTGCTAATGGCGGCGGCGATTCGCCGGAGGCGGCGCCGTCACGCCGGAAATCGGCCCACAAAACCGCCCAGGCGAGGGCTATCGCAGCCGTAGGCTAATCGGAGAAGACGATGTCTACACCGTCGGATCTGCGCCTTAATGATTGAATAGATGTAATTATTATTATTAATATTCATGTTATTAGAGCTTTTTCTTGCTGAATCTAATTTTAATTATAGAAATTACTTAGAGGGCTCTACAGAAAAAGTGCCCAACATGAAAGTTGTAGGCCTTGACCCCTAGGACCATACAAAATTAAGTTCACACCATTTGGATCCCTGGTTTGACCTCAGCACCCATTCTAGTGCAAAGTTTGACTGAACTTTGAAAGGGTGCCCACACCAATGCACTAGTCCAAATGACTTGAAATTTGGACTAAGAGTGAGTCTTGCCTAGGTCTATAACATATCCAAAAATGAGAATTTTTGGAGAACTTTTCCCTAAAGTTTTGTAAAAATTTAATAATCCTTGTATAAATTATTTGGAGGGTCAAATGACCTCCATTCTCCACCAAATTTTGGTGGGGTGTTATTAGGGTCATGATAAACCTCTAGTTAAAATTTCAACTCATTTGGAGCTCATTTGATTAGGTAATCATTGGGCCAAAAATTTGTCCATTAAGGGGAAAATTGTGATTAAGGGTTAATTGGGGTTTTTCATGGTCAAACCACCTCCAATTGGAGTGGAACTTTGGCCACTGCCCTAACACCACTCAAATCACCTCCAGGTGAGTTTTGGGGTGATGGGGAGTTGGATTGCCCTAGGACATGGGGTTGGAGCACCTTGGGGTGCATTTAGCCAAGTAGAGATCCATTGGCCAAATGGGTCCATAGAGGCTTGAGTCTTCTTGGAAAGGTCAGTGAGATCAATTTGAGACCCCATGAGGAAGATTGGTGGGCAATGGAGTTGATTTGCTCAAGGCCATAGGGTTGATCCCTATGGAGTGGAATTTGGGGTTGTGAAGGACATAGGAGAGTTTGTCCTTGGAGAGGGGTGTATTGGACTCCCCTAAGTTCTATAAGTGTTGTAACACCCTCACAAGAAGTTTGGGTGGATTTGGAGAAGTTTTGACCCTAACCCTAGGTTAAATCCTAAAGGGGTGCAATTAGAGGTCAATGAAGGAAGTGGGGTCAAACCTAAATGGTTTGACCTAAAGTTTTGGAGCATAGGTCATAGTGACCAGAGGAACCTCGCCTGTGAAAATGAAGAGGTTTGGAGTTGCCAACCTTAGGTAATAAATCCTTGGGTAGATTTGTAAATATTTAGGTTTTGGGGATTTAGGAAGAAATAATACTTAGTGATTAACCATCTTCTGTCACCAACATATTGTTGATGTTATTAATCCCTGGAGATTCTATTAGAACCATTGGGTAACTTTTGGAGGTCCAAATTGTAATTATTTATATTGTTGGCAATTTTTGGGATGACTGATTTTAGGGTGTTAGATTTCTGTAATTGCATGAAACCTTGCTGGATGTCATTTCATACCAATATGTACCCACAGTATTTTTCTCATAATTTATGGATTGATATTGTTTGTACCTCTAGTTCAATTTGGAATTAATTGCAAATATATCCTTTGTGGAAATTACAGATGTAACCTTTATGGAATGTGGTCAAACTTTGTAGGAATGAATATTTTAGTGTGAATCACCTCTGTATAAATTTGCATAAGGTTTGGAGTTCATATGAGGGTACCTCCTTTGGAATTTATTGGAAATAAATGGGTTTTGGAATTTTCAAAAATAGTAAATCTTGCTGGAATCTCCTACAAATTCATATATACTGATTATTAGGTACCCTTGATTTATGTAAAAAGTTGGGTAGGCAGTGGAAGTCAGAAAAGTGCACTTGTAGTTCAAACCTTAGGAAGTCATATTTTGGAAAAATGGTTTTAAATATTAATATTATTGGGAAAGTTATGGAACTCTGGAATGGATCTTAAATCAGTGACATGGACCCCTAGTAAAAATATTGGGTCATAGTGTTGATTATTTAATGTACCTCCCTTCATGAACATCAAAACATTAAGGATGGTCTGCGTTTAGCAAATTGGCAGTTTTGGAGTTATAGGCCAAATTGGGGTACATTGATTGGAGATGTGAGAGTTTAATGGTGATCTTATGGCCATGTGAGGACCCCTGGAGATAATTAGGGTCTGATGAGTCCTAGGGTGGTGGGGTGCCACCCTTGGGGTAGGTCATCTTGGGACTGACAAAAGATCGTCTTTTCCCCTTTAGTGTCTTAAAGCTCTTAGGTTTAATTCATGTAAAAGTATTAAGGGGGTTTTCCTATGGGTAGATACCAACAATATTAAGTGTCTTGGGAATGGGAACTTTGGGGTGTCATCCCATCATAGTTCCTAGTACCGTAGCGAGCCCCTCACAGGGTAACCCTCGGGAAGTCCAAGACTAACCCTAAATTATAGGAGTAAGAGGTTGTACAAGATTAACTAATAACACAACTCACACTCACCCCGTGGATTCGGGAGTTTAGTCGTTTTGGTATTACGAGCGGTAGGCTCGGTGGATGTATGAGCGATTGCTAAGACCGGTGAGCTTGTGACTCAGTGGTGTTTGATGGCGGGCAGGTTAGCCCGGGGAGCTTATGGCTCGGTGATAGGAAGTAGAACATGTTGCATGTGCATTGAAGGTGGTGGGTCTTCGGTATTGGACGATTGTTCACACCGACGTCAATACGTTGACTCGGCAAGTGTGGTTTTACACTTAGCCTTGAAAGTCTGGCGGTCCAGTCAGCAAGAGTACGCAGACGCTCCGCGGGTTTTGTGGAGGCGTACGATAGGTCTAGGTTAGGTAGTGTGAATTCCAACCTAGAGGTGGGCGAGGCCCAACCCACCGCTTCCGTTTGCAACTACGGGAGTATCCTGGGAGTCTTGCTAGCTCCAAAAAGGGGGAACTAAAGGTCTATGCGCATAGAGTCGTGGTGAGTGAGTTGCACTTGTATGAACATAGCATAACAGCATACTTTGCATGTCATAGCATAAACATTGCATTCAACCCCTACCCCTATCGTATAAATTGGTATGAGACTTTTTATACGATAGGCCCTGCTAAACGACCCCTTGGTCTATAGGTTTGTATGGGCACTCCTATAAATCAATGGTTACTTTTATATTGCTTTACTTGCCTTTATTCATACTGCTTTACTGATTCTTTACATGCACTTTACTAATCTTACTTACTGCTTCAAATATATACTCACCTGTGTAGTAGTAGATCCGCCGCCACCTGCTTTTGTTTTTACCCCTTGAATGTCCTCCGCTTCCTCCTCCCCATACAGTGCCTAGGAGCCATTGGGGGCGGGGTGGGGAATTGGCTGAGTCATGTTGACTGACGGTCGGTGGACCATATCATTTTAGGGTTTCAAGGAGACGCAGCAACATCAGAGAAACAGGTGCAGCAGGATCCGACATGGTGGACCCCACGGCCATGCTACCATTGTCACCAGCCGGGACATACTCGAGTCAGATGCCCCATGATGGGTGGAACCCCTCCAGCACAGCGACCAGGGGGCCGAAGGCAAAGACGTAGACGTGGATTGCGAGGCAGCGACCGCAGGCCAAAAGAGAAGAAGCATCCATTGATGCAGCACCAGTGGAGCACGGAGTCTGCAGGGATGAGTCAGACTAGTCTGGGTGCTCCAGTTTCAGTGTCGGTGACGATTAGCTTTAGTTTTACCTAGGAGTCAGCTTCCGCGAGTGATCTTGTAGTGAGGAAATGATGTACAGGGCAAGAGCCCTTTTATTTTTGTATCCCTTGTTATCTTTATTCAGTTAGTATATGTGGACATTTATATTTCATGATTGATTCTGTGGACTTGTCTTCTCTTTTATGAACTTTTCTTTGTGATCGATTTGGCCGGCAGAATCGGCGTTTTGTGGTGGCGACCTTCCCGAGTGAAGGTGTCACCGCAAAGCGGCGGTTCTGGGCCTAAGACCCGGTGTTTAAAAAGAAAAAAATTGGGGTCTTACATGTAGCGGGTGTAGTCATCCACCGAGACCAGCGCATACTTGTTTCCTCCATAGGTCAGGGTGGCGCACAGCCCCATCACATCAGCATGGACACACTCCAGAGGTGCCTTACATCTGGTCTCCAACTTGTCAAATGGAAGTCGATGTGACTTTCCAAATTGACAGCCCTCGCATATATGGCCGTCACCGCAAGAAGAGAGATTAGGCAGGCCGCTCACCAGACTCATTGCAGCCATCATCCTCAACTTGTCCATCCCCACATGACCTAGCCTCTCATGCCAGATCGTTGCGCTATCGTTCGTCTTCAGCTTGTCCACATAGGCGTTTACAGACAGGACATACAAATCCTTCACCTTTCTCCCGGTGAGTGTGATGTCAGCATCAACAGACGACAGGCTCTTCAGAAACTTCACCTCCTTCGGTCCAAACAGCACGTGGTATCCTATATCCACTGCATTTGCAACCGAGAAGAGATTCTTCTTCATGCCCGACACATGATACACGCTCTTCAGTGTCACATGCTTCTCTTCACTTCCCAGGGATACCATCCCTTCTTGCTCCACAGGATTCACCGTATCATCCGCACTGATGGTAGCATCCGATCCTTTGTATGCCTTCAAGGAGTCAAACTTAGACACGTCTCCAGTGAGATGGTGCCCACAACCAGAATCCACTATCCAGTCATTCTCGAAATTTACTGAGGCTAAGGCATCGACAGGTGATAACTTCGCAAAAAGAAGTTATCTTTATCCTTATTTTTATCATTTTAGTCTTATTGTGTGATACTTATATATGAAAAGTAGATAAAAATCCAATTGTCGCATGATTTGAAGTCAAAATGGTTGTTACTCTCGTTTTTATATCTTTTTATGATAGGATTCGGAGAGAATTTAAGTCAAGGATTGAAGGCCAAGTATTGTGAAAAATCTGGGAAAAATGTTGCAACATGTTCTCAACAAATCTGGCATGTCAAATTGTGCAGAAATGCAGAGCCAGAAAAATGTTGCAACATATTCATAACATATCTGGCAGTTACAGGAAATTCAAATCCGAATTTACTAAGTTTTCAACAGTTGCGACCCATCTTTTTTTGCATCCGTTCAGCAATTAATTACGCCAATAAGTGGGACCCACGGACAGGAGAGAGAAGGGAGTTTTAAAAGAGAAATTTTCGGCCATTTGAAGGGTCTTCTATCATCATTTTCGGCCATTAGAGAGGAGGAGAAAAAACCTGAGAAGAAATTCTGCCAAGGGAGAACCAGTCCAGATTTGGCATTCGGGCTGAAGGAAACACTTCCACGTCGCTGGAGAAGGGAAGATTCGCATTTCTTTCGAAATGTTTAGTAAGATCTCTTCAGTTTTGTGTTATTTTCCCTCAATCATGAACTAAAACTCTCTAGTCTTGCATGATGAGAGTAGTATGTGTATGTTGATGATGAACATCTTTGATTTTTAATTTGTTTTGTGATTATCTTTATAGATCTTGTGATTTTTATGGTGAAATTGTTGGATCGTGTCTTTTTATTATATTGCGCCGCGAGAATCGAGAGATGAGCGTCGTAATGTTAGTTTAAAGGCTAGTTCATCGCAGTGCGAGAATCGAGAGATGAGCAGTGTGAATCATTAACCAAAATTTCTATATTTTTACTGCGTTACAAGAATCGAGAGAGGAGAAACGTACGTGTATCACAAGATCTCTTTAGTTTTGAAAAGTGAAAGAGATTTCCTTTTCATGCTAGCGAACTAGATTTTTGCACTTCATAATATTTTCGTTTCGCCTAAGTTAGAGATAACTAGGGTTGCGTAGATATTAAGACTCCTTGTATCGAGAGATAAATGTCTCTTCTTTTAAAATCATCGCAAGATAATTCAAAACTCAACCAAATGAAATATTTATTTTATTATCATAGTATACATATGAAATCAGAAATGCAAGGCTATTTTCTCTAATTGCTAAAAAGTATTTTAAGATCTAGTTAAGTTAGTTTTAATATTTATCTAAGAGTTTTAATCTAATTTCAGAAAATCAATTAACCGTTTTACTTGGATTCATAGAAACGGTGTAGCTAGTAATTGTAAGCACTAAACTAGTCACTTCTCCGTGGGAACGATCTCACTTACTCTGTATTACTTGTACGACACGTATACTTGCGTTTTCAAGCTCTATTTTGCGCGTATCAACAGGCGTGGCCGTCATCTCAGCCAGGAAGCAGTTGTCTCCGCCTTCACCACCCTGGTGACCTCCACCTCTCGCTCCACCTCTCCAGTGGCCTCCTTCCTTCTCATCAACATGACCGGCCTTCAGATTAGACCGACAGTCATTTGTCATGTGGCCGTACTTCTTACAGGCAAAACAAAGAGATCTCCCCCTCTCATCACGAGCAGGGAGGAACTTCCCCTTATCTCCTTGAGAGGACGTTGAGGGTCCATCTATGGAGTTCTTCTTCTTCTTGTCCCAGGTCTTCTTCTTCCCTGAGTACAAGACCTCGGTATCTCCCCCTGAGATAGATACTCCCGTCATCTGCTTCGCCAAGCTCTCATGTGACGACATCAAGTTCTCCAGCTCTAGTAAGGAAGTCTGAGTAGCCCATCCTTGCACAGAAGTAACAAACGGAACATACTCCTTACGCAAGCCTCTGAGTATGTGCCTCTTCAACTTCGCCTCCGAGATCGGCTCGTCATGATCCAAAGTCGAGATCTCCGCACACAGATTCTTCACCTTCAGGAAGAAGGTGGATATCGACAACTCTCCTTGAGTGGACTTCGCCAACTCATTCTCCATGAATTGTAGTCGCGCTACATTCTTCTTGTTAAACAGCCCATCAAGGGCTCTCCGGATCTCTGACGCTGACTTGCACCCCATGATGTGGTCAAACAAGTCAGGAGCAATCGTCCTCTTCAGAGTGAACTCTGCTTTGGCGTTGGTCTTCCTCCAAGCTCTCACAGCTGGACCATTGTCACCGGCAGCTTCAACTTCCTCTTGCGCATCTCCTCCAACGACCTCCCATAGGTCCTCTCCAAGCATGTAACTCTCCATACAAGACTTCCACTTCTTGTAATTCGTCTAAGTGAGTAACTCAATGCCAAGACCTCTTGCATAGCCTCCTCCGCCGTCCATCTTGGTTGCTCAGTACTTGTAACTCAGTGCTTGTTCCAACCTTCCTCTGATACCATGTGAAGTTTTCTAGATCGATGGAACACTGAGACAAGCACACCAAGGATGAACAAAAAACACTTCTTTACTGCTTGGCAAATTGGTTACAACAATTACAACAGAAGCATGCTGAATACAAGTCGCATACAACTTGATTCACAACAGCCAAGAATAAGAAATAACAACTGGCCGCAGACAGAGTCTGCTTCTCTTCAGCTCGCTAACGCCCCGCGTTGTCGCTAACGCCGGCGTTGACTCAGTCCGCACGAGCTCTCGGCGAGCACACCCTCTTGACGAGACCGCAGATGCAGACCGACACCTCACACAAGCTGTTAACGCTCCGCATTGTCACTAACGCCGGCGTTGACTCGCGATCTTGCACAGCTCGCAGCTCTTGCTCCAAGTCGCCCAGAACTCACTCCAAGTTCACTCCCACTTGAGACCGCCCGGTCAGACCGCCCAAGCCCTCCTCCGAACTCACTCCAAGTTCGCTCTCACTTGAGACCGCCTATTCAGACCGCACAAGTCTCCTCGTCTCTAATGTTCTCTGTGGGGGGGATTGCCCCCCTATTTATAGATTTCGGAGTCGCCACCAAAAGGCGGGGCTAACGCCGGCTCACTTCACCAAATTCAACAGGAATCTCCGGCCTCAGCGTCTACCTCTGCTCTGCCTCGACTTTGCCAAAACGAGCTATAGTGCGGACGGAATGATAAATGACGTTACGTTTGGGACTTAAATTTAAAGAAATCAAAGCTCAGGGACTGAATAAATCTCTAAAAATAAAGGTTTGAGACTAAAATTTCCAAAATTTAAGGCTTGGGGCTGAAATAATAAAAGGGCTAAAAGCTCTTTTAATATTGCTAGACAATTTGCTACAGTTTGTAAAGTGATAATAACATTGTTAAGACTATTTGCTACAGTTTCAAGAACAAGAAGAAAGAAAATGTTGTTGTTGTCTTCATCCATGAAGTGGCATCGTGCACGTGACAAACATGTGCTAACTTATGAAAACTATCTCATAGTTTATAAAACAGGGCTAGCTCTATATTAATATTTTAAATATAGTAAAATCAAATGTTTAACCGAAGAACTCGTTGCAGCATTTTGATTTTACCGCATAGAAAGGATTGTCTTAAACTTCGTCAAAATTGTTGCGGAAATACGAGAAAATGAGTAACGAAACAAAAATAAATAATCACATGTGACACAAATTTACGTGAATCACCTCAAGATGGGTTGCGTCCATGGGCAGCTGCAGTCGAATTTTCACTAACAAGAACAGAAGCGGTTACAGAACAAATATACGGATTTCCAAAAATTCTGAAGAATTCCAAAAATCCCCATAAATGCTTCAGAACAGCATTAGAACCCAAGGTTAAGGAAGGCATGAATGGTGTAATAATTATGGATTCTTCGAGTGGAAAAAGAAAGCAAGAGATTTATGTATGATTGATTCGTTTGTCGCCCCTCATCGTTATTACTACGCATATGCAGGTCGTCTTGATCTTGATAAAGTGGTTCTGATCTCTATTGCGGTATTTCATCATGCATATGCAGGTCGTGTTGATCTTGTCGAAGTTTGTTCATTGGTCGATTGTGGGACAACTATCTTCAAAACTTGCATTTCCTCACTATGACTTGCAACATAGTGGACGATGCCTAGCGCATGCTCATTTCTCACCATGGGCCAAGGAGTTTTGCATAAAGTTTTTCGATCGGCTTATTAATCGATCGAGCTCGTCCTACAGAGTCTCGATATCTCATTTCTAATGTAATCTCGTCATGCGATTGTAAGAAGGGCATCGAGGCAGCATTTCGGATGGTGGTAAAATTTTATCTTTGGGAGATTTGAAAAGCTCGGAACATGATAAGATATATATAAACCTTGATTACGCAATGAACTGACATACTAAGTGGATTCGCAAGGTTTAGGGTAATCAGCAACCATCGTGCCTGGTTTCGCCTTCTTTAAGGGAGATTCAATTTTGATGCCTCTTGGTCCTATGATAGGTCTCCATATATGTTGTGCATGTTGGATGGCTTTTGACAAGCGGCTTTTGTCATTGAGCATTCGTCGGATGGTGATCTTGGGCAGCCCGATGCTAGTTATTCAGCGGATCAATGAGTTTTCGGGCAACACTGGAGAGGAATTAAGGCAAATTTGTACAATTAGAAAATATTATGTCTTTGGCCATGTCAAGAGTTAAACCGAGTTGCATATAATGTTGAGGTATGTCCGCACGTTACAGACACGATAAGGACCTGCAGGTAGCGTGTGCACCTAGGGCGTTGCCCTACTGCTGGGAGCACTATTTATATCCCATTCCAAATTGATGGGTGATAGTAGAATGCTTTGAGCCTCTTTTCCTAACATTCTCAAAGCAGCCGTTAGGGTTAGAGCAAGGCATTCCCGATCTTTTCTTTCTCGCGTGCGGCTGCTTCATCTCCCTCGTTCCCGTGCGACATCGCAGCCGATCAAGGGCTCACTCCCTCGTTCCCGTGCGACATCGCAGCCGATCAAGGGCTCAGTCCCTCGTTCCCGTCCGACATCGCCGGCTGTGCGCGCTCCCGTCGTTCTCGTGTGAGGAGCACTTCGCCGATCCAGTCGCTCAAAAGTTCCAGCGTGCGACATCGCCAGATCGCTTCCTCCGGAAGCTCGATCTTCGTCCTGATCCCGCTTAGGGCTCGTCGCCTGAGCCTGTTGCTGGGGTTTTCTCTTCCAGATCTCGCCGATCATTTGCTTTCTCCGCCAGATCTAGTAGCCGGACCCCGTGCCTCTCTCAGATCTGAGCTTGACATCGCCGGTTCCCGTCGATCTAGCTTGGTCAGTCTACTATTGCTGGTTTTCTTGGATACAGATCTCCAGATTTTGTCGATCTAGTCGCCGGAGCCCTAGTTTCTGCACTTGGATTGGATTGGATCCGAAGACTTGGTGGTGCTCCTTCTCCGATCAGGTGACCTCGTTCCGCATTTTTTTTTACTACTTTTTCAGAAATGTCGAAGTATCAGTCTACCGACATCCGGAAGCTCCAGTCTTTCGACGTCACCGAGTTTCTCGGGTGGAAGATGCACGTGCAATTCGGCATGAAGGAGCGTGAAATCTTCTACACAGTGCTCAGTGATTACGAGACGACCGAAGAGGACGTGTCGGAGGCTCAGTGGGTGAAAGACGAGGACTTCTGCAGGGATTATCTCCTGAATTCCCTGAATACCCGTCTAGCTATTGCGTATAGCAGCATCAAGACCGCGAAGGGCATATGGGATCAGCTTCAAGCGCATTTCACCAAGGAGGAAGAGGTGTCGAAGTCGCTCCTCACGGAGTCTTTCTTCAATTTCAAAATTGATCCGACTTCGCCCATCACTTCTCAGTTGGTGGATCTTGAGAACCTGCGCATCAAGCTGGCGAATGCTGAGTCTCATATCTCGGACAAGCTGTTCATTGGGTTTATACTGAGTAAGCTTCCACCTGAATGGATTCTCTTCAAGACTGAGCTGCATAGGCGGAAGGAAGGGATCTCCATTGATGAGTTCAAGCGCTTCATACATATTGAGGATCAAAACTTTGCTCAGAGACGTGCAGAACAGGTTAGTCATCCCTCTAAGGTGGCGCACTTAGCTTTGCACTCTGGTAAATTTAAAAAGAAAATTCAGCCCCAAAAGGGTGCGTCCTCTTCCCAGTTGCCGGCCAACAAGCCTTCTTCCCGCAAGAAGAAGGGCAAGTGCCACAATTGTGGGAAGTGGGGCCACTGGGCAGCTGAATGTAGATCCCAGAAGAAGCCTCAGGAAGTCTTACCTCAGAGTCGGACTAACATGCTGGTGAATAGCTCTGGTCCTCAGTCATTTGTAGGGATGATGAGGCACCGTGCTTGCAGTTCTTCGTCTGACTGGTGGCTAGACAGTGGAGCGACATGTCATGCTACTAATGACAAAGCTCAGCTCGCTGAAGTCACAGCTGTTAAAGACTCAGTTGAAAATTGCAATGTTGGTACTACTGCTGTTACGCATGATGGCACCACTTCTTTGGAGTTATCTTCAGGTAAAACACTCACTCTTTTACATGTTAGAGTAGTTCCTTTTCTAACCAAAAATTTGATTTCTATGAGTTTGCTTGATAAGTCCGGTATGTCTTTTACGACTCAAAATGGTAGAATGACGTTATCCGTCAATTCACATTATTTTGGGTGCGCATATCTAATAGATGGCTTGTATCGACTTAGCCTTAATAATGATCACATCAACCAAATCAGCACTAATTTGATTGATCCAAAGTTATTACACAACAGACTTGGACACGTAAACTATAGGAAGATGTGCGATCTGGCTAAGAGTCATAACATCCCTCTTGATACCTCCATTCGATTTGATAGGTGCGAGGTGTGTGCACAAACCAAGATCACTAGAAAACCCTTTAAGTCGGTTTCTAGGAGCACTCAACTTCTTGAGCTCATACATTCTGACCTCTGCGACTTTCGGAGTCAACCTTCCAGAGGGGGAAAGAAGTATTTGCTTACGTTCATAGACGACTCTTCCAGGTTTTGTCATGTGTACCTACTGAGATCGAAGGATGAGACTTTCGAGACCTCCAAGGTTTTCAAAACTCGTGTAGAGAATCAGCTTGGTTTGAAGATAAAGCGATTTAGAAGTGATAGAGGTGGCGAATACACTGTAACTGGTTTTAAGGAATTTTGTGCCGCTGAGGGCATAATACTTGAGACCACTGCCCCCTATTCACCCCAATCGAATGGTGTAGCCGAGCGTAAAAATAGAACTTTGACTGAAATGTTGAATTCTATGCTTTTAACCGCTGGCCTGCCTTCCTCCTTTTGGGGTGAAGCAGCTCTGACTGCTAATCACCTTCTGAATAGGTTGCCGCACTCTAAGCTGTCGTCGACACCTTATGAGCTTTGGCATCAGCGTCCTTGTAGATACGTCACTCTGAAGACTTGGGGCTGTATCGCTTATGTAAGGGTAAAAGACCTTAAGAGATCCAAGGTGGGACCAAAAACCACAACCTGTGTTTACCTAGGGTGTGCTGAAGATAGTGCAGCTGATAGGTTTTTTGATCTATCCTCTCACTCGGTGATAGAATCTCGTGATGCTACGTTCTTTGAAAATAAATTTGTCAAGGATCTAGGCACTAACCTATCTGGGTCTACATACATGATTTCAGAATCTCCTGTGGAATCCGAAGCAGGCCCCTCACACACCGCTCCCCAACCGTTGGAGGATGTTCCCCATCCGCTCAGAACGTCTACAAGAGAGCGTTTTCCTAAGGATTTTGGTGAAAACTTTGTCACCTATCACTTAGAGGATGATCCATTCTCCTACCAGGAGGCAATGCGATCTAGAGATTCGTTTATGTGGGCAGAAGCCATTGACGATGAAATGGACTCGTTGCTACAGAACAATACCTGGCGTCTAGTTGACTTGCCCAAAGGCGCAAAAGTCATTGGATGTAAGTGGATTCTTAAGAAGAAATTAAATAGTGATGGGTCAGTAGCTCGCTATAAGGCACGTTTGGTTGCTAAAGGTTTTAAGCAACAGGGGGGAGTGGACTACTTCGACGTCTATTCACTTGTGTGCCACCTATCGACTATTAGGATTCTTCTAGCTTTAGCCTCTATCGAGAACTTCATAGTTCATCAGATGGACGTAAAGACAGCCTTCTTGAATGGAGAGCTGAACGAAGAAATCTACATGACTCAACTTGAGGGTTATGTTGTTGAAAATTCTCAGCATAAGGTGTGCAAACTAAATAAATCAATCTATGGGCTTAAACAAGCGCCTAAGATGTGGCACCTTAAGTTTGATCAAGTGGTAAAGAGCCATGGATTCCAGTCCAGTCTCTCCGATAAATGCCTTTATCATCGATCAATGTTGGATAAAACAGTCATCATCTGTCTCTACGTTGATGATATGTTAATTTTAGGGTCAGATCTCTCGGCAGTGAGTGATGTCAAATCCACTCTTGCGGAAGCATTCGACATGAAGGACCTCGGTCCAGTTGATACTCTTCTAGGTCTTAAAGTCTGTATCGACGAGCGTGGAGTCACACTCAGTCAGGCTCACTATATGGAGCAGTTACTGACGACCTGGGGATATGCTGATTGCAGATCAGTTGAGACACTAGTTGATCACACTATCAAGTTGAGTCTGAATGAAGGGACCACCGTTGGTCAGGTGAATTATGCTAAGATCATTGGTAGCCTCATGTATGCATCGTGCTGCACAAGGCCAGACATTGCTTACACCGTAAGTATGCTGAGTCGTTTCACGAGTAATCCAGGAAAGGAGCACTGGGATGCCCTAGATAGGCTGATGAGATACCTTAAAGGTTCAAAGGATCTAGCTCTGTGCTACACTGGATATCCGCCTACCGTTGAAGGTTATTCAGATGCCTCGTGGTGTTCTGAAATTGGCAATAGTAAGTCTACGAGTGGATTCATATTCACACTAGGTGGAGCTGCTATAACTTGGAAATAAAAAAGGCAGACTTGTATAGCCTTGTCGTCTATGGAGTCTGAACTATTTGCCTTGGCTTCAGCTGGTGAAGAGGCAGATTGGATTCGGAATTTGATTCTTGATATTCCACTATCTAAGTTACGAGTCAATTCGTTGAGCTTGTATTGCGATAATCAAGCTGCTGTCCAGATCGTTCAAAATGCTCTCTATAATTCGAAATGGAGACATATACGACTGAGACATGCTCTGCTGAATGATCTTAAGGAGCAAGGCGTTATCACCTTGGTCGATGTGCGATCGAAGGATAACTTAGCCGATCCTCTAACAAAAGGAATGCCCAAAGTCAGGTTTATCAAAACCGTGGGGGAAATGGGACTAAAGGCGATTTAGATCAGCCTTAGATTTTCGTTTTGATCAAATCTGATTTCCTTTGTCCATAGTAAGCTTTGTTGTGTTTCATTGATGTTCTACGTTGCTGATTGTGGATCTGGTAAGTTTGCGTTCATTCCAAATTGATGAATGCGATCTCGCTAGATTCCTTCTTCCTGTGTTGAGATGGTATCATTCCAAACATGATGGTATTCATTTTGACATAAGGGGACAGTGACAATGACATTCCAAATTGGTACACAGATTTAGCTACGAGAGCCTACTATAAGAAGTTCATGTGTCGTTTCGCTTCTTGAAACCGACAATGATTTCTCGATTAGAACACACTACTCTCGATAGTTGGAGCACTCCACACACTCAGGACTCTGGTCTTTCTACGTTCTTTTGTCGAACTAGATATACGTAAATTCAATTGTATGGATTCATTATAATATGAAATTCATTTTCTGGATTTACAGGCACCGAAGGAGTAGGAGGAGTACCTGCTGATTGGGACATGGATGAGGATGACCTATTGGACGTCTAGAGCCGGCGCCTTTCTTCTGCGTCCATCTTATCTTTTGTTTATGACATTGCTAGTAGTTCTTTTTGGCTGGTGACTTATTTGCACCATTTTCTCATTTCCTATCCGCATATGTTTGTTTATGTTTTGGACACTATGTTTTGGGTAGATTGCTAGACTAGAGCTCGTACGAGACTCTGTGTTGGATCCTACTTGTTTATTAGCTTCTGTGATGGTGATTTCATTTTGTTGATTTACCCTGCATAGAACTATTGTGTAGCCTGTCCACTACTGTTTTATTCATATGCTTTGACACGTTTTGTGGATGATTCCTGTTGCTTGGACATTACACTGTTTACCTCTTTATTGTAGTCGTGTTGGTGACGGACATAGGAGGAGATTGTTGAGGTATGTCCGCACGTTACAGACACGATAAGGACCTGCAGGTAGCGTGTGCACCTAGGGCGTTGCCCTACTGCTGGGAGCACTATTTATATCCCATTCCAAATTGATGGGTGATAGTAGAATGCTTTGAGCCTCTTTTCCTAACATATAATTGTGTAATATATATAATCATTGTTATGGTAAACCAAGGTTTTAAGGATCATGTCGATTTTGAATCGGATGAAGGAAAGGTTTAAGGTCTGATCTGTTGGAGCGGTCAGACTGGGGTTGAATCGTGATAATATTATTAATATGAAATTTAATTATCGTTATTCAAATAACATTAATTTTAATAACAATTATGATGAAAATTATGATAAATTTTTATATTACAAATTTACCTAAATATTACTATATTAATTATTAGTTTAAAATATTTAACAGGAAAATATTTTTAATTTTGAAATATACGTAATATATATGAAAATATTTCTTAAATTTTATCATACAATTTAATTGATTAAATATATGTTTTGAAATTAATTTAATATATATATATATGTGTGTGTGTGCGCGTGCGCGCTATATTAAAAGGGAAAAATACCCTTTGGTGAAACATTCAACTTTCTGATTTTACATCTATTTATTACAAAATTTTCAATTTTCATTAATTTATGTATTTTTCCAGAATTTTAAAAAATGTTCTCTCATATAAGCAAAGTCTCTTACCTACAATAAAAAATGTGTTCTTCTTTTTGCTCGCAAACCCCCGTGCACCAGAAAAAATGAGCGACGGGCGGAGTATAACGCTCGGGAGTTTGCGAGCGGCGGGAGCGGCGTCGCGGCGGGGCAATTCTGTGGTTTGAATACTATCGTGCGGGCACTGAGGGCCCCCGTGCACTATCATTGTTGGTCGTACGGGCAAAGTCACGTTCTTGTCACTCGTGTGTGTGTGTGTGTGTGTGTGTGTGTGTGTGTGTGTGGGCCTGCAAGCGGGTCGGTTCGGTTCGGTTTTATGCAAAACCGAAACCGAACCGAATAGCCTCGGTTTTTACTTGCCCAAAACCGAAACCGAACCGAAACCAATCAGTTCGGTTCGGTTCGGTCCGGTTCGGTTTTTTTACCTATCGGTTCGGTTTATTCATCATAAGCGGTTATACATCAAACATATGTTCATGCTAAGGTACAAAACAAAAATAGCATATCTAATGACCACTATAAATCGTGCTACTTTTTGAAACTTCTAAAGATAGCGATTGTTACAAATAAGCAAAACAAGTATTGCAATATATTCACTTCTTTGAAAATGGACCAATGGGTCTTACATATATAGGAGAGAAGGGAGGAGGAAATCCCAATAGACAATGTGGGACTAAAAGAGCACAACAATAAATACAATAAATACATATTTTAACACGCCCTCTCAAACTCAAGGTGGATCATGAACCGAGAGTTTGCTAATGAGATATCTGAATCTTGCAGCAGTGAGTGACTTGGTGAGAAAGTCTGCAACTTGTTCTTCAGAAGCAATGAATGGTAGAGAGATAGTGTTGGCGAGGAATTCCTGACGAGTGAAGTGACAATCAATCTCAATATGTTTTGTCTGTTCATGGAACACCGGATTCGAGGCAATTTGAATGGCACTTCGATTGTCACAAAATAGAGGAGTGGGCCCTGTTATCTGTACACCAAGATCATTTAGGAGACGGCGGAGCCAGATGATTTCAGCTGTGGTGGAGGCCATGGCACGATACTCAGCCTCCGTGCTGGAGCGTGCAATAGATTCTTGTTTCTTACTACGCCAGGAGATCAGAGAGTCGCCCAGGAAAATGCAAAAACCGGTAGTTGAGCGACGAGTCGTAACATCCCCCGCCCAATCAGCATCCGAAAATGCTCGGAGGGTGAATGGAGTAGTTGCAGAGAAAAAAAGCGAGCGGTTGACGGAGGTGCGAAGATAGCGGAGAATCCGGAGGACCGCGGCGTAGTGAGCTGAGCGAGGTGCTTGAACAAACTGACTGACAAAGCTAACAGCGTAGGCAATGTCAGGTCTAGTCATAGTGAGATAGACCAGCATCCCAACAAGACGCCGATAGCGGGAGACATCTGAGAGTGGTTCGCCGTCTGTTGGGAGGAGTTTCAGATTGAGCTCGATGGGGGTGTCAACAGTGCGGTCGTCAGTAAGAGCGGCGACTGAGAGAATATCAGAGATGTATTTCTGCTGAGAAACCAGGATGCCGCGTTTGGAGCGGGAGATCTCTAACCCAAGGATGTAGCGAAGGGGGCCCATGTCCTTCATCTCGAACTGACTGCGGAGATGTTGTTGAAGAGAAGCAATTGTGACATGATCATCGCCAGTGATAATCATATCGTCCACATATAAGAGAAGTATGGCGCATCCCTGAGCGGAGGTGCGAGTAAACAGGGCATGATCTGTCTGTCGTTCAAGGAAGCCAGCCTTTAGAACAGCAGTGCGGAAACGCTCAAACCAGGCACGGGGGGCTTGTTTGAGACCATAGAGGGCCCGGCGGAGGTGGCAGACGTGGCCAGGGGGAACGGAGAGACCCGGAGGAGGGGCCATGTACACCACTTCTGTGAGATCGCCATGTAGAAAGGCATTGGTGACATCCATCTGATGGAGGGGCCAATTCCGGGCAGCAGCGACTGCAAGTAAGGTGCGAACGGTTGTCATCCGGGCAACTGGCGCAAATGTTTCGTCGTAGTCGATCCCATGTGCCTGAGAAAACCCACGGGCAACTAAACGAGCTTTGTGGCGTTCAATGGAGCCGTCCGGGCGAGTCTTAACTTTGAATATCCATTTGCAACTGACAGGAGTGACGCCAGGAGGACAGGGGACGAGGTCCCAGGTGTGAGTTCTGCGGAAGGCCTGAAGTTCAACTTCCATGGCTTGCTGCCATTCGGGTTTTCCAACTGCCTCTTGGTATGACTGGGGCTCCCGGTGGGAGTGGAGAGCCGTGAGGAAGGCTTGAAAAGCAGGGGAATAGGAGGTAGCTGTGGTGAGAGCCGAAGCGGTAGACCGATCAGGGCTTTGGTCGTAGCGAGCTGGCGGGTTGCGCTGGCGAGCAGGGTTGCGCCGAGGAGGAGCAGGATCTACGGGTGCAGAGGCGGACAGAGCGTCAGACATAGCCGGATCAGAGGGAGCAGGAGCGGGAGGAGGGATTGGGAGCAGCAGAGGAGTAGTTGAGGTGGAGGGGGGATCTTCGACTGGAGGACGGGCTGGTAACAGGAGGGGATGAGCAATGGGAGTTCTGGGACGAGTTGGAATAGGGGGGAGTAGCGGAAGAGAAAGGGGTGGAGAGACAAAAGGTTGGGTGGAAAGAGGTGGTGTTGTGGAGGAGAAAAACATCTCATGTTCGACGAAGGAGACATGTCGAGAGATGCGAATGCGACGAGTGGACGGATCGTAGCACCGATAGCCTTTGTGATGAGGGCTAAGGCCTAGATGAACACAACGGGACGAGCGAGCAGAGAGTTTATTGCGTTCAGTGGTAGGCAGGAGAACAAAGCAGGTGCACCCAAATGTACGAAGAGGGGCATAGGTTGGTGGACGGCAGTATAGTCATTCATAAGGAGTTACTCCAGAGAGAACTGAGGAGGGAGTTATGTTGATGAGGTGAACAGCAGTGAGGACAGCTTCGGCCCAGAAGGAATGAGGGGCGGAGGCAGAGATGAGCAGGGCCCGAGCAGTTTCGATGATGTGACGATGTTTACGTTCAGCAACTCCATTTTGTTCATGGGTGTGCGGGCAAGACTGTTGATGGATGGTACCATGTGATTGGAGGAGATCACGCATGGTGGAGGAGAGAAACTCCTGAGCACAGTCAGACCGAAAAGTTTTGATGCGACGGTCAAACTGAGTGTGAAGCATGGTTGTGAACGTGCGGTACACATCAGGTATTTCAGAGCGATTGCGAAGGAGATAAACCCAAACACAACGAGAGAAATCATCAATAAAGCTAACATAGTAAAGGTATCCAGAATGTGATGCAATGGGCGCTGGTCCCCAAATATCAGAATGAACTAATTCAAAAGGGGTTGTTGTTTGGGAAGCACTGCTTGTAAATGGTAGAGCAAGATGCTTTGACAAACGACAACCGGTACATATAGAAAGGGGGGAAAAGGAGACACGACCCAAAGCTCCAGAACGGATAACACTTCGAAGTCGGTCAGAAGATAAATGTCCTAGACGTCTGTGCCACAAGTCAGCATCAGATACAACGGAAAAAGCAGAAGCTGACGAAGCTGGTGATGGGGGAACGTGGAGATGCTCCATCTGATACAGACCACCAGTCCTACGGCCCTGTCCAATCCTCTGAGCTGTCCGTGAATCCTGCACAACACAATCAGAAGAAGAGAATGAAACAGCTAATCCGAGATCACAGAGAGAGCTAACAGAAATAAGGTTCATGTGTAGCCGAGGAGCATGGTGAACGTTGGAGAGGGTAAGATGACTAGTAGGGGCAGAAGTCGGGGTGATGGAGCCAGAGCGCAAAATGGGGACAGAACCCCCATCAGCAGTGGTGACTTGAAGGGTAGTGGGGGTGGAAGTACAGTTGGTGAGGATGGTGGAGTTGGAGGTGAGATGGCAGGAGGCCCCGGAGTCGAAATACCAAGGTGCAGTTGGAGTAACCCGAGCAGCAGTAGTACCAGGGGCAGCTAAGAGGTGTTCCGCAGGGGAGCAGGCAGAGGAGGCAGAGGGAAACAGTGGTGAGTTGCGAAATAACTCCTCTAGTCGTTGCAGACGGTCAGTAGCAGCAGCAGCAGTAGGATGGGGTCCAGGGTCACGACCGCGTCCCTTACCACGATCATCACGGCGATTGTCAGGAGGTTTATGCTGAGCAGGGCGAGGGGCCGAGTAGGACACTTATATTTCATATGTCCTACCTTCTTGCAGTAGTGACAAGTAACAGGACTGCTGCGAGGATGCAACGCAAGCGCAGTGTCGGGCCTGGGAGCGGTGGAGACAATCACAGGAGGTCGAAGACGGGTTTCTTCATCGAGGAGAGCAATGAGGGCGTCATCCAGAGAGGGAAGGGGGACCCGGTGAAGGAGCTGAGCTGCAAGTAAAGAGAACTCGGGACGTAGGGCAGCGAGGAACTGATGGAGATGACCCTCGGAAAGATGACGTTGAAAGTCCATAGAGCGAGGACAGCCGCAGGGCAGGGGAATCATTGAGTCCAGTTCGTGCCAG